>QPFY01000002.1:1200000-1800000 GCA_003665825.1 Microbotryum silenes-acaulis
CGCGTCGCTCGCTGCCAAGCAAGTCGAAGCGCACGCTTACAAGATCGTCTGGTACGCCTTCTTGCCCGGAGGTGAGCCCCATTTTCTCTTACGCGTGAACACGACAGCCTTGGTGATCGTGCTGACTCGCATTGCCGTTCTAACCGTGCAGCCGTTCTTGCGGCGATCGGATGCGCCTTGTTCCGCAACCCTACCGAAAGGATGAACTGGGTCGTCGATGCTCCCCTCAAGAACACGAATGTTCTAGACGACGAGAAGTCTGCGAACAATCACCACCGCGACCCTACTTCGTCGTACGTTAGCGGCTCTAAGGAGTAAAGACCCGCAATGCCAAGGTCACTTCCACGTGCGGCACGGCCGGAATTGATCATCAGTATTCCCCGTGCATTTATTTTTGTTTACTGTAGGTCGCAGTGAGTTGTTCTGGGGGGCCATATGATATTGATGTAGCGTACGCGAAGATGTATTTGGATGTAAGGCATATCATTCGTCCTGATCCGTCGACGCGTTCATCCCGAGCTTCCGAGTCGACCTGTTCCTTCAAACCCGACTGTTGGAAGATCCTGCAGGCTTTTCCTGGGCGTGACCACCGTGTACCGAAGGAGAGACGACGATGGCCCCGAATTTAGCGAGACCCGCGTACGCGCTGCTGGTCGTTGTTTTAAAAAGAGCTCCCAGACGGGCTCAATCACCCGTGACTGGATGGCGAATCCTCATGATCAGAAGCGAGCGAACGAGGTCACGGAGGCCGCTCGGGCCCCTTGGGACGAGCGCGTTCCCCTTTGAGGAGCTTTGAGGTTTGGAGCGAAGGCCGCGGCCGCTGGCTAGTGTGTGCTGTCGCCTGCTTCCCATTCGGACACTCATTCAGCCCCTGGGTGGACGCCAACGCTCACCCCTCCTTGCAGTCCGATTGCTTTCATCGGCGTCAATCGTCGTATACTTTCCGCCAAGACTCGACTTGCCTTTCGCGACTGACCGGTTCCCACGAGTCGCGAGTCGCGAGTCGCACCACCCCACTGGGAGCATCACCCGACGGAAGCTCGAGCGGTGACACGACTTCACCCCTCTGTCGACTACCGAGACTACCGACAGCAGGACGAAGACCCAACAGCTGTAGCCCGTCGCATCACCACCGATTGAACGCCCCAGGTGCTGCTCGATACTGTCTGATCGTGGGCGATCACCTGTGGTTGACGCGTAGTGTTCACCATTGCCGCGTGTCGTCGCGATGAACGCCGTGAGTTCGCAGCACCACCCAGCGCACCTGTCCTCGGGCAACCAGCCGATCGGGGAGGGACAGAGTACTGATATCTACTACCTGTCTTTATCGACAGTACGACTCTGATGACGAGGACCTAGCCATCTACTCGCCCGGAAGGACCCCGGACCCGAACGCACAGCCGTACGGTCGCCGAGGTACCTCCACTGCCGCGCAGCAGCACTTTGCCTCCGACGCCGACCCCTTCGCGAACCAGAACGGCGTTTACGATGACACCTATGGAGGGCAGAGTCAGAACCCGGCTGCCTACGGAGGTGGTGAAGCCGCGAGTCGGTTTGGCCCGGCCGTCGATGCGAGTCATCCTTCTGACCGAGTCGCTCCTGCGCCCGCGGCGGGGAGATACGACAGCGAGATGTATGATCCATTCTTGTGAGTGTCCCGAGAACAGCTGTTGAGACTGAGAGAGACTCGTCGGCTCGATGCCGACGTATCTGTGCTCTCACTCACGCGCCTCCTTTTCATGCGCAGTGACGACGATGACCCAGCCGCTGGCTCACAACTTTCCCTGCCTTACGAGCGGCCCCAGTTCGCCCGCGATGCCTCCAACTACTCGGGCCGGGCACCCCTCACCCAGAACGCTCAACTCCCCGCCGGCCACGGCCAAGGGCAGATCGGCGAACCAGCGTCGCGATCGGTGCAGAACGTGCTCGACCAGGATGACCCTGAGCTCGTGATGGCGCAGGCGCGTATCGCTGCTGCTCAAGCTCGGAAACGACCGGGGCAAGGTAAAGGTATTGTCCAAGAGTGGATCAGTGAAGCCAAGAGGATCATCAAGGGGTCGCCCAAGACCTACACGGGCGAGCGGCTGATTCATATCGGTAACCCGGCGATGAACGCGCCGAGCAAGTTCTCCAACAACTCGGTCAGCACGAGCAAATACAACCTCATCACGTTCCTCCCCAAGTTCTTCTTTGGTCAGTCCCTTCGGAAGCACTGGCTTGCTTTCTATGCTCTGAGAAGGGTGATGATGGGCTGAAAACGTTGGCTCAACCCGAAACGCGCGCAGAACAATTCTCCAAATACGCCAACGTCTTCTTCTTGTTCACGGCATGCATCCAACAAATCCCCAACGTGTCACCGACAAATAGGTGGACGACGATCGCACCTCTCAGTCTCGTCTTGCTCGTCGCTGCGCTTAAAGAGATGCAGGAGGACATTGTGAGACATGCAACTTGTGACTCGACGGGGTCTACCTGTGCTGAGCACTTCTCACACCCTTCCCTCATTAGAAACGACACCAATCGGACGCCGATCTCAACTCACGAAAGGCTAAAGTGCTCAACGGCGCCCATTTCGAGGACCGGGCGTGGCGCAACATCAAAGTTGGTGACATCGTGCGATTGGAGTCGAACGACTTTTTCCCCGCCGATCTCGTCTTGCTGAGTTCGAGTGAGCCCGAGGGACTGTGTTATATTGAGACGAGCAATTTGGACGGGTGAGCAACCGGACCCCTACACCGGACGAAGCGTGTTATGCGTGCGACTGCTCACCCCTCTTTGATCTGCACAGCGAAACAAATCTCAAGATCAAGCAAGCCTCGCCGATCACAGCAACATTGACATCCCCACCTGCTGTGGCTCAGCTCATTGGCCAACTGCGGTCCGAGCAACCCAACAACTCGCTGTATACTTTCGAAGCGACGCTCTCGATGAACAACCTCGGAAACCAAAACGATGTTCCTCTGGGACCTGATCAAATCCTGCTTCGTGGTGCTCAGCTGCGCAACACAGCTTGGATGTACGGTCTTGTCGTCTTTACCGGTCACGAAACGAAGTTGATGCGCAACGCCACGGCGGCGCCGATCAAACGAACGGCGATGGAGAGGATGGTCAACGTGCAGATCTTGTTCCTCCTCGCCATCTTGATGACGTTATCGATTGCCTGCGCGATTGGAAGTACACTGCGGAACCACATCTCGGCTGACCAGATGTGGTATCTGATGTTGGGAGAACGACCGATCTCGGCCAGGGCGTTCATTGAGGACGTCTTGACTTTTGTTTTGACGCTCAACAACTTGATCCCCATCTCACTTATCGTCACAATGGAGGTCGTCAAGTTCCAGCAGGCCGCTCTCATCAATTCGGATTTGGGTGAGTCTTCTCGAGTGCGAGGTGAGGAATTTCACCGACTAATCATTCTCGATCCTCATGACCGCTCTAGACATGTACCACCCTCTTACGGATACCCCTGCGTTGTGTCGCACCTCTTCCCTCGTCGAAGAGCTTGGGCAGATCGAGTACATCTTTTCGGACAAGACGGGGACTTTAACGTGTAACGAGATGGAGTTCCGTCAATGCTCGATCGGTGGGATCCCTTACGCCGACGTCGTAGACGAATCAAAAAAGGGCGAGGTCTTTTCTTTTGCCGAGATGCGGGACAACCTCACGCAAGGGCACGAGACCGCGGCCGTCATTCAAGAGTTCTTGACTCTGCTCGCGACGTGCCATACCGTTATCCCGGAGGTCGGTAAGGAGGGCAAGATGACGTACCAAGCCTCAAGTCCCGATGAAGCGGCTTTAGTCGCCGGTGCGGATGTGTTGGGCTATCGATTCACCGTAAGTGGTCGTAACCGTGTGTTCACAATGCAGCCGGTGACTAACTTTACGGGATACGCAGACTCGCAAACCTCAATCGATCTACATCGAAGCCTTGGGCGAGAAGCGCGAGTACCAAGTGCTCAACATCCTCGAATTCAACTCGACCCGCAAGCGTATGTCGTCGATCGTTCGAGGTCCGGACGGCAAGATTAAGCTCTTCTGCAAAGGTGCCGACACAGTCATCTTTGAACGCTTGTCGGGATCGGGCCAAGTCTTCACCGATTCAACGATGACCCAACTGGAGGAGTATGCGACTGAGGGTTTAAGGACGCTATGCTTTGCCATGCGCGAAATTCCCGAGGACGAGTACAAAAAGTGGTCCGTTATCCACGACAAGGCTGCGGCGACCATCAACGGTCGTGGGGAAGCGCTGGAGAAGGCGGCCGAGATCATCGAGAAGGATCTGTTCCTTCTGGGCGCGACGGCCATCGAGGATAAGCTGCAAGAGGGTGTGCCAGACACGATCTACACCTTGCAACAAGCCGGGATCAAGATTTGGGTCTTAACGGGTGATCGACAGGAGACAGCGATCAACATCGGTTTGTCGTGTCGCTTGATCTCGGAATCGATGAGTTTGGTCATCGTCAACGAGACGAATGCGCATGATACCAAGGACTTTTTGACGAAACGATTGGAGGCGGTCAAGAACTCGAGGAATGCGGGTGACTTTGAAGAGTTGGCGTTGGTCATTGATGGCAAGAGTCTGGGCTTTGCCCTGGAGAAGGACATGAACAAGACTTTCCTAGAGCTTGCGGTCATGTGCAAGGCTGTCGTTTGCTGTAAGTCGACGTGATCATTTTGTGTCGGTTTCCAACCCGCTGACAAGCACATTCTCTCGAACCGCAGGCCGTGTCTCGCCGCTCCAAAAGGCGCTCGTCGTCAAGCTCGTCAAGAAGAATCTCAAGGCCATCTTGCTTGCCATTGGCGATGGAGCGAACGACGTCTCGATGATCCAAGCCGCCCACGTTGGCGTCGGTATCTCGGGTGTCGAAGGCTTGCAAGCGGCTCGCTCGGCCGATGTGGCGATCTCGCAGTTCCGCTTCTTGAAGAAGCTGCTGCTCGTTCACGGCACTTGGTCATACCAGCGGTTGAGCAAGTTGATTCTGTATTCGTTCTACAAGAACATCGCGCTTTACATGACTGGCTTCTGGGTAAGCAAGAGCCGTGCATCCGAATATTAAAGCGAGTCGTGCGCTCGAATGCTGATCCAAATTAACCCGGCTGTTTCTTCAGTTCGCGTTCCAAAACTCGTTCTCCGGCCAAGTCATCGTCGAATCGTGGACATTGACCTTTTACAACGTGCTCTTTACCGTCTTACCGCCCGTTGTGCTCGGTGTCTTTGACCAATTCGTCGGTGCTCGAATGCTCGATCGTTACCCAGAGTTGTACAAGCTCGGACAACAGAACAAATTCGTGAGCCTCACGCCTATCATGATGATCCCGGTCACTTGGCAAGCTGACTCTAGACCGTACGTGGCGCCCCACAGTTTTCCGTGCGGATCTTTTGGCAATGGATCGCCAGTGCATTGGCTCACTCGTTCATCATCTACGCCGTCACCGTAGCCATCTTCTGGGGCGACTTGATCCTACCGCAAGGATGGGTCGGCGGTGAATGGATGTGGGGCACAACCCTTTACCTCGCTGCCCTTCTCGCTGTCCTCGCCAAGGCCGCTTTGATCTCGGACATTTGGACCAAGTACACCGTGTTGGCTATCCCGGGATCGTTCGTCTTCACCATGATTTTCCTCCCCATCTATGCCCTCATCGCACCGTTACTAGGGTTCTCACTCGAGTACACCGGTATCGTACCGAGGCTGTGGGCATCCCTCGTGTTCTGGATGACCATTTTGGGCTTGCCGGTGCTGTTGCTCACCCGAGACTTTGCCTGGAAATCGTCGGTCGAAGCTCGCTTAATCCGTTGCGGTGGCCCCTTACTGATCGAAGAGATTCATTCGATTTGGCAGGTACAAACGGCTGTTCCAACCCGAGCCGTATCACATTGTTCAAGAGATCCAAAAATACAACCTACCAGGTAAGCATCGCTGGTGCATCGGAGAGTACAGCCTGATATTGATGCGGCCAAGCTTGCTTGGCCAACCAGATTATCGACCACGAATGGAGCAGTTTCAGAAGGCCATCAAGAAGGTGCGCGCCGTCCAGCGTTTGCGACGGAATCGTGGCTTTGCTTTCTCACAGTGAGTCTCCATCGGCGCCAGTGCTGGCAAATAGTCCTTCGAATGGACATTGAACTTGCTGTGCCTCTCGTAGGACCGAGGATGGACAAGAAGCCGTCATCCGAGCTTACGACACGACCAAAGCCAAATTGGCTGGTTGATTCTTCCCTCCCTACTCGCCCTTCCTATCCCATGGACATACGTGTTGTCTTTGTTGGGCTGGTACTTTCAACTTTTTGATACGAACGATCTGTTATCTCACCTTTTCAAGTGCAGTGCAACCCTCTTTTTCTGGTACCTTCATGCTTTTCTCAGTGTCACTTCAAACTGTAGAATTCGCTTCCGCACCATCTCTCCTCGCTCTCAGTCATTACTTTACTTTACTATCTCTATAAAAAAAAAGGTGAGTTAAGGAATGTACCTAAAATCGCTGTTTTAACTAGGTGGCGGCCCGGAGGGCCGCCTGTGGTGGATGTACCAGCATACTGTTGTGTCTGCCGCACCTGCTTGTGGTGTTCATGTTCCGATCAGAAGTCATGTACAAGCTCTGTGGCGACTTTTGTATTTTTCGTGCCGGTCGAACGAAGCTACAGCGTTCCCAGTATTTTCCTTCTTTTTTTAGTTGACGTCAAACAATGCTTACACTTATATTGTGTTTAATAGACGGCAAGCGCGTGGCTTTGCATGTCATTTCTTCTACAGCACAGCTCCGCCTGACGCGCGGGTGGAGCTGGGGAGGGCTGGCCGGCTGACGTCTGTCACGTGATGCGGTGCGCCGGCGGTGTCAGTGTCATCCCGGCAGTCGACTAGCGGCATTAGGGGCTGAACAACAAATCACATCCGTAAAGAAACCCGCGCCACTCCCTCTAACCTGTTCTTTTTCCCTCCCACTCTCATCGGATTTTGGTCACACTCACTCAAGGAGAAACCCTCGCCACTATGCCCCGGTCCCAAGGTCGCCAGGGAGGGCCATCGCAACCTCGCCAAGTCTTGGGCGCGAGGGAAGCGCCGTAGCATGGCTGCTCGAGCGCCCCCGCTGCTGGCCGTCCCGCGGTCGAATTCTGTCGAACTCGCCCGAGTTGACGTGTGCCGCCCACACGGCTCGACCCTCCTCTTCGTCCCGCTCCGATCAACAGAATCAGCCCCCCGCGCGTCATGACAACAACCCAACCGACCTTGGTATTGCGACACGTATACGAGCCCGCCGTGCAGCTGTGCAGAACGGGCAGCGTGGTCAGCGCGATGGCCGACCCGACGCTGAACGCAACTGTTTCCTGAGTTGGAGTGTGCGAATACTGTCCTTTCGGCGAAGTGCTCGCCTCGACTCGCCTGGCTCGCCCTCGCCCGCCCCACCACCACCTCCTCCTCCGCAAAGGCGCGTGCGCCGGGCTCGAATCGCGCTCAAACCCCTCAAGCCCCACGTTTCGATCCGCGACGACCTCGGCCCCCAGACGGCCGTGTGCACCCATTGCAAGGCTCGACACTGGGAGTGCGAAAGGACAAAGTCGACCGGACACTTCAGCACGTGCTGCTCGCAGGGCAAGGTGCAGCTGCCTCCCCCTCCCCAGCCCGATCCCAAGTATCGAAATCTACTTGAAGGCTCGGATAGCGGTCAGTTGCTCCGTCCAACAACATGCGTCTGCAGTAGGCCCACATGCTGAACTGTGCGACCCACCTACACAGAAGCTAAAACATTCCGCGAGAACACCCGGTTGTACAACAACGCGTTGTCGTTCACTTTGCTCGCTGCTCACTTCGACCAGACACGACTGGGCACTTTAGGACCCCCCGTGTTTCGCGTGTTCGGTCGCCTCTGTCATCGACTCGGTGCCCTGATCCCTGCCGTGAATCAACGCCCAGCCTTTGCTCAGACATGGCTCATCGACCCGGCCGAGGCCACCGACACTCGATTTGGACCCGACAGCCCAGACCGTCGCATACAAAGATCTACGTTGACCAAGCTCGAGTCCAAGTTGCGTACCGACGATCGCTTTGTGAGGGAATTTGCATTGGCCAAAGCTCGTGCAGGTTGGGATACGGCCAAATAGTGGATCCTGCGCCTCTGTATACCACTAGGCCGAGGCCGAAGCACCCACAACCTTTCTACGTCAAGCACGGAAATGGCGATGCTTATCTGCGATTCCGACACCATCATGGGAGATCGTGGACCGCAAGACCTTATTCTCCAGGTGCACGGTGATCGATGTCCCGATGGTCGGCCCAAGTACCAAATCCTTAGCTCGCTCCATCCGTCTGCGATGCCTCTCCGGTACACACTACTCTTCCCCGCGGGGGAAGATGGCTTCCACCCCAACATTCCTCTTTGCGGTTTCAACCAAGCTGGGCCGCCCATCGCCAGAAACCGAGAACAGATCGACAATGGTGTCCAATTGCGCGAGCTACTTGCCGGCCTTGGTCCAGATGAAGAAGACGAAGAGGAGGACGATGAGGATGAAGATGACGAGGAGGACGAAGAGAATGGTGATGGTGAACGTGAGCGTCTTTGGCTCCTTCTCGGGTGTTCCATTCTGTTAAGGCGCGAGCACAGACTGATATTGAATGTTTGAACACCTAGGACGAAGGTCAAGTAAAGGGGGCCGAGGTGGCGAGCCTCGCGTTCACAATTCCTTTGCGTACTACTTGCACAAACGCGACGAGCCCGCATGGCACTCAACGTCCCTTCCCGGCGTTCGTGATCGAAGGATACTCCCAGGTTGAGACCGATCGACTCAACTACATCCAGTTGCATCAAAGAAAACCTACGCCTCACCACGACCCAAGGCATCAACGGCTTGACCCCGGACCAAATTGGACGCTCGATGACCTTGGGCTCGACGTTCAAGAATAGACCGCGCGACATCATGCAGCGATACCAGGATGCGATGGCGTGCGTTGTCAAACATGGAAAGCCTCCGCTGCTCATCACGATGACGTGCGACTCCGAATCACCGGAAATCAAGACTGCACTGGGGCCGAACAACAAAGCATGCAACCGTCCGGATCTAATTGCACAGGTGTTTGAAGCCAAGTCCGGCAACAAGCGACATGCAGGCTGTTTCGGCGATGAATGTAGGATGAATGGATTTTGTTTCTTTGCTGTACTTCGTATTGGGTTTTTTAACCTCTGCGCTGAAATCATGTAGACTGTTCAATTATCCTGCTATTTGAATTACATCTTCCCGTTAATTTAACGGGTTCCCACTGTTTGTCTTGAAGAAATGTACGACTATTCTCCAGCCAGGGCAGATATGAAGCTACCGCAAAAGAGTCAAAGGGAAGATCCTCACTCTTCATCGATCTCGTCCTCTTCCTCGTCCTCCTCCTCCTGCTCTTCCTCGTCCTCATCCCCACCCGCATCCTCATCCGCATCCTCATCCGTTCCCTCCCCCATCCCAATCGGACTCCAGGACCTCCCTCCCATGCCTATCGGACTCTCGGACCTCCCTCCCATCCCAACCTCCACCATCCCAATCTTCTTCCTCAACCTCGCCGACCTCTGATCCTCCGGTTCTTTCTTCTCCTTGGCTCGAACCTTGCCTCGATTCCTCTCCCAAGGCAAACGAGCACTAACACCACCCATCGAAACTCGGGGTCGATAACTTGCTCTCGGTTTCGTCTTGATCGTTGTCGTGGGGGAAGTCGAGCCATCTTCCTCATCGTCTCCACTAGGTCCAGCACTTGCACTCTCTCTTCGACCTTTCCCCTTCCCTTTCAGCTCTCCACCTTCCTCCTCCCTACCAACCCCCGCACCCCCCGTCGTCATCGTCGTAGTACTAACCGCGAACCTCTCCCTCGGATCGCCCAACAAATCCCTACACTGTTCACTACCCACGATGATCCCATTGACCAAACCCGCAAACTTCCTCTTCAAGACCAACCTCATCTGTTCGAAGTAAGGGCGCTTGTACCAACCCTCCAAATCGGCTGAACAAGTCTCGGCGATCGCTTCAGGGGAATGAATGAGTTCGACCAAGAGGGGATCGGAAATGTCGATGAGTTGAAAGTTGGCGACGGGGGAATAGAGGTTTTGACCATCGAAGGTATGGGATGATTTCGACTTGGACGTCGTTAACGAAGATGATGCCGCACCGGGAACGATGGAGAGTCCCGCTGCGGGTGCTTTGGAGCGTACGTTGAGTTGGTTGCGCAGGACGATGTGTTGGTACAGACGCGCTTCGACGTGTTGACGAGGGTCGTAGGAGAATCTGATGACGAGTTCTTTGAAAGGACCGTCTTGGAACGAATAGGAGACCATGGGGATCGCCGTCTTTCGACTGGTGAGCGAGGAAGAAGGCAGACTGATCAACTTCTGGGAGTCACAGGAGAACGCATCGTAAAGCGACCAGGACTGACTTTTGGATGGTTCTCAACTCTGGCTCGCTCAATTGATTCAATAAACTTTGCCTCGTCCAAACCGGTCTTCGTTCGAGATAAGCCAACAACTTGATCTCGAGCGCATCGTGGGTCCTCCTCCCCACGACTTGCAACAATTCGGGCGTGGGTTCGGAGGGGACCGTCGGGGAACTGTGGGTTATGGTCGTGTGGGGTTTGGTCTTGTAGCGAGTTGAACTGGCGAGACGAAGGACTTCTTGGCCCGAGGGGCGGATCGAGGTCGTCGGGACCGTGCTCGCCGCCGGTTTGTACCTATTGATGTCGGTGTCAATGGGCAGGTCAGTTTGGACTGTCAAGGGCAGCAAGAGAGGCGACGAGGAAACTGACTCGTATTTGAGGGGGACGGTGTGGCGCGCAAAGATGGGCGGTGGCAAGAAAAGATCGTCGGTAAAGTTCTCGTTAGGTTCGGGTAGTCGATAATCGAGAATCGCATCGACTGCGTGGTGGACAGGGTATTAGCGGGGAGGTTGAGCCATCGGGTTCAGATCTACTAGCGGTCTGTTGCGCTCACTGTCCATCGCTCTGACGGCGTTTGCGATCTGCACGGCCGGATCTTGTTGGTTGACTTGGACTTTGAAGTCGGCGGTGGCTGCGATGGATCGAGTCGAGGGACGGGGAGGGGGAGGGGGAGGGGCGCGTCGAGGCACGTGATGTCAGCGACGCGTGCGGAGGAGTGAACGATTCCCAATAGGACACACCCCTGAAGCGTATGTTCTGACTGGCCACTCCGAGTGGTTCAATCGAATAGATTCCCTGTTCGACGATGTTGCGCTCTGCATCGCGCACAGGTCGCTTTCGCCTCCGTTTGGTAAGGCGCAAGACGATGTTGCCGCCCGAAACGATGGTCGCCGGGACGGGATGGGTGTACACGCCATTGGGTCCTCGGTTCAGTTGCAACTCGATCGCATTCTTGGGTGTGTTGTCGCTCGGGTTCAACAACGCTTCGGAGAGGTGCTTGAGGCCTCCTACGGCTTCGAGCGCCCGGTCGAGCCGACGAACGGGACCGGGGAACTCGATCGCGGCAAAGTGTTGGCTCACGGGCACTCGTAGGTGCGTCGATGGTCGGGCTGGGTCTTTTGCTGTGCCTTTGCCTTTGTTGGGGGTGTCCATGGTTGGCTCACCGTGGGTGGGGACGGAGGCGAGGAGCTGAGGCGGTGAGGGCGGGGGCGGTCAATGTGGGGTGGGTGAATGCGCGAGAGAGGGGCGCGTGTCAGCGCGTGTCTGGGCCGGAAATCGCACCATCGCCAGAGTATCGTCGGGCGGTAAGGGGGTAAGGGGGTAATTGGCTCGGGGCTATTGAGCGCGATACTCATAGCGCGATTAGGCGCGCAGTCGGCGGAAGAGCACCTTGGCAGTGGTCACCGGTCACCCCTGACACTCTTACCTAGTCCAACTCGGCACTCGGCACTCGGCACTCGAGGGTTCTCTTCATACTCTTCTCCCTCTGAGTCGGTTGCGCCACCAGGAACAGGTCAATCCACTGGATCAACTCTGGCCGTTCTCCCTCGGTCTCTGATCGACTCGACTTGCTCCTCCGCCTCGAGCTCGGAAGTTCACCCGCCCGAGTCGCAGCCGTCCACCGGTTCGGTCACGACCGCACGGCGCTGCCATGGCTCCCTCCTTATCCAGCGCAGGCTCATCGCCACCTCGTCTCCCCGATGTGGCTCTAGCCAGAAGGCGCTCCCAGTCGCGCACCTCGTCAGGCTCGTTCCGCTCCTCGCTGGGCGGCAAACCGATCGGACCCAAGTACGGCGCCGCGAGCTCCTCCGCTCTCAGACGCTCCGACAGTAGCTCCACCTCGGCTAGCTCCTTGGCCGTACTCGGTACGAACCTTTCGTCGCTTGAATCGAGCCATGGTGGTGCTCCGAGCCCGTTGGCGAATACGAGTGCTATCTCGATCGGGGACTCCGCGCTTAGGTTCGGTAGCTTCTCGGCGACCCGGGAGGAATTGCGAGATGGTCAGTCCGGCAGCAGATATCCTATTCTCTTATCCCTGCGTTGTATCATTCGATACCACGCGTAGTAATCGTGTTGTGGGCGTGCGAATATCCCCATCCCACGGCCTTATCCGAAGGCGCGATCGAACGAGTCTTATCGCCGTCGTTGATCCGCTCCAGGGTGTCTCTCTCTCTCCACCCCGCCTGCCCCAATCGCGACTGACCCCTGTCCCTGCCTCACTTGCCCATCAAATTTCGGACCTTGCATCTTCCCCACCCTCACTGCCACAGGTTCAGCAAGATTGGCTTCTCTCTCTCTCAGTCAACCTTCTCCCAACCTCGCCACCGCCTCGCCACCTCAACCGAGCTTTCCCCTCGGATCACCGTCCCAGTCCCCCTTCTCAGCACCTCAAGATCAGTCGTACCGAGCCACCGCCGTCGAACCCATCAACGCCCCCGCCGGTCCAAGTCATTCCTCTTCCTCCCCAAACAACAACGGCCATCTCAAACCATCCCCTTCGAACCTCGCCCTCGCTCGTCCCTCGACGCTCTTCCAGTCCCAGTCAACCACTTCTTCCATCGGGGACGTCGGATCACCTTCTTCCCCCCTCGCCGTCTCAAGCGGCCTGAACGGCAGTCCCAACAGCGGTGGAACGGACGAAATCACCCCGACTCAGTCCAAAGTCGGTACACCATCCATGGGGCTCGGTCGATCCTTGACGTTGAGCGTGAGAGATGGTCCGAGTAGTGGCGAAGCGACCCCTCGGCCTTTGGGAACTTTGGGTGCCGAACAGGCCAAGTTGGACGCCAGCGCGGCCAAGCTGGCCAAGGCGAGACGTAAGGAAGAGAGGAAACAACTCAAGTTGCAGATCTTGGGGGACGAAACGGGTGGCACCGACAGTGGGGAAAGTGAAGATGACGACAACGCCTTGGATGCCGACGGTGAGCGATCGTCCGGATCCGACGAGTCGCCTGACCACAGTCGGCCAGGGACAGTGAATGGCTTCGCAGCGAACGAACAAACACCTCTTTTGGGACGAGGGCGAAGACCTTCTCATACGGCGAGCAAACCGGATTCCATCAAAGCCGACGGCGGTATTCTCGCCACTGTCTCGTCAGCTTTGGCTCACCGAGCGCACTCGGCTATCCAGAGGGCCCGATCCGTCAAAGTCACCCAGGATGGCCTCAAGCAAGGAGCTCGAGACTCGGTCACTGCACTACCAGCCGTCATCCTTGGTGTTCTGATGAACATACTCGATGGCGTTTCGTACGGATTGATCATGTTCCCGACGAACCTCCCCCGCTTCGCCGATTTCGGCGGTATCGGTGTCAGCATGTTCTTCGTGTCGTGTGTCATCAGTCAGCTCGTGTACAGTTCGGGTGGATCGATCTTCAAGGGTGGTAATGGCTCGATGATGATCGAGGTCGTGGTGAGTGCACGCATTCACTCCATGTCTGAGCTACGAGTGTCGATAGCTCATTGGGTTGACGTGTACTCAAACGCAGCCATTCTTCCATTCGATCGTCGGCATCATCTACAAACATCTCTCCGACGACAAGGACGTCGTCGCGACGACGATGGTCGCTTTTGCGTTGTCGTCCATCTTGACGGGATTCGCGTTTGCGATGCTCGGTTTCCTCAGGCTGGGGAGGTTGAGCGAGTTCTTCCCGCGCCATATCCTCGTGGGATGCATCGGGGGTGTCGGGGCCTTTTTATTCATTACGGGGTGAGTGTGAATCTGATTACGTTTGGTATGAGATGAGGTCGTGGCGACTGAATTTGCACCCGTCAAACTCCTAGACTGCAAGTGTCTGCTCGATTGGAGGATAGCAAGGGCTTGTCTCTCGAGCTGATCCAACAGTACCTCGACCTCGAGATCCTGCCACTCTGGGTAAGTAAACTCTTTTCCGTTCCCTTGATGGCCTTAAAGCTGAGACAGCGCTTGTTGCCCTTTTTAGGTCATTCCCCTAGTCCTAGCCGTTGTCTTGCGCCTCATCACAGCCCGATATCAACATCCTCTCATCTTTCCCGGTTACTTCCTCGCGATGCCCTTGGTGTTCTACATCATTTCACTGTCGGCAAGGATACCGATCGCGAACTTGAGGGAGAATGGATGGGTTTTCGAGCTCAATGGCGTGGATAGCGAGTGGTACGAGTTTTGGACACTGTTTGGTGAGTCGATCTCGGACACGACTTCTGAAGAGGGATGATCAGGGCCTGATGGGATTTGGTCGAGATCTGCTTTACAGACTTCCAAAAGACAGATTGGTCCGCCCTGATCGAAACGATTCCGACGCAGCTTGCCCTCGTCTTCTTCGGCCTATTGCACGTGCCCATCAACGTCCCTGCTCTCGGCATCTCGGTCGGCGAGGACAACGTTGACACTGATCGCGAGCTCGTCGCACATGGTATCAGTAACGTCGTGGCGGGTTTGCTCGGTACTGTCCCAAACTATCTTTGCTACGTCAATTCGGTGCTCTTTTACAAGGTCGGTGGAACGACTCGAATCTCGGGCTTCTTGTTGGCTGGAGGCTCGACCGGTGTCCTCCTCGCTGGTCCCGGGGTGATTGGCTACCTACCCGTATGCGTCGTCGGTGCGCTCATCTTTATCCTCGGGATCGATCTCGTTAAGGAAGCCGTCTGGGATACGTACGGTCGCGTTTCTCGCCTCGAGTATCTGACCATCTGGGTCATCGTCTTCGTCATGACCGTATGGGACTTTGTCGCCGGGATCGGAGCGGGTATCATCCTCGCCAGTGTATCCTTCGTGGTTTCCTCCTCCCAAAGACGAGCAATCAGGACTATCCTGACCGGTGCCGTCGCTCGATCGACTGTACGTCGTCACCCCAAGCAATCGGCCTTTCTCAAGGACGTGGGTCGACAAACGCGCGTCATCAAACTGCAAGGATTCCTCTTCTTCGGCACCATCTCGTCCTGCGAGACAACGATCCGCAAGATCCTCGAAGCGGCAGAATGGTCCAAGAACCCAATCCGGTTCCTCGTCTTGGACTTTTCCATGGCTTCCGGAGTGGATTTCTCAGCGGCCGAAGCGTTCGTCCGCATTCAACGACTGCTCGATGATAAGGATGTGTTGTTGGTGTTGTGCGGATGTGCGTCGGACTCGTCCGTCGGGATCGCGTTGAGAAGTGTCGACCTTTGGGTCGAAGGACCCGAGTCCAAAGTCGAGGTCTTTGAGAACCTCAACGACGCACTCGAGGTTAGTCAACCGGGTCATCTAAAGTTCAGCTGTTGCGCAAAAGCTGACTTGCAGTGAACGACTGGCGGGCAGTTCTGCGAGAACGCCTATCTGCGCAGTCTCTATTCGAAGAACTTTGAACAACCTCATCGCACGAACTCGTCCGGTGGACCGCCGGTGCTCACTTCGCAAATCGATATGCCCAAGTCTGAACTCGATAGTGCGATCGAGGACTTTGGGCAATCCCCACGCGCGTCTCATCTCCGATACGCAGCCAAGGAAGCGATGGCGAAATGTGAGTCGACGAGCGCTCCTCAATTCCTAGGCTACGCAAGCTAAAATTCCCCATGATTCATGCTCACAGCCGACGCTCCAGCTCCTCGAAGCAATCTCAAACAACCCCTTCCCTTGCTGATGCAATCCCTCAAACCCTTCGCCGCGGACCTCAACGAAGACTACTGCTTCCGTCTCGTACCTTACTTCAAGCGCATCCACGTCGAAAGAGGAACGGTCCTCTGGGAACAAGAATCTGAAAGCGATAGTTTCTACCTCATTGAATCGGGGATCTTAAGGGCGAATTACGTTTTCGTGGATCGGGCCCATGCGATCGTCGAGTCGATGGTAGCTGGAACGGTCGCGGGAGAGATGAGTTTCTTGTCGAGGAGTAGGAGGAATGCTAGTCAGTAATATTCGCACTCGGATCGTCACTCACGCAAGCTTAGTGAAGCGAAGCGAAGCTAATGTAGTAATCCTTCCTCGTCTGTGCAGCCGTGACCGCCGAACGCGATTCCGTCCTCTGGAAACTCGACATCACGCACCACGAGAAGATGGGCCAAGAGCAAGGGTGGGCGTTCACGAGGAAACTCGAGGCCTGTTTGTTGAGAATCGCGTTGGAGGAACAGGACGTGCTCATGGTTAGTCATTAGTCATTTTTTTTTTTGGGGGGGGGGGCTGAGAAGTGGCGCTGACTGCGGTTTCTTTTTCAATTGCAGGGGCATCTGATCAGTTCGTTGTAAAGATGAGATGGAGTGGGGAGGATTGTATGCTGAGCGGAGGTGGTGTGATTCTCAAAGGCACAGAACGAGCAAGTAGAATAAAGTGTCCTCTGCAAATGAAGTCTGTCTATTATCAGTGCCAAAACCAACCCGGACATCGAACGATGGGGAGGGGAGTGGTCCCAAATGATGGAATAACGTTTCACTTCATGATATTGACATCAAAAACAACCCTAAAAACATCGTCCATACAATCAAACTCGGAAGAAATACCGAAGCGAACGCCTGCCGAACGAACGAAAATTCACAACTGCTCCGTCTCCTCCTTCCACAACTCCGCGA
The DNA here is from genome assembly GCA_003665825.1 of Microbotryum silenes-acaulis. Classification (NCBI taxonomy): domain Eukaryota; kingdom Fungi; phylum Basidiomycota; class Microbotryomycetes; order Microbotryales; family Microbotryaceae; genus Microbotryum; species Microbotryum silenes-acaulis. The sequence continues at coordinate 1,216,914 of QPFY01000002.1, forward strand.
ACGCCTCAAGATCGGCATCCGTCGCGACGCTCAACACTTCGGTCCGACTCGGTTGGCCCGAATGCTTCTCCCTCAAGGTCGCGTCCCTCCTCGCCAAATTCGCCAACGCTTTCCCCGGACCTAGAAACACCAATCGATCGATATGGTCTTGAGCGAGGTTGCGCAGGCATTTACTCCATCGTACGGGGAGGGATATTTGAGCGACGAGGTTTGAAACGAGCGAGTGGGTGGTGTTGATCATCGTTCCGTCCAAGTTGGAAACGAGGGGGATCAAAGGGTTGTTCAAGTGGGTCGCTTCGAGCGCGACTCGCATCCCTTCGGCCGCGGGCTCGAGGAAGGAGCAATGGAATGGTGCGGAGACGGGTAGATCGGCGGCTCGGGAAGCGATCCCTTGTTCGCGCAACAACTCGGACGCTCGCATGATCCCTTCTCGTGAACCCGAGAGTACGATCTGCGCCGACGAGTTGAACGAAGCGACTTCGACCGTTCCTGCGCAACCTCGAGCGTGTTGCGGTCCGACGTTGTCCTCGGCGCGGATTTTGCGTACGACTTGGACGACCTCGTCGTGCGAGTGACCCGGGTTGAGTACGACGGCCGACATTTGCGGAATACGAGCCGCAGGTGTGTCGGATGAGGTTGACAGATTGATTGAGGGCAATGAGAGAGCATGGGTCGTGAGCATGCCATGGAGGCGCTGTGAGGTGGACAGAAGAGCTAACAAAGTCAGAAACGACTGCGACCTTTTGCATGGTTCGACATCCAACTCACAATCAACTTGACCGCATCGGCAAAGTCAATCGCCCCACTGGCGACCGCGGCCGAATATTCGCCCGAAGAATGCCCCAGAATCGCCGAAGCGTTCTTGGCCACGTCCAAGTCAAAGTTATGTTCGAGCGTGCGCGTGAAGGCGATCGAAGTGACGAGGATCGCCGGTTGCGCGTTCGCGGCACGGGTCAACTCCTCTTGGCTGCCGTCGAAGACGACCGAATGCAGCGACGGTTCGTGGCTGCGTTGTTCCTCTGTTCGATCGAGTATCCTCCCCAATTCGCCGATCTCGCCCTCGTACTGATCGAGCTTGAGCGACCTCCTCCACGATTCGAAATCGGACAAAGACTCTTCGGCCTCTTTCCAGACTTGCTGCGCGGCGGTGTAGTTCTTGAGGAAACTGGCCATCAAAGGGTATTGACTGCCACTGCCGGGGTAGAGGAGGGCGTAGTTGGGTCGTTTGGACTGGCCATGGGCATGGTGGGTCTCGGTTGGGATCGGTGGCGAGGCCTCGCCGCCGGACCAGGCGCGCTCCATCTCGAGCCGTTGATGCCTCGGTGAATCGTCGCGTGTGGGCCGTCGTCGGTGAGACCCGTTCAGCCCAGTCGAACAGACCGAGCTCGGTCGGGGTAGTGGGGGCGACAAGTTGCGAGAAGGAGTTGAGTACGAGAAAGGAGAGGAACCGGAAGCAGAAGTCGAGGTCGAGGCGGGAGGGGTCGACGACAGCACGGAGGAGGTCGTCAACCCTCGTCGGCCCGAAGCGGGGGAGGACGGTTCGGCGACGTAGGCGGGGCGCACGAGGGGACGATCATGGTTCTTGGGGTCCCTGTAGCGAGCGACGTAGCTCGGTTCGGACCAGATGGGGTCTTCTTTGCTCGTCGAAGGTGTCGGGCTCGAGAGGAGGAAGCTCGGTTGCGGCGGACAGGCCGGCGCGGCGGCATAGCACGAGCCGGACGGCAGCGAAGAGGCGGGCGAGAGATGAGCATGCCGGACCGCGGCGACCGAGGAAGAAGCCGTCGATGGCGCGTGACAGTTGGTCGAAGTCACCAATCGAGTCGTCGATCGGGAAAGCATGTTGGAGGATTCAGTCTGCTTGTGAGTCTGCTCATGAACAGATACAAGGATGGTAGGTGACGCGAGGTCAGCTCGAGAGGATCGAGGATCGAAACTAGTGTGGTGCTCTCAGTCTGATGCGGGTGCCCCGGATGCGCGCCCGTCCGCGCGCCAGCCCAGCCCAGCCAACCGGGCCTGATCGCCTTTCGGCGCTGTGAGGGGAGAACGTCAGCTGAGCTCCGGGCGTCCGACTCGACGCGGTCGGATCGAGAGCTACCCAAAGCGACACTGAGCCATGCAGACAGCAGCTGTAGGACATCGGCATCCCACTCTGGTAGGGCACATATCCTTTCCTTGGTTGCCGTAGTGAGGTATACCTCGGGTACGGTTGTACGTGGTCGTAGCGTCGGGCCTCGGCGCACAAGAGTGGGCGCTCCGGTCGTCCAGGGTCGTGCGACACCGACGCTTCAACTTGCAGCTCCTACAAGTATTCGATAGCTCCAACTCACCAGTCCGCGTCTACTTGCTCGTTGAGAAGATGCAGCGCCAACTGAGGTCGATCGGGAACTCGACTCGAGCTTGAAGGATGGACGGTGATGCGCATAAGCTCAAGCTTGCTCAGGGTGCGGGTTGCTCCGGCATTTACTGCCGCCCGCCGGTTTGTACAACACACCCGGCTCGACCGGCGGGCTTGAGCGGGTTTGCACCTTACACCCGTCCAATGCCCTTGAAGTTGCGAGATCTCGGAGCCAGCTCTTCTAGATTTGGGACATCCTCTCACAGAACGCGTTGGGGTCATAAACAATATTTTGAGACTCCTGTGGTCGTGACGAACTACTTCTAGCATGCCCTGCTGTCCTCATCTTTCCCACTGATGGGCCTCGGTCATCGGTCGAACTGCGGTGTGGAGCTCCGCCCTCCGAGTCGAATCGCGCAGGGGTCCTGAGTGTTCGGTGCTTTGGTCTGGTCAAAAGCAGAGAGCTAGTGGAAGACGTGCCCTAAAACACATTGCTATAGGTGGCATGCTCCCTCGGCAGGTCTTGCGAGCACCGAGAAAGATGTACCGGCCCTCCGAGTGAGAACGACTCACGTGTGCAAGCAGGTGCACGTCGCCGGCTTCCACTTCAAACCGCGAAAGAAGAGCCGACTGAGGATGAGGATGAAACATTTTTATTTTTTTTACACCACGCAAGCACAAAACAAAAAGCTACGACACAACATGAACATTTAGAGAACACGCTCTTTCATCACCCCACAACTGCCGTCTTCAACTTCATTGGAACCCACCGCGGGCCATCCATCCGTCAGCTCAGACTGGCGAACCAGGGCGGACCGGGCCGACGATCCCGATGTCTCCGACTTTGCCGGCGCGCAAGAACCCCCTTTAGTCGGCCTCGTTCTCCGATCTTCAAATGAAGCGAGGCCGTGCGATGCATCGTGTTCGGGTCGCTCGTGCTGGTCAAACGACGGTTGCATTGCTGAGGTTGATCATGGTGCCTCAATCCGGTCGACTCGTACTTGTATTCGCTATCAGGCTTCAAAGCAGCACTAACTCGGACGGCCATACCACGATCGAGCGTGAAAGCGGACGGGCGGGACGTAGCCGCGAAAGGAGTCAAATTCGAAGGACCAGCCACCTTGACCTTGAGATGCTCGGTCTCGCCCATGGCAATCAATCCAGCAGCAAGAGCTTCTATATCCCCCATTGCACACTCCGTAAAGATGAGCACCAGAGGGGCGCTAGAACAAGGATTGATCTGACTTAGAGTAAGGAGCTCCGGGAGGGACAGTCCTTCTTAGAGAACGGCGACTTACTGGGCGCTTCCGAACGTCTACGCTCACCACGTGCGTGTGATCCGGGATGATACTTGCCATAATTGCAACAGACCACCCCATTCCGAGCCCATCCCCACTAATAGCAATAGCGTTGCCCCAAAGCCGTCCGGATGGCGGCGCACATGGCACCCGGCACCCTGTTGGATGCCTTGCCCAAGGAGGAATCTTCATTCATTACCATGATCCTTTTAATCAGGTCTAGGCTTCTCTTCGGCTTCGGAAGACGAGTCGCCGGAGACCACGACGACGGGACGTCTGGTAGGTGCCATGACGGTGGTGGGTGTTGACTTCGAAGTTGATCGGGTGGGGTGAAGGTGGATCCGAGGTGCGACCCAGCTGAGATCAGGTGGTGTTATGACTGGCAGGTTGGGGTAGCTGCACGCGATATAGGTCGTTTAAGTCCAAGCGTTGACCGAGACGGACTGTGTCGACGACGACGAAAGAAGTGAGCGTGTGAGAAGAGCAACCTAAATTTGACATTGCACCCCTCGACGAGCGTCTAGACGTCAGGGCGTGCACCCCCACACACTCGGCCGGGACACGCGTAGTATAATGGCATCCCGGAGTGGTTCTTAAATCCATATCACCATCCAAATCTCCAGACATAACCATCATAACTCTTCTGCCTTCGACGCACGAGCAATTCGGAGCTCCAGACTATCAAATAACGCGCCCGGACCCCCTGACCTTATTGCCGATGCTGAGCCAGGACCCGGGAAAGCTCAGCCCAATGTGCGTCTCGGAGATTTGTACTTTTCGGGCCCATTTATGCCTTGTGATATGCTACATGACGTGATTTTTGATGGTAGAGTAAATTTTTCAACACAAACCGATAATTTGGTCTTACACCGGAATACATACACCCCTTGGATAGGGGGTTTTTCGAGACGCACCTTCGGCACTCCGTCGGCTGAGCTTTCCCGGGTCCCGCTAGGTCCTGCTGAGCCTGCCGATGTCACTGTTCCCCCGTCTCCACGCCTCATCGCCAACCGCACCACCATGTCCCTCCGCCGCGCCCCAATGGGCGTCATTCCACAATCGCCTGACGAGCAAAGAGCTCAAGCTGCGCGGGAATCACTCGATAGTCAGTACTACACTCGCTTCCGCTTGTTAGCGCGACGCGTCGAACGCGGATAGGCATTCCCCTCCTTTCTTTGCGAAGCTGACACGGCGTTTCACTTGTTCATTCCCTTGAGGTCGTACAGTCCTCTTGGAGATGAGCACATTACTCAACACAGGTGAGTCGATATGCTGTTACAATGCCCCATGCCCTTCATCCCTGAGCTAACGACCCCATCCACGTTCAATGACTCAGGCCTCGACCGAACCCAACTGGCCCTCTGCATCAAGATGTTAGAAGACGGTGTCAATCCCGACGCTTTGGCCGTGAGTACATCCAACCATGTGTCAAGATGCTCCGGCTTGGCCTGTTTCAGAGTTTTCATGTTTCGTCGCATCGGTCAACTCGCAGGCCGTCATTAGGGATCTGCGGGCCGAAGCGACGGGCAAGACGATCGGGTCGACGGGGTCGTTGGGTACACGCTGATACGAGTGCGTTGCAGACATGGGAGGGGTTTTCGGATTTGCATTACTGCTTTTGTTGTGTTATTACAATATTGGGGAATGAGTTGGTACAACAAGGTGAAGACCCGCGAGAAAAGGAGCTCAAACGACTCGACTGAGAATCCGATAATCGACTTCTGGTTGGGAGAAGAAGGAGGGGTCGATCTCGTCGGTGGTATACCTAATAATGAACGACTCGTCAGTCAATAACACCGATAAGTCGGGAAAGAACGCGTACCCTTGACTCTCGTAGAACGCCAAAGCTTCGGCATTGGCTGTTCGAACGAAGTCGCGGTTGTTTCACACCCCGAAATCCAGGGCCAATCAGCGCATGGACGGAGGTGAATGGCTGTTTCGAGAAATTGAAACGTACATTTGAGACATGTCAACATGACCTTGTCCATCTTCCAACCCTTGGCGATCCATCCGAGACAATCCATCAACAGTTTAGCCGCTCGAGTTCGCCGCCGGGATGGGTCGACCTGAAGTTCGTAGCTATATCGAGCAGTCACAGAAGAGAGCTCCGTCAGCACTAGTAAGGGAGATCCATATACGCCGTCTTTAGAGATACCAATACACCACATCGGCCAGTCGCGTTTCATGCGCCGTCTCCTCCGTATCAAAACGGAAGATCGAAAACCCGATCAAATCCTCCGACGAGCTCGCTGACGGCGATTCTTGGCCCAACGATCGCAATACCAGGATTCTGGAATCTGAATGGAAGAGCTCTTTTCGTTTCTCTGTCGGGTCAAACCCTTCGGAGGAAGAAGTGAGGCTATTCGGTGGGGTAAGAGTCAGTTAGGCGGAAGTATGAGCGATTGATGATGATCGAAGCGATGTCTCACAGTTCTTTCATATTCTTTTCATAGAGATCCCAAACCCATGTCTTGGTCCGTTTCGGCAACGTCGCAGCCGTGTAGAGATCAATCGCGACTCTGCATACGGGAGAATGTGGGGTGGGGGTTCAGATCATTCAGAGACAGTGAGCGCGTCGCGACGTGACGGGATGACGGTGACACCAATAGATAGAGCAGGCGGAGAAGGGTTGGATTACGAACTTGGTTCCATCCCTGAGGGAAGCTTCAAGTTTCCCATTGGGCAAATGGGGCACCAGCTTGGCGCCCTGCATCGCAAGCGTTGCCTGAAAGATAAAGCGACGATGATGACCGCGAGGGAAGCAAGTCAGCTTCGTCGGGTAAGAGGGTCTTTGGGCGTTGAGAAAGACGGAGACGCAACTCGGTTTGCCAATTGCAAGACAATGTGTGTCTGTTTCGGTGGCATCTTGGACGGCGCTTCGTCGAAGAGAACGGGGACAGGGTCAGGCGCCGAGACTTGACTGTGCACTGCGAAGGCCACACCCGAGGCGAGGCACGAGGCCAAAAACTGATGGTATTGCATGGAACGACAGGGTTATGCAGCAGAACAAGGCAGAATAAGAGATACGATATCTCCAAAACACAATGACATGAGGGGAAGGAGGGAGAGAGGTTCAAAAAGATAATATGCACGGAGGAAGAAGAGTACATGCATTTATGAAACATTAGAACGATCGGCCGCCTGGTCATCCTCTTCTTTGACCCATCGACGCCGATCCAAGCGTCACCGCGGCGATTGGTCCTTCGAAGGTGAATCCGTTTCGTCGTCACTTGCCTTTGGAGTCGAGGGTGAGTCGGCATCGTTGGTTGGGGTGCCGATTCGAGGCGTTCGTCGGGGTCGTTTCGGGGGTGCCGTTTTAATCGGTTTCGGGTTACGACCGTTCTTATCGCCCGTGGCCTTGGCCACCTCGGATGCCGACTCGGTCTTCCTGTCGTCTTCTTCGGTGCCTTCTGCTCGAGTCTGTTCGATCGAACTCTTGGGCTCGGACTCCTCGCCGTTTCCGTCCTGGTCCTGGGTCGGTTCAATCGCCTCAGCAGAAGTCGGTTCGGCTGCTTCAGTGACGACGACCGCGGGGTCTTCTGTCTGAGTCTCCTCGGATGTTTCTTCACTAGCGACGGTTTGCTTGACCTGTTCAGAATCCTGCTCGGCGGCTTGAGCAGTTTCGTTGACCTTCTTTCCTTCCCCATCTTGCTCGACGACGTCGACCGGCGGGTCCTGCGAATCCTGCGCCTCGTCGTCCCCGATCACCATTCCCGAAGCCTGTCCATCATCCTCCCTTCCAAACCCATGCCCTCTCTCGACCACGCTCCCATTCGGTGGCTCATCCAAAACAGGACTGAGCAAATCGCCCGCTCTCCCGATCCACGATTCGGCCGACCACCGTCTCTCATCCTCCCCACCGATCGAAACGTCCCTCGATCTCGACCTCACACGTTCGAGCCATTCTCCATTGACTTCATTGGTGGGGATCGTGAGAGCGGCGAGGGCTTCCCCTTTGAGTTGGAGGGCATCGTCTCGGCGTCGGACTTGGTTTATGGTCGGGTCGATGCCGAGGGAAAGGAGGGTCGCTTGGACTTGTTCGAGGGCTTGCAGGTCCTCGTCGTCGAGTTCTTCTGTTTGATGTGCGGTCGTAGTCCAGATATCGGACGGTGAGACACCGACCGGTCGGGTGAGGACAGGAGCGAGTGGATATAGGTACGGTCAGCGCAGGCGTTCTGACACGTAAGACAGGCCAAAATGTCACTCCTCACCATTATTCGAGGTCTATAGATTCGAAGGAGAGGAAAGGGGGATGCGATACACCAAAAGTCAGTGTCAAAATAATGCTCGGGCCCGATCGCTTGACGTGGCCTTCGCACTCGAGCTGAATCGCGATTTGAACCCGAAGAAGGCCAGACTGACCCTAACGATCGCCGGTGAGCTCGACACGGCCTTCTCGGGCGGTGTAGAAGTAGGCGAAGCCGTTGTGGACGAAGTGCTGTTCCACCCATTGAAAGTGACGCTCCTCATACGATTCCATACCGATCCTGAACCGGCAGCGGGAGGGGAAGGCAATAAAGGACTTGACGAGCGGCCAGTTGGTGAGGGTCGAGGAGGCAGCGGAGGCGGTTTCAGAGGCGTGTTGGGTTGGGGATGCAGTTGGGTCGGAGAGTCGGGTGGGGATTCGGGTATGGGTGCATCGTACGGACCGAGACCGGGTTGATCGTCCATAGGTGGTGCATGCGGTGCGTTGGACAAGGACAAAGAGGAGCGCCCGAGTTGATACGGGCGCGAGCTACTTAAAACGTGTTGCTTCACAGTTGCCGAGTTGGGATACGCCTCAGCAGGCCCTGCCAGTACTAATATTAAGTGGCTCGCCCGCGCCTGCCTCGGGCACGTGAGACTTGCTGCCCGAACGGCCCCGTCGCCTTGAAACAAAAGCACAAGCTCGTCAGCCCCAGGCATGATGAATGACATATTTTTAAACTAGACGCGCGAGTCGAGTTTATGAGCTAAGGACTCAATATGGCCTACCATTTCATTTTCAGGCTGTCGAGCCGTTCGGACCCGGCCGGCGGGCCGTCGATCGATCGGGCCCGGGGCTGTTGCAAATCAGGGGTCCGTGCGCAGCGGCCGGCGCGCTCCCGTTTCACCGTCAGCTCTTGCTCTCTCTGGTTCATCCCATCCTGTCCCGACCCTACACAGCGGCAACAACACACGAACCGGCTTTGAGGTTTCCTGGAGGGCTGGGGAGGTAAACGAAACCTTTGACCGCGCTTGTACAGGTCAAGGCACCCCCCATCATTGGCCACGGGACGAGCGCGAGCACCACGCCCACCATCATTCAACAAGCCGTCATCGCCGTCATCGCCGTCACCGAACCCCCGTCAGTGCCCTCACATCACCCGCTACAACCTCGACATGTCGTCCGAATCATCCATCAGCGTAGCGGTAGGTTATACTAGATCACTCCCACCCTCATCCTTGTCCTCTACTGACTCCAGCATCGCTCAACGCTCGCTCCAGGTGCGCGTGCGACCGTTCAGCACAAAGGAGCGCCTGCAGCTCGCGTCCAACGAACCCGCCGCCCCCGTCATATTCTCCTCCTCCTCCGACCCTTCGCCGAGCACAAGCACCCACACAACTCATTCAACGCCACAACCTACTCGCCTCCAGACCGGTTCAGGAGGGATGCGCAAGGTCGTCAAAGTGCTCGACGAACGAATTCTCGTTTTTGATCCCCCCGATCCCACCTCGGCCGCTACCGTCGCTGCCGCTCGATTGGCCGGTCAGATGCCGCAGATGGGCAAGAAATCCAAGGACATCAGGTTCTGCTTCGATCGCGTGTTCGATGAGGGGTGTTGTCAGGAGGACGTTTATGAGGGCAGCGCAAAGGAGTTGGTCGGGCACGTAATGAATGGGTTTAATTCGACCGTTTTCGCTTATGGGGTACGTTCCATCGCTTCGGTGTCTTGAATTGGCGGTTGACTTTGAAGGATGCTGATCCGACCTCTGCATTGCTCAGGCCACGGGATGCGGGAAAACACACACCATCTCCGGGACAGCGGATCAACCAGGTGTCGTCTTCCTCATCATGAAGGATTTATTCGGGCGCATGCAAGCCCGAGCCGACGACACCGACTTCGCGCTCAAGGTCTCGTACCTCGAAATCTACAACGAAACGATCCGCGACTTGCTCCAGCCGGAATTGGGGACGTTGCTGCTCCGTGAAAGCGGTGGGGTGGCCAATGTCGCCAGGCTCAGCAGCAAGGAACCGAGTTGTGCCGCCGATGTCGTCGGCTGGATCACCGAAGGCAACATGAACCGAACCGTCAACGCAACCGAAGCGAACGCGACCTCCTCTCGCTCCCACGCTGTGCTTCAAGTCACGGTCACGCAAAAGCCCAAAGCCGAAGGCTTGACGGATTCGCAGTCGTCAGCGACCTTGTCCATCATCGACCTGGCCGGTTCGGAACGAGCGAGCGTGACCAAGAACAAGGGAGAACGATTGATCGAGGGCGCCAACATCAATCGATCCTTGTTGGCGTTGGGCAACTGCATCAACGCGCTGTGCGATCCTCGAAGCCGCGGTCACGTCCCTTACCGAGATTCGAAGCTCACGCGACTGCTCAAGCCCTCTCTGGGAGGTAATTGCAAGACCGTCATGATTGTCTGCGTTTCTCCCGCAAGCGTGCACTACGACGAGACCCATAACACGCTGCAGTACGCGAATCGTGCCAAGGACATTAAGACCAAGGCGATTCGCAATTTCATTTCGGTCGATCGTCACGTCGCGTCGTACTGCAAGCAAATCGCCGAACAAGCCGAACGGATCAAGGCGCTCGAAGCAGCGTTCGAAGCGGAGAAGAACCGAACCAACGCCGCTAACGTCGATGATGAAGTTCGAGAAGTCGCTGCGATCTTGAGACCGCTCTCGGCGACATGGGAGACGTTCCGAGCTCGTCGGGCAGATGCGGCACAGGCTGCTTCGCAGAGACTCATCGTCGATTCGATGCTCAATGTCCTGCAGAGTTGGCGAGCGACCGCTTTCGGTCAATACGATACGGCACAAAGCCCTTCTGGATCTTCGACGCTCGCAGCTGCATCCGTCGTCGCCGTCGTCCGGAACAACTGTGACGGTCTAATCGGCACCCTCAGCTCTCAATCGGCGATGCTGCGCGAAAGGGCCAGTCGAGCCTCGGACCCGAACGAGATGTTTCCTCCCATGCTGGCGCGTGTCACCTCGAGTCTGAAATCGAAGCGGCCTTCCGCGGTCCCTCTTTTCGAACTCGAAGCTCGAATGCTCGATCAACGACTGGCGACCTCTCTCGCCGAAGCGAGCGAACAAGGGCAGATCGAAGGAGCCAAGTTGCAGGTCCGAGTTATGCACGCCATGTGCGAAGCGCGAGCCAAGATCGGCTCCGCTGCGGAAACAGCGAGGGAGGATGGGGTCGAGTCCGTGAGGGCTTTACTTCGCCTGGCGGATGGGATCGATAATGCGAATCGGGACGCATTCCTCAGTCTCTCGATGGGGTCGTCGCTTTCGGCCGGGGCGGGTACGAAGCGGAATTCGGGGTCAAGATCGCCGTTGCAGATGGACGACATGTGGTCCGCCAAGAGTCCTCGATCGGCATTATCTGGCCTGGGCTCGACTTCGGCGGGTGTTTTTGGCGCTCTGTCACCTGCTAAGGGGGGATTGAGCAACTACCGTCGGACGAGTCCTAAGAAACCCGTGGCGTTCCCTCTTCGCGCTGGTCGGGCGTCGGCATCGCCCAAGAAGCAACGGAAAGAGGTTCAATGGCGCGATGAGACGGGAGATGGTGATTTGGCTTCCTTCAAAGATCGCTCTCCGTCAACAATGGATGAGGACTCCATGAGTGATATCCCCTCACTCAGATTTACGGCCTGGGCTTCGTCCTCGAGCGTCGACGACAGTGGAGCTTCGAACGAAGCAGAAATGATGGCTCAAAAAGCTCGATCCTCGACCGGTCCGAGTCGAAAGGGAGCCTCGGGGGCTCGTCTCATACCTCTACCTCGTGCCTCGAACGTTGATAGCAATTTCTTCCTTCGAGAGGAAGACTCGTTGGACGCGATCTCGATGCCCCCACCTTCTTCAACATCCTACTTGTCCTCGTCCTCAGCTTCTATCCCTCGGAACCCATTCTCCGATCTTGGTAACACCTCCATGGCCTCGACGACTTCGGGTCTAGCGGCGCCGATCGTTCCTATCAAATCGGCCATGTCCAAAGTCTCCCCTTCTCTGACCATGACACCCGACGATAGTCCAGCCGGACGAGCCGCTCGACGAGCTTCCAGCGTAGGACCGCAACGATCGGCCAAAGCAAGTCGTCGAACATCGGCGATTGGTCTGCCCGTTCCACCACCTCTTCCTTCGACATCAGCTTCCTCAGCAGCTTCTTCCTCCGTGCCAGGGGCCCCCTTCTCCTTCGCCACTTCAATACGCCGAGCAGCCCGAGTTTCCTCCGTCCCTCTAGTACCTATGAGTGCCCGTCGCTCACCCCGCAAAATGCTTTCCATGGGCGGGTCATCCGCCGTCAATCGTCGACTCTCCCATGTTCCCTCCGCTCCTCCGTTGTTGGGTTCGTCCGCTCCGAGCTTCACTTTCGGAGCCAAGAGTCAAGCGAGGATCGCGGCGAGAAGGGAATCGAGTATGGCTACGATGGGCGGGACGATGACTACGTCCTCTTCCAAATCGGGTGGTAGTCCTTCACCCCCTAATGCGTTGATCCCGGGAGGGAGGAAAGGCTCACCTCCGGGGAGTGGACCCAAATCCACTACGGTGTCGACCACTCAGTGGCGGTGATCACTTCTTTGTTGCAGCCGCTTTGTTCTGATGAGTTAGTACTTGCATTCCACGTACCCCATACCCATGCCCAGTCCTTCTTTGATTTTATCATTACCCCTCTTGCCATCTTCAGTTTTTTTTACATAGTTTATTGACTCCCTCCGAGTGGGGTGGAGTTTATCTGTCTCGAGCTCTCATGTCAAACGCATTTCCTTCAATCTTGGCAAATTTTCGGGCGTTGTGGACAACTGAGGGATGCGAATTGCAGGGTTTTCAAAGCGAAAGAAACGTGATGAGAAACAGAAAACAATACAAGGACGGATCAGAAGGTGAACAAAGAAGACAGCATCATGAGGAGGTCGAAGCAGATGCGACGGGCTCGACCGGTTCGGTGCTCGGGTCCGCGGCGATGGGTTGAGAGGGTGGAGGTTCTGAAGTTGAAGGAGCCTCTTGAGAAGCGCTGGCCGCGTGTTGAGGTGCATCGGCTTCGAGGAAGGGATCGAAAGTGACTGTAGAGTGAGTAAACAGTAGAGTCAGCTAAAAGTCGCGCACGCTTCATCGCAAGCGAACTCTGAGGAGTACTGACGTTGCCCGGGGTATCCATTCCGATCTAAAATCCTCTCCGTCCATTGATCATTCCTCCCACCTACAGCACGAGATCCCCCACCAGGTCCACCCCGACCTCCGGAACGATGCACCGATCTTCTCGCATCCCCACCCTCTGCATGTGCTCGACTCGATCGATTTTGGTAGCTCGAGGGTCCAAATCCAAAGCGACTGGGGAAGCCTCCTGAATTGTTTTTGCTGCTTTCGGGACGGTCGGGTGCGTGAGCGTGGGATTGGAGGGGACTAAAACGTGATGGTTTCTGAGGATAACAAGGAAAACTTTCAGTACGCTAAGGATCTTCAGGTGGGAGGGCAGCCTCTGAGCGCCAACGCTCCAAACTGACCGGACTCTCTGACCCCGACCCGACTTCGTCCTCATCATCCACTACGTAATCCTCATCCATCCCAGCCTCATCATCCACAACAGTCTCACGCCTCGACCTCGACCCCCTCTTATCCAAGCGATACTCCGCATTCTCCTCCTCATCATCAAACACGACCGATTCCCCACCTGCTCCGACCGCATCATCCTCATCGTCTAACCCATCGGAGGAATCGAGGTGGTCGGAATCCAAGGTATCGGATTTGCTGCGAGTGTGGTTTACTTTGGAAGGGGTAGTTGAGGTCATGCGACGCGAGGAACGAGATGCTCCACCTGGTGGGGGAGGTGAGGGGGCCTGTGAGGAGGGGAGGAGAGCTCAGTCATGTGTTATGGTAGGGCGGGGTACTCGAGCCAGGGTGGTGTGCTTACGGGCGTCAATGATCCTCCAGGACCTTGCATCGCGTGGGATTGAGCGCGGCGAGAGGCGGGAGGCAGCGGGGTAAATGTCAAAGCGTGCACCGGCCGGTGAGCCAAACGTGACTTGTCAGTTTGGGCAATTTGGGTGGGACGCGCCGCCGAGTTTGAATGTGACGGTGGCCAACGCAGTAAAGCATTGCAACAAGCTTCCCGAGTGCTGGGAACACGTTTTTCTGTAGTTGATCCCCCCTTCTTTGTCTGGGTCGGGCTCTTGCAGGATGTCTCACACGAACTTTTGCCAGCCTTTTCTCCGACAATGATGAGTCGCGGCTGGCAGAAATTAAATCCTAATCGATCTAGCTCAAACCCATCGAGACGCGGTAATTCCATAAGTATCGTGCTACGCTCAGCTCCAAGTAGGCCACACGCGCGCTTGAGGTGTTGAATCGTCATCGTGGCCAGTGCGACCGCCGACCGGCCCGAGCGATAGTGCCACGGTCCCGGATCCGAGAAGAGGAGCTCGTCCGTTCTCCTCGCGCAAGGGCGCTTTTCCCCTCCGATGTCTCGATCGGATGCCAATGGGGTTCTCGAGCGCGGGAAGGGAATTGCGACCTTCCTTGTGTATCTTTCGGTTTGTTTGGTTGTGTTGGGATGAGGAAGATGATTAATCTTCCTGGACGAGACCCTGGGATGATGCGTACACCCCCGGGACCGCGGTTTGCAAAAACGCCAATATTCCCTTGGAATAAGACAGCACCTTATTCGGGACGGTGGGTGGGTCGAAAAATTTCGCGAGTGTAGAGGCAATAGGCACTGCCGTTCGAGCGAAACGAATAAGGTCCAGAAGCGAGCAGGCATTTCTCTCGCCTACTCCACTCTAAGCGCATGCGCGCCACCCCCAGGGGGGGCGGCCCACCCGTAACGCCGTTTCGCACTCGGTTCGCTTGAATTGCTTCGGCGCCTCTCTCCCTCTCCCTCTCCCTCCCACCACGCCCAATCTCCCACGCTCAGCACTCAGGTATGTTTCCGTCACCGTCACTTACCTCCCCCGTCTGCTCCTTTGCGGACCTCAGCCTCGCTCTCTCACTGCCTGCAAGCCTCGGTCGTTCGTGTTGCACGCCGACCACCGCGCTGTTCGGCATCGTGTCGTCATCGACCCGGCCGCCGCAGCGCGCAGGCCTGCAGAGGAGAGAGAGGAGAGCGCCTTCGTCAGCGAAAACGTCGACATCGAGACACGCAAACACGATTGTTATAGATGGCATCGGGGGTGGACACTGCCTCGAGTGTTTTCTTGTCGCCGTCCTATGATCCGCACCGGCATTTTGATCGCCTGCTCGAGCTTTGACCGACCACGACCGACACCTGTCCAGGCGCACAGCAGCAAGACCTGCTTAGCGAAGCCAACCTACCCTACAACGGCCATGAATCTGACAAACTCGTGATGCTCGCCTACAGCTTCTGTCGAACTCTCTCAACATGCCTTTCGAAATCGACCTCAAGGGAAAGAACGTTCTTGTCACCGGTGGTGGTCGGGGCCTCGGCATCGACATTGCTCGCTCTTTGGCCGAGGCCGGTGCCAACATCGCTTTGACATGTACGTTGACTTCTCGCTCGAGCACGCGTTTCCACCCCAAACTGACCCCTACTGAACTTTGTCATCGCCTCCCCGTAGACAACGCCTCGCCCGCGGACAAGATCGCCAAACAGCTCGAAGAGGAGTTCAAGGGCATCAAGGTCGGATCGTACAAGATGCCCGCCGACGACTCCAAGGCCATCGACGAGGCCGTCAAGCTCATCACCAAGGACTTGGGCGAGCTCGATGTCGTCATCGCCAACGCCGGGATCTGCATCCACCAGGATGCCGAGAAGATGACCGACAGTGAGTTTGCGCTCCGATCTTCAGAGTCGATGTCTTTGATCATGCAGAACGGCCCCACCAACTCTGACGCAACTCTCCACCCCTTACAGAGGAGTTCGAGGACGTTTTCAAGGTCAACACTTTTGGCCCTTACTACCTTGCCCGAGCAGGTTCGTCGGCCGCTCACCCTGCCAGGCGGTGTATTACATACCCACACTGTGTACTGATTTCCCTCTTTCACTGATGTATGCCTGACGAGCAGCATATCAATCTTGGTTCCCCACCGGTAACGAAGAGCCCAAGGACAAGGTCATCCTTTTCGTGTCCTCCATCTCGGGCCTCATCACCAACACCCCTCAAAACCAATGCGCCTACAGTCAGTCACGGCCTGCCTCTGTCCATCTCTGTGTCCGAATTCATGACTGATCTGAACAAATCTCTCTCGTTCCAAAGACGGATCCAAGGCTGCTCTCACTCACCTCGGTCGCTCGTTGGCCGGCGAGTGGGTCTCCAAGGGCGTGCGCGTCAACACCCTCTCCCCCGGCTATATCTCGACCGAGATGTCCGAAGGATCCGAGTCGGGCAAGAAGAACGCCGCCGAATGGCGCGAGCGCACCCCAATGAAGAGGTTCGCCAAACCCAAGGAGATCGCAGACATGTTGGTCGTCTTGGCCAGTGGGAGGAGTTCGTACATGACCGGAAGTGATGTCGTCGTTGATGGTGGTTGTAAGTTGTGGAATTGAGAGTTCGGGAGGATTTGAGGCCATGAATTGATGACTGACCTCTGTTTCGGCACAGACACGATCTTCTGAAAAGGGGACTGTTATCGTCTTGAGATTTGGTACGAACGACGAAGGGAGTTGCATCCGAGTAGGAACTAGTGATATGGAGAAGAATTGCAATACCTGAGTACAAAGCCATCTTTTACAAAACGGTGGAGTATTTAACGCGGACCAAGGCCATGTTGCTGTCGGCCGGGCCGATTGGCGATTTCTGCTCTTGCCTAAAACTTCCTCATGATTTAGTATTGGCGCGTTTTACACTTTTCCAGAGGTTTCTACGTATCAACATAACTATACTGTTATTGAATATCATCGAATAGAAAAATAAATAAAAATGGCTCGGGCTCTAGCGCTTGCGCTCTTTCAAGTGTTCGCCTTCTGCTTCACTACTTCTAAAATCACTTGGCCGCATCGTCTGTCGCCTCTGCGACCTATTAGTTCAGGTCCTACTTCTATAACTCACTTGGCCGCACCGTCTATCGCCTCTACGACTCATTGGTTCGGGGGTTCAACAGGTTACGAGGCCTCAACGAGATACGCCCCTCATTCATCCAGGCCAAGATGACACTTCCTGATGTAGCCGCCAAGTCGGTCGACACGACAGTCACATGTCTCCGCAGTCGTCCCCTCGACGAGGAACATCATCTCGACGGCGACGGCGGTTGGACCTCCTGGCTCAGTCGCATACGTGGCCGTCTCGGTAAAGACATCTGGGACTGCACCCTCGCTATCCCCATCAAAGAACCAGGTCCACATGTCAACCTCTCTCTGGCAAATGAGGAGGTCACGAAGCTCATCCTTCGTTCCATCAAAGCCGAGTACAACTCGATGCTCATCACGACCGCGTATGATCTCATGCCCGCCGAGCTCCTCAAAAGCCTCAAAGAACTAGTCGGTTCAGCGACTCTCAAGGACATCTCTATTCGTCTACAGTTGCTTTTCGACGTTGGCGTTCCTCCTACCTCCGAAGCAGCGTTCGCAATATATATAGGCCAAGTGACTCGGCTTTACGAGGAGCTCTCATCCTTCAAGCTTTCGTTCGCAGACGTCGTCTCGTGTCGGCTTCTTCACTTTCTCAAGGGGCCCTTTCCGTCGTACTACGTTCACGCTATGGACATGCAGGTCGACTCTATCCCAAAGCCTCGTGACATTCTCAGTGAATGTCATGCGCTCATCGGCTCCGAAACCTTGCCCGTTGCCGAGGCAAAGTCTCGGCCTCGCCGACCCCGTCACCCCTGTCGGCACTGCAAGGGTGATCACTGGAATAACGACTGTCCAAAGCGCCCAAAGGGTGTCTCCTCGGCAAAAGTCGCGCTCGAGGTCGCGCCCAGGCCCACACCCGACGCCTCGGACTTGCTTGGTGAAGACGTTCACACGTCGTTCACTTCTGGGGACTCAAAGCTCGGCGGAGCCTCCCTCATCGTTCTCGATAGCGGCGCTACGCATCACGTCGTCAACACTCGGTCAGCTTTCATCGAGTTTGTACCATGCACTTCGGAATCTCGCTGCATCGAGGGGGTTGGCACCGCAGTTATGCGTGCGTTCGACGGCACCGTTTGTCACCTTCTCAACGCGATCTACGTCCCGGGAGCCCCAGTCAGCCTGTTCTCCGTCAGTCGAGCGGACAAGGCGGGCTATTCGATCGTCTTTGGCGCCGGGAAGTGCGCGATCACTCGCCACGGAGTAGTGTGTCACACTGGCGCCCTCATCAACAAATTATACTGCCTCAATGCTTCCTTGGTCGATGCACGTCCATCTACTCCATCCGGTCCGTCCGTGCTTGAAGTTTTCGCTGTGATCCCAGCATCCGTCATGTATGGTCGTTTTGCTCACGTCAACTTTCGCTACCTCCAACAGCTCGTGAAAAGTGACTTGGGTCGTTGGTTTCGAGATAGCTGGTGACAACGATTGGGAATGTGTCGAATGCCTTGCAGCAAAGATTACCCGCACCACGGTGGAGCCTTCCCCAAAGAAGTCATTTTCTCGTGCGCAACACCTCCCTGAGCGCGTTCACGTGGACCTGCTGGCGTTCGACGGTCGTCTCTCTTCCGGAGGAGATCGCTATGCCCTCATCATCGTCGACGATCGTTCTCAGTAGTCGTGGGCCATACCCCGATCGCTCACCACTCAGATGCGTTCCGAGCTTTCCAAGAATGGCTAGTGCAGGCGGAGCGGGCAATCGTCGCAACCTTCTGACCGTGCGATCCGGCAATGGCGGTGAATTCATCTCGAAAGAGGCCTCAAAGTTTCTGGCTACAAAAGGCATTACTCGCGAGCTCTCGATTACCAACACTCAGCGCAAAGAAATGGAGTCGCTGAGCGCGTGGATTGGTCCATCACTGAAGGTGCCATTCGAGCGTTGCTTCACTCGTCGCCGCGGAGTCGTCGGGTCGTCCACATTACCTTTGGGGCGAAGCGGTTGCGAATTTGGCCTACACCAGGGACCGGATACTTCATGCCGCCCTACAACACGGTTTACCTTACACCCTCTGGTACGGAAGGAAACCGTCGGTCTC
Organism: Microbotryum silenes-acaulis; assembly: GCA_003665825.1. Taxonomy (NCBI): domain Eukaryota; kingdom Fungi; phylum Basidiomycota; class Microbotryomycetes; order Microbotryales; family Microbotryaceae; genus Microbotryum; species Microbotryum silenes-acaulis. The sequence continues at coordinate 1,235,794 of QPFY01000002.1, forward strand.
GCGGTGGCATTTACGGCTGTACGACTGTCGTGCGTGGAAGCTTGCTACCACCGAGGCCCTAACCAAGCTCGACTGAAGTGCGCGGTCTACCTTTCATCTTCGTTGGCTACGATACGGAGTTAAAAGCGTATCGTTTGTACAATCCTACTACAAAAACGTTCACGAGGACGCGCTGAGTGTGATCTTCGTCGAGTCGGAAATTACTGCTCGACTTGCGAAGATACCGGATGGTGCTCTGGCACCAGCGTCTTCCGGCGATGAGGAGCTTGTTCTCAGCGTTGTCGTTATCGCCCCGGCTGTTCTGGAACCCTATGAAATCAAGCGTGTTGGCGAAGCCGAACGGGTTCTTTGAGTGCGAGTCGCCCGCCATACTGATGGTAACGTCACGCTGCTGCAGCGACAAGATTTGCGTAATGTGCTCGCTCGCTTTGGTATGGTCGGATTGCGATCCGGTCAAAATGCCCATGCCGGCGAATCTTCAACTCACTGACGCCACACCCGTCACCGGATCCCAAGGACAACACGAAGTATCGATCCACCATTAGCTCGCTAATGTACGGTGTCGTACTCTGCTCTATGATTCCCCTCCCCGAAGAACAAATCCGACATCTTTGGTCCTTTTCAGCCCTTTCACCTCATTATCACTTCCTAGTTACCTCCTAGCCAAGACTGCCGCGGTCGACCATGCCTGCTGGGTCGCACGTGAATACTACGTCCACACCAAAGTGGTCCCTTTCATCTCCCGTGCTGCAACGTTGTTTTCCCCAGGTTCCAGGGCTTGTACCGAAGATGAACGGATGGCGACTCGCTCGTCCTCCCTCCTCCATCTTGCCACCGCAACGGAAGCCATTGAATGTCTCCAAGTTGATCGAAGCGTTGAGGGAGTCTGTACACTTGAGCAATGTTGATCTGTGTCTTTATTCATGGTCAGACCGCTCGTTCTCGCTCCAACCAATGATTTTCACGATCGAATTACCCTTTTTTTAACCCCTTCGCCCCCTCGGACCCCTGGATGTGTCGAGGGCGTCACATTCCTCCCTCGAGGACGACCGGGACCGATCCCAGAAAGAGCTTGCTTTATCACATGCAAAAGCATGAGCAACATTGCCGAGAGAAGTTCCAAAACAGAACAAAATTGTTGCTAGGTGTTTACACGATACAGTATTGAATTGAGGCCAACAAGTTTCTCTCCCTCATCCGAAACGCCACCACTTCTTCTTCTTCTTCTTCTGATCCTCCACCTCTCCCGTCGAGATTGTCGATGTAGATACCTGAGGAATAATCAAAGTCTCTTCTTCATCCGTTGCGCCCATCCCAGAGGGCATCGTAACACTCGTCATCGTTGTCGTCGTCGGTGATGCCATCCCCGCCCCACTGCCTAATCGATGCCTAGCCTGAGCCGCCACGGCCGCCGTCGCGGATGAAGAACGTCGATGATGCTGATGATAAGCCGAATGTGCATCCTCGAGGTTGCCAGACCTGCCGACGTAGAGATTGCCCGAAAGACTCATCGCCGTCTCCGACCGCGTCATCGTCGTACCAGCGTTCGAAGGATTGGTCGCTCGTCTTCTTGGACTGTTGGGGGTCGAGGAGGATGAGGGTCCATTCGTGGTAGGTGTTGATGGGCCATCGATCCCCGGTTCTATTAGAGCTTTCGATCGTTCTCCTCCTTGCCGATTGCTCTCTCGCTCATTGAAAGACGTGGTAGGTAACGAAGTCTTCCTCCGATGCGCATAAAGACCTCTCCCTCCACTCCCCCCTTGATGAACAGATTGTGAGGCCCTCCTCGTCGCTGGCCTCAAATCAAATCCGGGAGAAGCCGCTCCTAACCCGATCGTCAAACCCCTCGGTATCCATTCGACGGGTAAAGCCAATGGCGAAGGAATGGCATCTTCATCAAGATCGAGGAAATCGTCTTCGCTTTCCGAATCTGCGTCGTCGTCCTCGTCCAGCTCGACCTCGTCATCGTCCACTTGTCTTCCTTCCTCCAAATCTGAATAATAGCACCCTGGCTCGTCCAAGAAAAGCGGCTGATACGGATTCCCCATCCCCTCCTCCTCCTCCTCCTGCCCCTCATCCTCAGACCGAATGGAAACGATCCAAACGCCCCCCAACAATATCGCGGTCCCCAAGGCGACGAGACCGAATTGAAGTGAGGTGAGTTGGTCCCATTGGTCGTAGTAGATGAGACCGGTTATGATGGAGGAGAGGTTGTAGAAACAGAAGGCGAGGGGGCAGATGAGGGTCGGACCGACGAGGCGGAGGGCGCGGTTGAGGTAGAAGAGCTGGCGGAGGGAAATTTATTCGTGTTAGTTTGGATGCGACATGGCTAGCGACGGAGAGTACTCGGTCATACCTGACAGACAGCGGCGACAGCCAGAATTGCGACAATTGCCCAAGCCTCGAAATGACCAAACTGGACCGAGCAAAAAACCATCAGTCCACGAATCCCCCCGACGCGCCCGCAGCAAATTCTTTGCCAACTCACCTGATTCTGCCTCGCGACAATGGTCTGAATCAACAACTCGATCCCGGTCTTGGCGAACAACAAACACAACCCACTCAACGTCCCCGACGCCGCACCATACGCGACGCCCAAGATCAAGCGACTCCTTTCGATCGCTGCTTCGACGTCCGCGAGGCAAGCCGAGTCCTTGAAGTCCAGATCGGGTGGTGTGATCGTCACGGTAGGTCCGGGGATCCTCCGCCTTGAGAAAATGGGTTCGATGTTCCCCTGATCGTGTTGAACGCCAGGTGATCGGTCGTCGAGCGCACTCCCATCCAAAACGATCCGATGCACCTCTTCCGCATCCGTTCGACCGACCGTCCCATCCTTGAACGTCACATTTCTCAAATCCAACCTCATACGTCCACTGCCAAGACCACCAGACGAATCGTTCAAACTGCCTACCGAGCCGTGCGAATGCCTAGCCGAACCCTTCCTTGCGAATCCATCCCTCCTCCTCGGACTGCCCTCCGACGAGCCTCTACTGGTGAACCTTCTCAGTTCAGAACTAGTCCTTATACTCTTGGGTGTTAATGGAGGTGCATCAGGGTACTTGGAAGCGATGCGACGTTCCAAAGCCCATTCGGCGAGGTGGGCCAAGGTGAGGGTCGAGACGAGGGCGATGGAGAGGAGCGTGGCCCAGACGAGGAAAGGGGTGCGAGTGTAGAGCGCGACGAGTTCGGGGAGCGTGTGGGTTTGCTCGGGCACGACTGGAGCGAAGGAAGGGGGGGTTCGGGATGAGGGTCAGTGATCGGGGGAAAGAAGCGAAGAATTGTTCCTTGCAAGGGAAGAAAACGCAGACCGACCTCCAAAAATGGCAATGAGACATGCCCCACCAGCGATGAGGATGATGCCCGCGACGATATGGATCGAGAACGAGTCTCCTAGGATGAATCTCGCAAAGAAGGCGTTCCACAGTAGCGAGACGGCTCCGAGAGGCCCGAGGACGATGATGGGTAAGGCGCCGAGTTGAAAGATCTGCGCGGAGAGAGCAAAGAGGTTCAGCTCTTCTTGAAACGCACACGAAGACCAAGTTACGAGCTTACGGTCCCGAACAAGTTGGAGGTCAAAAAGATGAGGAATCCGAGCAACCACAAAGGACGCTTGGCATCGCGCGTTCGTTTGTGGGGTGGCAAAGCCTCGTTCGCGAGATGAGATTTCCGCTGGATGGTCAGACCTGTGACGGTGAAGAAGATGATTAACGTGCACGTTGGGGGTGTGATGGGGTGGTGCGGTTCGTGGGGCGTGGTGGTCGGATCAAGTTCTAGGGGCTTGTTTCAGGTGCTGTCTCATCGCAGGGGTTCGATCGAACAACTTGCTAGCGGCTTCCCGGTGGCGGTCTCGCCATTTCGGGACGTCGCGTGAGGAGATGACACACGAATCGTACCTAGACTCTGGACGAACGAGGCCAACAGTCCGACGATGATCTGGCAGATGCAGGAAGAGGAAGAGGAGATGAGCAAGTGACGTCATTTGGAGGTGGACTGATAATCGCGATTGACTGACCCCGACGGCGACACTGATCTGAGGCGAAGTGGACGGCGTCGAGGGCGCTACTGAAACTGTCGGAGGTGGCCAGGGTTCATCTTGACCCAAGATCCACATTGGATCCAAAGTCGAGAGTCGGGAGTCGGGAGAGCCAGGACGGGTACGGGTACGGGGGGGCAACCGCAAGCAGTAGAGAGTGAGCAGTGTGAGTGTTGAGAGTGTGAGCGTGCCTTTGGCGCCTGACTTGTATTTGGGTATTAGTCGCGGCCTAATCCAGTCGCGGCCTGGGCCACAAGCCGAAGATTTCTAGGTATTAATATAATTATGCTGTTAATGAAGTCTATCAAATCAATAAAAAATGCTCAGACAGGCTCAGACGCGGGCCGAGCCAGGCGCGCTCAGTCGACTCTTGGCTGCTTGTGATTTGTCCCCTGCTCAAGCCGATCCCGCCCCAACTCTCACCACCTCAACATGGTCAGTCACTATCGCCCCACAACTACGAGTCAGCTCACTCACCGCAGCTATCCACTCCCTCCCCCAGTTGCCTCTAGCGCTCCTGCACGCCGCGCAGGCCAAACCGATGGTCCGTCCCATTCCCCCCACCCCTTCTCCTGCACGATCCTTTCTCGAAACTGATCACCCCATCTACTTGTCCTTTCCCCCCACAGCTCGTCGAACTCAAGAACGGCGAGACCTTTAACGGCCACTTGGCAGGCTGCGACAATTTCATGAACCTGACCCTCAAAGAGGTCTACCAAACCTCGGCCGTAAGTCCAACGGCTCCTCCACCCTGTCCTGTCCTGCATACCTAACGACTTGGCGCGCGCGCGTCTCGCTAATACCCTTTTGTTTTGAGACGTCCTCTTAGGACGGAGAACAGTTTTGGAAATTACCGCAATGCTACGTCCGAGGTAACAACGTCAGTGTTCAGTTTCCAAACAAAAGCCCATCTCCTTGGAACCCCACTCGGATTCGAATCGCCTGACGCGTTTTGCTTTACTTTGGTTCACTTGGGCCACCACAGATCAAATACATCCGAGTGGCAGAGAACGTACGTCCCGTCAAAGCCCACACACCAGAGGAATACAGCAGCAGAACTCAAATCACCTCCAAAAGCTCACGACCCTAACCCACCCTCCTCTCTGTTCCTTCAGTTGATCGACCAAGTCAAAGAACAAGAACAAGAACAACGACAACGTGGCAACAGCTCGACACATTCTGGAGGAAGAGGGGGTGGCGATCGAGGTGGTAGAGGCGGAGGTGGTGGCGGAGGTGGTGGTGGTGATCGGGGTTCAAGAGGGGGGTTCGGTGCAAGAGGTGGTCAGTTCTTTCCTTTCCGATTTCTGTTGAGCGAAAACACTGATTTCGGTTTGGGCTACTTTGTTCAGGTCGGGGTGGTGGACCCCCTGGGAGAGGAGGAGCAGGTGGAGGACGAGGGGGTGGACCGATGGGCGCTCACTCCGATCGAGGGAGGGGCGCACCGAGAGGTCGAGGCGGGCCACAGGCTCACTAAAAAAACAAAGCCTTGGCCGACATTACACACCAAGCATACACTACCCGACCATTTCTCCCTTGTAATAAACACACACTCCAACAGCACCGAGAATTGATCGACACGGGACCATCGTCGCTTGACGGAGGAGGATCTCTGAACAAGCCCTCACAATACAGACAAGAAAAAAAAGCACACCACACACCAGGCACACACACACACACACTATAAAAGAGAGGAGAGAGAAAAAGCAAACAATGAAAAGTCAAATCACACACAACACCAGTACCTCCCTTGCCTTCGAACTTTCAAACCTCATCATCCCTATTCCGCTCCCTTTCAACCTTCCTTCCTCTTCACCTCCAGCACGAAACAACATGCGCACGAAAAACGAAACCGAAACGAATACGAGAGGAAGCCCCGGGGATGAAAAAAGAACAAAAATAAATACACGATAAACGAAGCGAGAGAGGGAGGGAGAGAACGATGATAGACAAGGGGGAATGGGAAATGAAGGAGTGGAGTAGAACGAACCGAGTCGAGGGTGGGCCACGACCGGGTTGGAATGAGGAGAGCGACGTTCGAGATGTCGAGGGAGGTGGAAGGTTGGAAGGAGGGTAGAACTTAAAAGCACTGAAGGGGGAAAGAGCAACAGTCGTAAAAGTGAGGGTCGTTAGGCGAAAAGGGAGGTCAAGGATGCGAGTTGCGAGCCGACGACGTTGAAAGATCAATGCCGGGGCGAGGACGGGCGATAGAGGACGGGCGATCGAACCGGTTTACAAGATCCCAGAGTCTCGAAGCGCATTTTGAAGAATTGTCTCCTTGACAGCAGCGAATACCAGCCGAATCTGAGCAGTTCTCGGAAGACGGTAATTCAGCATTCATCTCTCGTATCGGGCCAAGCCTCATCATACTCGACGACCAAAGCGCACTCACGTTCGAGGTATCGGTCGCTTGGGTCAAATGCGGGTAGATTGACAACCGTGCCCGGTTGAGTTGCGTGAAACGCCATAGGATGTACTTGGCTCCCTTGTTGACGTCGGCTCCGCCCGTGTACTCGGGGAAGTACTTTTCGAGCGGGATCTTGGGCACCTTGGCCTTGAAAAGATCGATCTGTCAAGGGCAAGGCGCCAAGGCAAGATATGAATCAGTGCTAAGACATGTTTCTCACCCCTAGGCACCCAACTGACCTTGTTGAGGAACAAGATGATACTCGTCCTCAAGAACCACCTCGAGTTGATCACGCTCTCGAACAAGACCAGACTCTCATTCATCCTATTCTGCCCGTTCTCCTCCAAAAGCACCTGGTCGTACTCGCTCAGCGCGACACAGAAGATGATCGACGTGACAGCTTCGAAGCAATGAATCCACTTTTTGCGCTCGGACCGCTGCCCACCGACGTCGAACATGTGGATTGAGAGTTGACCAGACTTGAACTTGGTCTCGCTGATACCGGTCGTTTTTGTTCGCGCGTGCAGCACGTCGGACTCGTTGGGGATGTAGCCGACCGTGCCTATCCGCTTGATCTCGTCAAAAAAGCTGTTCACACGTATGGCTTTGAGATTAGTGAACGATCCGAAAGCCGTGCCCCTGGCCGCAGCGTCACTCACTAAGGCGCCGAATCCATGAGGTAAAACTCGCTCGATCGATCCAACACGCTTGGGATGATGGGGTCGTGCCACAGGCTATCGATCGCATGTACAATCTCGGGATCCAACCCTCCCCCCGGTGCGGCTCCTGGCTGGGCGAGGCTCAGTCCGGGCGATGCCGAGAACGAGTCGCCCTCGAGTCGGAACTCGGAGATCAATTCGGCGTATTCCTGCCAGTGCGAAAAGTAGTAGTGATGAGCAATACCATTCTAATTTCACATTCCGACATCACATTCCGATCACATTCCGTCGACTGACCCTGTTCTCTGATTCTGTGGGTTCCAACTTGAACCGTCGTAATGCAAGTACGAGCGTCTGGGCCGAATCAATCACATCTGTCGTCAAGGAAGGGGCGGGGTGGGACAGGAGGTTCAGCTTCACTTGCCTCTAATCAAGCCAGTCCATCAGTTCCTCCATCCAACATGAGGTATGGTGGGAGAGCCAACTGCGGACACAATCGCGCTTCGCCCAGCGCTGCCTCCCCACCACCGAGCTAACGGGCGCAGGAGACAGGCCGAGAATGAGTGGAGGTGAGACTGACTCTTGTAGACAGTCATCCGGAACAACAGCATCTCGTCCCTCGAGTACCCGTTCTGATGGATGATCTTCATCTGTTTGACGATGGTCGATTTCCCTGATTCACCGGATCCTATTTGAGGGGAGGGACAACATGGATGCGACGGGTGAATCAGCGGGATGTCCGAACCTGGAGAGCGAGGGCGTGGGGAGGGTGGAGGGAGGGGTAATCCCGGGGGTCGATCGCTCGTGCCGTACACCACAACATCCCACTCAAGCACTTGCTGAGGTAGTATGCAGAGCACTTCCTCGAACACAACAATGCAGTGGAATGAATGACATGCTATGTACGGTGTGCGACCGCGGAAATAGGGTTCGAAACCAGGGGTGGCGCAGACGACCAAACTGACCCAACAACAGGATCTTGCACTCCCGCCTCAGCCGTTTGGCATCGTCGTCGAGCTGCTTGTCGATCGCGTAAGAGCGGTCCTTGGACTCCTTGGGCACGTCCCCCATCGTCGTTGGAGTGGAAGAACTGCACCCCATCGTTTCGGTTGATGGTGATTCGGCGGAGTTGTGGGTGGTGGGCGTGGGGTCGGGCCGACGGCGGCAGGAAAGGCGCTGCGGGTGGTGGACAAGTCAGAAAGTGGCTGGAGGTGGGCCGCTGAGCCAGGCCGACGGGGCGCGGGCGCGGCGCGAGAACTCGCTGCTAAATAGAGGCGACTAGACGAGGCACGCCTCACGACGATCCTACACGATCGAGGCGATCGAGAAGTTCTGAAGCGGTCGCACTCGGACTCACTACTGTCGGAGCCGGAGTCGTCAGGCTCGGGGAAGATTGGAAGTGCTTCGGTCGACGTCGAGGACGGGGTGCAGCGATGTATCCGATTTCCTGAACTTTGCAAGGGTCAGCCGAACCCCCAAGGTTCAACGTAATGCCAGTCTGCGACTAGTCTGCGATCAGCGAGGAAATCGACGCTCAAAGCCAGTCCGAAGCCTCAGCTTGACAAGCTCCCTCGCGCTCCAACGCGATCGAGACCAAAATGAGGCGTCGCGCGGCGGGCCGCGGCGCCGGGCCCGCCCCTCGGGAGTTGAGGTTGTAAAACTTTGTCCACGGCAAACTCACCCTGAAAATTAGCTTCATCTTTACTTTGACCACTTCCTGCGGAGCGAACCCGGGGCCCGAACTACTTGGCTCCGATGACTCGGAGTCGATTACGCGATCATACCACTGGCAGGAGCCGGGTGCCGAGTTGGGAGGAGGGAAAGACTTTTTTTTTTGTAGAATGTGAGCCCAAAATAATGTGGGCATCAGTCCTGATCCCAGTGCGGTAATATGGTATATGATATGGTGGTCCAGCGGGTCTTTGAACAAGACTAGCTTCAAATCATCGAAACTCAGAATTGAGCCTCGAGCGCATGTTCGAGTTCACTTGCTTTCTGGCCAAATCAATGGGACTTGCTTTCAGCCTTGTCTGGTATGTATTGTAGAGAGTGTTTGCAGTCATCACGTTGGTACACTAGTCGGAAAGGCGTTCTAAAGAGGGTGAGAAGGAAACAACGAGTTAAACTACGTAGGAGAAAGTTGAAAAGATAAGACGAGTGGGAAAAAGGCAAAGCAATAAATAACACCAGCGGGTTGCGAAACAAACGGGGCAAATTAGAATCTCTTTCTTGAACGAGGAATCCTGAAAGGGGAGATTGGTCATGCAACGTCTGATCGTGCCCAAGAAACGAGAACCTGAAGGCGAGCCATGCGAGGGGAACACGTGAAGACGTTCGAGTGGGTGGAGGAGGGAGAGCGTGCTACAGTGAATGAAACGGGAGGCGCGCTCTGGGAGAACGATCGATCGTCTATAAAAAAAGGTCTTGCAGATGCGAGCGGTCGTTAAGGGTGACCGAGATTACGAGAGGGAAAGCCGGCGGAGAAAACATATAATTCGACGTCGGCGCGGGTCATTGTGAGTTGCCCGACACGGCGGCGATATATCTTGCCGCGGTCGACGGGAACCCCTTGAGCTTCTTGCATTCTTGCGCCAGGTTCTTGGCCCTCGGCGAGCCGATCTGGTCGATGAACATGTTGAGGTACCGGAAACACGTCTCTTCACGGAAGTCGATGTAGAGCTTGCGGTTGTAGCGACGCTCGTGCTGGCGCGCCTTTTCGGCGTACGCGTGCGACTGGTGGATGAGCATGTCGTCCGGCAGCACGTAGAACGACACGCCCGAGAGGTACAGCTCGTACAAGCACGCGGCCTTGTTGCCGCCGTAGCCAATGAAACGCTCGTCGCACCAAGGCGTGCCCTCCTTCTTAAAGATCGCATACGGCTCGTAACTGTGCGTGTAGCTCGTCACTCGATACACCTCTCCCGGCTTGGCGGCGTAGTACTTGGTGTAGTTGGTGCTGCCGTGGCCTGGGGCCCACGACTTGTGGAACATGCCGATCTTTTCGGCTTCAACGAGTTTGACAAGTTCCTATCGATGTGTCAGAAGCCAGAGGCGTATATCCGTCAGCTCTCTCGTGGAAAGATGCAGTACGCAGCACTGTTTCCAACTCATACCTCTTTGGTCGTCGGGAAGGTGGAGGGGTCGACTCCATCCGATTGTTTCGCAAACTCGAACGCGGGGACGACAAAAGCGGCGAGCCCCCCACGCAATCTCGCCATGATTTCCTCGGATCCTAAAATGCGACTGCGGAAGTCGGTACACAGCCAAAAGTCAACGTCAAGCATCATGACGTACTATAGAGTGATTGTAGATAAGAGAGACAGTCAGTTGGGGTTCCTCAGAAAGGGCAACTACGTCTCAAGGGAACTGACCTCGGTCCGGGCAAAGAACTTTGCGACGTTGCGCCACATGTTGAATTGCCGATCGAACGAGTCGTAGACGAGGTGGATGTCGACGTATTTGCGCATAAGAGGGGAGCCATTGTATGCCTCGTCGAGCACTTGCAGCGTCTCGGCGTGTGTGCTCGAGTCGGACAAGTGTACGGTCGCAGAGATGGGGCCTAATGAGCGAGAGGGTAAAAATATGTCAGTGCTTCTATCCATGGGGCTGGTTCCCGAGCTACTCACTGTAGCTCACCTTGATATCTCTCGACGAGTCGCTTGAAGACCTCCAAACGATTGCTTGTGATCAGGGTTGTGATCGTAATGTCCTCCTTGTTAAAGTCGAGGCGATCGGGGTCGGTCGCTCGGTAGTAGTAAGGGATGACCTTGGACGGTTGTAACGACGACGAGAACGACAGCGACAGGAACTGATCCTCGGACAGAGCGAGCTGACTCCTCGGTCCCGTGTCGTGGTTCCAGTGCGAAGCGTCGGAGCTCGGTCCAGAGTGGGCGCGATGATGCGAGGGGTGATGCCATACCATCAGATCGGCGTCCCATTCGACGTTCTCGAGACCGCCGACGCGTGTGCGCACAAGTTCACGCCCATCAATCAATTCCTTGGGCTTGACATAAGTTGCTTTGATCTTCTTGCCGGCCTTGGCTGCCATTTCCGCCGCGGCCCAGACCTTGTCATGGCTGTCCTCCTGTCGAATGTCCGAGGCCCTCACACCGGCGGTCTCGAGCGCGGCGTGACGGTTCTTGGTCTTGGTCTTGCCATCGGCGTCGAACGCGGTCACGATGTCGCCTGGCATATGAGCCGCGATCTGGGAGATGAGAGTCGCCGATGCGGTGCCATCTGCTCCACTGGCTGGTGCTCCCGCCGCTCCGGCTGCGCGTACTGCTGCGGTTTGGTCTTCTGCGAGTCGTAGCCGTTCCTGTTCGACCTTCGCGTCGGATCCAAGCACTGCCCTGACGGCAGGATCGACGACAAAGTGGTACGCGGTGTAGCCGAGCGCGGCGAGGAGGTACACGGTCAGGCAGAACTTGGCCAGTCGTCCCAGACGCGACGACGTGCTTTTAGGCTTGCCCGCATTCCTTCGCAACATCTTGGAGGCGAGTAGCGGCGGCGGCGGAGGGGGAGGGGGAGGGGGAGGGGGAGGATAGTTCGTGTCGATCCAAATCAATAAGATTTGTGTTTTTGACGGCGGGAGAAGCGGCTCGATTGAACGAGGTCGTCAGAGAAGAAAGGGGGGTGCGTGCGTGTGGGCGTGGCGCGGCGTGCGTGTGCGCGGGCGAAGGCGGCGGGCGACGTGACGAGTTGGGAGTCGATCGCGCGGCTGCGGGATCACTCACTGAACGCGGCGCGTCGAAAGGGTGCGGACAGGAACGAGTGGAAGGTGAGCGTGTCGGCCGGTGGGTTTGAGCAAGTGCACGTCGGCGTGACAAGAAGAAAGTACGCAAGAAGGTGGTGGTGGGAAGCGAGTGAGACACGTCAAAAGAGGAGAGGAGGTCTCGGGGAGATCGCCGCCAGGACGTGAGTGCTAAGAAGGCAAAGGAGGTCCAAGCACTCGAGCGCGCCTCCTTACCAAACATGCCCAGCCAATCACCGGCGAGTTATGGCGCGCCCATAGCAGGAGCCCATTATGCCAGTTTTCGCGCCAAAATTGCTTCCAAGAGCGCAGTGTCTTTGGCTACATTTTTGTTGTAACCTTTTCCGGTTGCCTCCGGAGGGGGCCGGAGGAGCCTCCCGTACGAATCTGTTAAGTAATTTCACCCGAGCCACGTCAGTCAGGTTCAGGAGCACTTCCCCCCTGAAACGTCGTTTGTCGCCGCGTTGGCCGCTTCGCGTGGGGAAACGGGGGGATTATAAATTCGCCAATTTGGCAACGAGACTAATAAGACCTACCCCGGCTTTTTGACTCGGAGCTCTCTCTCGCCAACGACCCTCATTCCTGTACAGGAAACCAGAATGATCGCGCGATCAGAGATTTGATCAAGGAGTGCTGTAGGAAGACCAAGAGTGCCCCAAAACTGTGTCGCAAGAGCTCCTACGTGCCTGCCACGAACTGAGGTACGTGCGTTGACTCTTCGCCGACGAACTTTGTGGCTTCCCCGAGCTGATGCCATTCCTTCGTGGGTACCGACAGGCAGGTCTTCAGGGATGACAACCAGGATCGTATCACCCAAGTCAATAGGCTGGTGTACTCGAGCCATCTCGTCGACTTCAATCAACCGGCAGCTCAGCCGTCGCAATGACCCGGCCTTCCCGGGGCCTGAGACTGGCTTTGGTCTCGCACCACGCCCGCGACATCCAATACGGCGTTCCTTCACACAATCCCAAAAAGTATTTAATCCGAAGGAGAAGGCTCCACCACACTCGGGATCGAGCGCCACAGTGATCAGCATTATAAATGCCAACGTCTTCCCCTTTGGAGCTCCCTCCGACTCACCCGACTCGGCGCTTTTCACCTCGCTGGCATGGACCATCCAAGATCCCGAATGTTGGGGGATCCTCTGCTCCTCTTGTGCGCTTTCCAAAACGCACCTTCTCGACGCCTTGCAGGCCAAAACGCGCTTCGACCCACCCCATGCCGTCAGCTACCCACTTCTTGACTTCCTTCCACCCGTCGCGAGACCCCAAGCCCAAGGTGGGCCCCGAGACCGTTCGGTTCAAGACCTGATTGGTTTCGTCTCTTTTCGAACAAGGTTGGATCAGAAAACGGGGGAATTTGAGGATTACACTTCGAGGTATTACGCCATTCGGGACGAGGCCAAGTTGACGCTTCGGGATCATCTGAAGAATTACGTCCCTTTTCAAGAAGAGGCGACGAAGGAATCGATCGATCGCCTTATCGAGGAGACGGCGACTTCGTTGGAGATGGAGAGCTTTTTGGACTTGCCCTTGGTCACGTTGAGCAATGGTCAGACAAGGAGAGCGAGGATCATGAGAGCTTTGTTGGCGAAGCCCGAGTTGCTGATTCTTGAGGAGCCTTATAGTGAGTTGCGTGTGGCGGGTCTCGCTCTTGCAGAACCACTGACTCATCCCTCTTACGACGCCAAATAGCCGGCCTGGACGTTTCGTCACGATCCGTCCTCTCTGAAGTGCTTGAACGCCTACACTCTCAACGCTCACCCCGGATCCTCGTCGTCCTCCGTCCTCAAGACCCCCTACCTCCTTTCGTCACCCACCTAGCGCTCATAGACCCCCACATCCCACGCAAAGTCACCTTCGGCACAACACTCGAGATACTCTCTCTCCCGGACGCTCAGAAGATGATTGAGACGGGGAAAAAGGAACGAGAAGCTTCTGCTTCGAGGAAAGCTGAGCGCAGGAGGAAAGCAAGGGAGGAGGAAGGGGCAGGAGAGGTGTTGGTTCGGTTGGATAAGGTGAATGTCGTTTATGGGGTTGGGGAGAAGGCGAGGGAGGTCTTGAAGGATGTGAGTTGGACAATTAGGGAGGGGGAGAGGTGGGTATTGGCGGGGCATAATGGTGAGGTTTCAATCTCAGAGCGTGTAGGTCCGGACCATCGGCACAGAGGTAACTAATCGACTCCCTACCTCTGAAATACAGGATCAGGGAAGAGTACGCTGCTCTCCCTTATCTTGGGTGATCATCCCCGATCTTTCGTAGAGGACATCACCCTCTTTGGCAAACCACGAAGCTCCTACGCCACAGCAACGCGTGAGTCAGCCCCAAACCTCTTCAGAGGGGTCAATTGAGCCCACTAACGCCCACAAATCCTGTAGTCCAATCCCACATCGGCCATGTCTCCCCCGAAATTGCCTCTTCCTTCCCTCGCAAATCCCTCCCCGCCGGCTTAACAGTCCAAGAATCGATCTTGACAGGTTTTGAAGCCATCTTTTGCTATCGCAAACCCACCCCACTTCAAATCGAAGCCTTACACGAGCTACTCAACGATCTCCGACATTCACGAATTACACCAGAATTCTTCAACTTGGGTTTCGCGGACCTAAGTCCAGGTGATCAATCCCTCGTTCTTCTATTGAGGGCTTTAGTCAAACGACCCAAACTACTCGTTTTGGACGAAGCCTTTTCGGGGATGGATTCCGAGACGATCGGCATCGTCAAGAGGTATATCGATCAAGGGCTGAAGAAGGATCAAGCGGTGGTTTTTATAAGTCATTTCGAGGAGGAGTTGCCCAGGAGCGTGAATCGCAGTTTGATGTTGGAGAAGGGGAGAGTCGTTCTGGATTGACACGATAACATTGGGAACATAGAATAGGATGGTTGCAAGATATAAAGCGTTCGTTGTTGTAGTCGTAAATGACAAGCATAACAGGGAATACAAAAACGGGTGGATACTGAAACGTTAGAAAGAGCAACACAGGAGTAGTGATACAGGGACCGCGTTCTAAGTGAGACGTCTTGATCAAACCTCACTAGTCCGAATCGTGTTGCTGCGCCTGATAAGCTTGCTGTCTCGCAACCCAAGCGACGGCAGGGTTCCCTTCTTGTGAACGTTGAGGTGTAACGGGTGTACCGAGGGAAGAAGCATCGTCATGGCTGGGTAGAGCGAGTCGATCGGTTCGTAATCGTTCGGGACTTCGATTCAGTGCTGAGGGAGGTGGGTACGACGTGGTGGGGACAGAAAATTCGGGTTCGCCACGAGAGTGTTGAGTCGTAATCGTTGTGGTCGGGATGGTCAGGCCTTGATTGCTGAAATATCCTGGACCCTTACTGTAGATATAGTACGAATCATCAATGCCTCGTCAGCATCCCTTCGGTGAAAAGATAGGGGTAGCCTCAGTGACTGGAGACTTGAGAAAACTCGCCTAGATCGAAGTCCTCGCTTCTCTGCATCCTTCATCACTTGCAATGCCCCCGCTTCGGATCTCGTCAGTCCACATTTGAGACATGTCATCTGATCGTTTAAGGCGGGTTCGGCTTTAGCTTTCGTTCTGCTCACGCGACCTCGTTCGGATCGACGGACGCGACGATCCCAGATTCGGAAGACGGGATCGCCACCGAGTAGGGACACGTACTTCTGGGCCATCCTCATTCCCTCCGTGCATGCCGACTGATGAGGTAAACGCTGCTCCTGTTGAAGATTGAGAAGGGGGTAAAGAGTTAGTCCCACATCGCACACCCGGCCAAGTCGCCAAAGCTCTCGGAGCTAATGCGACCCCGTGCGTTAGAAACGACCCCCGCAAATGTGCATGAAAACAAGTTCAAAGCAGACTTGCCGTTGGACATGGCACACGACATGAAGGCCCAGCATGGGCAGCAGCATAGTTTGACTGGAAGAACAGGGACTTGATATCAGCTCCTATAAAATGGCAACCCATCACGCGATACACCAATTTGTACTATGGCGAACGGTTCGTGAAACCGACGACGACGGCCAAAGTGGGGACTCGACGACGGTGGTGACGTCGGATCCGAGGTTGTGAGACACTCACAGCAACATGACCGCTTCTTGGGCATCGAGAACTGGTGGAAGCCCCTTTCTTCGCACGACATGCTTGCACGTCCCAAGTCTGATCAACGCCTAAACCCCGGGACGCCGAGAGTTGAGGTGGAAGACGACTTGGAGGCGATGCACGAACGGGCCGTTTCGCAAAAGTCTTAGCTGATCGGGCGCGTCGTCGGGACGCTAATACCAATCGCGTTCGAGATGCGCGCTAAGGCCAATTGAAATTTCCAACGCGAGAATATGCGGGCGCTTGGTCGCTCGTCGAGCGTCTCGTGTCGGCCAAGTTGGCCGTAATACGACGAGCAGTCTCCGACTGAACGACGTTTGTGCCGAACTCAGTTGATGAATATAACGCGCCCCCGGAGGGGGCGACGGGTCCCTGAACCTCTGACGGAGTAACACCGACTGACAGCGTCAGCTAGTATTACTAAGAACGTGCCATGGATCGGGTATGCAGCACCGAGTTCCCGAGTCAGTTCGGTTCACATGAATGAGGCGTGTAAATGTGCCAAACGTTAATGAACATTGCAGACAACGAGATCGAGCCAGAGCCGGGGTGTAAATGCATAAGTTGAGATCACTCGACATCGCCCATGTCACAGTCCGCCTGGACGAGTTTGTGTTCGCATCATGTGGTCGTCAGCGCCGGGGACCCACATCGCGCGCTCACCGAAGTCAGCTATAAGAAGTGGTTTCAGTTGACGTTGAGAGATCGGGACTTCCGGGAGCGACTTGGGCGGGAGACGGCCTGGCTAGGCGTGGTGAATGTGTCCACCGCTGGGAGACATGGGAATCAAATGGCATGGAGTGTCGGTATTCCCCCACAGATCTTTCACAGTGGGAAGAGCGTCCCAACCCACGATTAGATGACTTTTTGTCGTTGGCCTAAACGGTATCTGCTTGGTCGAGAAACTCGTCCTTGATGCGCCCAAGGCTGTGAGATACCTCGTCATCGCAACGGTGAGTGTAAATCTGCCAGGTTGACGGTGACGAAGAGGGTGTACATACCGAACGCGTTGACGTATCCGCGGATCTCATTCCTCATGTCGAGCATCTGCGCAGTTGTGCCGTGAATTTTGTCTCCGACACTTTGCAATTCCGTCAGAATACGGTTGATATGCTTCTCTGCTTCTGTTGTTGCCTTGTATCTTTTCGTGTCCTTGGTTTTTTTGATCATTTCGGACACAACATCCATGTCGATTTCGAGCAGTGCTGCTGCGATTCGAGCCACCTTCTCTTTGGGGACCCGACAAGCGAGTTGGCGAAACACTTCTCGTCGGCGGAGCATGTTCGAGACGACGAATGGGAAAGACGGGTCGCATCGAAATCGCTGTCGTATAGATTGAGCAAATGTTTGACTTGCTCTTCCAGAGAAATCTTGAGGTCGCGCTCGACACAGAAACCGACGAGACCAAATGGATCGAGGTGTGGCCACAGCTTTGAGAGCACGAGCTCGTCCGAAGGTTCCCACAAAGGGGCGTCGCCTGTCGGAATGACATAGGTGGGCTTGTCCTGGTTGAGATAACGGAGAGCTTTTTCAAAGAGCAGCCATGAGTGAATTAGTTCGTCGGTAGGGGGTGGCGGCACATGTGCGTGTTCGAATACTGGTTCATCAGAGTCGTTATGCGTTGTTGCGCAGCCTTCAAAGAGCGATGATGTTGGTTCCACTGTCTCTGCGGTCACCACTATTGTTGCTTGGGGGTGATCCGCTATGTATCTCGCTTATATAAATCTGAACGACACTTCAGTCAGTCTTCAATGCGAGAGCGAATGAAGAGAGAAAGAGACGAAGTGTCGCCCAAGTGCTAAACAATCTGCTAGATATGCCCCGCCTCCCCAATTAGATGGCGGGCCCAATTAACTGCAGCCAGGGTAAGATGGCGATCCCAGTCGAGTAGAAACATCCTGCCATTCTTCCATTTAGTCATATCTTCAGAGTCAAGAACAAGCCAACCCTCCAAATCCAATACCGTCCTTCCTTCGTCTTCGAACTCGGATCCTAATGTAGAGACTTGTCGTTGACAACCACATTCGCCAAAACTACGTCGGGCACGAGACAGTCTCCATCCGCGATTTGTCGATCCGATACTTGGGGAGCAACCCAGACGGAAGCCGAAGTCGAAGTGGAAGCTGAAACCGCCGTAGAAGCTGGAGAGGTCGGGTTGAGCGCACCCGGGCCGGAACTGCGTCGAACGAGCTGTGCAATCGCCATCAAAGGAGACGGCAGAGTGCGCCGAATTCTTGCTTTCGTTGATCAACCACCTGAGCATCTTTTGGATCCGACTCTGCTTCACGATCATGGGTCGACACTTGTCCAGCTCCGCAAGGTTGGGGCTCCCTCCGCAGAATGCACACACTGTCAGCGAGTTCCTCGACTGACATGGGCAGTACGTCGGTGAACGAAGCGGTGTTTTGGCTGAAGATGAGGGTGTTTCCGCGCGTAAGTTCTTGTTGAGCTTTCGGGATATCCGAAACGAGTTAGCTTGTACACGATCTTGTAGGCTCTGGCGCGCGCAGTGACGAGGTGCTCAAGCTGACTCGCGTTGGAGAAGCAATCTCGGACATCAGCGGGGACGTGATCCAGTGCGCGATAAAATCCGTTGCTCAACGACCGAGGGGGCTTAGTCGGTGGCCCTGTGGTAGGGAACAACCGTTTGAAGCAGTCTGGACAGAGTGAGCACTGAAGCGTGTTGTTCGTGGGCGAGTACGCGATCTGATCGATTAAAGAGTCGCTCGGTCGATGGAGACGTCGGGGATGGATGAGCGCGCCCCGTCAAGCTGAAAAATCGTAAGAAGTCGGTGGTCGGAGGTCCGTCCGTAACGTAGAGTTGGTTAATACCTTCCAAATCCCTGATTCTTCACGCTTCATGTCGTCTTCAGGCACCCATCGTACGTTATGTCCGAAGACTCTCTCGGAACACACGAGGGAGCAGAAGAGACGGAATCGAGCCTCGGTGAAGTAGTCATTCCATTCAGAACGAATCTGAGTCTTCAACTGATCGGATGCTGGCGCATAATGCGATGTCACTCTAGGGGGTCGTTCGGGTTCGGGTTCGGGTTCGGGTTCGGGTTCGGGCAGCAGGGGTGGACGTCTGTGCATCTTTCGTTTGGAGTTATACGGTGAGACCTTCTCCCGATTCTTCTGGATTTCCTCGTTCACTTCGGCTTGAAGCACGTTGAAAGGTTTTGATACGTATGCTCTGTACTCGGGGAAGCAATGACGACGTGGCGGAGTCACGGGACTCGCCGCTTGTTGCCTTCTGAAAACATAGTACCCATTTGAACAAGCATTACAGTGGGGATCGCACGACCAAAGGAGCGCTTGTAGGGATAGCTCTTTCGCAAGCGGATTCCTCCTGGAGTATCCTTCCACGTGGTGCGCCCGAAAAGGCTCCTTCAGGAGATCCATGCTGAAGTTGATGCTGCTGCACACGAGCTTCCCAAGACTGCGTTTGACAACCACATCATCGAGTGCTGACACTGGACTGTTGCGTAAGAGCGAACAGGAATACACATACTGCGCTTGATCGGTGCGGCGGGAGGATCGGCTGTCGCTAGGGTGGACGCGAGGCTTAACACGTTGCCAAGATTCGAGCGTTGTGCAGTGGGCTGACCTCGATGGTGCGGAGGTGTACAAGATCAGAAAGCAGTGACATGACGGCGGTTGTGTGATAGCCTGTCTTAGAGATGCGAGGAAACTCGGTCCAAGTTAGAACAAGGCAGTACAGAGAGACGGAAAGGAGAGGGCCGGGCGGTGGCAACTTGCCAGCGGAGGCCAGCCTGAGTGCGCTAGCTTGCGCTTGTCTGCGCTAGTAGTGCGCTCTGGCGCGGGGACTCGGGGAGGCTGATGACGCCCAAGCTGTGCGCTGAGTGCGCCGACCCGGCGGGTTAGCAACCGGGCTGGTGGCCACTGGCCATTGAGAATTAATGATCAGCGCGCTGAGCCGGGGTCCTCCTATCCGGGGGAGCATTGTTCAAACCGATCGGCGCTGAACTCGGGCTCCCCTATTGCGCTCTTAGGCAGGGTCCTCCTCTCCGGGGTAGCATTGTTCGCACCAATCGGCGCTGAAATGGGCTCTCCTATGGGACTTAAACAGCCACGCGCGTGCGGGGTATTTCGGCCATTTCGTCCAATAAAATCTCAGAAGTGCACCATTTTCGAGGCTGGGACCCCCCCATTTTTGAAAACGAAACCTTCAGCTCTAACGAGCTTCAGGGATAGATATTGAATATATAATAAATGGCTTGGTTTGGGCTTGGGGGCGAATTTCCCCACGACACGGCCCCGCGAAGAAACCGGCGGGGCAGCGCAAGCAAGGGGAGGCAAACCGGGGAGGCGGGCGGGAAAGCAAAAATTTCTGAAGTTTCGAGCGAGCAACAGGCGATGTTGCGAGCGAGAACAGTTGGTTCTAGCAAGGGGGAATGATTCACACCGCACTCGCCTTTCGACTCGCTCGGCGCGCCCGTTGGTCGCCTTTGGCAACCGGCCAAGAGGAAAAACGGCGCTCTCGCAGCCAGGACGGTCGACCGCTTGTCTTTCCTCCATCTTCACCACCCTGCTCTGTCTCGCCGATTCGATCCTTTGCACGCTCCTCGTCCTTTCAAGCACTAAATCGATTCATACAATCTCGATCGCTTGTGAATATGACTCGCAATCGTCCACTACCTCGCCTGTGCCGCTCAGGGGCGATCATCTGTGCGAGTCTTTTCCTTGCCTTCTTCCAACACCCGGCGGCGCCTCCTGAGCACCGTGCTATCGCCTCTCTCTGTACAACAATGCAAACATGAGTCCTAGTGCTCGGCTTCCCTACTTACGACCTACATCACCTCCGTTCTTCAGTTCCTACCCGAACTTTTTCTCCCGCTTTTCCTTACTTCCCCACTCCCTCAAACAAGCCCCTTCTTATCATGTCACCCGACGCTCTGTTATTACATCAACGATGTTTCAACAAAGAATGGTCGATGCGACGGGAAGGAACGGGCAGACGTTCAACCCAACGTCTGAACGCGCCAGGCGGGTTTCGACCCCTCTGGATTGCCTGGACGGACGTCCCTCGATCTTTGTGATGAGCTTACTACTCGGACTTCCTTTGTTACCCTTTTTCGGGGTAACTCTTGGAGCGGATCGAGGGGACACGTTTTTCTTAAGTTTGCTTCCCTGAGTTGTTGATGTGCAATTCTACTCGGAATCCACTGTCTAGTGCTTGAGCTCCTCGTGGCTTTATGATAGGAATTGGCTTGATAATCTTGCCGAGACACACAATTCGACCAGCTCTGTCGACCCCATCATGGCTCGAGAACATCATAGCTCGATAAGACGGTGAAAGCAGGGCGAACGCCTCGACGAGAAAGAAACACCGAGCTGGCTTCCGGTAAAGCCTTGTACTTAGGCTTGACCCCAAAAATAGCATCGCCCAAAAGTTACAACATGATGCCATACCCTACTGAAACCCCGAACCAACCGTCCTCGACTCAATCCCACATCTGCTTGACCTTGTTCTTGCGCTCCTTCTTCCCCTCGACGGACTGCTTGCGCTTCTCCAACTTTTGCGACCTCTCCATCCCCGCGATCTTGGCTTTGGCTTGTCGCTTCAACGCTGTCGAGGACTTGACGCGTTTAGATTTGGTTTTTGGTTCGGCGGCGGGGGCGACGTGAGGTCTCGTGACTGGGAAAGAGGGCCGGGAAGAGGGGAGGGTGAGCCGAGGTGATTCGGTCGTGAGGAGGGGGCTGTGCGTAAGGACGTACCTGCGAGAGATTCTTCCTTCTTGTCCTCGGACAAGGCTACCTGTTCGATCGGTTCTTGCCTTGCGACCGAGCCTGTTGCGTGGTAAGCGGTTGATCGTCCAGGTCATCGATCCGTTCCAGTTGATTGAGCACCAAGGGCAAAAGGGGAGCCATGAGTGAGTGCGAGCCACGTGATGGAGGTACGATGGCGTATCCAAGGCGCTGACTTACGTTTATCGTTCTTGACTGGTCCCATCGTTGCTGTAAACTTGAGCTGTGAGGTGGAGGGAAGGAGATGCAGCTGAGAATGATCGTGGCGCGAGCTGGGGTGCCGTCTGCGAAAGATGATCGGGCCCCTAATCGAGCTCGGATAATAGCCGCTGCAGTCTCTCCCTGGGCTAGATTCTGATCCCCTGTGAATTCTTCCTGGTGGAATAGAACTAGCTAAAACAAAGAAGTGTTGTCTTGATGCCAAGCTTCGGGCTACAAACACTCCAATAATTCCGACGAAGCGACCCGTTGGCGCACGGACCGCCTCGGCTATCGTCCTCGTTCGAGCTGGGTACGTCACCGTCCGATTCGTCGCGCTCTATCTACTTTAGCCTTTCCTCCACACCCTCACCTACACCTGCTCCCGGACCCGCTCCCACAATTCAGCTATCTACAACAATGTTGGCAACTTTCATCGCCTCCCGCATCACAGGCACCTACAGCTTCCTCTTCGTACCCCTGCTCCTCCCCACTTCCTACGTCGAAGCGATCCTACCTCCGCACCTCCAGCTCCTCCCTAACGACGAGAACGACGCCCCGTCCACCTCGACTTCCAAATCAACTACTTCGAAGCGACCTTCGACTCCAGCGGGGTATGCATGGGTCGTTGTGGTGGCTGGAGAACAGAAGGGAACGGGGATGAGTGTGCCTGGTGGGAGATCCACTTTCTTCGTGAGTATCGCTTGAACTCGACCTAGACTCGGCCGCGCGAACTTCAATTATCTATCACACAAGCGCTGAAATCCTCGATCACGAACGCTATGGTAGGAAGCCAAACTTGAAATTCCTTACGTCGGCCTCGTCGATGCTCCATCCTCAACTTCCACCCCACCGAAGTTGACGCACAAGCAAACCCTTCTCTTCTCCTCTTGGAGCATGGCCTTGTCCTCCGATAGAATCACCGGACTGAGATCGCATCATGCTAGATTCCAAGTGGAGGAGGAAAAGCATGGGGTTATGAGAGATTATGATGTCACGGACTGGATGAAGTTGGAACGGAGGGAATCGGAGGCGGAGGCGGCGGGAGGGATTGAGCTTCCTAAGTGGGGAGAGGATGTGGTCAGGGAGGAGATCACAGGGTGGTGGGTCGGTGAAAGGACGGGTGCGATTGCTACGAGAGTGAGTGAGGCCTCTTCTTCGTGTGATGAGCTACTTCTACTCTGTAACGTCTTGATTACCCCTCCTGCAGTTCACGATGGATCCGAACCACCCTCCGACCCGACTCGAGCGGATCAAAGTCCAACTCAACCTAGCCCAATTTGCTCACCAATCGATTGAACAAGTCCGAGCACACTTCACAGCAAAGGACGCAAACAAGATTGATGGTCAAGGATGGTACGAAGTCGAAGCGAGCGGGTGGCAATGCGAGGAAAGGACGACGATGAAGGCGACTCGACTGGCCGAATTGTGAAGCTGCTCGGAGCTTTGTTGGCGAGTCCGCTCGTTTCTCTCTCAATAGCTAGTGTATGACTTGCCCAGGATCCACAAAAAAATGCACTAAATTCAACAAGGTGGATTTGAGGACCCCTGTTCCGATCCGCCATCATATTGAGCTTCGACTACCCAAGACCAAGAAACGAATGATCCAACACACGAAGAGAGATGAGCGAGAGACGAACCCCACAGAGCGAAAAGCATATATGTTGGTGCCGATGACCCCCGAAAAAAGGCAGAAGGTAAACTTCAAGAAACACCGCGGGAAAAAAAGCCACCAAAGCCCTACTACCTCTCATCCACATCCAACAACGTATTCCGGTTCTGATTCTGATCATTCGCCTTCAACCATGTTGCCCTCGCCTGGGGGTTCATCGAAGCCCAAGTCATTGCGTCCGGTCGGGGAGACGACGAGAAGCTTGAGGAAGAATGAAGGCCTGGAGGACTCCTGGGGCTGATCGACATTTTCGAATTGGTTGAACTGGAGAGGGAAGGAGGGACGACGGCCAGAATGGGAGGGACGGGTCGGTAGGACGAGGATCTGGTGGCTGATAAGGGGGTCATGGGGGGGCGTCCGGCGAGGGGAGAGCGGGGGATCGGGGCTACGGGCAGAGAAACGTTCTGGCGCTCGAACACGTTCTGTAGGGTCATTGAATGTGTTAAGTCAGAAATCCTGGCTCCTTCACTTCTCGAAGGAAGGGGCCAGCACTCACTCGTGCCTCAGTGATGGTCTTCATCCACATCGCCAACTCATCGTTCGTCTTGACGCTCACGAAATGGCAATACTCAGCCTCATCCTCAAACTGCGCACGAGGCAGCTTGGACTTGAGAGCAAAGCAGAAAGGTTTCGGGGCTTTTTTCGCTTGCGATGTTGGGGACATGACGTAAAAGATTTCGGAGGTCGCGAGGCGGCAGAGGAGGGAGGAGTCTTTGGCTTTCTCGGACTTGGCGTGCGTGACGTTGCCGTCACGGACTTCGATGTAGCGCTTTGTCCACTTGCGATTGGTGAGCTCGAGTTGAACAGTGTCCCCCCGAGGTACAAGCGGTTGAGGTCGGAGCTAATAAACAAGGAGGAAAACGGCTGGTCAGCTCCTGTGGACGCGATGCGCTGCGGATGGCACGACAAAACTCACACTAGGGGAAAGGAGAGGCCACAGCGTACTCCGTCTTACACACAAGTAGTTGGACTCATGTTCCCACGTCTTGAGCACGTCCGCAACTAACTCGTACTCGCGGACAGGTCGCTCGAGGCCCAATTGTTTGCACACCTCCCAAAGGGAGAACCCTCCTTCCATATCACTGCCCGAAGCGAGCAAGCCTTGGCAACGCGCCGTCTCGACGATCTCACCGCATGGCGTCATGGGGCCGCATTGGACGATGATGTGCATCTGCAAGTCGTCGCGGATGTAGATGCGATGTTCTTTGACAGGCCCGGCACTGGGACCGGCGCGGACGACGGTCGTAGAACCCGAAGCGGCATTCACCGATCGGGATAGGGATGAAGGCGCGACCTTGCGCTCGCCTTCCGCAAGGCGTGCAGTTGGGCGCAGGATGCTCGAAGAAGACGGCGACGATGCATTTCGGCTACTCACGTCGCTGCCTCGACGAATCATCGGAGGTGTCGCGGTTTCGGCGCGGATGACCGAAGGTGATCGAGCTCGGGCTTGAGACCCGACGACGGCCAACTTGAAAGAAACGCCTTGTTCAGTGTCGATCGAGAGCGCGGGGTGAACGTGGTCCGAAGGTGCCAAAGCCGAGGAGTTCGAGTCAACGGGCAAGACCAAAGCTTCCTCATCTAGAGCCACTGTCGGGCTGGTAGGCGAGTCAAATTCCAAGGACGAATCCGCCACCAGAGGGTCAAGCGGAGTCGAGCATGGACGAACGATGCCAGCAGAGTTGCGACGTTCGACGGCCTCGTCGGTCTGCGGGAGTAGGGAGTGGCCAATCGTCTCGGTCGCGACGACATCTTCCTGCGGTAAAGTAAGCAAGGTCCGTGCGGAGTTCTCCTCGGGTGGCTGCGAGTCGTCCCCTCGGACAGAAGCTTGAAGGGATTTTTGCGCCGAGAGTGCACCGGGGAAGTCGCCTAGGGGTTGGTCGTCCTCATCACTGTCAGCGTCGAGCACCACGAGGGCATTCTCCTCCGCTGGCTCAACGATGGCGGCACCGTCGACGTGGGCCGGAGCGAGGACGAGCTCCGGCGTCAGAGTGTTGCTCTTCTCAACCTTGGAGAATCGGAGAGGCGACGTCAACGGTTCCATGTCGGTTTCCTCAACTGAAGGAGTCGAAGAGCGAGTTGCGGGAGTCGTAACCTGATCATCGAGTCCGTCCGATCCACCGTCGGCCGCCAAAGTAGACGCAGACGCTACGACGGGGAAGACATTGTTACTAGTGGCGAAAATTGACGAGGAGCGTGCGGGCGCTTTGACCATGTCGGCGCGCGAACTGGGCGACGTATCGAGGAACGCCGCGAGCGACAGCTTGTCCGAGTTGAGCGTCGTGGTCGGGCTCGGAGTGGCACCTTCTCGCGCTTGGGTGAACTCGGCTGGGTTCGGGGTAGAGGATCCGCTGTCGTCGGACAACTCGGCTTCTGTTACGGTGGACACCTTCGAGTCAATCGTTACGGGAAGCGTCGGTTCGACGTCGCTGAGCGCAGGTGATGTCAGAGCAGGCGACGAGAGAGCCGTTGAGAACATCTCAACGTCCTCGGACCTGCTCAACTCGGGTGCATTGAGCTGCGTAGGGCTGCGCGGCACATCCTCGCTGAACCTTGTCATCGTTGGTGGAGCCGAGAGCGGCAGTCTGAGCGTGGGGACGGGGGGTACGTCCTCTTTGCGACCGAAGATCTGGGGTAGGTACATCGACAGACGCTTGTGGGAAGCAGAGTTACGGAGACCCTTGGGTGCCTGCTCGACGCGGACGGGGGTCGAGACGGGCAAGGCCGGGACAGGCTTTTCGACCGGGTTGGGAGTGGGCAGGTTGTCCTTGGCGATCGGCGCCGGGGCGGTGTCGTTGGCAATCGCAACAGAGGAGGGCTCCAGCTCAATGACAATGCTGGCCGGAAGAGGGGCGAGGACGGGGACGGGAACAGGCTCGGCCTGCGCCTGAGTCGAAGCGACCTTGGAGAGCTTCGAGGTCGAAAACGACTTGCGCAGCAAGCGAACAATCGGTATCGATCCACCGCTGGTGCGTGTCTTTGCGGGAGCCAGGTTCATCTCACTCTTCATCCTGCGCATCAAGGAAAAGCCTCGGCGAGCGGGGACAGCCGTAACGGTCTCTTTCTCCTCGGCGATCAGCTCGGCGGGAGGAGGAGCATCGACCAGGCGAACAGCGCGGGCTGGCGTCAATGTCGACACCGACGCTTGCTTGGCGTGAGCTGGGACGGCGATAGTCGCAGGCTCAGTCGCATCGAAAATACCGTATTCGTCCTTAAGCTCGATGGACGAGGCAAGGCCGAGATCCACCGGGGATTCCTCGACGTTCATCTTCGGGAACGGAATGGGATCTGCCAAGGCTGGTAGGTCCTTTTCGGGCTCGGACTTCTTGGCATCATTGCCGTAAGCGGAAGCAGGCGACGTCGGCATCGAAAAGTTGAACATCGTGTGGTCCGTCCTGGACAGCGAGCTCGTGAAATATGGCGTCGAGCTGGCCGCGGTCGAGGCGTCATTGCTCGAGCGAGTGTAGGTCGACGAGTGATCACTGGGGAGCTCATCGCCGTCAAAGCTGTTGTCGCCCGAATTCGTTTCGAACGAGGCCTTGGACAGGGGAAGGGAGGTCGTTAGGGGTGGGTGAGGGGGTCCGTTCGAAACGGCGTCGCGTGAATCGTACAATCCGAGACCTCTGACCTCCTTCCCATTTTCCGTCGTTTCGACAACGGGCAGTTTGCTGAAACGGTCCATCGCCAAGTCGGCCTTGGTCGCTTGGGCAGCGAGCTCATCCTCCTCGACAATAGGCGGCGTATCTGCCGCGGAGAGCGCCTCGATGGGTGGGATGGGGAACGACAAGAGGTTACTCGAGCGCCTGGTCGCGTCCGATACGGCCGAAGTGACCCGCCTGTGCAATTCTTCGTCGCTCGAAGAGGCTTCGTTGTCCGCGTAGGACGCCAGGTCCCGGAACGAGGGGTAGTCGGAGATGTCAAACTCGTCCGAATCGTTCGACTTGGACGAGTTGATGCTTGAGACGGACGCGCTCTTGACGAGAGAAGCAACAGATGCGAGCATTTCGGATTGAGCGGGCTGCTGTGAGTTCGGCGCTCGCAGAATCAGCATGGGTCCGCATCAGGCAGAATGGGCGAGCTGAGCGAACTCACTACTACCGCCGCTTCGTTGTTAGGCTTGGTCGCCATCAACTCAGCAAAGTCGTACGTCTTCCAATCGAGTCCATCCGGGCCGAGCGAGACGCGGTTGAGCGGAAACTCGTTTAACGACGACGGCTGCAAATTCCGCATGTCGAGTGTCGCACTGCCCTGCTCCTGTGCGCTGTCAGCGTCGTGTCCGCTTTCGTCGCTGAGCGTTTCCTGGGCGTCCTGCTCGTGTCGAGCCAACTCTTCATCCAGATTCGACGGGGTCGCGAGCACGAACGAAGCGCGAGTTGGGAACCCAATGCACTCAAGCGAGGCGAGCTGGTAGTCGAGCATGGCGAGACTATTGCGCAGGTCGTTGTCTAGCAAATGGGACGCCGCAGACAATGTTGGTTTCGCGGTCGTTTCTACGTCATCGGTCTCGTTATCGCTATCCGAAGCATCGTCGGACGAATGAGCTTCGTCTGCAAAGACGGCGTGAGGCTTGCTCGAAGACGAGGACGAGGATGGGGACGAGAAGGCGTAGGCGCCCGGCGAGGGGTTGGAATCGATCGAGACCCGGGGCACCATCGCCTGAGACGTCGCCAAATTCGACACGGCAAACAATTCAGTCGGCGAAGGGACCGAAGACTCGTCCTGATACAAGCTGTCGTGCGATGTCGGCGACGTCGGCGAAGACCCTTTGCTATTGCTGTTGATCTGCTCGCGCAGCTGCGCCCTCGATCGCTTCGAGAAAAGCAGACTCAGCTTGCTCTTGTTCTTGCGCAGGGTCGTACCGGACGGAGGCAAGCCGGCTCTTTTGGCCGAGTCGTCATCGGTAAGTTGATCGACGGACGAGATACCACCCGTCTTGTCAATCCGCATGCTGCGGTAGGCGTGGATAGCATCGTCAGTCTGCGTTGCGATCTCCGGCGCGCGAAGACAAACAAGCCGCTGCAGCGGGGCTCCCGAACTCACGTGCTTGTCTCGGGCTTGGTGCGCGCGAAAGGAGGCGAAGGAGGATAAGAGGACAGCGAGAGGAGCTAGGTTACAAAGGAGTGTGGTAGTGTCAAACGAGTGTGGTGTAGTTGATCGAATCGAGGTGAGGATAGATGCAGTCCTAGAAGAGTACGGAACCCAACCTTATATCGTAGATCCGCCGTCGATGTCTGTAGCCTGCTCTGGCTAGAGAATGATGGTCGTTTGTTTACTCGCATTTTGGGCGGGCGGGCTGCGCGCCGGGACGCGTCGCGCGACAGAGACTGCGTCAGCACGAGGCTCCTCGAGCATGCATCGAGCTCGCGTCGAATTGGAACCCGGACTTTCCGTAGGCGACAGGTAAGGTTTACCGGTATGGCTATATCTACATACCTAGAGACCTTGGTACCTGCCAAGACGAACTCACATCACAAGCAAGATCTCCACACACTTGGTAGGTATCTACACACTGGTACCAGCGCTCTGCAAATCAGTAGACGAAGTTGACCTTGACGAGGACGCCCTGTTGAATCAGAATAATGGTCGAAACGCTCTACAAAAATCCTTCACATACCATCTCAGTTAAAACAGACGGTGACACTATGTTGTACTTAGCGTTGACTATCTATGTGCACACTCGCAGGCTTCAATTCACGGAGAAGTTTTTTTCGGCATCGTTCTGGTGCTCAAGCTCAAGCTCAAGATCAAACACAAGATAGGACTCAGGTCCTAGCGAGCCGCACCTAAAAATATCTAGAACTGAGAAAACGGCGTTCTGGGGAACAAAGCATTCGCATGAGTCAGTGACACGTCAGATATTTCGGTTTGACTGGCCTGAGCGAGCGTGAGGCCAAGCCCGCATTGAAGCCCCTGTCAGATTGATCGGTGATCGGACGCAGACTTCACACTGCAGTTGGAGCTTCCCCACCAAGCAAGGTGCGGAGAAGCTTATTCGGGTCTCTTGTTTCGTGCCCATATCGTCTGACTCTACCCGACTTCCCATCAGTGTAGAACTTCCATCACCCCTGCTCTTCACCTCAGCTCTTGAACTTGAAGTAGACTGGCGACTGGCTGAGCGACTCGATTGGGCGTCGGGGCGACTCGTCAGCGCGTCAGCAGTCGGCAGCAGTCGGCAAGCTCGAAAGGACTCCAAAAGGCTCAAAAGGGCTCAAAAGGCTGGGCACGGGACTAGGCGAGACATGGCCTGGCGCATCTCGCTCTCCTTCCAACCCACCCCGTGTCCTCAGCTACAAACGTCACATCTGACTCCTTCGACTCTCTAGGTTCGAGTAGCGTACTCGACCCTGCGGTCGTAGGACACATGGCGTCGTACCTGAGACTGCCCTTTGGTTCCTCAGCCTCGGGCTCATCAGCCGCCGGCTCAGGTTCGGCGTCGTCAGCCCATCGAGCGCGGACGGTCGCCACTCCCGACTTTGGCGCCTTTGATCTTGAACATGACGACGAAGATGGCAGCGATGAAGACGGCGATGATAATCACGAAGGTGGACACATGCTCTCCACCTCACATCCGACGGCAACGCAGGCTGGATCGATTCGGCTCGGCGACGATACGACGGACCCGCTGACGCAACATCAGCGACAACACATCGGTGGAGACCGCTCTTCGACTGCCGCGACCGTGAACCACCATGCGACTTCGTCTTCACCCACAACAACCTCCACCATCACCCGCATCCCAGGGGCGTACGACTTTGAGCCGCAACCGCACCACGGCGGAGGAGGAGGGGGTGCTGCAGGTACCCCGCTTTCGTCGCCACCGAGACTGGGGCGCGTGGTCAGTCATTCCGGACCTGGGGGCATGGGCATGTCCGCCAACAACCCGTCTGGCAACGATGCGAACAATCGAGATACAAGATCGCTACGAGATCGCTTCATGCCGTCGGCGCTGTACGCTCGCATCAACCGCTCCGATATGGACGACTCGCCCGAGCAAGACGGTCTTCTCTTTGATCAGGACGAGGATGATTCCGAGCACCGCACCTCGACCACCTCACCGACGGTATCGACCTATCCACCCTCTCGAGTACCCGGTGTCGGCTCCCTTCATGTCCCACTGCCGGCGAGAGCGCCTCAGTTCGGGGCACCGACCCCGTCGTCAGGGGCTGGCGGACGCATCTACGGAGGTGGTCAGGCGAATGATGGCGTGTTTGGCAATCTGAGCGCCAAGCCCGATGGGTACCCGCGGGGTAGTGATTATGTCGGTGGCGACGAGTCTGGAGGTGACAAGGATGAGATCCTGCCGGTGAGTTAAAGTTCAAAGTCCAAGGATCGACAGGGTGTCGAGGCCCCGTGCTGAGCCCCTTGCTGCTTCGTGCTTCGGACAGTCCTACACGGCCGCTGCTCTCGATTCGACTCCGCCGTATTGGGAAACGACCGTCGTCACCCCAGGAGGTGTGCTTGGGCCGGACGACATTCATGTTGATGGACTGCCCGTCGGCAACCTCTTTGGGTTCATGTGGAATCTGCTCGTCTCGATGTCGTTCCAATTTGTCGGCTTCCTCCTGACCTACCTACTGCACACGACCCACGCCGCCAAACATGGCTCTCGTGCCGGTCTGGGTATCACGATGATGCAACTCGGCTTCTATCTCAAGCAACAGGCCGATCACCCGGAGCTTTTGATGATGCAGATCAACGGTTCGATGCCAAACCCGATGGACGTGCCGATGGACGATGGGGCGGGCACGAGATGGTCATGGTGGGGAGGTGTCTCGACCGACGCGATCGATGGTCTCAATGAAACGGTTGCTGCGACGGCGACGGCGACTTCGGCTGCGATCGGCTCGATCCCGACGCAGATTGGCAATGGGATCAGTGGGGCGCTGAACGCGAGTGATCCAGACGGGTTTCCTTCTTTGACGGGCAACGTTAATGCCGAGGAGTTTGTGCGCATGTCGACGAATGCGAATGAGTGGATGGCGTTCATTATGGTCACCATCGGCGTGAGTGCAGCAGCGTGCCCGAAATGTGTGAGATGTTCTTGACTGATGGATTGTCTCTGCTCATCGTTTGCCAGGCCTTCTTGTTCGTCGGAGGATGTCTGAGCTACTGGCGAGCAGTGCGTTGGGCTCGAGCCATCTCACAGAATCGAGGCCCCGGGATGACCGAGGCCTGAGGGCTCAGGGATTGCGTCTGTCGTTTTCTGTGTTGTTAGTATTGTAGTGTGAAAATTCGCCCGTTCTCCTCTTCGCATTTCCTTTCATTTTGGTTTCAATCCGCGCGATCCGTCTTGTAACGTAATACAGCGATGCGGTGCCCCGTTCATTTCCGCTCACCTGGGCCGGGGGTTCAAGAGGTCCGAGCACGGCTGTGATCGTCAACGGCGCGGGAAAGTGCGCTGCGAATCAGGCACTCGCGAACATGAACTCCTGCCGATCGGCTACCTTCTCCGCAAGCATGGCCTCGCTATTCTCCCAAGCTACGCGGCGGGCGATCCTGTCCCCCTCACTATTTTGCTCAATAGGCCCCTCATCGCTCGTCAGTTCGAGCAGTCGTGGCTTCTCATCGACGAGCGCGACGCCCAAGCCCATCGGGGAGAAGGGTCCCAAGGGTCATACACAACAAATGTCCGACCTGCTGAACGAGGTCGATTTTGACGGGTCGATCCAAGGTGTGTACAGTGTGATGGTTGGGTCCTGAGAGGCGTTTCGGATGGTGTGCAGTGACTGATCGTTCACATCCTCATCCCTATTTTCCAACACACCACTGCGCTACGCTCCCCCCCGACGACCTCGCGATCAGACCCTTCGAACCTGTTGAACCACCTGTCCAGCAAAGAACTCCACGTGATCTCCCCCTCGCGTCTGAGCCCACGCTACCTCCTGATCCCTTACCTCCCGCAACCGGACCGTTCGCTCGCGTACCCTCTCGGACCTCCCAAATCCGAAGCGCTTCGTCTGGACCCTTTCGTGCGCCTCAACATCGACCCTTTGGCCAGCCCGATGAACCCTTATTTGAGGAGCGAGTATTGTACGAGTATGGGCAAGATCAAAGGGAGGGGTAAGACCGGTTTGCAGAGGAAGTCTCAGAGGAGGATGGGCAAAGCGGTGAGGAGGGCAAGGGTCAGTTGGGATTCGTTTGGGACCGTTGCATGTGATGGTGGTGTATGTGCTGATCTCGGGGTTCGTTTCTCGGTGCTCATCGACAGTCTATGGGTATCATCCCGACGTTCGGCATCAGTTTGCCCGCCGATGGAAGCTATCGGGTTCAGTGAGGGATGGATCGAGCAAAGAGGATGCAATACAGTTTCAGGTTATGTTCATGATCGTATCAATGCTAGGGAGATGCCCCAACGACGGTGATCCAGAGGAAGATAAGCAACTTCGATCATGTCGGCAGGTGAAATTTGCCCTGCTTCAAAGCAAGGACGACGGACAAGGACGCTGGGCTAAACTGTGAAAGAACGAAGGTCTGGCTTCAGAGAGTGTAGACAGTATCCACCGGGAATGGGACCTGGGAGGCGAAGACTTTATTTGTTGGAAGCAAGGTGTCCGGGGGTTAGCCAAGAACGCATGAGAAGGCTCGGTCCGAACTCGCGCGTGCCGCTGTGGCCGTCTTCTGTCTTGCTCCAGCCCCTTTCCTGCCCTCAACTGGTCAAAACTCAAAGCCCTCGCACACCATGTCGGCCTGGTTGGCCCGACTGGCTGTGGGCTCACCGTCGAGCTCGTCCTCACGTCGAGTCAGTCAGTCCGGAGTCAGTCCAACGTCGACGTCAACATCGGCGCCGGCAGCTGGCTCGTCGTCGCCTTCGTCTGCTTCGTCGTCGCGTTTGGGCGGTGGGGTCGCTGCTGCTGGCACTGGCACTGGCAACAGCACCCGTGCGACCGAGGAACAAGCGTTGGCTTCGTTCGTTCGTACGTGGGAGTCGATCAAGGTCAGTGGTCCCCTACCCGGCTCATGCTGGTATAGTGGTGCGGACGTCATGGCCCGCGTGTCTTGCGCTCCTCTCCCCCATCTGACACGTGACCTGCCGCTGACGCTGACCCGACCTCTGGACCCATGCACAGGCCTCCCTCAGCCTACCGTCGGCCCAACGTGCGTCCACGCTCTTCAATGACCTCACCTACGCCCTTGACCACCTCCTCCAGCTCCTCAAATCCGAACAAACCCTCCTCCGGTCGTCAACGCGCAAGGGCGATTCCCCAGCGCTGGGCCCATGCCTCGAACACCTGTTGAAGCATGCAATCCTCGCTTCCCTCGTCAAGCTCGTCCTGGATGGGCAACAGCCTCGTGGGGTTAGGACTCGATTCATTGAATGGATCAACAGGGTAATCCATCAGCTGGATGAAGGGTTCCTCATCCATGGCGCAGTCAACAAGCCGCTGTGAGTCGGCACTCGGCTATCGGCGGCCCCTCATTCCCAGCCCGGGAAGGAAACCTCCTCGCTGACACGGCAAGGCCCCTGCAGACTCAAGCTTCTACGGACTTGCGTCGACTCGGATGGAGGACTGTATCGCGATGAAGAGCTCGCGGTCGTGCAAGTCATGGCTAGCATTTGCGAGAGGATACGGGCGGTAGGTCATTCGCTCCGGTTTCAGCGCCCCCGCTGGCCACGCTGACGAGTCGGAGCGGTTTGCTACAGTATCCACAACTGCTGGCCATCTTTCTTCGTGAAAAGGTACCGTCCAACATCTGCCGAGGCTCGGCATCCCACCAATATCCCCGCTCGCTCGCCTCCATCACCGTCACCGCCGAAGATTCTTCCTCCCCTCGGCCCGTTTCGCCAACCCCCTCCACCTCAACCCTCGGTTCCGTCACCTCGCCATCTCTGTCCCAAGTCTCGTCCTCGGGACTGCGTACAACAAGAGAACACGAC
The DNA here is from genome assembly GCA_003665825.1 of Microbotryum silenes-acaulis. Classification (NCBI taxonomy): domain Eukaryota; kingdom Fungi; phylum Basidiomycota; class Microbotryomycetes; order Microbotryales; family Microbotryaceae; genus Microbotryum; species Microbotryum silenes-acaulis. The sequence continues at coordinate 1,270,224 of QPFY01000002.1, forward strand.
TTCCTCCTCTTTGCCTACCTGCTTCGATTTGGGCATCGTGAAGGCCAACTCGGCGATCAAGCTCGGCTCGGTTTGCTCCACCTGGTCGAAGTGGCGATCGAACCGCTCTCAACCATGCATGGCGACTCGGGAATTCGTCGCTCCGATACTATGGGGACGCCGACCCCCGAGATGTACGCCTCATCGTCTTCGAAGCAACCCTTGTCGACGCCGATTTCGACGTCAGCTATCGAGGCTCGGCTCGCTTTTGCCGAATTTTTGCTCGATTCTGACTTCGCTGATGTTCTGGGTGCCGGCTTGGGAGCGCTGTACGGTCTTCTTCCGAGCAAGCTTATTGTTCGTTCAAGGGAAACGACCGGACCAAGCACTGCCTCAGTCGAAGCTATGAGTTCGGGCGGCGTGGGTGGTGGTGGTGGCGTTCTTGGAGGTATGGGTTCATTGATTGAGGATGAAGACGAAGAAGCCTTGCAGCGACGGAGAGAAGAAGAGGACGCGAGATTACTGAGTCTCGGTTTCGGTTTGACGGGGACGGACGACTTTCGACAAAACTTTGATGGGTTCCTCAAACCTTTCGAGTTCATCCAAGAAGTCGTGCAAAAAGTCGATGCTGCGATACAGGCGACCAAAGTCACTCACCTCCATGACGAAGAGCTTGATGATCCGATGGCGAGGCAACACCGACTCGTCATCTCGGCGCTTCCTTCGACGATCTTGTCTTCGCTTAGGACGTCGTTCCTCCAGAGCGTGCTGTACCCTTCGATTCTCGAATGCGACGAGACGGATGGTTCGGCGGTGGCCGTCATGAGTTACCTCGACGCACTGCTGGACGTGATCGACGAAGGTACATCATTGGAAGCATGTTTGCTCGGCTTCCTTATGGGAGAAGAGGACGACGTTGACACCAAAGTCCGTCAAGAGCGTCGACGAGGGCTCGAGATTGATTCTCCCCTTCTTCAGGGGTCACCAATGCCGCATACCCCGGCCGACGCGTCGTCCAACTTTCTTTCGCCGAATCGAATCTCTACCAGAATGTCCTGGCAGAGGGTCAAGAGGCGCAAGTCGAACGCTTTGATTCTGCTCGAGAAGAGTACGGAGAAGGGTTCGGCGGCACACGCTTCCTACTTTACTTCGTACGGCCGCTTCACGCTCAAGGACATGTTGGTCGCCAATTTGCATTCGACGAGTCAACCGACTTCGACTGCGGCGTTGAAGTTGTTGCAAACGATGTTGAAACGACATGATCGGTGGAGTATTGGTTTGTTGGATGTCGTGCTAGATGATGCGGCGACGAGCTTCCCGGTCGTTGTGCGACGGGAGGCTCAAGAAGAGGTTGACGTCGAGGACGACGAGTTGGACGTCGAGGAGTTCGTGTATCCTACGATGGATGAGTCTTCATTGACGTTTGGCGCACCACGAACACCCGGTCGACCGATGGCTCGGATGCTACTTGGGCCGCCCCTTCCTCCGACGCCTTCGATCCAATCGCACACCGACATCGTCGATACGCTTCTCGGTCTCGTAGGCTCGATTGATCCTGCCTATCGCAGTGCACGTGCCGTCGGAGGAGGGTCAGAGATGATTAGCGCGGGCTATGCGAACTATCTCCGAGATGCGGAAGCAGCCCTTGCAGGCGACTTGGCTTTCAAGCGAGGCTTATCAGCCCGTAACGAGGCGGAGCACGCACCGCCCGTGAAGACCTCGCCGATACGAACCCGTCTAACGGGCCTGTTCGGAACCGTACACTCAGGAGCCTCGTCCCTTACCCCACGGGACTTTGCTCGAACATCAACAATGTACCGCCATCGCATCGACCCGGATTCGTCGGCCGTCGTCGCGCTCGTCCTCGATTCGCTCACCCACTTTTTCTCCCATTCACCGGATTTGAACCTCGCTTTGACGGGGGTCATCAGCTCGCTGGCGATTTGTCCATATCGGTCGCTTGATCGATGGCTTTTACCTCCGATCCCGAGCGTCAATACCGATTCGAATCTTACGGGATTTGCGAGGAGAGGAGGGCCGACATCCTCGGGAGAGGATACCTTCAGCGACGATGGGGACGATCGAAGTGTGGACTTTGAGATGGGTTCCCCTTCTCGTTCGCGGATTTCAGACCCATCGCATTCGATCGAAGCGGATCTCAACCCCTTCATCGCCACCATGACCGCCAACCTCTCTTCGATCCGAAGTCACCTCAACGAATCCGATAGCGTACTCGCTATCGTCGATGCCCTAGTCCGTTCAGTCCGACACTATCGAGCGACAATTCCCAATTTTGATGCGTGTCTCGCCGAACGAAGGAACGTCTTGTTCTTTGTGGATAATCTGGCGGATGCTTTGGCGTTGGAGGATCCGGAAGAGGAAGGGGTCAAGGTGCAGAAACCTCTCGTCTCAGTTCCTACACCGATCGTGGTCAAGCCCACGATGGGGAGGACCAGTTCATTCATGGAAGCCTTGGGGTTCTCAACACCTTCCAAACCCAAATCAACTCGATCTGAACAACTTCGAGCTCAAGAAACCCTATCCACGCCCCCTACGCAGCGAGAGGAGTTGAGTTCGACACCCTCGCGTAACGGTAGTACGACGACGACGACGACGGGGCAGGAGACGGCTTCAAGTCCTTTTGTTGCTCATTATCGACAAACGGGATCGATTACCGTCGAGCCTATCATCGTTTCGACACCGAGGACCAAAAGGGTAACTTCGACCTCACCCATCTTGACGAGGAGTTCGACGAGGTTCGCTTCTTCAACTGACGAAGACGAGGATGAATCTGGCCTAGAAGGGGACGACGACCCTTCCTCTATCGACGTCTCACCGACCAAACGCATTTCCCCTCTCCCTCGATCCCCTTCCACATGTACGGGCAAGTACGACGACACCACCTCCAGTACATTCTCCACCACCACCACCGCAGCACCAGCACCCCGACCCGTCCTGAATGTCTCCCTTTCGACAATCTTGGACAACGTCATCGTGTTGGAGGAGTTCATCAAGGAGTTGGCCGGAGTGGTGGGTGTGAGGAGGAGTATGGGCGTCGATGGCGCGACGTTCTTGACTTAGACTTGATCGTTGAGCTTTCTTCCTTTGTTGCAGATGGGGTTTGTAGTTTTCCTCCCTTGCAACCTTCGCATTCAGGTTTTTGATCGCCCAAGTGTCATTAGAGTATCCGGAAAGGTGTACATATCACAGAAATATTTGGGGAGCAAAGTAGATGCAAGAGGGCGGGAAAGGGGGACGAACAGGGGGGATACTGCGAGTTGCTAGGTGATTGAGAACAGAGTGATCTAAAAAAGGGGCCAACTGGTGAGAAAAGACGACTATTACCGCGTGGAAGGATCCTCTTGGTGAAATCCTTCCTTACTGCGCCTTCCCACCTCCGGCCTTCTTCGCTGCCTTCTCGGCCTTCTGATTCGACCTAAAAGCATGGTACTTCTTATCCGTTCCAAAGAGCGCATCCAGCCACCTGAACGAGGTCGAATAACAATCCGCGAACGATTGATGATGATAATCATGGTGATCGGCGCCGGCCCAGAAGGGGAGGATCTTGTTGAGCGACCAAGGAAAGTCGTATCCGGAGTGCGCGTCGATGGCTTGGAATAGACGGAGCATGATCCAGATGTACATGGTGATGAGATGCATGTTGCCGCCGGACAGCCAGCACCAGAGAAGAGGGGAACCGACGGTACCGAGACCCAAGACCATGACCTGTGATTGGGAAATTGACTCAGTTGATCTGTTCATTTATTCGCGATTTTTAATCTCGGACCCACCTCGATAGGGTGTGCGTATTCAGCGGCGAGACCGAACGGGGCCGAGAACTCGTGGTGAATCTGCATGGAATGGAAACCCTGGTCTATCAGCTGGAGTTCCTTATGGTAGAGACCACCTCGTGCCATGCGCACCTTGTGGATGTGCTTGTAGAGTCGCTTGTGGTGCAGGATACGGTGAGCAAAGTAGTGCCATGCGTCCTCCATGACGAAGAAGAGGGCGAGCTGCAGCGGGATCCATACAAAAGGGTTAGCTACGGCAGGTAAGGAACCAACGCCAAGAAGGACTTGCTTGGTAGAGGATTGTGCCAATCTTGGGGAAGGGGAGTTCATGTGCCTTCATTCCGACGCTGGCGGCCATGGCTGCAGGTCCGAACAAGAGTATCAGCCAGGTGATTTGGTCAAATGAGTATTCGACGTCCGAGCTCACGATGGAAGAGGTAGATCTGTGCAAAGCAGAGCAAAATCAGTTTCCTGCGACGGTGGGGTAGAACGCGTGACGAGCCGAATGTGGCGAACGCACCTGAGGCAATTCGACGGAGAAATGTGTCTTAAGGACCATCTTTGTGCATTCCCATTGTTGCCTGGCCGTCGGCATCTTGGTCTTCGAGGGACGAAAATGCGTCGATGCAGGCGACAGTGAGCACTTGGCCGTGGACGCGATCCGCGGGCGACGAGAGTATAGGGGGTGTGCACTAACCTCTTGGAGTTTGTATTGGTCAAAGTACCGGATTTGACCGATGATGACCCATGGGATGCATCGACCAAAGTAGACGACCTGCGTAGAGTACAACGTAGGGGAAGATCGCGTCCGGCGAGAGGAATGGTTGGGTCAGCGCGATGCCGAGCTGTGTGGGTTGGTTTAGTGGCAAAACACGGCCCAAACGAGGTCCGAGCGCGCGCTAGTTCGGCTGCGATGCAGGAGTACGCCGAGACTTACCTCGTGCATCAGGAAGGCCATGATACCTGTAGTCGAAGTGAGACAACGGTTCGGAGAGATAATGATCAGTATTGTGTACCCCCGGAGACAGACAGACTAGCAGCTCGCATCGCGGTCGCAGCGGCTCGTCGGGTGTCGCGCATTCCCCGGAATTCGCCACGAAACATCGCCTACTGTCGGCGTTAGTGCGAGCTCAAGACAGAACGCCCCGACTGACCCGTAGCAATGATAGGATTCCCCCAGTAGAGGTACCAATCCATCCACAGCTTCTCGAAAATGTTCAAGCTCGCGACATCGACGCCGGGATAGAGATCGTACGACACGGGCTTCGTCGCCGTGACCGCGAGATTAAACAGGGTGTGGCCGGCCTGCATCGAGTTGTTGTACAACTGCGTGTAGACAGATGTGACGACCGACATGATGTAACGCGATCGGGTGTACGCGCGAAAGGGGGTGGTGGCAAGGAAGCAGAGAGGCGCCCAAATGGGCTGTGGGTGTGCGTGCACCTGCAGTGGCGAGTGGGGCAAGTTCTCCCGAACATCGCAGGCCCGCCTGGGGTTTCGCCCGAGGTAAATCGCGACGGCTGTTCCGCTCGACGCGCGCATCGCGCCACGAGCCTCTGACTCGCGCTGGGCACGTGCAAAAAAAGCTGCAGCGAACGCTTCCAATAAAAACTCGGTCCGTCGAAATCAGTGCCTAGTACTTTGACCTGGGTCATGTTCTTTCCTCTCTTGTGCAGCCTTGAACTTATTAGCATTTCAGAAGCCGCATCAGTGCTCGGTCCAAATCGCCGAGGGCCGAGTCATCATTGGTTGATTAGTCATCATCAACTTTGGGCCTCGCCCCTGACAAGACCCTGATCAGCGACGCCGAGTCGATTACTAGCCTACTATAGAACTTCGAGCTAGTTGACGACCGACCCAAGCTCAGTCCTCTCAAGCGGACGGAAGCCAAGTGAATACTATATGGCTTAATCGTAGAATCACGTCATATACTCGATTCAATCAAAAAATGCATAGCACAGCATCACCACCCATTTGACCCCTCGTAAAAAGCATTGACGATTCCTGGACCTAGTGGTCGAACATCGCCGTTTCTTTCATCCACTCGAAAGGGACACACCCTCAAACTATCTCGAAACGATACTTGGACAGAAGATGAGGTACCGCAGCCAACAAGGGACCGTATCTGAGAGCGCATTGATAGGCCCACTGCAGGTCAGCGTCATGTAGAAACGGACACCCGATCGAGGCAGGGACCGACCTGACAGCATTGTCGTACAATTCCAGCAAAGGAATCGCGATGAGCTTCATGTTGCTGGGGACGGTAAACACTTCTGTGCTTGGACGGGAAATGAGGAGTCATTGTAATCCAGTACTTGAGCAGCTAAAGGCTCAAAGCTGTGAAGACTGACTGTGCTCAGGCAGCTGGACGAGGTACATGCTCTTGACCTCTTTGGGTTGCGCGATGTGACTGGAAGGATAAAGAGGGTCAGGACACGACAATAGTATCCTGGTGTTGAGAGAGACGACTTGCGCAGGAACGTAAGGGTACTGCAGAAGTCGAAAGACCATCAGAACAGGAGTCAGCTATCTGAAATGCGCCAAATTCGTCCCACTCGCTCAGGTCGAATCGCTCACCATGAACTGTTCATAGTTCGGTCTCCACCACTGAGCTAGGAGATCGTGGACCTCCCAGCCCGTCAGTTGCTTCTTTTCCATCGAAGGATCAGACTGCGCATCGTCTCGAGCTTTGGGACCGAGGCGCATGTCGAGCCTGAGGCAGAGACCGTCCTTGTTGGGTTCGTTGGGCTTGAGGTAATCACCAGGGCTGAAGAGCAAAACGTGATTTGAGCTGTGCTCTTTGACGTGGATGGACCGAAGCTAAGAGAACGCGACTGACAGCTTGAAGTAGGCGTTGGCGACTTGGAGGAGCAAGACGTGTGGGTGGCCTGTGCACGACACGCCAAGATCCAGTCGACTCTAGTAGTCGCGTGCATGACATAGTAAGAGATTAAAATCTGGGTGTTGACTCACCGTGTTCGTGAACGAGCAACACGCCTTCGACCTGTAACAAAGCCCACCTTTCGCACCAAGTCAGTCTAAACTTCTACTCCCCGGATGAATTTTGCACATGACACGTGAAGGCAGCTCCCACTGACCGTCTGGCGAATACCATACTGCTCAAAATCATTCTGACTTCCACGCCCCAAACGCAAGCCCCAAGTGTAGCTTCAAAGTCAGCTCAACGTTTGCCGTTACTGGCGGGGGAGACGACGTCCGAATTTGCAAGCCGAGCTCACAGTCGTTGCAGCCGCGCCGAGACGGACGGGTCTTCTTCGTACTGCGGGTCCTTGGTGTTGAACACATAATCTAGAGAGTATACCCAGCAAGCAACACCGACGTAACGGTCAGTCCATCCAACGTCACAGCGCGCCGCCAAAGTTCTACGGACCGACGCGCCATTTCCTTCTACGGGAGTCGGTGAAGTCCACAAGTCCAGGAAACACTTTGTAGCGTCGCACCGGCGTGACTCACTACTGAGAGGATAACTGATCCCTTACGTCATCCCAGTTTACGTCAGCGAGAGCTCGTTCATTTCGGTGGTGAGTGCACCATCTGCGTACAGAACGAGTGGGTCGGACATGATGGAAGTTGATGTAGTTGGCAAGAGTGCAAAGGCGGAGAGTTTGAATCGCGAAGGGCGATGCGGTTTCAGCGCGAAAAGGAGACCCGAGCGTTCGAACTTTATTTGAGCTCCCGATCGGAGATCGCTCGGTCTTTTCGATGCACCCCCGTCGCGCGGGAAGGCCTGCAACCAATTCTTGCGACCAATACGAAGAAGAACAATTGCAGTCTAACCAACCTCAACCTATCAGCACACCCGCTAAACCTTCCCCTCCACGTCCCTAATCATCTCCTCAAGTTTCTCCACCTCGGCAGCCGTGACGAAATGTCCCATGCCAGGAAACAACCTCAATTCGACCTTGCCCCCTCTTGCATTCAGACCCTCTACATCCTTCTCCACCCGACTGGGCCTATAATATCTATCTTTATCCCCCCATCCGATGTAAATCGGCATCATAGGATCCATTTTTGTTCCCGGGGAATCTTCAGGCGCACCAATGATACTCCCCGACAAAGCCAGAACACCACCCAGTGGTTTCTCAGGATGTGAAAGGGTGTAGATCAAAGCTAGGGAAGCGCCCTGGGAGAACCCGGCGAGGATGACGCGGTTCGAAGGTACGGAGAGGGAGGTGATCGTGCGGTCGATGAGACAGAGCGCGGAGGTGAGGTAGGGTTCTTGTGATATCGGGGGTTGGTCCCAGTGGTTCGGGTACCTGTTTGGATACACGAGAAATGATACAAGCTGTTAGTCGATTCTGGAAAGGTCGCGACACCACCCTGCTGAGGCTTTGCAACCCTTGACGGAGCCGGGGCCCCACTTACGGCCTCGCCCCGTCAGCTCCAACCCGACAACCATCCCAATACCGCCTCAGCAAGTATTTACCAAATCTCATCCTGCGCCCTCAAAAATACCCCCTCCTCACTTCCCGCCATCTCCTCATTCAGCTTATCGAACGTAGGCCTAAACACGGGCAAGTCCTCTTCCGGTGATCCACCTCGACCGTGCAAGTAGATGACCATTTGGGGGACGAGGATGACGATGGGTTTGGGCTGGTGTAGAGCAAGGGTTTGGTGTTGTCATGAGGTCCTGGTGAGTCGGATCGAGGGAGGTCGAGGCGTGAGGCCATTGGAGTGGGGACGTTCGCAGCTTGAATGGATGGGGGAGGACGGGAATGTTGGGCCCGGCTCGCGTGATGGACCACCTCATGCGTTTCGCTGATCCCCTCGGCTCTCGGCCAAAACTCGATTGGCTTTGAGAAAGGTTTAGCATTTACGTTCGAGCGCAAAACTGAGAAAAAACCAAGACTACAGCGAGGGGAGGAGAATAGCCGAAACTCGTTCACAATGTAGAGATGGAGGAACCACTAGATAGGTTGGAGCGCGTTTGGGTGTGAGGGAGGAGGAGACGAAGAGAGGAGAGAAGGATCTTTATAAAGGAGGGGACACGAGTCGATTCAGGTGTGACGACAAAAGTGCATGACAAGATGAGACGACGTGAAAGGTGGGTTCGAGAGGAGGAGGGGAGAGGGAGAGAGGTTCAGGACCAAAAATCGTCATAGCATAGTAGATTGGGGGTGGTTGCTAAAGTTGGGAAGATCTCCGTTTGTAGGTTGAAGGGGTTGCGAGAGAAAGATGTCAACGAGCTTGGTTTACGACTCGGCGGCGGGCTCGGCGGCTGGGGCAGGGGCGGCAGCGGCCGCGGCGGCCTCAGCAGCCTTCTCGGGTTCTTGAGCATCGTTGAGGTCCGAGGTCCACAGGGTCAAATTGTCGCGCAGGAGTTGCATGATGAGCGTCGAGTCCTTGTACGACTCCTCGGACAAGGTGTCGAGCTCGGCGATCGCATCGTCGAACGCGAGTTTGGCGAGCTGGCACGCGCGCTCGGGCGAATTGAGGATCTCGTAGTAGAAGACGGAGAAGTTCAACGCCAGGCCCAGGCGGATGGGGTGCGTCGGCGCCAGCTCGGCGGATGCGATCTCGCTCGCGGCCTTGTACGAGTCGTGCGCGGCCTCGGATGCCTTTTGGCGCTCATCACCGTTGGCGAACTCGGCGAGGTAGCGGTGGTAGTCACCCTTCATCTTGTGGTAGAAGACCTGGTGGAGCGAAGATGAGATCGGGAGGTGAGCTTCACTTCGTCTCCTCATCGTTTTGCCAGATCGTGACCGACCTTGGACTCGCCGGCCTGAGCCGAGGGGATGAGGTGGTCGGCAAGAACCTTGAGGATATCGTTGCAGACTACACGGATAGCAAGGGCGCCGTCAGCAAATCGTTGCAGCTCCCGATCACACTAGCTGAACCGAGCGCACCATCCGACAGCTCGCCCTCGACCTTTTGGCGGTAGGCCTTGATCTTGGCGACCTGCGACTCGTTGCCCTTGGACTCTTCCTTTTGCTCGATCGACGAGATGATTCGCCACGATGCACGTCGGGCACCAATGACCTGTGAGCGGAAGGAGAGGTAGGGAAAAGGATTCCATTCCGACCCGGGATGGTTAGGACTCCGCTGCAAGTCACGTGCGCGGTGTGTGGGATGATGCTGAGGCGCGCGCCTACTCACGTTCTTGTAGGAAACCGACAAAAGGTTGCGCTCCTCGATGCTGAGCTCTACGCCGAGCTGCGGACGTGAATGAACGGACGGGGTGAGATGGGGTGGGACAGCGTCAATTGAGATGCGCGTCGGGTGGGGCGGGAGCGAATGAATGCAGCAACGGAACGAATAGATTCAGTCACAGTCACACAAGGGGAGACACACTGAGGGGGCCCGACATACCTTGGCAACATCCTTCATGCTGATGGGCGCGGAATGCATTGTGTGGCACGTCGAGAAAAGTGAGGTGTGATAAGAATCGACCGGATTGCGCAAGGGGGAAAATGATTGTCGGTTAGTCATCGGGCCCTCCGCGCTCTGCTGCGCTCGTATGGGCAGGGCACTACTGACTAGGTGACCATCTCATCGTATCGTTCACTCTGTGATCAGAAGTCGAGGTGGGCGGGGTCAGCGCGAGGAGAGCGGATTGAAAGCCTAGCACGCAGCACCCGAGGCCACACTGAGACATTCCGACACTGGCGTCACAGAGGCAGCTTGGGGAAGGGGACAGCAGCAGCAGCTTCGACCGTCCTAGGCCTCCTCGTATGGTACGATCAAGTCCTTCCAATAAAAGACATCGCGCGATGTGGACCTCCGTTCGACCACGATGGCATCCGCCCTGGGCGGCCAGTCTCGGTGGGTGGGTGGCCCGCCCCAACATGCCCTGCTGCTGCTGCTGCTGCTGCTGCTGCTGCTGGCCACGGCCCATTCCCAGCCCAAGCACCGGCGCTGAACTGAGTCAACTGACCTGCTCGGCGATACGACCCATGTAGGTCAAGTGTGCTCGTTGGTCCGACATGGTGTGTATATAAGCGACGAGAGAAGGGGGCGAGGTTGAGATCGAAGAGGATGGATGATGCGGTTGAGGTCGAAGTGGAACCAGAGTACGCCGGTCCAAAGCGGCTCGGTGCGCCTGGGTGTGCCTGAGTGCGCCTGCGTCAACAGGCGCGTCGACTGTACATATCAGCAACGGCACAACGGCACAACGGCACACGCACTGGGGCACTGCGCGCCTGAGACCACGACCACGATTTGGCCGGCGGGGCTCCTTGGGCTCAGATCCAGTTGTTCCTGGCAGATAGCACATGAAATCTGGCTCCCTGCATGGCTCGAGTCGTGTTCATACCTTCAAAATATTCATTGAACCCAAGAGACACACATCCAACGGAACAAAAACCTATAAACTGCATGACTCCCAAGACGTGTTGCTTCTCAGCTGAGGGTCGGCTTTTTGCGATCATCCCCCTCTATTGAAGAGCGGCGGTGAGCGCTTGGTCAAAGTCGGCGATGATGTCGCTGTAGAGGAGACGAAACAGGCATGAGGTGAGCTCAGTGAATGCGGCCTCGTAGCCTCGACGAACTCGACTTACTCAATGTGCTCGATACCGACCGACACTCGGATCAGGTCGGGGCTCACACCGGAGTTGACCTGAGCAAAGTATAGTATAATCGGTTTTGGGTCAGCCACTATCGCCATGACAATACGTTGCAAAGACTGCTCACCTGCTCTTCGGCCGTCAATTGGGCATGGGTCGTGCTGTGAGGCAAAAGTCGCACGACCGAGTCAGTCCTCGCGTCCGTGCAAGCTACGCTCCAAAGAAACCACCAGCTCACCTAGCAGGGTGAATGACCAACGTCTTGGCATCGCCAACGTTGGCCAAGTTGCTCGCCAACTTGAGCTTGTCCACGACTCGACTACCCGTCTCGGCGTCCTGCGCACCTTTGACGCCGAAACTGAGCACCGAGCCGAAGTGGTCCTTGCGCAGCAACCTCTTGGCGACCTCGTGCGAAGGGTGGTTCACCAACCCGGGGTACGAGACCCACGCAATATCCTCGTGTTGTTCAAGATGACGGGCGAGGGCGAGGGCGTTCTGGCAATGTCGTTCGGCTCGGAGGGGCAAGGTCTCGATACCTTGGAGGAGCAAGAAGGCCGAGTGGGGGGAGAGGCAGGCACCGAGGTCGCGCAGGACTTCGACGCGCACACGGATCGCGTAAGCGATGTTGCCGAACGTCTCGGAGAATTTGAGGCCGTGGTAGCCTGGCGACGGTTCGGTGAAGCTGGGGAACCGACCCGAGGCGGCCCAATCGAACTTGCCCGAGTCGATGATGACACCGCCGATCGTAGTACCTAGGTGGGGTTGGCAGAGGATGTGGATTAGCGGGCACGAGAAGAAACATGAGCACCAAGCAAGAATGGACACCCACCATGACCGCCAATCCACTTGGTCGCACTCTCGACCACGATATCAGCACCGTGGTCGATAGGTCGTGCCACCCAACCACCCTGCCCGAAAGTGTTGTCGACGATCAAGGGGAGCTTGTGCTTGTGCGCGATCTGGGCGAATTTGGGGATGTCCGGTACGGAGTACTGCGGGTTCGCAATCGACTCGATGTAGATCGCCTTGGTCTTGTCGTCGATCGCGGCTTCGAACTCGGCAGCGTTGTCACCCTTGACGAACCTGACCTCGATGCCGAGGCGCTTGAGGAGGACCTTGAACTGGTTGTAGGTCCCGCCGTACAAGTAGCTCGAAGCGATGAAGTTGTCTGGGCAGAGGACTTCCCCGATCAGACTCATGAAAGCAAAGAGAGCCTATTCCATACACCAGCTTCTGTGGCCCGGGATTGCGATCACAGAGAGCATCACTCACCACCAGCTTCGGCCAAAGCAATGATCGCCATCGTCTGCGCGGCCTGCCCGGACGAAGCGGCTACAGCGGCGACACCCCCTTCCAAAGCGGCGATACGTTGCTCAAACACATCCACGGTCGGGTTACCGATACGCGAGTAGATGTCTGATTTAGCGGGCAGATGGGATCACTTGTCAGTCTGCCGATGAACGAAAAATCGGAGTGGCCGGCGTCGGCCGAGCTCGCCGACTCCGTGGTCATAACCCGGATCTCCTGAAGACGATGAGATCCCGATTTCCCCAAGTGCAAGGTTGATCACAACCACCCCTATGCAGACCAGGAACGTAAAACTCACTTCCGAACGCCTTGAGACCGAAAAGGTTGGACGCATGTTGACTGTCGTTGAAGACGAACGACGTAGTCTGATAGATCGGCACGGCGCGAGCATTCGTCGCAGCGTCCGGGGTATGACCCGCGTGCAAGGCTTGGGTCTCGTAGCGGTAAGCTGTAGGGAGGGCGGTAGGTGATAATGTCAGCTTTAGTTATTTTCGATTCGCTGAGATGAAGTGTGATGGGCTGTAAGGTGGTGCTCCATTGTGCACCAGGAGCCTCAGCGCCGCTTGCGTGATCGACGACGGCAACCGACCCCCACAAAGCCCAAGCACGGAGAGCACGAGCCAACTTGTGGACAGCGAGGCAGCAAGACCGTAGCAAGGCGCAGTTGCGCTACAGAGGACGAGTATGAGACAGGGCACTTACCAGGGGCCGACATTTTGATGGGTTAGAGTGCTGAGGTGGTGGAATGCAAGAAGGGATTGGGGAAGCGGGGAGGGGATGTGCGAAACGAATGGCTCGATCAAGCCAGTTCGAGCGATGGCGACATCACGGCATTGGGCGGCAGGATAGGCGCGGCAGGGCGGTAGAACGCCGGCCAAGCCCAATGTGGGGCAGGGCGAAGCAGCTCCGAGCCATCAGCTCAGGTGCACCATGCCACGTTTGAGTTGGAAGAAGTACATCTTCAGTCGAGATTTCATTTCGAGATTTCATTTCACTTCAGAACGTCGAGATTTTACGGTTGGGGAAGCAGCAGCTAAGGGAGAAAGGAAGTCAGAAGAAGTAGTAGTGCGTGCAGCTGAGCAGTTTCATCAAAAAGACGTCGGAAGTGAGGCTCAGAAAAAGGGAAGGGAATCGATGCTGGAACGAAAACATGTCAAAGAAAGCATCCCGTAATACTTGAAAGAGGCGCGCAAGAAGAGGAGAGAAAGAAAAACAATCACCAGGCGGATGGGTCTCCGAGTATCGAACCTGCCATGGGAGAGGGAGTCTACAGCGAGTACCGGCATCTTGAAAACTATACATCCGACATGGTCACTTCGGTCGAGATAGGCTGCGTCTCCCCGTTCGCGACATTCTGTGCCGTGATCGAGGCTTGCTCGGCAAAGAACCTGACGTCGGCGTCCGTGTCGTTGCGCAGCTTCTCGAGACTGAGCAGGATCTCCTCGGCGACGAGTTCCTTGCCTCCCGGTTGGCCTGCGACGGCCTTAGCCAGAGTCTCCAATGCTTTGGCAACGTTGAATCGAATGTTGGGGATGCGGTCAGAGACGAGGAGAGTGACGGTTTGGAGAACGCTGGATCGGATGACATCGACGTCCAATGCTGGGGCGATCGTCTGTGAAAGAAAAGACTCAAATGCACGATCAGGCTTCCACTCTCGAAGGCTTCCACTCTCGACTGCGTTATCGTGAGACAAGGCTGCAATCTCGACTCACTGTAATCGCAAACACAGTTGTCATGCGGAAGAGGTAATTTGTATTGGTGCCCAAGTTGATGACTTTGGGGATGATGGCCGACTTGGCCCACTCGACGCCAAAGACCTCGGTCAGCTTGCGCAGATTCACCGTCGCGGCCTCTCGGATCGAAAAGACGGGGTCGCCAAGCCAGTTCATGCACAGGCTGGCGAGTTGCTCGTCAAAGAAGGCGACGCCGAGCTGTTGTGCGAGCAGAGGGATGTATTCGATGATGGCCTGGCGCACTCGCCATTGCTTGTCCTCGGCGAGCTGCACGATTGCCGGTAACAGCGCTTTGGACAAGAGCTCGATGCCAATCACGGCGTTGACCATGTCGAGCTTGGAGATGATATTGAGCCGTACGTCGGGGAACTCGTCCTTCAATAGCTGAAGGAACAAGGGCAAGAGGTGCTCGATCGTCGAGTCCTTGCCGAGTAGAGGCGCAAGTCCCGAGATCTGCGTCGCGAGCGCTGCTCGGACGTGCTGCGAGGTATCGGTCGAGAGGTCACGGATGCAAGGCATCAGACGGGCAAGGATGATTTCTCGGTCCACAAGTTTGGCAAAGCCTGTCGTCAAGAGGAGAGATCAGCTTTCTGTAGTTTCGGCCACCCGCGGCCATTTGCACTTCTCGAACACTCACCAGGGATCTGACCAGCTGCGGCGGTCCTGACCTCGGCTTCGTTGTCCTTGAGTAAAGCGACGAAAGCGACGACGAGGTCTTCACGGACGTGGTCCTCTCCGGCGGCGGTCGCGAGTTTAACAAAGTGATCGGCGACCATGTATCGCACACGCCAGCTCTTGTCGCTGACCATGGCCTTCATCGTCGCGCCGAGGTACGTCTTGCACTCATCGTTGGACAGGGCCTCGGCGATGGCAATAAGCGCATCGACGGTGAGGCATCGAACCGAGTCCTGGTCGTCCTGGGACAGCTTGCGGAAGGCGGGGAGGAGGTCGTTGAGGAGGTGCTCGTGCGATACGGTTTTGGAGAAGGGGCCGAGCTCCTTGGCGGCGGCACGACGAACCATGGGGGTGTCGTCAGTGCAGAGTTTGGTGTACATCTTGCGCATGTCGTCGCGAGTCGCTGGAGCGGCTTTCGGGTACGCGGCGGCGAAGAGCGAGGTGGCGGACGTGCGCGAGGTGAACCATTCGGCCGATTCGAGGCGCTTGAGCAGCGGGAGGTACGACTCTTCGATCTGCTGCTCCGAAAGAGCGGCACAGACCTTGGCGATGGACTCGGACGCTTTCTCGCGCACCAAGGTCTCCTCGACCGAGGCGAGTATCTCGAGCACGGGCAGGAGCAGGTGCGCATACTGGTCGCCGCCGACGTACTCGACAAAGTTGAGGCCGAGCTCCTCGGCGAGTGCGAGCAGGATCTCGTCGTCGTCGTCGAGCGATTCGATGAGGAACGGGATCAGCTCTGTGCGTGTCCTCTCTGTGCCGAGCGCGAGGGCGATGGTCGAGATGCGGTGGATCGCGTTGAGACGCAGGGTGACATCCTCGCTTCTCAGTTCGTCGACTGGGGGAGATGCCATCATGTGTCAGTGGGGGGATGAATAGCGCAAATAGTGTAAGTGGGTGGGTAAAGGACTGACCGAGAATGGCGATGGGGTGCAGAGGGTCTTGGGAATAATCAGCCATGACGACGACGCTGGGAGCTGGCGCTGAGTGACGAGGGGCGGCCACAGGTGGTGACGGCACGTAGCAGGCTATCGGTGGGACGGTGGGAGTGCGCTCGAGCCTCAAAGGTGTGCGGGTGGCGAGTGGCGAGTCAAATGAGGCGCACTGGAGCTCAGGTGGGAGGGGAGAGCTTCAACTGGGCTTGGTTGTAATGGCGGTGTGGTGGGTGGTGGGTGGTGGGGAAAAGTGGGGAAAACAAGTTACAGGCGCAAGCCACAAGAAGGCGCGCATTCGCTTCTATTCGCTTGTCTTCGCTTGTAAAGGATTTGGATGTTTGGAGCTTTGGACTGGCCCCCACAGCAGCCCCAGCTTGGCGCGGCGGTTGTGTGCCTGCGCTGGCCCAGTTATTAGTGCCCAGTTCAAACGAGTTTGTGAGCCAGCCTGATCGAACTTGTCTGGATTGGGCTTCCCCTGATCCGAGTCAGTCGCAGTTCGGGCGACCCGCATCTTTCCGCCTTAACTTGGGTGACCCTTCTCCAACGGGAGTCCGGCGGTCGTCCACCTCAAGCTCGAGCACGCTTCACCTTGGTCAAGGCTCCCCTCCTTGGTGGCGGTACAACGTCGCCGAACCGAGCGCGCGGAGGGGGCAGCATCGTCATTGGGGACCGAGTGGGCACAGCTTCCAGGGGTTCTACGGTGATTCGGCAAGGCGAATACTCGCATCTCTCTCTGACTCGAACACACAACATCGTTCAAGACGTTGCTCTGTAGGCGGTTTCGACCACCTACACGAGATGGACAGGTCGTCTCCGGCTGGTCCGAGACCTTCGTCGTCGCCGTCGTCAAGTGATTCGCACTCGCACTCGGTAGCGGCCCCACCTGTCACCGAATCTACAGCAACGGCGCTCCATCCGGCTTGGCCCCACCGTGCCGCCCTTCCTCGAGTCTTGGTCATCCACGATCCGGGACCCATAGCGACCTCGGACTCGGCCATGATCAGCACATCCACGTCAGGCAATCCATCGCTCCCTCCCTGGGCCTTCGACGATCCTTCGCTTCAGGCTGAGCCACGTCATTCACAGCAGCAGACTCATCGAATGGATGAGCCACGCCGCCATGAAAGCAGGAACGGTGAACAAAGCGCGCATGACGCTGGCCAACCTCAAGACCGGAGTCATCAGGCCAGGTATCGCACCCTCAGACTCGCCGAAACCTTACGTCGCCGCGCGGCAGCTCAGGGTCGGACTTCCACCCGCCCAGAACTATCATTCCGAACCACCGGCATGGACGCACCCAGCTCCTTTTCCATGGCTTTCGACGACCACACCTACGAAGACTTTTCTAACATGGACGACGGTATTGATCTGGCCCTTCCATCCGGCTTGGACCTCGATGACGATCGGGATCCTGAACCGAGGTACGATGATGACAATCCGCTGCACAGCTGGATACCCGAACCCGAACCCTACTCCGAAACGGATGGCGACGCGGACGAAGCATTATTTTGGCCTGGGCTTTTGATCGAAAGACCCCTCAATCCACCTGGACGTTCACTCCTGCGCAGGTCTCTCACTCGGTCGATGCTTGATCGAGTTTCCCCTTGCCTTCTGGAAGAAACTTCCGGGCTGGGGTCGGGTCCGACACTAGCGCTCGACCCTGATTCATCAACCTCCCCATCCTCGTTCTTGAAACGAGGCATGTTCTTCTCTGGCATCCAGGTCTACGTGGTCCCGCTACCTCCGCCCATTCCCGCACCGGCAACGCCGACAAGTCGGAGCGAGCGACGGTCTTCCCACCCTCGACCACACCGGCAGCTTGCCGCGTCAACCATGGATGTATACGAGTCGGCCCGAGCTCTCGCCGAGGGGGTGAACCGTACCCACCAGAATCCAACTGTTTCTCGATCATCCTCTCTCCTCCCTCCCGCAAGGCCCTCCGCGCAACCTCCTTTCGCCGAATCATCCCCCCTCATCCAATTACTGCGCTCCGCGAATCGACTCGACGACCCTGTCAACCACTCCTCGATAGAAGAAGCATTCGGTTCTTTCCCTACCGAGTTCTCTTCGGGTCATGCGACGGCGACGACAATAACGAATGATGGGCGATCGGACTTGGATCTGTCCCCTTTTGCGAGGGCGAGGTTGAGGACCGAACAGGATGTGAGGGAGATTAGGGAACGGACAGCTAGGGTTGCGAGAGCGAGGTCTGTGACAACGACGGGAACATGGGATTTGCTAAGACTGGCGGAACTGGGTGAAACGCTGTCGGTCAGTGAGAGGCAAAAGTATCTGGAACATGAGCGGTGGGAGGTCAAGGTGAGTTCTGATTGGGCGACTTGAATAGGGAAGTACCTTTATCTCGAGCAATGGTGGCTGACGGTATCATCGCGACTACCAATTCAGGTCATAATCGAATCGATAGATTCCACAATGAACAAGATCACCGGCTACATGCACGCGCTGAATGTACCCTTTTCGGCCTCCCGCGTAACGACCTGCTTCACAGGCGAGATCCTCAACCTCGCCAAAGATGGACTATGGTCTCCAGGGCATTGGGAGTCTAAAGTCCGCATCGACGCCGAGTCATGGAGTAAGTTGGGACCCTTCAAAGGGATGAAAACGAACGAGTTGATCCGAAAGGCCGATGGGGATCGACAATGGTTGAATCAGGTCACGAGAGGGCATGTATTGATGAGATGGAAGGAGAGAGATTTCGTCAATGTCACGCGTGAGTTTAGGATCGCGCACTGTACAAGTTTGCGGTCGACTGACGCTTCCACAGCGGATATATCTCACAGCTACTGAGAGCCACCTCTCCATCGCTGGATTTTACTTCATCGTCCTCGATCGGGGGACTGGGATGCTCGAAGGTCAGCCCGTCTCTGGGCATCAAGCTCCGAACCAGTCAAAATTGACTACCCGACCACCGCCCTGACAGGTCTCTACCATGATCCGACATCAAGTCCGTTCCAACGGCTCGAGCTTTCACCATGGACGCAAGGCTTAGGTTTTTCAACTGGTACATTTGAAATTGCTTAGAACGGGCCTTGAGCTTGCAGGTGGTCTCTTCCCGACTTTCATGTTGTATTCACATTTCGCAACTCGCGCATCTTGCAAGTTTTATCTTCTTGAGTTTGAAAAAGTAGTTACTGCAGTTCTTTCTTGTGGAACATACGTAGTAACACGCGATATGTCGTATTCTGCTGTGGTAGTGTGAACGAGCGCCAAGCGTGCCAAGGCTGTTTCAGCCCGGGCTGGCGGGCCAAGTTGAGCCGGAGTCGTACCCCACCTTTCCTGAGTTCGACGGCTCCCAACTTCATCCCTTCATCTCCCTTCACACGCCCAATTCCCAACAATCATGCCTGCCTCAGCACCTAAAGGACAACCCCAAGTAGGCGATCACCTCGTCATCACTTATCCCATGGACAAGGTGATACAGTTGAGGTTGAACAAGCCCAAGGCATTGAACGCGATGGATGATAATGTAAGCTAGACTTACAGCCTCTGTGCGGTGACTCTGTGACAGCAAGAGCTGACAAACGTTCAACCATTTTTATTGTACAGCTGGAAGACGACCTTAAGAATGTATCTCATAGTAGCCCTCGCTCTCCAGGCAGGCACCCGACCGCAGTTGGGCTGACTTCGATCCTCCCCCACTCCTCGGATAGGTCCTCGATTGGTTCGAGGAAGAGCCTTCGCTTTGGGTCTGTGTCGTCACGGGTACCGGAAGAGCTTTCTGTGCCGGACAAGGTAAATGAATGTGCTTTCCGATTGCTGCACTTGCGTACTTAAGTGGCAACTCGGAATCCGATACTGACCAAAATCTTCCCGCCCCTCCCCCCTTCTCGGGCCTCGGCCTCGGCCACCCAACCCAAACCCCAATCACCAGATTTGAAAGGCTGGAACTCGACCCAAGGATCCGAGAAAGCCCCCCATGCCAAGATCCGTTCCAACCCATACGGCTTCGGATCGATCGCCCGACGTTTGTCGAAGAAGATCTTGATCGCTGCGGTGAATGGGGTCGCTTTAGGTGGAGGGGCCGAGTTGTTGGTCAATTGTGACATCGTCGTCGGGGTCAAGGGTGGGATTGTTGGGTTTCCGGAGGTTAGGAGAGGTAGGTTAGGATATGTTTCTTAACCTGCCAAGGACCTGGCATTCCCAACACCGAGACGCAGAAGCTGATTATTCGGTTCTTTGACCGACTCACCCCTCAGGTGTCATGGCCTCCGTCGGCGGCATTCCCAACGCCTACCAAAGATCGCCCCAGTTGGCTCCCTACCTCCTAACAGGCCTCAACATACCCCCTCATCTCTGCGAGCAACACATCTTCACCCAAACCGTCGCCTCAGCAGACCAAGTCATTCCCGCGGCCTTAGAATGGGCTTCCAAAGTTGTCGACTGTTCTCCTGATGCCGTGCAGGTTACGAAGGAGCAGATCAATCTGACTAAGAATGGGGTGGGCATTTTGGATGTCGTCAAGAGGAGCTTGGATACCGAGTTGGCGCAGGCGACTTACGTGGGCGAGAATATGAAGGAAGGGTTGAGGAGCTTTGTCGAGGTCAGTTCAAAGGGGCGAGCTGCGGATCCGAGCTTTCGTGTCGCTGATTCTTTATATTTCTGGCGATTATCAGAAACGTGCGCCGAGATGGACCGATCCGCCGCGTGTTGGCAAGACCAAGTTGTAGACGTCTCAGGACACTCGAATCTTTTTTCGTGCAATCGACGTTGGATGGTCCCCAGTCGGACTGGCTGAAGTTCCGGTCTCATAGCTACTCATCGGAATCTTGGAAAGACCAAGGGGGGTATGCAAGATAATGAACACAGTCAAATCAAATATACAAATATCCAGAAGGTTTTCCTTCCGTCAGAGGGGTTGGCCATGTCGACAGTGATCATCTAGATCTTCATCGAGTTGACCTCATTCGTCATCATCGTCGTCCTCTTCCTTCATCGAGGCCTTGTTGGCTGTCCTCCTTGTCGACGGCTTCCGCGGGGTCGGAGCAGGTGAATCAGCCTGGGAAAGGAAGCGGATGCATCATGATTAGCTTTAAGACGTGGGGCGGGGATAAGACGAAACTCAGGTGAAAACTTGCCTCGGACTCGGACTTCCTCTTTTTGGACTTGGACTTGGATTTGGACGAACGAGCCTTCTTCTTCTTGGGTTTCTCCTGTGAAGATGAAACCCCACGATCAGCAACCGCAAGAGGTGTGACAGGTCGTGAGCTCTGGATGCTCACCTCCTCGTCAGTCGAAACAGCCTCAGCCTCTTCCTCCGAATCCTCATCGGGTGTAGCTTCCTTCTTGGCACGCTTCTTGGCCGGCGCCGCAGCCTTCTTCTTTTTAGGCTTTTCCTCCTCCAACTCTTCCTCATCTTCGGCTTGCGCCTTCTTGCTCTTGCTTTTGGCTTTGGGAGCAGGCGCCTTCTTGTTGGGCGAACTGTGTCCCTCTTTGGCGGGACGGCCTTCGTCCGCCGGCGACTCGTCACCGTCTTCGCCCTTGGCCTTGGCTGACTCGGGGATGTCTGCGAATGGGGTATCATAAAATCAGCTTGCACCTTCGATGAGGATACACTATTGAACCAACGTACCTTCAGGAGCAACTAATAGCTCGCAAAGCAATCGAGAGATTCGGCGTATCAGCATCGGCAAGACGTCATGTCACTGCGAAGCTACAAACTAGGCTCACTTTGTCCCGTCTTGTAAGCCTTCTTCACTCGCTCCTGATCTTCTTCCCTGAGGTCTTCGAAACCTGAGACACCCGTAGGGTGGTGTCAGTCGCCGAGTGTTGAGATATCAGACCCTCGCAGACTCACCGTCGATTTCCTCTGCTTTGTCGATCTCTGTATGTTCCGAGACGGCCAAATTGTTAGTCTGTGTTCATTGATTCCTACAGTTCGATTACTGACTGTTCTTGACGTTGGCCAGGACGGTTTTGGTGAGACAGCCCCAGTGCCTCCATTGGAAGCTCGTCCTCCCCACTACGAATCATCGACTCAGTAAAGCCAACCGTCAGCGTACCATCGACTGGGGCGAAGCAGCTCTGTTTAATTAAACTCACTGATGTCTACCACTGTTCCAAAACGCAACTCTCCCTGCGAACCCAACAGCGGCTAGGGTTAGATGATTGACATGGCTGACGCAGTGACGAGAGGTCGTCGGAGCTGGACCTGCCTTGCCAATTTTGGTACCTGAGCAAGGCTTAGGGCCTGCACACAAAGATTAAGACTTGATCAAATCAGTCAGCGGATCTCGAAGGAGAGGTTCCGGGGATATCGCATACCTTTGCATCCTGCTTGCGCGCTCTGCGGAGCGACGTCACATTGTGCAAGTGGGGCACAGGCCGACAGCGTCAGCGCCTGTCAATCACTAGCACGCGTATCGATAGGGCAGAGGTGAGGATCCTACCTTGGAGTATTCGAGTCGATAGCTCATCGTGACTAGGGGCGAATCACGTCGGGAGGAGGGGCAAGAGTCTCGGTGACAGCTGGGGGTGTGCTGCACTCGGTGGGGGGTTGGAGGTGGGAGAGGCTCATTGTCAAACCGTCATCAATTGAGGCGCGCAGGGAAAGGCAGCTCTCAAGCCCGTCCTTAGTAGTCCTTAGTTGCGCCGAAATTGCCGATTAGCCTTGAGGCTGAAAAACAATGGACAAAATCGATCCCAGCGCACGCTCCGGCCCTGCCTGCTGCAAGAACGGACCCGGATCGCCACCGCTGTAGCGACTGCTGCCGCCCGTCGTAAGACCGTGTGAGCACGTCTGCGCAATCTCGACCACTTGTTGGATCGACTAGGACGTGATCTGGGCTCGTTGTGACGCCTGTTGTACGCGCAACGAGGGACAGGGGGCACCTCGTACCTGTACCCGCCCGCTGCCGCCTCCGTTTTGCCTTTTGGAATTCGGCCTGGCCCGAAAAAGCCGCGGCGCTCGCCCCAAGTCCACCCCCTCCCGCCCACGCCACGCACGCAACCGACTGGGCTGTGCAACACGAGGTCCCACGTCCGTTGTACAGCGCATCCACCGAGGCGCGGTGCGACCACGTGCACCCGTCAGGGATGAAGGTCAGTACTTGAACTCCTCGATGCGTCATTGTCAGGCTCTTGTATCGCGTCCAGAGGTTGTTGCAGCCGCGTCATTCGTTCGTGTATGCCCGTCCCCCTCCCCCCCTCCCCCCCTCGGCCTGTCCCCCTTCCCCTCCCCGCGATCGTCGGCCCGTGTGCTGTCCGCCGGTGCTCGCCGCGCGCCCTCGCGTGCGTTGCGCGATGCGATGCACACACATAGGGGGCGATCAGCAAAACAACCTTCGAGCTGGGTTCTCCTCGCCCGTGCTTCCATACTCTACATGCAGCTCGAGTAATACCTCCGCAATTATTTCGCTAATCTCTACATACTCATGCTCCTCTCGTAGTACTTGTTCGAGGCGATCGAGCGACGATGCGGGAATCAGTCGAGCTCGGCTTCGTCCAGTCGCGTGCAATATTCGGCTGTTGAGCTCAAGAAATTGGTCCTCGATGCCAGCGAGGGCGTTGTAAGTCAAAGTCATTGTCACGCGTTCATCACTCTGACACGTGAATACGTCGATCTCGCGACGCGTCCAGCTCTTTGCATATACTCACCTTTTCCTGTTCGCGGCTGTCTCTTGCGTCATTGCAGGATGACAAGTCCTCGGCGCACGATTTTATCGACACGCTCGAGCGAATAGTGAACGAGATCAAAAACACTACCGTGAGTAGTTTGACCTGGAGCCGGCGTTAAACGTGGCACTGACGCATTTCATGATCTTCGATTGTGACAGGAGCATTCGGCAGCGTTCTTGCAAAAGGTCCGAAAGACCGACGTTCCGGACTATTATGACAGTACGTCAATAACCGGAAACTCCGTCATGGTCGAAGATTGCTTGTATGCTCACCTCTCCGGAATGCAACGGGAATAGTCATCAAGCACCCGATGGATCTCGCAACATTGGCCAAGCGCGTCAAGCAACAAATGTACAGGTCCAAGAAAGACTTCGCGGACGAGCTTGATTTGATCTGGTCTAATTGCTTGTTGTACAACTCTCATCCGGTGAGCGCCACTCTGCCACCCGCACTACGGAAGGAGAGTTCTCCAACTGATCTCAGCACCTTCACTGCGACAGGGACATCCTCTGCGTCGATCAGCCGAAATCCTACGGGCCAAATCGAACCAACTCCTCGAGTTTATCAGCGATCCCGCTCTACCCACACGGTCACTCTATGCTCAGACGGTCGCGACTCAGGTCGGTGGAGCTTCTAGTCGGCATCGTAACAGCGTGAGGGGGACACCCGCTCCCGGCGACGAAGCCGACGTCGAAGGCGATGACGGGAGCGAAGCTGGCGCAAGGGCAAGAAGCGTATCTGTCGCCCTTGGACGGCATAGCAGTATCCTGCAAGCCGCGAACGAGCGGCTGCTGAATGGCGTCAATGGCGATGCTCGGGAACGCTCCTCGTCGCCGATTTCGGGTCCTCAAACACCGCTGGCGAGCACATTCGCGCCTCGCAACAAACTGGGTCGAGGCCCGCTGGGTCGATCACCCTCTCCTATGCCCGAGCCCGAAGTGCCCTTCGAGGAACGCCCTGCTCTCATTCGCACAGCACAGGGGATGCTCGATTTCGCCTCTCTTGACGATGAGCTCTCCCGACTGGACGCTGAACT
This sequence comes from Microbotryum silenes-acaulis, assembly GCA_003665825.1. NCBI lineage: Eukaryota > Fungi > Basidiomycota > Microbotryomycetes > Microbotryales > Microbotryaceae > Microbotryum > Microbotryum silenes-acaulis. The sequence continues at coordinate 1,294,839 of QPFY01000002.1, forward strand.
CGAGCGCAACCCCGTCGCGTCGACGTCCAAGTTGATCTATACAAATCCAACCTCGCTCGTCGCAAAAGCGTCAAAGACATCGCTGGTCTCTGAGGCATCATCCCACGATTCCGCTGAATCGCAATCCCTTCTATACAAGCTCGTCCACTCTCTCAACCCTGCCGCATACCCCTCACCCCCTCCATCCATCGCTCCGACGAACGGCGATTCTAGCTCGTCCGGCGCTACAGGTGAGGCAAGTCCACCCTCCGCCACCACAACCGTCACCTCCCGACCCAACCTCGACGAACCTCCAGATAGTCTCTGGTGGGAAACTGTTGCTCCGAGTGCCGAGACGGCTACCTGCCTTCACGACGTCGATCTCCCTTCGACCGCCTCGCTCAAGGCACTCGCCGCTGGTATGCCCCTTGTTCCTTGGAGACCCGCACCGCCAGAAGCTAAGAATGGACATCGCGTCAAGCGGAGAAAACTCGCCAAAGGTCACGAGTCAGAAGGTCGGGGCGAGAACGGGGTTGCTGAGGTTCCCAAAGCTACGACGAACGGGAAGAAGGTCAGCAAGGCCAAAATGAATGGGACGGGCCAGAACAAGAACGCCGTCCCATTGGTCGGACTAGGTCGCAAGATGCATCACAATACGGAAACACTGCGCAAGATCCGGCGGTTGCACAAGTTCCTTTCGAGTGGGACAAGAACGCCGACGTCAATGATGGAGCCGCGAGCAGAGGGTGACATCGTCCTTCCCGTCGCGGTCGACCTCTCCGAGTCCGATGTCGAAGACTCCAAAAGACCGCGAGGCGCGGCGTACCTTGATTCGGGCGTACCGGCGTCGGCATTCCGCACCGCCGATGCGCCCAAGGCGGCTCGGCAGAGCATGGAATTTGTCACAACAAGGGTGCTCGAGCACGTCGGGTTCGAGAGCTCGAGCTCCATCGCGCTCGACGTCATGACCCATGTCGCTTCCGAGTATCTTTCAAATCTGGGCCGCACGATGAGATTTTTCGCCGATCGGTTTGGTGATAAGATGTCGACCGAACAGCTGTTGCTGCATGTCCTCAGTGAGAACGGCGTCGCTTCTCCATCCGACTTGCACGTCTACGTCTCGGACGACATTGACAAGTACGGTGCGACTCTGGATGGATTACACGGCAAGATGGACAAGGCTCGACGAGATCAGATTCAGGCGACCGAAGTCGAGGCGACCGTCGACGAGTCCAAGGTCTTCCTTGAGGATGATGAATTGGCGATCGGTACTCTATCAAGCGTGACGGGCGAGGACTTTTTCGGACTCGAAGCTCTGGGCCTCGATAAGGAGAATCATGGTGCGACGCATCTCTCGATCCCGTCGCGTCTCTTCAGTGGTCAGGCCGAACCAGTCAAGGAGATCGAATACCCACCACCACCGCTCACGATCTCGGCCATCTCAGCCTTGCCTCGTCTCTTGCAACCATACTTTGCTCTCCGAGCCGCGAACCCCGACTTGGGTCTACAAGAAGACCACACGCGCTTGCTTCCGGGATTACCCGGATTCTTGCCCCGAGCCAAAATCTCGCCTTTGACTGGCAAGATCTCGGCCAAGGGGGCGCTCGCTCAAAAGCGCAAATTGGACGAGTTGATGGGAGTCGAGGGTCTGCCTTCGCCTACAGTCACGGTCTCAGCTTCGAGCATCGATACCAATTTTATCACTCAGGCGACAGACAGAAAGAAGTCCCGGCCTGTGGACGGATGAAGGTTCTGCGAAAGGAAAGAATTAGAAAGATGTGGAATCATGCAGCGTCCCATCTTGCCCCTTTCTTTTGTTGTAGCCATGTCTGCGCTCATATAAATCATGTTGACATGTTAAATACGCACCCACGCGCGCAAATCTTTCTTGGAAAAAGGGAGTCGTCAAGTAAAAGTTCTGCATTCGTCTCCCCAGGGCTCTGCGACTACGAAAGGTCGTCCTCATCGTCGTCCTCATCATCCGAAACCTGCATGAACGCGCTCCTCATCCTCTGCTTATCCATCTTACGTTTCGAGCTCACATCCTCCAACAAGACGAGCAAATCCTCCTGCTCCTTATCCGCCTCTTCCTTCGCCGATTGAGCTTGCTCCAACTCCCTTCTCAAAGTAGACACTTCCTCCGCCAAGGCGTCGTCCGATCTTCCCGCTCTAATCGCATCGACGTCCAAAGGTGTCGCGTCCCTCAATTGATCCAATTCCGTACGCGTGGAAGCCAAGTGTTGTCGACTCGTCTCGAGTTGACTATTCGTCGATTCGAGTAACTTTTGCGTCCGTTCGAGTTCGGCGCGAAGGCGTTCGAGTTCCATCGGGTCGTGCGTCGGGGGAGGGGCGGGGGGATGCGAACCGAACGGCGAGTCGTTCGACGATATAGTTTGTGTAGAAGAGGAGTTGAAGAAATCGATACCGGATTGGAAGGACGAAGTCTCGTTCGCTCCTTGAGACGTAGGCCGACCACCACCGAAAAGATCATCGACTGTCCTCGAATGTCGAGTTTGTTCTAGTTCGCTAAGCACACGTTGGTGTTCGCCACGCGCGGTATCGAGTTCGGTTCGCAATGCAGCGATCTCTTGTTCCAGTACTTCGATTTTCTTCGATGCCTCGTGATCGACCACAGGGGCTAAAGGCGATGTTACTGCAGCTGCTGCGGGCAGCGGTGGAGCGTAAGGGTCATCCCCCCGAGGTGCATACGGATCATCCCCTCCTCGAGGTGTATAAGGATCATCACGGTTGTTGTTACCTCCTCCTCCTCCTCCGCCCCCTGTTCGAGCCGCGTTCACCTCAGCATAAGCCTGTTCAAGCTCGGCTTGTAAACCCGAGATACGTGCGGTGAGACTTTCAATCTCATTTTGAAAAGCGATACGCTGTGAGTCGACTCTTAGATCAGCCCTCTCCCTCCCGTTCGAAAATGCGAGCCGCAAAAGCCAAGGTCTCAGAAGAAGAGCTCACCTCTTCATCCCTCTCCGCTGCCAAACCCAAGATCTGATTCCTCATATCCTCCATCTGTTCGGTCTGCGCCGCGATCGAGGACCTTAAAGCGGTGACGACCTCGTACGAATCGCCGTTCCCGTCCAATGATCGACGACTGGTCGTGTTCGCCGTTGGGTCCATCAGGATCGCTCGTTGGACCGAGACTGTTTCAAGTATAGTCACAGCAGGCCGTGTCAGTTTGGAGTTCTTTTGAGAGAAGTGAGCGATAAATGAACACGTACTGTAGTTGGTCTTCAAGAATTCGACGAACGAATAATCAAACCACAGTCCTTGTTCCTCCCCCAACTCTTCCTCCATCTCCTCATCAATCAACTCCAACACCGCCGGTCCAACACTTCGGAACCTCTCGTCCTCCCTCAACCTCAAGATCCTCGAAACGAATTGATCGGCTCCAACACGAGAATGTAAGATCGGATGTAGGGTGTCACGAGTTATCGGTCCCGGTTCTCGGTTGTATTCGTAGCATATCCCGAGGAGGAAGGCACAGAGCCCTTGAACGACCGAATCGACGCCCGAGGATTGGGTGATGGGTTGGATCAACTGTAAGACCCCATCAGCGATCGAGAGGGCGTTAGTCTTCTTCGAAATGAATCGTGGGCCTCCTGCGCTGTTGAATCAACTTTGGTACTCACGACTTGAAGATTGGAACCTTCGCTCAAAAACTCGGTAACGGTCGTCGGACTATTCCACAACCACAACGACAGCACCATCAAATAGCCGACCATGATTCGACTCCACTCCAAACCACGATCAGGGCCCAAGCCCGCATTTGCACTCTGGACCTGTTCCCTTTGCGCCATCATCAAGTTCCCGACCAAGATGGAGACCAAACTCGCTCGTTCTTCCTCATCCCCATATCCCCCCGGTTCGGCATCATCACCGGTGAAATAAATCTTGCGAGCGAATTCTTTGGACGTTTCGGAGCCCATGATGAGGTGGGAGAAGAGGAGACAGGCGAAGAAGGGGACGTAGGAATCAAAGTGGTCTCGCGTGGCGGAAGGGAACGTTCGCATCGCGTGGAGGAGGATCGAGCCGGCGGATGGGATCTGAGGTCCAGAAGGATTGGTGTCGGGCGAGGGTGCGACCATGGTCGACAAGATGCCGAGTTGGGTTTCGGTCGAATTGGCAACGTAACTTTGGAACAAGTTCGCCGCTGCGGCTCGAATGCGTAGGCCTGATCGGCTGGGCGTACCGTCTCCGACCACGGCGAGTCGCACCACCGCGATCACAGCGGGCGCAGGCGTGCCTTTACGCCATTTGCTCCTGTTCGATCTTCGGTCCACCTCATCCTCATCCTCGTCGTCCGATCGAGATCCACCACCACGTTGTTGAGCTTGTTCACCATCGTCGTAGTCCGGATTGTAGTGTTCAGCCGGCGGTGAAGCCATCGGTCGAATCAAAGGTACGACGATGAGCGAGTTGAGCGCAGCTTGATTTGGTGGGGAGAGTCGCAAGATGTCGGCGAGCGCGTTCATCGCCTGCGACTTGAGCATCGAAGGTGCGTTACTCGCGAGCGCCATCTCGGCCAAACATCTCGACATGCCCGACGTCAGCAAAGCTTTTTGATTCGCTTCCCTTCCGGCACCGGCACCACCGACGAGCATGCGCACGAGCGAGAGCACGAGCCCGGCGTTGACGACTTTTTGCTCCGACCATGATTGGAGCGCAAAAGCCGATAGGGAGGCCGGTGTTTGAGCCTTGGGTTGAGGGAAGAGGAGGAGAGGGGCCAAGAGGGGGATGCAGGACGTTTCCCGAAAGTAGTTCTGTGCGTCAAAGTTTTGTCAGCACGTTGAAAATTCGCATCAGCGATCTGCGGACGAAAACAATCGACGCACCTGATTGGACACGTTCCACCTCAGTAGTCCACCAATCGCAGCCAAGCAATCCTGTACAACGATTCCACCACTGCCGATGCCCCCCTCCTGGCGTACGATCGCAAAGAGCTTGTCGAACGCGCCCTCGAAGGCGAGCAATTTTTGAATGTCGGCGTTGGAAGTGGTGAGTGCGATAATGAGCAAGAGTGATTCTGTTTGGGTACGTTTGATGTCAGTGGCAGTTATATGCTTCACGAGGAGCTGTACTGACCATTTCGAATGATCTCTCTCGTATCGTCGAGCGTCTCGACCAATCTGCCGACACCCCCCGGTGCGGTGAGGACGTGAGCCTGGACCTGGGAGGACCTGTTGGCGATCAAGACGCCGAGCAGTTGGAGTGAGAAGAAGCGGAGATAGAAATGAACCGGTGTGAGGAGGGTGAGAAGGGTGTGCAGCGGTGCGGCGGTTTGCAAGAATCCGTCGGTGTTTCGAAGACCCGAGTCGTCTCGGACGGGCTGTGGGTGGCGTAGATGGCGATTTCGTGAATGTGTTCAGCATGCATGCGTTTTGGGCCCAAGTCCACTCTCGAGTGCCGTGCGATTGACTGACCCTCGAATCGACCTCTTCGACCTCGCACAGGAGCGAGAGCGTTTCGACGACGGCTTTGGCCATCTCGACGTCCTCGGGTGCATCCTCCTCCAAGACGCCGAGAAGGATCGGCAATGCACGCTGTCCGACCTCCTGTTGAATTGACAACCATCTTCATGCGTCAGTGGTCGGTCGGTGTGGGAGCGAGCATGATCGGCGCGGCGCGGGCACGGTTGAGCGGCTGTGTGGTGAGTGTTCGAACACGTTGGTTGACGCCGAGCTCGGACGGGCCCGACGGCACACCCGAGAGCCGTCACTCGTCTACTAATATAGGGGACTTGACCCAGAATCGCAAGGTACAAGAACAAAAGATTTCTTGCACGCTCGCACGTACCGACTTCCAATCCCTACTCAACCCTTTCAGACCCAACAAAGCGGCCCTCCTATCCTCGAGGTGGGTCCCGTTCAGCAACCTGTCACACAGCTTGTCGATCGTCTCCACGGGGGACTGCTGCGTTGCGCCTGCACTCAACGCGCCGTAGCCTCGCGCCAAGGTCGAGAACATGTTGGGCCGCGGGTGGGCTGGTGCGGTGTGCGGTGTGCGGTGTGCGGTGTGCGGTGTGCGGTGTGCGGTGTGCGGATGAGCGCTGAGCGAGGCCGGTGTTTGAGTCGAGGAGATCAACGAGCGGGAGTGCGAGTGCGAGTGCGAGTGCGAGTGGGGCCAAACAAGCCAACACACACCGGAGTGAGTGGTGGGGGCCATTACCGAAGCGCGCAAATGCTCGATAATCGCCGTTCCTAATGCTCCATAGTCAGCGCGGATCGACTGACCGCGTTCGTGGCGCTCGTGGCGCTCGTGGCGCTCGTTGCGCTCGTTCGCCGCTGGATCGATCACCTCTCCCCGAACACCCCGAGCCACAACTCGTCGGCCTCAAACAATTCTCGGCTCTTTGGAGGAGCGAGCGAGCCCTGACCCCGAAGATCATCCTTTGGCGCACCACAATACCTCACCGCGGTCACTTTCCCACCCCCCACCCCACTGTGGATAGGCGACAAGTTGAGCCACCAATCGTCACCGGTGAACAAAGAATTCCAGCTCCACCTTTGGGCGGGATCACGTCGGCGGCTTGGCTTCAGAGTGCAGCCCCTTGAGCCGCGACTAGTCAGTAGCCAGACTGACCTCACCTCCCACTCCATCCCCAAGCTCACCCTCCTCCCCTTTCCGACCAGTGAACGCGCTCTACACCCACGCCTTACGACAATCAACCTCGCTCCAATCCGACCTCGCCGCCCTCGAATTAGCCTACACCTCCCAAACCCAGCATGCACAGATCGCACAACTCACAGGACAGATCACCGCCAGTTTCGCCGCTTTGGACCGCACGATCGATGATTATGATCACATGGCCAGGAGAGAGATTGTCGATGTCAAGAGGGACAAGGCAATAGCGTCAGTCAGCGTATCCAGCGGGCTTCCCTGATGGTGGATTCCCCCCACTGAATCCATGACGAGCCCCTTGAACAAAACAGTCGAGTCACACGGTTTAGGGAAGACTATTCCGCACTGAGGAAACAGTACGACCAAGTCAAGGCCGTCGGATCAGCCGCCGTAGGTCGCCCGCTCTGTCTCTCTCTCTCTCTCTCCTCTTGCACAAGGTCCTGATCCTCCCCACCGACAGAAAGCGAACCTGGACCGCTCCTCTCTCCTCTCTTCCACTTCCGCTTCAACATCTTCCTCCTACTCCCCCAATCCGACCACCAGCAGCACCGCGCAAACGTCCTCCCTCTCCTCCTCCCTCGGTGCCCCCGCCCAACGCTTGAACCGACAACCGTCCCTGGTTCCCGAAAACCCCTTCGCGATCAACATGGCCCCCTCCCCCTCCTCCGACGGTTCAGGAAGATGGACGACGAACAACCCACCTGGCTACGATTTGAGGACCAATCGCGCCTTGGACGAACACGATAGGTTCGGAGGCATCAATTCGAGTTTGGATGGGTTCTTGGCGCAAGGGCAGGCCGTGATGGGTAATTTGGCGAATCAGAGGGATTTATTGAAAGGTAAGTCCTCAAGCATATCTTCCTATGGCTGTAAACAGAGGCCCTGACTTGCCGAACCCCCTCCTCAACTTATAAAAGGCACCCAACGACGTCTTCTCTCCGCGGCCAACACCTTGGGTCTCTCGAGGGAAACCATCACCTTCATCGAACGGCGGACCAAAGCAGATTATTACATCCTCGTGGGAGGCGGCGCGTTCACGCTCGTATGTTTTTATTTCATCTTGAAATACTTTGGCTGAACGAAGGGGAAGTGGAGGGGGGAGAACGGGGAGGGGTGGCCTATATTGTTCGAGTGATGTGGGGCGGTTGGGACGGTTTCGACGTCCTTCTTTTCTTTTGGTGTAATGTTTTCTTACTACCTTCAACTTTCACGCTGTATTTCACTTTTGATTCACTTGCTTTTCCTTACACCTCCTTCCGTGGAGCGCGATCATCGTTAGCTGAAAAAAGCTGTCTTCGAACCGAAACTATTTGCAACAGATTTCCCACGAGGGAGGTGGATAAGCTACAACAAAAGGCAAAGATGTGATGGGAGGGGGAGGGGGGGAGCTGTTTGCCGTTCAATGACGAAAGAAAAAAGGGGTTGAAGTAATACAAGTGACGCGATCACGGTTGAGCTGCGGGATGCTACGACGTCTACTTTTGGTGAGAACCGAACCTCCGTTGACGAGATCGAGGACCGGAAACCCTTCAATCCCGATCAGTCAGCACCCCAAACACCGCCCCCAATCCCGACCCATCCTCGACACGCTCCACCCAAGCAACCCACATCTCATCATCGATGAATGCCCCACCTCAACGCGCGATAAGCTTTTGTCCCGTCTCCACCACTTTCAGCCCAAGAACAATCAGAGCTCATCAAAACCACAAACACCCTTTTGAAGGCCTCTTGCGAGGTTTCCAGAGGCGAGCAGGAGAGACATTGAAAGGATGGAGAAAAGAGGGAGACGGAAGGAAAAACCAACAGCGATGTGAGGGGAAGCGATCATCGAGACAGATGCGATGCTCGAGTGGAGTCGTTGGGAGAAGGCACAAAGAGGGAGAGTGTGTAGGGCAAGACCGACCGGAAATAGGGGGGACGATGTGATGCGATGATCGGAGGAAGGGTTCAAAGACGAAGAGCGGCGCTATCCTGGACGAAGCGAAATGCGCACGATGAAAAGATCGAAAGTCGAAAGCACCGTCAGGTTGAATAGGAAGTCACGGGTCACGGGCGCTTAGTAAACGGCTGGTAGCTGGACCTCGTTCTGGTCGACGACGTAAGAGAACATGTCGTCCGACTGCGCCTGGCCGATGAAATCATCAAGGAGCGAACTCGGCGAGAGCGGATGAGCAGCGAGCTCGATCGAGGTTGCATCATCCTCGACGGCGTTCGTGTTGAGCCACGCGTCAAAGTCGAAAAGATCGTTGCTGCCAGCAACTGAGGCGACGGGGTCGAGGCTCGCAGCCCAGTTGGTCCAGGCGCGGTTGAGGGTCGCGCCATCGACGGCGAGGGGGGAAGACGCGGCCGAATCGTAATCGCCGACAAGATCTCGTGCAAGCTCGGGTTCGGGTTGGCCTTGAGCTGAAGGCGACGCATGCGGTGCAACTGACGTGAGGGAGGCTCGGTCGAGGGAGACGGTTTCGACAACCTCCGCGGCAGGGAGGAAGCTTCTCGTGCGGAGAGGCTAAGGTTGTCTACTAACGACTCGTCTTTCGCGAGGTCCAATACGTCCATCGCATCGGTGGCGAGGCCATGATTGCTGCTGGCGGCCGGGTCCGAGACCGTTGACTCGACACGTGGCAGTTCGGGGAGGTCGTCCAGTGCGAGGGAAAATGGCAACGGGATCAATGACGGCGAGGGTAGTGTCGAGAGCAACAAGGGGGGCGATGTCGTCGGGAGAGAGGTAGGTGCGACAGGAGGTGCGCCCGAAGTGGACGATGAAGGCGAGGCGAGGAGGCCCTCGAGGCGCAGGAACTTGGCCTCGAGTGCGCCTAACCGACCCTTGAGGGCGGCACTTTGCCGCCGTTCGGTCTCGAGTTCACTCTTGAGTGTTTCGTTCTCGTCGGCGAGGTGTTGCGAGTCGGCTGGGGTGATGGACCGCCCGCGCGACGGACTCGAGGTGGCCGAACCTGACAGGGCCTGAGCGAGCTGGCGTTCGAGGTGCTCGATCTTGGACTCTAGACTCTCTTGATGTACGCGCTTCCGATCTCGGGATGCTTGAGCGGCAACTGAGGTAAATCAAAGGGAACAATGGTCAGCACATGCGCTGACGACAATTTCTGTGGCTAGTAATCGAGCTGAGACAGGTGAGACAAGCGGGCTCGGGCTCGGGCAGGGACATGTTGCCCGGTCGTGGTGGCGGCGAACGGCGGCGGCTGCTGGCCAATTATGACTCGCGCGCGTGCGTGCATCGCACCGCCCCACCGCCCGCCCATTGTCCCGAGCGCCAGAGACCGGTTCGGCCTCGCGTTCGCCCGTTGGCACGTGGGATGTGCATGAACTTACTCCTATTCCGCTCCATCCTCAGTTCCTTCTTGGCAATCTTATCACTGACTTTGGTACCCGTCGCTCGCTTCTTGGTCGCCGGTGTCGGTTCAGACGAGGACGAGGACGACTCGGACGAACAGACGGAACTGGCGCGTTTCCGGGACGAGCGCGTGGAGGCAGGGGAAGGTGCGGGGGCCATGGCGGTCGCTTGGTGCTGGGTGCTGAGAGTGGGTGCAACTACAGAGGATGAATATGGAGGGTCGACCCTTTCAATCGGTGATGCGATAAGGTGTTGATGGGGATGAAAAGAGGTCGACCCTGTGCTGTAGTGCGTTGGCAGAGTGGTCGCAGGTGCCGAGTCGCGCAGAGAACGGTGTGGAATGAAAGAGAAAGCGCCAAAGGCCCACGCTCGCCCGGGTCACTCACGGCCTCCCTTTTCGCGCCAAAGCCTCAATTACGACAGCTACATCGCCCTCACCGAGTTTTGACATTGTGGCCCGGGAACTTTCTTACCTAAACACTGTCTTTCGGTGTTCATTCTAAGCCAAACATTTTTGAGGGGCTGTCGGGCGGCGACACGTGGCAAGACTTGGAGGCGGCGGCGATCGCTCGGTCAGCAACGCCGGAGGCGGCGCGGGACCGGCGCCGAGCCCCCACTGGCAAGAGCAGTACTGGGCAGCGCCAGCAGCAGGCTCGGACGATCGAGTCATTGCTTTGTGAGGCAGTATGTCGGACGTTTTCTCCGGAGTCAGATGGCCCGTGTTATTTCTACAGCATGACGACCTTGCAAGGACATGAATGGTCACCTCCGACTACACCAGCGCGGCCGCTCGGCCGCTGCAGTGCAGTGGTCCAGCTCTCGACCTAGTACTAGGCCACCGAGTCCCCATTGAATCAGCGCCACGTGCAATTGCAATACTGAACGATAAATGCAAATAAGAACAGGGGTGTCTTATTATTTTTCTCATTCCGTGACTCTCAAGCGGCCCTGTGATCAGAACAAATATTCGCTTTTGAGCGCACTCTGAGGCTGAACCACATCAAGCGATGATCGCAAAGCCGGCGAGGCCACAAATGACGAGCACGATCATCGAGTTTTGTGCAGGTGTGATCTGCGTCGCAGTAGAGGCCTTTCCACCACCATTTGTTCCTGACGATCCAGTGGTGTTGGTGGTTGATTCGGTCGTTGCCGGTACTCCGCCTCCGGTTGAGTTCGTCAGGTTGGCGAGCGAGGGCGCAATCGTGCTGTTCCAGCAGTCTGAGCGAGTATGAACAGAAACATCAGCCACCAGGCGTTACGTAGCACCGGACCCTCGTTGAGTGACTTACATCGCTCGAACTGAGCCGAGCAAGCAGACGATCGGGGCAAGCCAGCCCGTTGACGAGCTCGGTCGATCGTCGCGCACTTGAGGGCCAGGGGCCAGGTGGGATCCACGGTCTGACCAGCGGTGACGTTTTGGAATCCCTTGAGCGCGTTCGACTTGCTCGCGTCAAGAAATTTGACAGTGTCTTTTAGGTCGTAATTCAAAGTGAAGGTCGATGTGTTGGTCTGATAGCCCGTGTAACCTTGCGTGTTGTTCGGGACGGGCGAGTTGGGGAGGTAGACTGTGTGTTTTGATTGTGTTGCCCATCAGTCACAAGCTTACTAGCTGCATAGAGTTCAGCGTAAATTTGGAATATATCTTCAACGTACTGACGATGGGGTATTCTCCTTGGCCCGTGACGGTGCCGCTCGCGACATCGCATCCAAAGAATGTCGGGCGGAGGTTCAGTCCTTGCTGGACGAAATCCATGGCGCCTCCTGGAATTGAGGGGAACGACGTGTAGTTCTCGCCGAACTGCTTTACGCGCTCCGCCGTGGCAAGAAGCGAGGTGCCGTTGGGCCAGCCGTAGGTCGTGTCGGCACTCGAATCGATCGCAACAATGACATCAACGGCACGAGCCTTGACCAGCAAGGGATAGAGGGGCACGTTCTCACCCTGTAGTACCATCAATTGATCAGTCATTCTGGTCGTAGATAATTACTCTTTTCGAGGCACAAGCTCACGTTCTCTCCACCGTCGGTGAGTTGCAGGATGCCATTGCTGGCCGACTCGAACGTAGTTGTGGAGGGGGTGAAGCCGAAGAACGAATTGGGCACGTTGGAGATGAGAGGCACCGAGAAGTTGGTCGGCTGGATATCAGCGAGATCATTGATCAACGTCGAAATGAGGGACGTGAACGTCGAAGACGAGAATTCGTTCTGGATCGCGTTGAAAAGGGCGGCCGAGGTACCAATCACGAACCCAGCATTGTCGTAATCATTGACACAGGCCGAACCGTTGATGGGCAAGCTGTTGTTCAAAAAGGTGCCAAAGTACTCCATCGGGACACGCGCCGACAAGGTCGGATCAAAGGATCCGAACGAGTACGGCGAGAGCTCGAATTGAGTATTGCTCAAAGAGATGACCGTCGACGATTTGCCCGAGGTCTGCTGCTCCTCCGAAACACGCGAGGTGGCCACTACGATGGGGTACGGCATCGCGCCATTCTGGAAGTTGGTCGTCAACTTGATGGATTGGAACAACAGGCCCTGGTCGTTGAGGGTAGAGGTGTTGAAGAACGAGTTGCGTGTTGTTCCTGTATGGCCAATAGGAGTTCAGCTTGGTGTGACCAGACATCTTGCATTGGTTGAAATTGCCTGACCATTGAAGAAGTGGAGGGAAAGCGCTCGGCCTGTAGCGACATCAAAAGTTAGTGCATGCTTAGATTGTTGCTCTTCGATCATGTACGAACCCCAAATGTCCACGAGAGAGACGGGGAAGCCCGCATTTGCCTTGGCACGAACGTCGTCGAGGATGACGTTATAGTAGTCCTTGTTCTCACTGATGCCGAGCAAGCCTCCAGGTGCAAGAATGTCGAGATCGAGTTTCCACCCCGGCGCTCCGTTGAGACCCAGGACCATGCTATAGAGATCGGTCGGTCCCAAGTCGTTCAGAGCAATGGAAGAGACGGCCCATGATCCTCCCGAGAGACCACTGAGGTACGAGGAGAGCTGCAGAAGAGGTCCGGCGTAGGTCGTGTTCCGAGCATCGAGACCAGCGACGGTGCCGACACAGTACTGGCTTGCACGAAGTCCACCACCAGAGCATGCGAGGGAGCTATCAAAGTGGGGCAAGTCGAGTTTCCGAGCGTCAGCGCGTCAGCCCTCGCGCTCGTGACTCCGCCCCCACCCGCGGCCGAGGTCGATCGAGGCCGAGCGCCCAGACGTCGATAGATCGACGGCGGATGTGCAAGCGCCTTGAAGGTCCAAGGATGTTTCATGAAACTCACATCTGCGGCACGGCATTGATTATGGCCGAAGTGTTGTAACCAGTATCATTGCCATTCCCGAGGTAGCTGGACCATGTCCCACGCAGCACATTGTTCCTCGTGCTCATGTACGCCGCCTCTCGCGGCTCGAGCGTTTGGTTATTTGAGAGCGGAGAACCGGTGCGGTTCAGTAGAGGCGTGGACGGGCATGAGACGAGACGGGGGGCATCTGTAGATTGAAGGTAAGGCAGAAAACTGGCTTGAGCTGAGGCTAGCTTCTTCTCGCACAAGAGAAAAGGCGAGTGCGATTTCCCACACGAGAAGAGGTGGGTGCGATCTCGCACATGAGAAGAGGTGGGTGTAAACTCCTACACGAGCTCATCGAGATCCGTTCGGTCGGCGTGCGACGCGCCGCGGATTGCCTCGAGGTCCTCATTCACTCCTGAACTCACATGAGGCTGCCTGTGCCGCAACATACGTGCTGAAGGTGAGCACGAGGTAAGGAATCAACGTCATGGCTGTCGGGTATCTCGTCCACTCTCGTTCACACGTGCGTTGACTTGTCCACTCGTGCAGAGAAATTGAAGGTGAGAGAGAAGGAACATCGTTTAAGCTTGGCATCACCGCCGCACCCTCGGCCTCAAGTCGACCGGACACTTCAGCACGTGCTGCTCGCAGGGCAAGGTGCGGCTACCTCCCCCTCCCCAGCCCAATCTCGAGTATCGGCAGCTTCTTGAAGGCTCGGATAGCGGTCAGTTGCTCCGTCCAACAACATCTGTCTGCAGTAGGCCCACATGCTGAACTGTGCGACCCATCTTCACAGAAGCTAAAGCGTTCCGCGAGAACGCCCGGTCGTACAACAACGCGTTGTCATTTACTTCGCTCGCTGCCCACTGGGACAAAACTCAAGTGGGCACTCTAGGACCTCCCGTGTTTCGCGTGTTCGGTCGCCTCTATCATCGACTCGGTGCCCTGATCCCTGCCATGAATCAACGCCCAGCCTTTGCTCAGACATGGCCCATCGACCCGGCCGAGGCCACCGACACTCGACTTGGACCCGACGGCGCAGACAGTCGCATACAAAGATCAACATTGGCCAAGCTCGAGTCCATGTTGCGCACCGGCAATCGCTTTGTGAGGGAGTTCGCATCGGCCAAAGCTCGCGCCGGTTGGGATACGGCCAAAGAGTGGATCCTGCGCCTCTGCCTCCCGCCAGGCAGAGACCGACGCACCCACAACCTTCCTACGTCAAGCACGGAAATGGCGATGCTTATCTGCGATTCCGACACCAACACGGGAGATCGTGGACCTCAAGACCTTATTCTCCAGGTGCACGGTGATCGATGTCCCGATGGTCGGCCCAAGTACCAAATCGTTAGCTCGCTCCATCCGTCTGCGATGCCTCTCCGGTACCCACTACTCTTCCCCGCGGGGGAAGATGGCTTCCACCCCAACATTCCTCTTTGCGGTTTCAACCAAGCTGGGCCGCCCATCGCCAGAAACCGAGAGCAGATCGACAATGGTGTCCAATTGCGCGAGCTACTTGCCGGTCTCGGTCCGTATGAAGGAGACGAAGAGGAGGACGATGAGGATGAAGACAGCGAAGAAGGGGACGAAGATAATGGTGATGGTGAACGTAAGCGTCTCCGGCTCTTTCTCACATGTTCCTTTCTGTTGAGACGCGAGCACAGGCTGACATAAATTGTTCGAAATCCTAGGACGAAGATCAAGCAAGAGGGGTCGAGGTGGATCAACCCGAGTTTCGCGTTCCCAATTATTTGCATATTACTTGCACGAACGCGACGACTACTTCTCGATTCCGCATGCCACCCAGCGTCTCTTCCTCGAGTTCGTGATCGACGGATACTCCCAAGTCGAGACCGATCGACTCAACTACATCCGGTTGCATCAAGAAAGTCTCCGCCTCACCACGGCCCAAGGCATCACCGACGCTGTTGCCAACGGCCTGACCGGTGATTTTGGGCTCGACGTTCAAGAATAGCCCGCGCGAGATCACGCAGCGTTACCAAGATGCGATGGCTTGCGTCGTCAAATATGGAAAGCCTTCGCTGTTCATCACGGTGACGTGCAACCCCGAATGGCCGGAAATCAAGGCTGCACTGGGGCCGAACGACAAAGCATGCAACCGTCCGGATCTCATTGCACGAGTGTTTGAAGCCAACCTGAACCGACTCTGCGACGATATTTTTGGCAACAAGCAACGTGCAGGCTGTTTCGGCGTCGTTCTGACGCATACACATGTGATTGAGTACCAGAAGCGGGGCCTGCCACATGCCCATATCCTCATCACCCTCGCGCCGGACGATCATCCTTTGTCGACGGAAGCGATCGACAAGATGATTTCAGCCGAGATACCCGATCCTTCGCGCTATCCTGATCTCCACGAGACCGTCACAAAGCACATGCTGCATGGCAAGTGTGGCGGAAACTCGACTCAGCCCTGCATGGAGAAGGACAAGTACGGTAACCCGAGGTGCAAGCGCCATTTTCCTCGCGAACAGAACCCCCACACCCGCATGCACCCTGAGGGCTACCCGTTGTATCACCGACGCTTTCGCCACGCCGTTGTCAAGGGGGGTGTCATCTACAACGATGGTGACTGCGTGCCGTACTCGCCTTATCTCTCCGCCAAGTACAACGCGCATATCAATGTGGAGGCTGTGACAACGATCGGCGCGATCAAGTACCTCTTCAAGTATGTGTAGAAAGGTCCGGATCGAGCTGTGGCGCGTGTTGAGCATGCAGCGAACTGTGAAGGGGCCCGCGAGGAGGAACCGGTTCGAGATGAGATCAACGAGTTCGTCGAAGGTCGCTACATCAGTGCTCCAGAAGCGGTCCACCGCCTATTCGGATTCTCGGTCGGTAGAGTGTGGCCGCCCGTCAATCGACTACCGGTCCATCTGGAGAATCAACAATCTGTGCAGATCAATCCAAATGAACCGCTGCCCCTCGACACTTCGCCCACTCGCTCCAAACTGACCGGCTTCTTCGACCTGTGCGCCGCAGCTCCCGACGGTGAGCTCACTACCACGTTGCTCTACACGAATGTGCCGCGCTATTACTCCTGGAATAAGGAGAAGTTGCGCTGGAAACGCCGAGTCCATGATCGCAATGTCATTGGACGAATCTACACCGTCCCACTGCGTAGTGGGGAACGCTTTTACCTCAGACTGCTCCTCGAGGTCGTCATGGGCCCGACATCGTTTGCGGACCTGCTCATGTTCGAAGACGTCGTGTATCCTTCCTATCGCGCCGCTTGCGCCGCTCGCGGACTTCTCGCCGACGATGGCGAGCATCACATCTGTCTCAGGGAAGCTGCACAGATTGAAACCGGTGACCAACTACGCCGATTATTCGTGTTCATGCTCATCCATGCGACGGTTGCCAACCCGCCAGCTTTGCTGGATCGTCACTTTGCTTCTCTTAGCGACGATGCCCGTTATCACATCGAACGTTATGAAGACGTGCCCGTCAACGATCAAACCATCCGCCTATGGACCCTCAACAAGATTCGTCTCCTCCTTGCGGCGAACGATCGAACTTTGGCCTTCTTTGATCTTCCCGAGCTGACCGAGGACGAAGTGCGGCTGTTTGATCGTCTCGAGGAACGGCTTCCCCGTTTTGATCGCCAGCAATGCGCGCAAGATGCCGAAGCGGCGCATGCCCGTCTGAACCACGACCAACGAATTGCATTTGACGAGTTTCTTCGCGCGGTCGAGCTCGATGTCGTCGATCAGATACGCGACAACAACCTTGGGCGGCAGCATGTGTTTTTCCTGCTTGCACCTGGGGGTACTGGCAAGACTTTTGTGGAGAATGCCCTTCTCGATACTGTGCGAGCTCGAGGCGACCAAGCGATTGCGGTGGCGTCGTCCGGAGTGGCGGCGTTGCTTCTCAAGGGAGGACACACGGCGCATTCGACTTTTCGAATCCCACTCGACACCTTGCCAACCTCGACGTGTCCAGTCGACAGGGAGAGTGATCTCGCGCTGATGCTGCATACCACCAAGCTCATCATTTGGGATGAAGCACCAATGGCGCATCGATTCGCGGTGGAAGCGCTCGACCGTTTACTGCGTGATCTCCGAGAGACCGAGGAGCTCTTCGGCGGAGTGACAACAATCTTTGCGGGTCAATTGGGCTCTTCCGCCTCCGCTCTGAACGACGGCATGCTAACGAGGTTTCCAATTCGTAGGGGACTTTCGCCAGTGCCTTCCTGTCGTTCCCAAAGGAACTCCCGGTCAAATCGTCGATGCATCCCTCATCAAGGCAAACTTCTGGCGCGACGTTCGTATCTTGCGACTTACCGAGAACATGCGTCTCAGCTCGAACGCAGATGCGATGGACGAGGCTCAATTGGCTCGAACGCGCGACTTTGCGGAATGGCTACTCACCGTGGGAGATGGAACTGCCAACATGCACCCGTACGACAAGATTGCAGTACGTTTGGCTCCCCTCTTTGACCCAACCAACCGACACCAAGACCCCTTCCATTCGTTTCGCAGCTGCCTGATTACCTGCTGCTTCCGGACGGTCAAAGAACGGCCGAAGGGTTGATCAACTTTGTCTACCCCGATTTAAGGACCGTGAACAAGAACGCCCTCGACGACCTGATTCAGCTGTTCTCACGTCAGGCAATCCTAGCTCCGCATAACGCAGCGGTCGATCGCATCAATGCCAAGCTGCTTGAAGAGTTCGATGGCGACTACATCGAGTATCGCAGCGCAGACGAGGTCGTCGAGGCAGGCGAAACTGGGGGTGGAATGGCGCCTGAACTGATTTCGCCAGAGTATCTACATTCAATCAACCCATCCAACTCCCCGCGCATCGCTTGCGTCTCAAGGAAGGATCCCCGTCGTTCTTCTGCGCAATTTGGACCCAGACGCGGGCCTCTGCAACGGTACCCGCCTGATCGTGTCGCACGCAAGATCGCGAGTCATTCAAGCCATCATCTTGACCGGAGATCGAGCGTGCACCACGGTCTTCATCCCTCGCGTGCGACTTGAGACAAATGCGACTAGCAGTCGCCAACTTGGTTTCACTATGCGCCGGCTCCAATTCCCGCTTCGCGTTGCCTTGGCCATGACGATCAACAAAGCCCAAGGTCAATCACTCGATCGTGTTGGCGTCGATCTCTCCCTACATCCCGTCTTCACTCATGGGCAGCTGTATGTGGCATTGTCTCGAGCCATGAGTGTTGATCGAATCAAGGTGCTACTGCCCTCTCGCGACCCCGCCGATGATGACGACGACCTACAAGCCGTTGATCGAGCGGCAGCCGCAGCCACCGCGACCCCAAACCCAGTATTCCGCTCTGTTCTCAGGGCAATGAATGGAGAATAGTTTTGATGCTGTCCTTTGTATTGTGTGTTTTACCTTCACTGAGATCACGATTCTGCTATTTAATTTTCATCCTCCCGTTAATTTAACGGGTTCCCACTGGTGGCTTTAAACTTTAAACTTGCAACGAGTGGGAGGGATGAACTCACGGTGGCTGATGGTACACCACTGCCGACTTCCACCACCTACCGCCTCGGTGCTGCGTCGATGCGCTAGTCGGTTACGGCCCAGTGGTGGAGGAGCCATGTGAGAGGTACTCATCAACGAAGAAGAAGGAAGGAGGGAGAGAGAGGTGAGAGGGGGGGGGGCTTTTGTACTCGCCCTGAGGCCAGGCTTGGCGCTTATCAGGCGATTCGAGGTCAAGCTCTACGAGCTTGCTTCATCCGTGCCAATGAGGCTAGCCCGCGCCGCCGCCGCTCGGCATCGCAGCTCCCTCGGCGCTGCGGTCTTCCGAAAGGAGACCCCTCAGTCACCCGAGGTCACCAAGTCGACCTGATTTGTAGCAGCAACAATGAACAAAGCAGTGTTCTTGATGGTTGTAAACTAACACTCGTATTCTAACGCATCTTCTCGTACTACTCTGAGTCCGAAAGACCCATTACTTGTCTTGCCCCTCCATGGCTCGGATTCATTTTGAGGGGTCAGATCGAGCTGATGAGCCAGGAGCGCGCCGATCTCCGTCACGCGCAACTTGATCACGTCTGACGCGACGAATATCTCGGATACTACCGTCTCACTCACTCATCTCGAAGGTCTGTTTCGATCTCTCACCAACCATGACGATCGCGCACAGACACAAACTGCTCGACCATGAACTCCTCACCGTTCCGGGAGCCCTTTTGGTTCAGCATCAAGACGTGCGACAGGTGTTGATTTAGCTGGTGGGCACCGTCCATGGTGAGTCCGAACCCACCGTCGCTCATTGACTCGGCCAGCTCACGTCGATGCTCGTTCAATGCTCCAGCCACCGATCAACCCCCCCCCCCCCCCTCTCTCCCCCTCTCTCTCTCTCTCTCTCACACACATCCGACTCTCTACTGGTCGTGATCCTGGTTCTCGACCACTCGGAGCGGCACCTCGTACCGCAAGCAAGCACAACGATTCATCGGCTCGGTTCGTGCAGAGGCGGATCGCATCGCTGCCGCGACGGCCGGACGAATCCACCTCGTGATCGTCTTCGACCACGCTTCGGCTCGTCCGACCTTGAAGGCCCGTACCCACACGTCTAGAGACAACGGGAACGGCGTCCGGCGCTCGCCCCAAGTCTCTCCCGACAATTTCCAAAGGAGAAGCTCCGACCGGAACACCGATCCTATGACCGAATGGGTCACCGACTTCGGCGGTCAAGGCGAGCTGACCTTAGCGGGACACGTCCTCGACATGTCCTCGGAGGTCACCGTCGTCATCTCGGCGCACGAAGCCGACCCCCTGATTGCGACAAGCACCCGACTCGGGGTCATCGGCGGCGTACGCATTCAAGGCGACCGTACCGTCTTGGCCAGCAAGGATTCCGACCTTTTCATGATGATCAGAAGCGAACGTGCACGGTACCGGATCATTCCATCCGTCAAGCATCGCACGACTCGAGTCATCGACCTCGAGATCCTCGAACGTCAGGGAAAGTTCCCCGGTGCGGAAGGAAGGTTCGTCGCGGGGTGGATATGGGATGGGGTGCGACTACCTGCCAACCGGTATCAAAGGTTACGGTCCGGCCAAGCTCGAGAATTTAGATCCGTCAGTCTTCTAATTCGCCACTTGGATCCACGGCTACCAACACGCAACGGCGGTCCTGCATCGAGTCGAGCCTCGATGGGCGGCGTTGAACAAGCCGAAAGGCACCGAGGTTGACCCGGTTCGCGCCATCTGCGACGCGATCACTCCGATAATCAACCTCTACGACTTCTTTCGATGCGACCTGGTCTCGAAGCAATCGAGCTCCCAGCGAGCCATCCGGCACTCCCCCCGGGTCCTCTTCCCCAACACTTCGTTCGATGGGGGTTCGGACGAACACTTGCGTTGCCCGGAACGGCCGCAGCTTCGATTGCTTCGAGACCAGGTCGCATCGAAAGAAGTCGTAGAGGTTGATTATCGGAGTGATCGCGTCGCAGATGGCGCGAACCGGGTCAACCTCGGTGCCTTTCGGCTTGTTCAACGCCGCCCATCGAGGCTCGACTCGATGCAGGACCGCCGTTGCGTGTTGGTAGCCGTGGATCCAAGTGGCGAATTAGAAGACTGACGGATCTAAATTCTCGAGCTTGGCCGGACCGTAACCTTTGATACCGGTTGGCAGGTAGTCGCACCCCATCCCATATCCACCCCGCGACGAACCTTCCTTCCGCACCGGGGAACTTTCCCTGACGTTCGAGGATCTCGAGGTCGATGACTCGAGTCGTGCGATGCTTGACGGATGGAATGATCCGGTACCGTGCACGTTCGCTTCTGATCATCATGAAAAGGTCGGAATCCTTGCTGGCCAAGACGGTACGGTCGCCTTGAATGCGTACGCCGCCGATGACCCCGAGTCGGGTGCTTGCCGCAATCAGGGGGTCGGCTTCGTGCGCCGAGATGACGACGGGGTCGGCAGCGACCCGAGCAGCTTATTAGTCAACGTCCGCTCCCCACTCGCCAAGTCGGGCGGATTCCCTCGGAAGGCCGAGGCGTCGTAAAAGTGGACGTGAGCCCACGGCAGGGACTACGTCGACGGATATATATTATTGGTTACATAACATAACATTGCGCAAGAGCTTGATCCCTTGATCTGAGCGTGCTAAATCAAGGAAGAATGTCCCAACGAGTAATTGCAATTGCGCTTACTGGCGGACTCCGACGTCGACTCGGTCGGGAGCTCCACGTGTACGTAGTGTACCGACATGAACGGCGACGCCAATGCTCATCGCAAACCACCGTCGAAAAAAATCTTGGATGCCGGCTTGATTGTTGCCGAGCTGCCTTGTCTTCGGGGAACAATACCGCTCCGCAAATCCCGGACCGCAGCGTCGAAGCCCCCTCGGCCAATCGAGCGTCTTCCCGCCTTGGGAGGCGATGCCGAGGGCTGTGCAAGGCGATATTAGACTGAGATCATGCGATACGTCCTTTGTATTCCTTAGACCTGGGATACGACTCACCGGATGTTTTTCTTTTCCTTGCTCGACTTCTGGCATCTTCAAGTGTTTCCCCCGGTTTGCTGGCTTCGTCCTTGCATCGATGTCTTTGAGTTCGTTCTCGCCGTGCTGTATGCCCGGAAGCCTGATCAGTTCCAACCCTCAGATAAAACTGTACGGATATTACACGTACGAGCAGAGAGTGGGAGAATGCATTGAACGTTTCGAACAGTCCTTCCGGCTTGAACGTTTTGCTGTCTTCGCCGTAGTACTCGAGCAGGGACACCAGATCGCCTTGTAGCTTATGGCTAGTTTGTTCGAGAGCAATGATGGCTTCCGAAGCATGGGACACGAATGGCTATTGAGGTCAAGCAGTTAGACGAGATTTCGGTTTCCCAGGCCTTCACACTCGGTCCCAACACTCACCTCCATCAAAGAAATGAACTGATCACCTTGGACAGGGGCTGTGTCCTCGTGGGCCAAGGCTAACTCTTCTTGCACTTGGGCCATCCCATCAATTAAGCTTTTGACCGAAGCCATCACGGTCACAAACGAGACTGCTCGAGTTGCTTAGATGGACACGGTCACGACAGGTACGATGTAGATATGACCATCAAGTTGAGACTTACCACGTGAAGCAGCTTCCACATGCGGGGCCTCGTCTTCAGCCCAGGTCATCAGATCCGGATCCGATAGATTAACTGCCCGAACGAGATAATGCAAGAGAGTCGGAGTAGTTGAAGATGAGGATTTGATATCCTTGAGCTGGAGTTCGTGGCAAACCTGGTCAGTCGTGCCGGCCTACCTGATCCTCAGGCTCATGAACCGTCTCACCTGCAGCAGCGCTCCAATGCGAAATCCCGCAGCGTTCCCACGAGAGGTGTTGGCGTTGAGGGTGTTTCCAAATTGTAAAACCATCTGGGACCGACACATATAAACCATACAATCAGCATCTGCTACTCGAATGTGTGGTCGTCTGAACTCACCGCCAGCAATCTCTTCAGCTTCATCCCCTCGCGTAACTCAGTCGTCGCGCAGCGAAGGATCGACAATTCGGGCTTGAGCTCCTCCATCTCCATTTCAAGCTGTCGTCGGTAGATCATTGCCTTCAAGCGGCTAGGTAGTCGAGGAATGGTGATCATCTGTGATAGTTGGAAAATGATGAGCTTCGAGGGTGTCAAGGCGCAGTAAGGCTTGCGCTGGCTCACCTCATAAAAGTATCGGTCGGCGGGTGAGAGCAACTTCTTGTCTCCGCCGTAGCTACGCAGAAGTGTATTCTGAAGTACAAGAGCCATCAGCAAAGAATATTGATCGTTTAGAGCACAGCTACGTACCTCATCCGCCGTCGGCGCGAAATGCGCAATCTGCTTCAGCGTCTCGATCGACAGTTTCCCATCGTCCATAGACAAGACTGCTTCTCGAATCTCTTGATGAGAGATTCGGATTCTCGCTAGCATGATTGAAACATTCTGAGCTCGAGTCATCCCCAACAACGTGGTGACGCCAGGTTTCTTCTTGCCTTCCGTCACGGCGGCATTGGCAGTCGCTCCGCCGGGGCGGGCGTTAGGGGCCAATTGAAAAACCTCGATCAAGTCCGGCAGCTCAGGAACGATTACAGCCGTATCGACATGCGACCAAACATTTGAACTAGCAAGTTGATGAGGAGCGACTTTAGTCCAGAAGAAAGGGCGTGTTTTCTTCGGCGGTGAGTCAGGAGCCATTCGTGGCTTAGCTACGGCGGAGCTCGGTAGCGCACTCCCACCGCCAGCTCGGATCCAAGATGGTCCTATAGGTGGTGCGAAAGGAGCTGCTGATAGACCTTGTGGTTTCGAAGTTCTGATGGGAGGCGGTGGAGGTGGTGGGGAAGGAGCCTCAGGAGGAGTGGGTCCCTTGGCCGGGGAAGGGCTCGGCCCTGCGCTCCCCGAGAGGGCTATTTTTCCTGGCTGCCCGAGTGGAGGTGGAGGTGGAGGCGGAGGCGGTGGGGGTGGGGGTGGAGGGCCGAGTTTGCTCATGAGCGGCTGCCGGGAAGCGAGGGTAGCTTGTAGTTTACAGTCCAGGCGAGTCGTATCCCGGGATCCTTCTTTGGGGTTGTCCGAGATCTGAACTGCGGGCATAGGGAACCCGAGCAAGGCCTCCGCTCCCCGAGCGGCTTGTAGGCGAGCAATGAGCGGGGTCGTTGCTGCGCAAGTTCGGACGCTTTGGACGGGAGGAGCTGGAGGAGCGGGCGGAGGCGGCGGAGGCGGAGGGATGATCTCAACTGGAGTGGAAGTCAGAATATCGAATAATGTCTGGGTTGACGGCTCGAGGAGAGGTGCGTCCGGAGTGACAGGGGGTGTGGCCGGATCAGTTGGAGGAGGTGGGGCGGGAGCTCTCCTGCCGAAAGCGGTGAGAAGTTTGAGCCGTCTCTTTGCTTCGTCAAGCTCCATTCGGAGTCGCGCAGTCTCCTCAATTTTTCGGCTCAGTTCAAGTGTCACGTCCGTCGAAGACGGAACCGAGAGTGATTCGTCGATCGAAGTCTGAACGCTCGCGTCCGTCGAGGGCACAGGCCGAACACAACTCCGTGCGGCGATTTCTTCTTCCTTCTCGGCGAGGGCGTCTCGAAGTTTTTTGACCTTGTTAAGAAATGTAAACACACATCAATATTTATAGATGTCAAAGATGTCTCTTGTAAGCGGCTCACCTCCGCCTCCCGAATTCCACCCTGACGCAACAGAGTCGTGATTTGACCCTGTAGAGCTTCAGAGCCTTGTTGAGGTTGATGAATTCCAGCGCCCGCCTCATCGACGACTCTTCGCGTAGCTTCCACGACTTGCGGCCACAAGTCAGCTCGGCCTTGCATGAGTTGCAGTAGTTCAACAGAGAGTGCGCCTTCGGTGCTCGCCGATCTGTGAATCACGCATGATCAGTACTTTGTCCGGAGCTCCTACCTTGGGAGCACTCACAACTTGAGCCCATCCTGTCGCCTAAGCGTTTGTCCATGTTCAGTATCCTCGTCCCTTACCTCAGCCCAGACGTTGAGTTGGGTCAGAAGATAGTCGGGAGGTCCCATGTACCGAAGAGCCTGTGACAAAGACCAGATTCACTCAGCGGCAGCTCAGGAGTGTTTTCGTCGGTTGGACTTACCACGAGGATCTCATTCAGGCCTAATTGAGCAAACTCTGCTCGGAGCTTAATTCGCACTTCAAGGAGATCGGGTGAGTTGACGAGTGCGTTGACCAAGCTAAGAGAGGTATCATCAATCTGCCAATTAGCGCCCGTTATTACCTCTACACACCAGACAGGCGGAAACTCACCTCATCGCCGAAGTTCTCCATTCCCAAATTCCAGCGGGTCCATCTCCACCCGTCTCTTCCTCACCCATCAACTTGACTCCTTCGACGAGACATTCGAACCGATGTGCGACGTCGGCAGCCGCGTGGTCAAAAGCTTCGAGTACAATGGTATGACCGTTCTCGCACGATAGAACACACAGTGCTGCTAGGATGTCCACGATATGAGACCGGAGCTTGTAGGAGGAAGGTGAGATGTGCAGTGAGCAGACGAGTAGCTTGATCGAGTCAGGTGAAGCAAACACGCTTGAGAAACCGATCTGACAGGTGAGTCAACATATATGATATCAGCTTCGTTCGACGGCATATTTGTGACGACCCAGTGGAGAACGGACTCACGTCAGTATTCATGAGCACTCGTAGACATTTGATGCATTCGGTCTGGACTGTTTCTTCTTCGTCGGTTGCGGCTTCGCTGCTGCGAGGCCATTAAGAGCTCCTTGTCAGTACACCGCCCCTGACGACGATTGTGGAACTGTGCTGACCGAGTCTTTCTCTTCTTGACGATTTTTTCCAGAAGTCTTTGGAGTGCTTCGAGGCCTCGATATTCCTGTAGAAACTCCTCTGCCCAGGAAACCTTGGCAGTGGACAGTCGAACTCGAAGAGCGATGAGGTGCTTGACCAGCGACCTTTCGGAAACCTTACTGTTGTGGCAAATCCCAAGTGATCAGCAAGAAATCAAACACCTTGGAGAGGGATGGACTAACGTAGACTTGAGTTGATCGACATAGAATGCAGGCGTATCTTTCATCCCCGAAACCGAGGCGGTTGACACCCCCGTAGGATTTGAAGCGACGGTCCACCAGCTTGTCCAACTCGTACCACCCGTTGGCGCAGCAGCCCCTGACGCATCGAACATCGATCGACCGACCGGTCGCGCCTCGATAGGGGTCGCAGTAGTCTCGGACCACCCCACGACGCTTGCTAGGGATAAGCGCTTGAAGCTTTCGAAAGCTCCTGCTTGGCTTGGGGCAGGTCGATCGGGGCCTGTCTTGGAGGGCCGTAGTGGGGTGGAGGTTGAGCGGTGTTGAGAGATGAGGTAGCACTTTTGGTCGATTGGGAGCGCTCGCATTGTCGCTCGCTGAGCGTCTTTGATACCCAGATCGCCCTGTGTAAATTGGGTGAGACTTTCATGTCAGCTTTCAAAGTAATTATGTCTTTAGCCTTCCGGCTGCGTTCGTACCATAAGCTTCTCAATCTCACGGTCGACGTCTTCATCCGCCACAGGTAGCTCAAGATCGTCGTCGGAGAAACTCTGCCGAGGTACACCACGCAAGCTCATGAACTGCGTGGCGGGGATAGGCTCTGAAACGATCGTCTTGGGTCGTTCAAGCTTGGGGGTCGCGACCACTTCGGTAGGAGATATCCAATCTGCGAACATCGTCGACAGCCGGGCTCGGGCCGGAAGGGGCTGCGAGGATGACTCGGATTGAGATGAGGTTTCATCTGGAGTAGGGGAGAAGGTAGGTTTGGATTCCCGTTTGATCGTGGATCCACCTTCTCTCGGCTCCGGATCTTCGGCCTCCCCAACTTGCGACTGAACGGAACCGCCTGGATCCCGGGCATGATTGCTCGTCGCTGTCGCGGAGGCCCAGAGCTCGCCAAAGATGGACGCAGGCCTCCAGAGGGAGTCAGGTCGCTTGTACTGGCTCTCTTTTGAGGCTTGGGGTGTCATCACTAGTCGTGATGCGGGGTAGGTCATTCGCCAGGATTGGACGGGCACATCTAGACTTGAGCGCGACAGAGTTCCGTCCGAGGCCCTCTCCAACAGATCTACGCCGACCAGAGAGGGATCATCTTCCAGAAGCATGTCGAAAGCGTCTCTCATGGTTGTATGCTTGTTTATGAATATACGTCTCTTAGAAAGAGGTGTTTCGACGTCGACAAAATGCAAGCGATGGACGAGTCGAAGACGTGGCTCTTGTGCGCGTGTCGACGGGGCGATTGGCGGCGAGGAGCTCGAGGAAATTTCGACGCCGAGGTTAGGGAAGAGGTCTTGGAGAAGCATCGTCGAGAGCAACAAGCCTGGTGAGGTTGAGAGACATCAGTTAACGTGTGGGACAGGATATTGAGGTCACAGTAGAGCGCTTCGCTGCCTTGTGGCATTTGACGACCTCGTGAAGCTCGAACCCCGAGGAGCTGCACAAAAGGACCGACCATGTTCGTCGAGTACCGGAAGGTGACTGTTGGCTGTTGAGTGCTGCAGATCCACACCCTGCAACCCCCATAGCGAGTCATCTGAACTCTCCTCCGTCGCCTCGTCATCGTCATCGACAATCGAGCGACGCACGGTGCCTGCCTCCGGCTCGTTGAGCACCTGTCGCACCAAATCACCGAGCGAACACGACGGGGAGATGAAGGTGATCAACGAGTGAGAGGTCGAGATGGGCTTGCCGGGGAGGAGGATGTGGAGCAGCTCCATTTGAGGTTTAGCATGGATCAAATGGGGCAAGGTCAAGAGAGTGAGCTTGTCCGTGCGTGGTTCGTGGTTCGGAGAACGCAGTCGGACTCAGACAAAGTTCAAGCTTGAGGCCTTGAGGTACGTGCACGACCGGAGCTCAATCACGTGATCTGGGACCCACTTGATCGCTGGAACCGCGATTGGCGCGCCGGGTCCTTTTGACCTCTGGGCATACGCTTTGCTGCGAGACCATGGTTCTGGGCCCGCTCTTTGCGGAATGCTTCGTCGTATTGTTTCAGGGAGTGCTACTCAATTGTATACAAAGTGAGCCCATGACCTCACGCGTTGCTTCAGCTCCTCTTCGTTGGAGCGGGGCCACGCATACACCCAGCTTGCGTGAGATCGGGGACTGACTCCGTCTTCGCGCTGCAACAGCTTCAACCAGCCTATGTCGGGCATGCTACCCGACGTATCAACTACCCTGTGACTCGGACGATTCCCTCCACTACGACGCACTAGAGGACGACGAGGAATGGCAAGCCAGTCGAGATTCGCGAACGGCGCGTGGTGAACGATCGAGTCATTCTCCGACCGCGGCGGCACGATGGACCGACCAATCCGTGCAAACCGACCCACCACCGTCACAAGAGCAAGGCAGCTCACGGAACGGCAAATCATCAGGACGGGTTGTTCGAAAGGAGCCTAGGGAAAGCAAGATGGAGAGGACACCTCTATTGCCTTCGCACAAGTCGCGCCCCACAACGATCACGCCCGGCTCCAATTCTCGGTCATGAAATTTGGTCATCATCTTCAAGATCGTCATCGTCGATCCGTATCCGGTCACAGTGGCCCGCCGATGTTCCTTGCAAGACGATCAAATACCATCCGTCCTTCGTGCAGTCCATCTGGATATGGGCTCATTTTTGTAATCGATACCCTTATACTTAGTCCCGATGCTGAGCCTCCTACACGCGACATTGGCGATTGTGAGACCCTTTTGCTGCCGCCGCGCCGATAGCCGATCGCCGCTCTTCCGGAAGCTTTCTCGCTCTCTCGCTCTCTCGCTCTTACCACGCGCAGTGCTCTCCTGGGGCTTCCACCACGATGGCTTCCCCCACAGTCGACCATGCGTCTTCCCCATCAGACCGGAATGAACCATCCACCTCTGGCTCCAATCAACGGGCACCGGTCGTCGATCCACTCCCCCATGGCCTTCCGATCCGCTTCTTTCGCCTGTCGGTCCCATCGTCGTCATCGCCGCTGCTCGGGACGCCCGCCGGTGGGGGAACCTCGGAGGCGCTCGTCGCGACCTTGGGAAGTGCGATGATCGACTTGATCAGCCTCGGTCCGGTACGGAGGGTTGTGAGGTCGACGATCAACCAGCGACGTCGGGCACAAGAGGATCCGGGGTCGACCTTGAGCGAGCGAGAGCGACGAGATCGGACGAGATCGATCGTCGCCGGCGTAGAGGGCGTCGTGCACCAGGTAAGTCGAGAGAACGTCTAGAGTTGTCACGGTGGAAACACGGTCCGCTGACTTGGGATACTCACGCATTACAGGGCGAGATGCTACTGATTGTGGGGCCCCCATCGGCGAACGTCTCGACTTTGCTTCGAGCGCTCTCATCTCCGTCCGATCTGCCCATCTCGGCCTCGTCCCATCTCGACTATGGCCAATTACCACCTTCGACCGTTAACAGACCGTCCATCATCCCGCCCTATCCCGTCAACGCGGGCAAGCTCCGATCCCAGGTCGTCTACATGAACGACAACGACGTCCACTTCGCCACTCTTTCGCTTCGCAATTCGATGCTGCCTGGCTCGCTCGCCAAAACCCCAGGGACACGGGCACGACTCGATGGATCGACGAGGAGACAATGGGCCGACTCGCAACTGGATCGACATGTCGATGCCATGGGCCTGTCTCACGCGATGGGCACCAAGGTTGGCTCTTCCGTCGTCCGAGGGCTTTCGGGTGGCGAAAGGAAGCGAGCATCCCTCGTCGAAGCCCTCTTGACAAGGGCTTCGGTCCTGCTTTTGGAAGCTCCGACATCCGGTCTCGATTCGTCCACGGCTTTGAGCGTGATGACGTACCTCCGAAATTGGGCCAAGCGGGGCAAGCGGTCGATCGTCGCGACGGCCCCCCACATTGCAGATCCGCTCTACTTTCAGTTCGACAAGGTGCTCGTTCTCAACTCCGCCGGTCGTCAGATCTACTTCGGCAAGACGAGTGATGCGCAGGCATACTACGAAACGCTCGGACTTGGTTTCCATCGACGCACCGAACTCGGCGAAGGAGTGGCCGAATTCCTCGTGGCATGCAACGAGGGCCGTGGTAACGATCTAGTGCTCGAAAAGGCATGGGTCAAGAGCGAGGCCCGACAGCAGGTCGCGAATCAGATTGCAGACTACGATAAGAGATACCCCCTCGAAGAATGTGCTCAACCTCTGCTGAAAGGCCTGGATCTGGAAAAGAGCCGAACGACTCAGGCCCACTATACCGTTTCGTTCCTGTATCAGGTAAGCCGAGCGCCACGGGTGGCAGATCCGCAGACGAGGCTAACGCTTGGACTTTACTTTTCGAAAGGTCCTCCTTCTCACCCGACGACAGTATGCTCTCGTCTACTCCGAGCTGCCCGGCTACGTCACCAAGACAGTTGTCAACATCTTGCTGTCCATCACTGTGGGCACACTCTTCTTCCGACTACCACCAACCTCGTCTGCCGCTTTCACTCGTGGGAGTTTGTTGCTTCTCTCGATCATGTTCAACGCATATCTCTCTCTGGCCGAACTCGGAAAGGCGATCGAAGGCCGAGACATCGTTAGGCGGCAAGGAGATTGGGGCTTCTTCGGAAGCAGTGCATTGGCATTGGCTCGAGTGGCCGGTGATATCCCGCTCATTTTTGCACAATGTCTGCTCTTCGGTACCGTTACCTACCTCATGGCGGGCTTGCAGGTGAGTGGCCGTGGTCGCCCTAGAATGCGCAGCAGTGCCGCGCAAATGGCTCAGTTGCTGAATCAAAGCTCCCTCGTGGCTGACGCGTGCCTCTCTTCAACCTGCACAGTCAACATGGTCCCATTTTTTCATCTACATTATCTTCGTGAATGCGACAGCACTCAATCTTTCATCGATGTTCCGCATGTTCGCCGCCTTTTCCCCTGGCTTTGAGGAAGCCATCCGCTTCTGCGGCATTTGCCTCAACATCCTCGTCATTTTTGCGGGTTACTTTATCCCGACACCATCGATGCGGAAGGGTCTCAAGTGGATTCATTACGTCGTTGACCCCATCTCTTATTCATACGAGGTGAGCCATTCGCGTGTACCTCGTGCCTTCTGACATGACCTGACCAGGCTCAACGGACACATCTAGGCTGTGCTCGCCAACGAGTTCCACAATCTCAACCTTAGTTGCTCTCCGGACGACATCGTACCCTTCGGACCGACCTACACCCGCCCAGAGTACCAAACTTGCTTGCTAGCGGGGTCGACCTCCGGCTCGCTCACGGTATCAGGCGACGCCTATCTGGCCATCTCGTACGATTTCCACTACTCCAACATCTGGCGCAACCTCGGCATCATGGCTGCTCAAGCCCTTGTCTTCCTCGTCATCGGCGTCGTCGCGACCGAGTTCTTGCACTTTGCACCTGGAGGCACGAAGCGCGTGTGGGCTCGCACGAAGCGCGTGATGAAGAGGTTGGAACGAGCCAATCGGTGGTACAAGCAACGTAAAAGTGATGAGGACGACTATGGGGTTGACTTGGTGCCGATGTTTGAGGAAGATACGGACGATGACGAGGACGAACTGATTCGTCAAAATCAAGGGGTGCAAGATGGGAGCACACTGATGTGGAAGAACGTGTGTCTGTGGGTCGATACCGAGTCGGACACAAGAAGGTTGTTGGATCATGTCGGTGGTTACATCAAGCCTGGTCGCGTCTGCGCACTGATGGGCGCCAGTGGAGCGGGCAAGTCGACCTTATTGAATGTGCTTGCAGGAAGGACGGTGGGAGTCGTCCGGGGAATCATCTTGGTGGATGGTATTCCGCCCGACGAGCAGTTCTACAGGACCACCGGCTTTTGCGAGCAATTTGATTTGCATGGTAAGGCGCCTATCGTTCACTTTTGATTGATATGATCGCATCGAGCTCAAATAATGCCTCCTTTTCGTGCAGATGAGCGATCTACCATTCGTGAAGCACTCGAATTCTCGGCACTCTTGCGTCAAGACGCCAGCATCTCACGAGCGGAAAAGCTGGCCTACGTTGACCACGTGCTCGAGCTTCTCGACCTGACCTCAATTCAGGATGCGATAATCGGCACACCTTCGGAAGGCTTGAACGCCGAGCAGCGTAAGCGCACGACCATCGCCGTCGAAGTCGTCAGTCGACCTCGCATCCTCTACGCCGACGAACCGACGACGGGCCTCGATTCTAAATCGGCTCTCAAGGTCGTCAAGTTGCTTCGTCGACTTGCGAGGACCGGCCTGGCGATAATCTGCACGATTCATCAACCTTCGGCCGAGACGTTCAACGTCTTCGATGACGTGCTACTCCTTCAGCGCGGTGGACGACAGGTCTACTTTGGTCCGAGGGACGAGTCGATCGCCTTTTTCGCCAGTCTCGGGAAGGAGAATACGCACCAGAACCCTGCCGACTTTTTACTCGATGTCGCTGGAGCCGGTCTGGCATCGACGGATGGAGAAGACCCCAACAATGAGCCCTTCGTTGAGGATCCCCCTCCCGACCAGGACGTTGCCCAGAAGTGGAAGGACTCGAGGGAATGCGATCAACTCGCCGAAGAACTGGACATTCTCTGCGCGGCACCCAAGAGGCTTCGACGCAAAGTCGCCGTACCAGGGACGTGGTTCGAATGCGTCGAGTTGACGAAACGAGTGACTAGGCACTACTGGCGAGACCCATCGTTCTCTTACACGAAGCTCTTCACTTCAACCATCGTCCCGTTCGTGATTGGTCTGTCCTTCCGGGTCGCACAAGAGTACTCGATCGTCTCGTTTCAGAATCGACTGTTCTCGGTCTTTTTGCTCTTGTTTGTGCCGGTTGTCTGGTTGGTGAGTGCGACTCTCAGAATGCACGCTCTGCCTTCCTGCACTGAACTAGGAACCTTCTTCATCGTTTCCAGAACGTTATCATCTTCAAAATCTTCAAGCTCCGAGGCCTGTGGGAGGCTCGCGAACGCCCGTCGAAAATTTACGGTCGCACGGCGTTCGTCACCAGTCTTCTCGTCTCCGAGCTGCCCTACTCGCTGGCATGCGCAACGCTCTATTTTGTCATTTGGTACTTCCTCGTTGGGTTCCCACTCAAGTCGGAGACACTCGGGTTTGGTATGTCCTGATTTCGAGATGATGACTGGCGGGGAGCGCCCACTGACTTGGTCTCCCACGCCTACAGCCTTCCTCATGATCCAGCTATTCTATCTGTTCCAGGTGAGTATCCACATTTCACTCTTTCTACATACCTCTGCTGATTCGATTTTTACAAAGCTTCCCTAGTCGACATGGGCGTTGTGGATCGTTTCACTCTCGCCCGACATCGGAACGATTGCGAACTTGCTTCCTTTCTTCCTCGTCAGCATGGAAGCCTTCAATGGCGCTCTGATGTGAGCAAAGCTTCCTACACCCAGCCGTCGGAAGTGCATCACTGACGAAGGTTCAGCCCTCCTTTGCGTCCCACAGGCCATATTCTCAGATGCCAAGGTATTGGCGATGGCTCTATTACGTCTCACCCTTCCAGCACTACGTACGATCGATGCTCGGCAATCTCTTGCACGGACAGCCCATCTCATGCCTCCCATCCGAGCTCGTCACCTTCGAATCGCCCTACTCAGTTTCATGCGTCGATTACATGCGCACCTACCTCCGCGAGAACGCCGGTTACCTCACCAACCCAGCCTCGACGACGACGTGCTCATTCTGCAAATTCTCGAATGGGGACAACTATTTGGCGACGCTCAACATCGCCTACCAGGATCGATGGCGTTCGCTCGGCGTCTTGTTCGCATACACAATCACGAACGTCATCATCGCTTATGGGCTCGTGTTTTATCCTGTTCCTTGGGGCAAAGTGCTGTTCTGGCGCCAGAGTGGAGGGAGACAACATGCTCGAGCCGAGATGGTTGCGACGAAGGAGTACGAACGCGAAGTGGCGGAGATGTTGACGGCGACGACGTTGAGGACTTAGGATGGAGATCGACTGCGCAGAGGAGAAACGTGGCCTGATTGACCGGACTGTTACGAAGAGATATGCTTTGCAATGATTTCACGAACTTTTGCTCTATTGAAAAACAACGAAAAGGGGACAAAACGAGAAAAACACAGCTGCACATGATAAAACGTGAGACCTACCTACCTCATTAGCCCGCTAGCGTGCCATTCAACCTCTTCTCCAGCTCGGACAAGATCTCCCCATCCGCGACAGCGGACAACCACGTCATCCTGAACCCTTCTAAACCACCACAACGTTGAACCACCATGCCCAACTGCTGCGAAATGAACGTCGAAACTTTGACGCTTCGCACGGGATCGATCCTCGCCAACGCCCCTCGTCGGGTGGTTTCCAACGTATCGACGTAATCGACTTGGGCGTCGGATTCGACTTCGTACAGTTCGGCGGTGCCGAGGTCGTCTTCCTCCGTTTGGGCGAGGACCGAACACCATGTCGAGACGATCGGCATGAAGTGGTGGTGTAATGTTGGAGCGAGCGCGGGTGAACAGGGAGAGGTGAGGGACGCAAGCGCGAGTGCGATCAGTTTGCGATGGCCCTCGGAGGAGATAAAGTCGAGCTGTGCGAATCTTAGCGTCAGAAAGCGTGAAATGAGAAAGACGAGTTCCGAACCTCAGCTCACCTTCTCATTACAAGCAACGACGAAGGTCTCCAAGATGGCAGCTTGGCCCAATCCCGTCCTGGCAGCACTTGCCTCGATCAATTGGAAGAACGTCTCGGGTCCGGCCAAGACGATCCTCGCAAGCGCCAACAAGTACCTCGTCACCGTCCTCGCCTCCCTTCGATCCTCAGGTTGGGGCCTCATCGCCGTCCATAGTTTGACGAATACGATCGAGTCTTCTAGCTGCGCTGCCCACAGTTGGATGGGACACGTTTGGAAGATGGTCGTGAGTCCATGGAGAATGACTTTGGTCGGTTCGAATCTGAGGTCCGCTGAATCGTCACCCAAGACGGTCGAGAGGGCTCGGAACAAATCGCTTGAGCAAAGCTGAAGGATCTGAGGCCCGTCAAGAAGGAGGTAGGATTCGAGGATCGCGAGACATCGCGGGAGCATATCGGTTCCGGCCGCGAGGAGGGTGATGAGCAATGGAATGAGCGCGACTAGTTCCGGTGACAGTGCCGAAGAGCGCTTGAGTAGGGCCTGCCAGAGCTCGAGGCTGTCTTCTTGCAGGTAGACGTGCGAAGGCTATCGTGTTCGGATTCGTCGATGTCAGTGATCCGCACCATGTGGCTATTCGACACATCGCACCCCAAACTCACCGATGACGGGTCCGCGCTGTGCTGCACGATAGGACAAACCTGAGCGTGCAACGCCTGTGCTTTATCACCAAGTGCCTGCAAATTC
The DNA here is from genome assembly GCA_003665825.1 of Microbotryum silenes-acaulis. Classification (NCBI taxonomy): domain Eukaryota; kingdom Fungi; phylum Basidiomycota; class Microbotryomycetes; order Microbotryales; family Microbotryaceae; genus Microbotryum; species Microbotryum silenes-acaulis. The sequence goes on from QPFY01000002.1 coordinate 1,329,824, forward strand.
AATCATGATCAGTGCCAGCTTGACCACAGCAAAGTCTTCCGTGCTCACCTCGACGAGCTTGGTCAAAGTCACGATCACCGACACTTGGAAATGGTTCTCTGCCGTTCCCGACCAAAGCGTAGCGAGGATCCCGGCGAGTTGTGGTGCATAGGGGGCGATCTGGTATGGTGAGACACGTGTCAGCCGAGAATTGGCCATATCGTCAACCTGCTCTCATAGCACGGTCACTCACATAAACGCCGACTCGATCGATTACGATCCCCAGAGCCTGATTCACCCTCATTTGCGTATCACTCGAGGTCACTTCACCCAACAGCTGCACGACTTCCTCGATCGCACTAGGTAAGAACGGCAAGAAGCTCTGTTGATCAAAGTCCCAGGTATCGCACTTGGACAAACTAGTCGCGGCGGTCAGTCGAATGGCTTGGTCCGTCGAGGCGTTGCGTCCCAAGAGGTGAACAAGGACCCCATAGATCTGACTTCGCGTCGCGGGGTTGAGGTCCTCGCCGACCCAATTGCCGACGAGCCAAGCTATTCTTCGGCGAATGATGCGCTCGTTCGGTGACGTCCCATGCGCCTCGGGGATCAAAGTCGTCGTTAACCAATTCTCAAAGTCGATCGATTCTTTGAGGTCGGCAGGGCAGTGCCCCAAAGCGCAGTACATGCCTTCTTTGAACAGCAACGCCTCCCATTCGTTGTTCTGTCCATCCACGGAGATGGACCTCCTCAACCATGCCTTCATCATAGGTGCCAAATCGTCCTTGTAGTGCGAGAGCAAGGAACGGAAAACATATTCCGCGCAAGGACGGAGTTCAAACTCTTCCCGGTTGGCGGCCTCTTCGTTCATCCATTCCTCGGGGTCGTCTCGCCACTTTTCGAGATCGGTCTGGCGCAAGGGCATCAACCGTGTGACGAGGATCTCTGCGAACTCGGGAGCAAAATTGGCCGGTAGGCTGGTCAAGGGCGACGTCGAGGCCCAATCGCCTAAGGTGGACCGGAGGAAGAGGAGGAGGTGTACGACGAGTCGTTCGGGGTAGGGTGAGGTCACCTCATCTGATGCAGACACGACACCCACCATCAGTCTCAAAGGAAACCTCCGAAACAATTTGTTCCCACTCACCTGAGATGAGACTCGTATCGACACTAGCCTGCTGAACGATCGAAGAGAAATGGGCCACAATCTGCTCGCTCATATCCATCTTGTCGAGCGAATCCCGCGCTTGGGTCAGCAGGTTGCGGTAGAGTTTGCAGTAGGAGATGACAAGCTTGGTGAGGTAGCCGAGACGGGGGCAGGTCGGGACCTTGACATGGCAGGCGGAGAGGATTGAAAAGCGCTCGTCGAACTGGGACCCAAAAGATTCGAGAGTCGAGACAAAGAAAGACTGAATGGAGGGGAGGAGTCTGATTGGATCAGCTCCCAAGAGAGACAAGGGGTTCGTTAGACGGCTCCTCACTGACTTTTGCTCTTTCGTCCTGCGAGGGGTCCTTGAAGCCGTAGACGGTCATTTTGGACACTATTTTGAACGCGAGCAGGGCCAACTCGGCTTCTTCGATGTCGTCCCCTCTGTAGCCAAGGTCCGCCGCCGTGAAGGGGGTGCCTTTGCACCACCCATGTTCGGCCAATCTTGCTCGGGCCATTCCCAGGGTTGCGACGTGCGTTTGGTGAACGGTGGAAAATAAGACATCGGTAAAGAGGCCCATTATGGTTCGCCCACGCAGAGTGCGGTTCGACGAGAGGGATTTGACGGTCTGGTGGATGTAGAGCAGCGTTCGATGGACGACCAAACGAGCATATCGAGCATCTTGGCTGGTGAGTCCGACTTGGAGTGACTGGAGCAAGGACAGCGGCAACTGTTCCCTGTAGACGCATGATCATCACCCGAGAGACACAGGTCAATATTTCTGCTCGTTTTGTGATTCCCGTAAGTGCGTACCAGTCTGTGCCATAGTCGAGTCTTGCGATCTTGCCGATCGAAAGCGCCACCGTTTTGGCGAGCTTTTCGGCGGGAGAAAGGAAAAACGAAAGAGCGCGTCAACGGAAGCACGGAAGGGGACGAAAGCACTGAATCATCAACGCACCACTCGATCAGGCACATCGACCATGGCCAACAGCTTTGATCGGATCGCTGCCTTTTCCTCGTCACTCAAAGGGCTGCGAAAGCCCCGACGAGCTATCAGCTGTACGACTCGGCCTGCGTGCGATCCTGACCGCCAACTGCGAGCTCACTTGATCGCTGTCTTCCTCCACTGTCGATCGACACCGTTCTTGAACTGCACCCCGGCCTGCAACTTGATCTGTCGATCCAGGTTCGCACTCGTGCCGGCGCTCGCACTCGCATTCGCATCCGTCACAGGCTCGCGGCACGAAAAGATGGTCACCAGCGCATCGTAGTAGCCCGGATGGGTCGTGAGGGATTGCAGTTGGTCCGATGCATTCTTTCGTGCGGTCGGGTCGGGGGAGAGTGCCGAGGCCAAGGCGGGGAGGACGTGTTGCACCAACGGGGAGCTCGACGACGAAGCCAACGAGGGCGACGACGACGACTGTTCAGCCCCAGATCCGATCGCCATAGTTAGAGCACCACCGAAGTTGGGTGATACAAAAGTGGATCGCACGTTCGACAGTGAGAGGATCCAAAGAAAAGGTGCGGCGAGACCGAAGTGGACGGGAGGAGAGAAAGAGAGAGAGAGAGAGCCAACTCTGCACCGGTCGCTTTGACCCATTCCCCGACTTCTCGGAGAGGCTTCCTCCACCAAGACCTCTACTGTTGAGGGCAGCTCCCTGAACCTTTGTTCATGTGATTTAGAAAACAACATCGTCGTCTATCACTGCATCCGGCCACGTATTTACCACAGAGCATCAGATTCGACCGGAAAGGAACAAAGCGCCGACGGTTCTGCCGAAAGCACCCATCGTGCCCTTTTCTGCGCTTTCTACATCAACTTCCTGGCCAGTTCCCGATAATGGGCCACCTCGGATTGACTCTTGGAATGACTCGTATTGCTTCCCCCCTGGCGTTCGCACGGAAAGAAGCTGTATCAGCCCAGCACTCCATAAGGAACGAGAACCCCGGACCAGCGCGCCGAAACAAACTCACCGACAAGATCGCTCCAATCTCTTGGTAGTGCGCCTTCAAGAACAAACCCCTCTTGTCCGGATCCTGGATCTTGTCCGCTTGATGAACCAACAACTTGTCGACTTCGTTCCTCAGTTTGATCAGATGATCAAACACCACAGGAAGTTGATCCTCTCCGATCGGTCCACTGGTTTGGACTCGGGTCGGATCATCACCACCTTCCGTCGAAGTCGTTGCTTTGGAGGTAGTGGAAGTTCCAACCACGAGTTCAAGAACGGTATTGAACATCTCCGCATACCTTTTGATGATGATCCTCACCACCGAATCCTTGACCGCCCCACCCGTACCCGTTTTCCCACCCGTCATGGTCCCAAACATACTCGCCATCGAAGAAGTTGTTCCCGAACCCGACCCATTGATAACTTTGATCGAATCAAGCTCGTTCTTCATCGAGCTGACGAAGAGAGGCCAGAGTTGCATGCGGATGGAGATGAGGTGCGCTTCCATCGCTGGACAGGTTGGGGTGGAGGGAACGATGAGTTGGGGTGGTTGTTCGGCTTCGTCTTGCATTTGTTGGAGTATGGCGGTCGAGTTAATCACTTGGACGGGTGGTGCGGAAACGAGTCGGTTTAGGAGCGCTTCGTTGAGACGTATCATGGAGAGCAGGGCGATGGGCGAAGGTGGGGAAGCAGGGTCGAGCAAGGCGGCCGTAAAGTTCTAACAAAATCGTCCTCGCGCATGTGAGTCACTGTCTCCTCCTTCACAGACAGCGAGTTAAAACACTCACCCTCATGTATTCCTGAGCGGGTTCCATGACCAACTTCCACAACCCCCCCACAACGGTCCTATTCAGCCTCCCACTCTTCTCCTCCCTCGTCGTCGTCGTCATCCAATTCGAAGTCGACATCGACAAACCCGAATTCGACTTGAGCTCCAACTCGAACTGACTACCTGATTCATCCTCGCCCAAAGGTGTCCTCGTGCCGGCTTGTCCAGGTCCAGAGACGGAGATCCAACTCGCCGTCGAAGTATCCCCAGCGCCAGGCACCTTGGCTGCATTCCCACCCTCGGCAGCGAACAAGGAAGGCGTCCTAGGCTCATTAACGTTCAATGACGAATGCGTACCAAAAAAGGTCGATAGGAACGCATACTCCGTTTCGGCGTTGTCGGACATGACCAACGAAGCGGAGCGAAATAGGTATTCGGGCGAAGGTTTGGTCGTCGTTGAGGTCTTGTCGGTCGGAGCGACGGTCATGATCGGTGGACCACCTTCGATCCTCGAGTTGGCGATCGCAGAGTTCAAGCCTCCCGTCGCGGAAGTGGAAGTCGCCGAGGGATGTTGATTCGCCGGTCTCTTGGCGAGTAAGGACAAGCCTCCATCCGCTCCTGCTCCGACGACACCGATCGGCTCGGGGACTTGAACGCCCTTGACCCTAACTTTTTCCAATGTTCGGACGTAGCGTCGGAAGCCGGTCTCGTAGTACCATCTCATCGTGTTCGTGTAGGCTTTCTGAAACTCGTGCGCTTGACGAGCGGCGTGACGACGCAGGAAATCAAAGAGGGGTTTGAGGGGGAGGAGGACGAACGTTTGCAGCGAGGAGAGGGGCGAGTTGATTGAAGTTGTGAAGGGCTTGATGAGCGAGATCAAGTACGTCAAGATCTTTTGCGCGGCCTGTTTCGAGTACGTCGCGTCAACTGCTGCGATCGCAATGGGTCAGGCTGTACGGAACTCACAGCCACACGAAGAGCCTCAGCAATCTCATCCAATGCTTTGCGACCCTGGATCCTGGGACCACTCCTGATGGCGCCTAGCTTTTGGTCGAGCTCGGGGATGGCATCGATCCAGTGGTCGCCCACGGGTGTTTCGATGATGGTGTGGATCAGGGGTGGGGAGAGGGTGATGGATTCGAGATAGGGGTGGAGCGAACGTTCAACGGCCTGTGGAGGACATGGTGGGGCGAAGAGAAGGATCGATCAGTACCAGATTCGGATAAGCCGCCTGAGGTGGATGAGGTCTCCCACCTTTCTGGCCTGCAGTCGCCCTTCGATCGTTTTGCTGCGCCCCTGAAGTTCAGCGACGTGGCCCGAGACGGCCGAGAGGTCCTTCTGGAACGTCGAGAGGAACGCGGACAGATCTTTCAAGAGGCTCGTACTTGTCTGTGATGCGAAGCAGGCAATCAATACGGAGCATACGGAGCATTGTTGCACGTGATGACCAGACCGCCTACCACTCACGTCGACCTGTTCGTTCAATTCGACAAATTCATGCGCTCGATCGAGGTCTGACGGAGTTGAAACCCGAGTTCAGCTCTTAAGCTTTCCACATAGCTCCAATCTCTTTTCAAAAGACACACAATCTCTATCCTGCTGTCGTTCGAATGCCTGTTGCTCCTGCAATGCCTCGACATAGGCTGCGCGCACGTCGGTGCCGAGCTCTTTGGCTGCCCCGGCCCAGTTCGGGTAGACTGTGGGGGTTGGGTCAACATGGAGATCTGATAAAGATATAGCGTGCGATGAAACTTGCGATCTGGATTGAGGTTGGGATCGGTGGCCAAGCTGGTCTGTGGGTTAGGTATTGGGTGGCCACGGAGGTGGGTAGCGGTGGCGAGTCAGAGTCACGGTCGGGGGAAGGGACGTCGAATTCGCGTGAGGCGAACTTACGCCGGTGAGTTTGGAGGTGGAAGCGAATGTTCCACCTTGGGAAGGGGAGAAGCCAATCAACTCCGAGAGGGTCGCCATGGTTGGGGTTGGGCCGAGGTGTGGCCAAGCGCGCTGAGGTGGAGGGAGCGACGCGTGGTGGAGGGGAGAGCGAGGGAGACGTGGGGGGACCAGCTGACTGAGCCCGCGTTGCAAGTGGCCCAAGGAGCCGAGTCTGAGCACTGCGCGTTGTGTGGTGAACTGCGCCAGGTATGTAGCTGAGAGCGCTGAGACGTGAAGCTGAGCTGAGGAGAGGAGGCGAAACGCAGGCGCACGTTCGAGAGGGTCCGTGCGCGAGGGAAGCGAGTGCGCGACGTCGATCGAGGCCAGTCGGGTCGTCGCCCGATAAGGGTCGTCTCTTTGTAGACTAGCTGCAATTCAGATTCTCATTCTCATTTGGAATTCAAATTCTCATTAGCCTGCTCCTGCTCCTGCTCGGTTCCGTTCCTCACCCCACCGACTTGCTTGACGTCGGCTTCGGATCCGGTGCACCATGTCGATTCGGATCCGTGGTCGTACACGTGGTCGTGCTCGTGCCTCGTCGAGTAGGTTCGCGCGCATCGCTCGTCGTGGGAGAGAGAGAGAGAGATCGGTCATCCGTCGAGGTGTGACTTGGGGGCACCACCGCCCCACCGCCCCACTCGACGGCACTCGCGTCGGTCGCACCACGCCCTGCACAGCTTGTACTGACCCTCCTTTCTGTTCGAATCACAGGTGAGGACGAGGCCTCATCGTCTGCTCCAACGAGCAACGTCAACTCGCCCGCCCAGCCGGCCCCGAAACGACCTCGCTTCACGATGGCCATCGCGCCGACTCGTCGTGGCGATCGAGCCTCGTCCGTCTCGTCCCAGGACAGCATCGACAATGGCAGAGCCCGTTTATATCGGGATGAAGGATCCGACAACGGAGAGCCTTATTCAGACGAAGCCGATCTCGCTCGTCAGCAGGACGACGACGACGACGATGACTACACCTCGGACGACGACCAGTACAACCGTGCCAACGCAAAGGTCAACGCGAACAAGGCCAAGGGCAAAGCCAAAGCCACCCCCGGAGCTTCGACCACGATCAAACTCAAGCTATCCCACGCCGCAGCTCCCAAGGACGATGGCAATGACAGCGATGCAGCTCCGATTGACCCACTACGCAAAGGCGACCTCGTGTCGTCGATCTTTCGCGAGTCGCGCGACTTTACCAACCTGCCGCTCAAACCGGACCACGCCGCTCGCCCCTTCTTCATCAACCCCGACACCTTCAGCATCATTCTAGAAGCCTTCCACGTCCTCGCACCCCAAGCCACCGACTTTCTCATCGCCATCGCCGAACCGATCTCCCGCCCCAAGTTTCTCCACGAGTACAAGCTCACCCCTCATTCGCTCTACGCCGCCGTCTCGGTCGGCCTCCAAACGGAGAACATCATCGAAGTCCTCAACCGCATGTCCAAGGTACCCGTCCCCGAATCGATCGGTCGCTTCATCAGGGACTGTACCCGCTCCTACGGGAAGGTCAAACTTGTGCTCAAGCACAACAAACACTTTGTCGAATCGTCGCATCCGCAGGTGTTGAGGGAGCTGCTCCGCGACAAGGTCATTGGGCCGGCTAGGGTGCCGTTCGAGGAGCAGGTCGCCGCCGAGGGTGGGTTGAGGACCGACAAGGCGCCGACCAAGGCAGGGTTGGTCATCCCTGGAACGAGGCAGGCTGGGGCAACGGGTACCGAGGGGTCAGCCGACGCGGCGAGACCAGGCGCTGAGGCGGACAAGGACAAGGCGGGTGGGAGTGCAGCTGCAGCTGCTGCGGCCGCCGCCGCTGCCGACGATGACTTGTTCACTTCTGTGATTGGACTCGCCAAAGGTGAGTGAGCTCATTCTCCCTCAGGTCGATGCGGCACACTTACCTGCCGCAAGATTCGCGCTCTCGCAGAGGATGATCTTGACGACGAAGAGGTGCACTCGTTCCAAATCAAGGAGAGCGAGATCGAGACCGTCAAGCGGCGGTGCCTGGCGATCGAGTTCCCCATGATGGAGGAGTACGATTTCCGCCACGACGAGATCAACCCGACGCTCGAGATTGACCTCAAACCCACGACTACGATCCGTTCTTATCAGGAAAAGTCGCTAGGCAAGATGTTTGGTAACGGGCGGGCTCGATCGGGGATCATCGTCTTGCCGTGTGGTGCGGGAAAGACGCTGGTGGGGATCACGGCCGCAACGACGATCCGCAAGTCGTGCATCGTGCTGTGCACTTCCAGCGTCAGCGTTATGCAGTGGAAGCAGCAGTTCTTGCAGTGGTGTACGATCAAGGACTCGGCGATCGCCGTCTTTACCGCCGATCAGAAGGAAAAATTCTTGGGTGATGCAGGCATCGTCGTGTCGACGTATTCGATGGTGGCGAACCGACAGAAGCGATCGCACGAGTCGCAAAAGATGATGGACTTTTTGACCGGTCGCGAATGGGGTTTCGTCCTGTTGGACGAAGTGCACGTCGTGCCCGCGGCGATGTTCCGACGTGTCGTTTCGACGATCAAGGCCCATGCCAAACTTGGCTTGACGGCGACGTTGGTGCGAGAAGACGACAAGATCGACGATCTCAACTTCTTGATCGGGCCCAAGTTGTACGAAGCGAACTGGATGGACCTCGCCAACAACGGACACATCGCTCGAGTGCAATGCGCCGAAGTGTGGTGCGATATGACGCCCGAATTTTACCGCGAGTACTTGCGCGAAAAGTCGAGGAAGAGGATGCTACTGTATTCGATGAACCCGAACAAGTTCCAGGCGTGTCAGTTTTTGATCCAGTACCACGAGGCGAGGGGGGATAAGATTATTGTCTTTTCAGACAATGTTTATGCCTTGGAGGTGAGTGGTGGCCAAAGCTTGTGGGGTTGAAGGTGCAGTTGCTGATGACCTTGTTCTGTCGTCCAGGCCTACGCCAAGAAGCTCGGCAAGCTCTACATCCACGGCGGTACAGCCCAAGTCGAGCGCATGCGCATCCTCCAAAACTTTCAACACAACCCGATCGTCAACACCATCTTCCTCTCCAAAGTTGGCGACACCTCGATCGATCTTCCCGAAGCGACGTGCTTGATCCAGATCAGTAGTCATTTCGGGAGTCGTCGACAGGAGGCGCAGAGGTTGGGCAGGATCTTGAGGGCCAAAAGGAGGAATGATGAAGGGTTCAATGCGTTCTTTTATTCGTTGGTTTCCAAGGAGTGAGTTTGAGGCTTTGTCGGGTTGTAGGGGTGGAGCGAATCGCTGACGAGTTGGGGGAATGGGTTCATCTCCTTAGTACGCAAGAGATCTATTACTCGTCCAAGCGGCAAGGTTTCCTGGTAGAGTAAGCCTGAAGGGGGGTTCCGGTCAACGCTCATATTCGAACCACGCCTGACCGCGGTGTTCTTTGCGCGCACAGCCAAGGCTACGCCTTCAAAGTCATCACCTCCCTCGAAGGGATCGAAGCTCTACCCGACCTCGTCTACCCTACCAAGAATGAACAGATCGAACTTTTACAATCCGTACTCCTCGCCAATGAATCGGATGCGGATTTGGGAACGGATTTGAGGGATCTGCCGGGGGACTTGCCTCATTCGGGAGGAGGAAGGGGCAAGGGATTGGGGATGGGAGGGAAGAGGAGTGATGGAGTGGCGAAAGCGACGAGGGTTGCGGGGAGCTTGCAGGCCTTGGCTGGGTACGTTCGGAATGCAAGTTGTCGAGTGGTGCATGAGCTGACTTGCGGTACCCGTCCTTTTCGCACGTTCAAGTGGTCAGAGTATGGCCTATACGGAAACGAATCGAAGTGAGAACAAGAAATTGGCCAAGTCATCGACCCGGCACGCGTTGTTCAAGAAAAGGGAGGAGAAGCAGAAGGGAAAGAAGAGGAGGGAGGATTAGGAAGGTGCATTTGGTTTTTGGTAATTCGACGAGTGTTGTAATATAGGCAAGACTTCATGTGATTTTGGAAATAGTGTAATGGGAGGTGAGGGGTAAGTGTGGGGCGATGATGGAGCTTTGCCGACGATTGACCAAAAGCGCCGCTTACCCGCCCAGGGCTGCCAAGACATCGTCCTCGACGCCGACGGAAAAGACCGAGCTCACTGTCGCGTTTGTTCATATCCACACGATATGCGCGAGGAGGCAAGGCTCGGGAAAACTTACAAACCACCTAGACTAGTCGTTCATCCTAATAAATGATAAGTCTAGACTTTGTCTTGACGAATGGAAGACATTCGAGAGAAAAAGCCCGAGCGCGACGACGCTGCTCAGCTGACCGGGTCGGCGGTTGGTCGGCACTGTCGGCAGTGTTTCACAATCAGCTCTCCCGGATCGTGTGCCCCAAGCTCTCTCTCCTCTCTCTTTTGCGACCACGTGATCCCATCCATACGTATACAGTCAGTACTCCAAGGGCTTTGAATTCGATCTGATTCGATTCCATGATCTGATCTTCTACGGTCTCTTATCTCGTACAGCCCGCTCCCTCTTGGGCGTATACTCTCGGGTGCGCCAGTTCCAACGATCGAAACCGCCGTAACGCGCCCGACCCGCTTCTTGCGAACGAACACGGGCCTTCTCACACGTCCACGCGGAACCCCACGACGAATTTCAGGTTAAGATTGGAGCCCAAAGATAGACTGAGAGCTTAGAGTGGTCTGGGAGCTGGCAGTATGGATGGACCGAGTCGGGTCCATGGTGCTACAGCTTCGCTTTCGGCCTCGACGAAGTCCACGGCTCGAGCGCTCGATCAGGATGACGAAGCGAGGCGATCGGGGGCTATGGGCATGTCAAATACGATTACGAGGGAGGAACCTAGACGATTCGCACCTTTACCTAAACGGCAGAGACTACAACGGGTACAGTCGAGTAGGGACGAGGACGGTCATCATACGTTATCGACGAGCACGGCGAGATCGGCTCCTCCGCGAACGATGACGATGACCACGACGGGCAAAACTCGAGCTGCTTCTGTCGCTTCGTCGAAATCGGCCAGTACGCTGATCAAACCTCAAGATCTCGAAGTCGAGGATGAGCAATGGGACGAACATGTCGAGACGAATCGCATGATGGAACAATCCAGTCTGACTACGAGGAACCAAGAAGCGCACCAAGCTCTACTCGAATATCGCTCGAACGACCATGAGCATGGCGAGGACGATCAGGGGAGGACGAGTAATCACCCTACACCAAATAGGAGGCCACCGTTGGTCTCGTCGTCGTCTGAATTTTCAGTCATATCATCGTCTTCGGCGTCAGATGGGTATCGATTGGGGGAAGGCACGTCTTCGGGACAGACATTTCGAGGGAACACGTCGTCGTCGCCTAAGTTGGGGTCGGCGGAGGGTGATGGCGAAGCAGAAGATCTGGACGATCGTGGGGTCGCTTCTTCTTCTTCGAACCCCCCTTCAACAGTCGTAACATCCCCTGCATCGACCGCATCAAGCCAAGCTCGTCGTCCTCGAGCTGGGGACAAATCTGCGGGGGTGTCACACGATTTTTCCCACGACCCGCGCTACGCCGAAGCCCTTTCTCCCGAACTCGAGGCCGATGAAGAAGAAGTCGACATTTCAGAGGAGAGTCTGTTTGGTCAAGTCGGGAGAGACGTCTTGCGCCTCTTGAGGACATCGATGCAGAGTCTTGTTTTGTCGATCCCTCACAACGCTGAACTCGTCCTCGATGATACCGATATTGATCGGCGAATCGATTCTTTGACGGATGAGAGGTCGTGTTTGCGACCCAATCGACAATCAAGCGAGGAAAGGGTCCCCGAGGCGGACGAGGATGAGTCGTATCTGCATTTGCAGCCGTCGATTCGACAGGAATTATCAACAACGATGCCGACGAGTGAAGACGCCCCCACTCTGACCAGGTACGATTCCCCGAGCCCAATCGAGAGTCAGTACGAGAGTTCGAATGGAGATGGGAGGATGACCAAGAAGAGGAAGAACCCTTTGGGGTCGATCTCGATTGGGGAGGACGAGGAGGATGAGGAGAGGGAACGCGAGGATGGGTCGACGAGGGAAGGGATGGGTGCGGAGGGGTTGACGAGGTACGAATCCGCTGGGGGGACGAGAGGGAAGTCTAGATTAGGTAAGGTCAGCGTGAAGGAACACGATTCCAAGAAAATCATTGGTCTTAACTGTACTTCCTGCTCTCTTCGATCGCACGCTAGTTCCAGCGAACCCACCGACCACGGCGAAAGCGGCGCTGGCCAAACTACGCCACCTGCCACCTCGCCTCTCGCGTGACTTTTGGACTCTAGGTCGCCGCCGACGCGAAATTATGGGCGATCAGAACCACCACCCACCTCTCGAACTACCACCCGTCCCCATCTTCACCCCACCTGTCGTCCCTCGTCGAAGCGCACCCCCACCTCTTAAACCAGGTAGCGGGCTCAAAGGGTCGAAAGCGATCAAAGCCGCTGCCAAAGCCGAAAAGGAACGTCTCAAGGAACAGGAGCGAATCAATGCGCTTTTAGGAGGGTCCAAGTTTCGGTTGATCAATCTTTGGGATCCATTGGGATTGGAAGAATCCGCAGCAGCGATCGAGAGGGCTCGACGGAAGGCGTTGGCGAACGCGCTTCAGGAGTGTGGGGAGAAGAGAGCCGAGGTGCCGACTTTGGACGCGTTCGATGTGGATGGAAAGACTCCGCCTTCTATTATCAAGAGGTATCGGGTGCTTAATGCGGCCAAGGATCGACTTCGGGTCACCGAGTTGAATGCTGCGAAGGCGAGAGAGGAGGAGAATCTGAGGAGGTTGCAAAAGGAGAAGGAGGAGTTGGTTCGCGAGGTCGAGGCGAGCGAGGCCGCAGCCGCAGCCGCAGCCGGGGCGGATGCGGTGGTCGACCCGCTTTCCACTACACCTTTTGCACCCCCACCGGCATCCGTTCTGACGGCACCTCCTTCTCCCAAGGCCACTCGATCGACGAAGACTCGCCCATCGTCACCATCGGCCACTCGCTCCTCGTCGGCACAACCCCCGCCACCCTCTGCGGCGCCTGCTGGTAAACCCTCGACTGCGACCACGGTCACGCCTCTCAGTGCAGATCGCACGAATCTCCCCATCACGAGCCCAACGACATATACGACCGAGCCCCCTTCCGCAATCCCACCTTCGACACGCAAGCCTCCTAAGAAGGGCAAAAAGAAGCGTTCTGCCCACGCCAACGCTCTGAACCCTCACCACCTCAACAATTATACTCCTTCACGTATGCCCAACCGATCTTCATCCGGTGTCTCAGGTTCTTCATCGCCTCATGCCGACGCCCCTCCATCCCTTTTGTCCATCCTAGACGACGAGGTTCAACCTTTATCCTCCTGGCCCGCATCGGACCAAGTCATCTCCCAGGCCTTGCTCACCATCCGCAATCGAAGTGCAGGGGACGCATTGAGGTTCTTCGCTGGACCAGAGGAGGATATTTGTGCGTTTTGCGATTATGAGCTTTGGTTTGGTGGGGAGGGGAATTTGGAGAGGTCTGTCAGGAGGAGGAAGAAAGTTTTGAAGGTTAGGAAGAAGGCCAAGGAGAGGGCGAGAAAGGCGGCGAATGGGAAGGTGGCGGCGGAGGCGGCGACGACAACAACGACGACGATGGAAGACCAGGGAGGGGAGAGGGTGGAGTCTGGGAGTGGTGGCCGTGAAGTGGTGGATGCGGTGGAGTGAGAGGGGGCTTGGATTGGTTCCCGATTTCGGACAGCGCGGCGCGGGGACGGATCTGTGGAAGTAGCGCATTCTCACTTGCATTTCGTGCCTTTGTTGGTGTACATACACGCCATCTGGCATTTTTCGTATGCGCTTTTTCGTTTTCCATACTCGAAATTCGCGGGGAAGGCAATGATGCACAAACTACCACTGACCCACAGACCATAAAAGGCAGGTATACTACCGGTGGGGAGTAGTGCCCATTGTGCCTATATATGCCCTCAAACCAGTCAGGGTGGGGCACTCTGGTATTTCCAGTCCACCTGGGGGCTTCTTCACCAGCAGTGGTGTGTAAGGTAAGGAGGGTTGCTCAATTCCTTACACTCTCCCCCCCCGTAGAGAGGACCTCTCCTCTCCAAGGCCTGTAGGTACGGGCCTACAGTGCTGATGCCAACTGGCAAGGACTTCTAATATAGAGGCCAAAACTGCTCCCCTTGTAGAGCAAGTTTTTTGCCCGGTGATCCTCTCACATTAGGAAGGGGAGCTCAGTATCGAATTAATAAGGACTGAGGGGCCAATCCGGTCAGGATTAAGAAATAGGGAGGTTAGGAAAATGTTGCCTGTCCCACCAGGCAAACAACAATATTCCTGCCCTGACAATGAACCCAGGATCTCCGGATGTTTACCGGTAGTATAGTGAAGGTTATTTTCGTTGCTGGCTTGACGGAAGCCCGAGGCTGTACGCTTTTGTGTACTCGTATCTTGAGATATGTCCCATTGGTCAGTCAGAAGGAGAAATGAAGGAGAAAAGACGGCAAGGCAATCATACGAGAGGAAAGGGCCGGCGCGGTTTGGCCCCTTCCAACGCGGAAATGCTTTCGTTACATAAACGGCTCCGAGGAGTTCCGAGGAAATTCAATTCATCATCAGCCAGTAATAGCCAAAGGCGGAGGAGGACCCCCGAAAGCCCAGCCTGACGCGCGTAGGCAAAATCCGGCAAAATCCCAGATTTTAGACCTCATTTGTCCAACATTTTTTAGAGTTTTCGCCCCAAAAAGTCCTCCAAAAGTCCAGTCCAACTACGCGCGTCCAAAAATAGCTCTAGAATTGCTTCTACATCTACATAAAAGAATGCACGACTAAATAAGGTTCTCAGCCGCGCGCGCCGATCTTGCCCCCCCCCCCCCCCCCCCCCGGGAGGCGCGGGAGGCGCGGGAGGCGCGGGAGGCGCGGGCGGAGCTCGCAACGACCTTTATCTACGCAGGGAGGTGGGCGCGGAGCGCCCCCCGAGTCCTAGTGCTCTAATAAAACATCTCCAAAAATCGCGAAAACGCCGTCCGGACGTTACTCGCCCCGCCCGCACCGACGCAGCCTGATTTGTCCACCCCCGACTACGCGCCTTCGCGATTTTGGCCCATCTGAAGCCAAAATTTGTCCAGTCGGGCGCTACGCGGGGCCTTCGGGGGAGGACCCGGCTCGGCCCAATGTGCGTCTCGGAGATTTGTACTTTTCGGGCCCATTTATGCCTTGTAAGTTGTAACATGCTACATGAGGTAATTTTTGATGGTAGAGTGACTGTTTCAATATGACGCGATAATTTGGTCTTACACCGGAATACATACACCCCTTGGATAGGGGTATTCGGTGTACAAATCGGCTCAAAAACGGGGTTTTTCGGGACGCACCTTGGGCTGAACTTTCCCCGGTCTTTCGGGGGTCGTGGCGGAGGGCCGATGTGAGCGAGCGCTCAACTTCGCGCACTCGGCCCACCTCAGCTCTTCCTCTGCACTACGTGTTCTTCGATCAGATCAGCTCCTCGCGTCTCGCGTATCACTTCATCGACTAGTAATCGACTAGTATATCTTCAGACCCCTTGACCCTGTCAGGCAGTGTGGCCGAATCTGGACCTCGATCGCCCGAACAACAAACAACAAACACATCTCTACCGCGGTCATCGGGCAATCATGGCGCCCGGTTGGTTGCCCCAAGTCTCGCGAGGGCAGGCCATGTCGACCTTCAAAGGTGAGTAGCTGTTGGCATTGGAGGTTGCTCTACATACCAGCCAGTTCAATGCGAGATGCGGTGCCTTGCGTGTCCAATGGGACAACGTGGCACGATAGAGCCCGAGCCCCGAGTCCGAGCCCAAGCCCGAGCCCAAGCCCGAGCCCAAGCCCGAGCCCGAGCCCGAGTTCGCCCACTGATGCATTCTAATCTTGGCACACGCAGGATGCCTCGCATATACGATCGTGTTCGCACTCGTCTTCACTCGAACCTTCTATAGGCTCAACACGTACCCGATCACGCTCAGCTCGATGGTCATTGTCAGCATCGCGGGACAACCGGGATCGTCGACCGGCGCCTGTTTGGACGCCGGGGCGTTGGCTGCGGTCGGTGTGGGCATGGGTGCGGTCATGTTCGTCATCTTGGGACACTTGGGCCATGCTGTCGTTGCACAAGGCTGTACGTTCCTTCTTCGTGTTCGCTTGTCGCTTGCTTTGCCCAACCCCGTTCGGCATGCGAGGACGCAGTACTAACGCGAACAACTGCTCCGACCACCCCTCGGGCTCATGGGCTTCGTGCACTTCTGTCACAGTCATCTTTGCGATCTACGTCTACTTTATGGCCATCATCAAGGCCCAGTCGATGCGTTTCTTTGGTCTTTCGCTTCTGGCTATTTTGATGGGTTTCAATGGTAGGCTTCATTCTATTGAAGTTTAAAGTTTGCATACTCATCTCATCTCCTCTCCGCGTCCCGCTCCTGACAGGAATCTACACCTCGGCCCTTCTCGGCGGCAAGTACTCGGCCGAGTATCTCAAGGCCTACCTCGAATCGTACGCTTGGGGATTTGCTATTGGTGGGCTAGAGCTCTCTGCTTCGGCTGCTGTGACCGGGCTCTCACCTATCATCGGGTTCTGAACGTACAGTTTTCGCGGTCAATCTGCTGGTTTTCCCCACCTCGGCCGAGCGTGAGCTGCGCGAGCTCATGGTCGACGCCCTGGAGCATATGTCGACCTTCACCCATCTCCTAGCCAAGACGTACACTGTCGAGATCACCCAGGACGAGCGCACCGTGCGCGATGCCCTCAACGCGTCGATTCGCGCCGATTACGGTTTCCTACAGCAAAAGACGGCCCAGGTCGCGCTCGAGGTCAACTGGACCCGATGGAGCATGGCCGATTATAGTAATATGCTGGCACGCATTCGCCAGATGCAACAAGGCTTGATCACGTCGTACTCGAACCTGATGGTGATGGAGCAGTACGAGCCGCAATCGCTTCAGATCATCAAAGAGGGACTCACGGAGCGTGCGACGGGAAAGACGTTTTTAAAGCTGAGGAAGGGCATCGATCTCGCCATCGCGGACATCGTTCAGGAACTCGGCGTCGGAGGTCGCACCCATCGTCCTGTCGCACCGGGAGAATATTCGTGGGAGGACTTCCTCGAATACACGGAGCCGTCGACTGACAACAACCTCGAGTCGGGAGAGGGTCGACCCAAGCTATTGGAGCGGACGACCTCCGTCGAGTCCCCTGCTTTCAACGCCGGCTTCCGAAAGATGTCGATGCGGCTCAAGAATGAAGTTGATGTTTATTCGTCAACCCCCGTCGGATCGAGACGACCGAGCTTTAACGAGGAGCACACCGGCAAGGTTAGCCCTGAACACCCGAATCTAAACTTTGATGGTACGACAGGGGCTTCGACTCCGAAAGCCGCCACGATTATCGATGTCAAGCCGCTCGACCGAGCCGCTTCGATCCGGCAAGCTTGGGCGGCTTTCAAAAATCATCAGAATCAGCACGTGGCGGACTTACTTGCTTCCGGGACCCTCACCGACGGCATTTTGCGCGTCGAGCAACCCGGCCCCTCACTTCGAGATACGTGAGTAACCTGGGCCGTGTGTGAGCCGATGGTAAACGCCAGGATCTGATCCAGCCAGCGCCTTCCGCAGATTCCTTGCCAAACAGCCCGATAACATCGCAGCCCGGGGGCTGATGACATCGACGGCGGTCCGCGCAAATATTACGGATGCAAGTCAGCGAAAAGACGGCAAAGTCAAAGCGACGGACTCCGAAGAAAAGGCCGAGCAGATGGAAGAAGGCACGACGTCCACCACACCGGCGGTCGAGATGGGTGCAGCTGGAGTAGGCCCGACTGGGTCGCCTGAACAGATCGCCGGAACAACGGTTTTGCGGGTTTTGTCTTTCATCTTCGGCATGGGACAAGTTTTAGACGAACTAACGGCTCTTCACGAAGCGGTCGTCCCCAAGGACGATGCCTCACGACCGCGCAAAAAGATTCACTTGCATCTGCTGGAGCGTGCACGCTTGTCGTCGCCTGTGTGGAAGGGCATGCCTTTCCGTAAAGCGCTTTCGAAGCTTACTGGAGTCTCCTACGCGGACGAGAAGGTCACACTGTGGCAGCGTTTCGGACAGTTCGAGAAACTCATTCGAAGTCCCACCAGTCTTTATGCATTCAAGACCACTTGCGCGGTGACGATCTTTGCGGTGTTCATTTTCGCCCCTTCCCTCAAAGTGAGTGACGCCAAAATTCCTTTAGTATTTTGACTATTTCAATAAACGTTTCTGATTGCCGGAATCCCTCCACGCAGACGTTCTTCATTGACTACAGTTTGAACGGTGGTCTCATCACCATCGTTGTCGCCATGGCCCCTGTTTTGGGCCAAGGCATCTTCACTTGGGTTATCCAGATCCTCGGCACCGGTCTCGGAACACTATATGGCCTCCTCATCCTTCGAATTTTCTTGCACGTCGGCCCGCACTACTTTAATCCATACGGTCTCACATCTCTCCTCGCTGTGTTCGCCGTGCCCACGTGCTTCATCATCTACACCAAGCCCATGTTCTTTGCTGGAAGTCTTTTGGCTATGAACGCCGCCGGTATTGCTGTCATCACGCAGTACGTCTACCGCGATATTCCAGAAGCCCGCCGGCCCGGGTTCGACAGTCCAGCCTTCCGTACCGGCAAGTCACTTGCGGCACTGGCGCTGGCACTCGGCATCGCATGGTTCTGGCAAATCTACGTTCTACGTACCCCGGCTCGCCAGACCCTTCGTACCAAGCTCGCCGGCATCACGTTTGCGCTCGGGACCTACGCAACCCTGTTCCAAATGATGACGGAATCTTTGGCCCCCATCCGCGAGACTGAGGGATACGTTGCGCCCCCTCGCGAAGCCGTCGAAGCTGTGCAGCACGAGTTGATTCGTCGCGAGGGCCAGATTCAGGCCGAACTCCTGGCTCTAATGCCTTTGCTCCGATTTTCAGCGCTCGAGCCTGCCTTTGGTCACAAGTTCGACGGTGCGACCTTTTCACGCATCATTCGTGATCACCAAGTCATCTTGGATCGACTCAGGGAAGCACGCACCGCGATTGGTACCGAAGGGTTCCCCAGATCGATCAAGGACAACTTCACGACCCCTTTGGCGCCGTTCCGCGACCAGAACAAGCGCTTCATGCGGGCCCTCTTCTACCTCGTCGGGACAAGTTTGGCCACCAAGAAGCCGCTCCCTCATGATCTTCCGACGATGCTGACGGCCGTCAAGGACCTTCAACACGATGCGCTGGTACTTTCGCATCGCCTTTCGGTCAGCGAAAGTGGGAGGGAGATTGTTTATTCGCACGAGTTTAACCGGTAAGCTCTTTCTCGAGTGCACATCGACAGAGACGCAAATAGTGGCTGAGCTGAATGTGTGATTCCGCAGGTATTGGTTCTTTCTTGCGAGCATGAGCACGGTCTCGTACCGTCTCGAAGCGTGCGAGTCCGATTTAGCGATCCTGCTCGGCAGTGTCGAGGCCTCGCCCTTCGTGATCAACGAGCGCCCTTCAGGAGGTTTCCACTAGCCAGTGAACGAGGCAGTGCAGAAGTGTATGACGATTCCCTCATAATTTAGATGCGTAGTTCATCCCAGCTCTCTATCTCATCCGTGATGCCGTTTAGTAGTCAATTATCCTAAAGTTATCCTCATCCTGCGCGGGCACTGGTGAAGCCCGATCGCCACACAGGGGCATATGCCCGCCCTGCATGGGCAAGCGAGCTCACGACTTTCCCGCCCCTCCTATCGCCGTCAAAGTGGCCGATATTGTCCGCATGCTATGCCATGCTCTCGCACCTTAATAGCTGGTCGCCGGCAACCAGCGAGGCGGTCGAAGGAGCCCGATCGGAAGGTTCATGGAGTTAAATGGAATATTAAAGCACGTGATGACGGCGATCATTATCAGTCCACGGCACGCGCCGATGCTCGCATCACGTGATACTGTCCGGACCGTTCGAAGCGCCATCAGTCGAAGTGAACACGCCACGACTGTCGCGTGTACTTAATCTGGAGTTGCGTAGAAATGGTACCGTGTGCGCGTGGAAATAGTTCCGTGTGGGTCGGCAGTCGCCGGACATCACCAGCAGGGCCTGGTGTTAATTCTGACGCCGGCGATGCCAAGCCCGCTGGCACCTATCCCTAAGAGCTATTTACATCTACATAACCTTCCACCACAAAACATCTCCATCAAATAAGTAGCTACTGCAGCTAGGTATCGATTTGGTCAGGGGATCGTTCTCCATGATAATTCGGGCCGCCTACTAATCCTGATTGCTGGTCCTACCTACGGTGGGTGGGTACCCTTTCCGAGCTGCTCATAAATGACAAGAACAAGATGACGCGTGGTCCGTACCTTATTTTGGCCGGCCAGGAACTGTGAATTGCTCCCCGCGCATCTCGAATCGGCCTGGACTTAGCGCGAGTTCGAGCTGAGACATTCGAAACTATACGAAGCGACCCGACCAGCCTTCCCTGAAGTCACCGCTCATTCCCTTGCCTATCTTGCACCATCTACAATCTGCGCATCAAATTCACGCATATCTGCTGCAACGGTAGCGCCGGTCGTAGACATCGCACATCAAGACGGTCCCCGGCCGCAGCGTCACGCTGAACAAATTGAACCGAAGCCTTGAGTGGCACTCGGAGCCCGCATCGGCTACATCTCCTCAGTCCGTCGTGACCCAGCGACATCATGGGCGTCAATCTCTCGACCATCGATCAAGCGGACTATCCCCAAGGACCATCGGCGACCCAACTCAATGCTGGTTACACCCTGGGTGAGTGCTTCTTCTACACGTTGTGCACGACCGGCGGCCGATCATTCGCCGACGACTCGTCTTCCGGGCCGCAGTGCTGATCTTCATTTGTCTCGGCGAACTCGAATGCGTCGGTCTCTTCGGAATAACTTTCCTTCGCACAGGTCCACTGTTCGTGGGCTGGATCACCAGCATCTTTCTGATGGGTATCGTCGTCTCTTGGGGCGTGACCTACTTCACTCGGCAAACCAAAGATCGGACATGGGTACGCACCTTGGTCGGGATCGCAATCTTTGGGGATATTGTCACCGCCCTCTTCAACGCGGCTTCGATAGTACGACATGGAAAGAACCAAGATCGAACCAACTACGCCATCTCCCTTCTCGAAGCCCCCGATGCGCTGGCCCTCCTAAGTGGGGGTTTATGCGCCGTCGCGGCGCAGACTTTCTTCTCCGTGCGAGTTTATCGCCTGCTCCCGAGTCGCCGATATCGATATCCGTTTGCCTTTCTCGCCGGGAGTCTGATTTCCGCTTCTTTTGGAGGCGCAATCGGGATCACGACCGTCGAATTTATCAACCACGGTTCCACCGATGAGACGCGTGGTGCACGACCGGGGACGTACGAACTCCTCTTCACCCTGGCCGAGGTGTGGTTGTGGGCGAGCGTCGCTGTCGACGGCCTACTCTCAACCATGCTCATCATTCGACTCGCGGCCAATCGCAAAGATATTGGGCAGAGGAGCAGCAAAACGGATCAAGCGACGGGAACGTCGTTGTTGCTGCTCGACTTTATGCGGCTCGCTTTCGAATGCGCCGTTTTGACCATGCTCTTTGCCACCGTCGCTGCCATCCTATTCGTCTCGACGACCGAAACCACCAACCTCTCCTATGCTTGTGAGTCGAACCTCTACACGAGTACCCAAGGGTTTACGACGGACGGATGAGGCTAATCATAAAATCGTTTTGATCGTTTAAATGCAGTCACCAACGCGTTGCCCGGTCTTTACACACTGTCGCTCCTCTGGGCCGTCAATGCTACACACCGTCTGCGACAAGAGATGCAAAACATCGACCCTTCCGCAATGGTACAGCTCGTATGGAATTTCGCCGAGGACGACGAGAAGCAAATCTCAAGGGAGAGGAGGCTCGCCGAGCTCGCGCGAGGGGAAGATCTAGCCGTTTCGTTGCGCCGAAGTGCGGCGCCGCGGAAAGCGGTCAGGCAGTTGGGGCACGAGGTTAATTTGTTGACGATTGATCGGATGACAATCAGTCAGGTCAGCGAATGGAGGAGTCCTCAGCATCCTGATCCGACGCTCGAGCTGGACGATGAAGACGACGAGCACCGCAATCATTTCGACGACGTCACGGGGTATACGGGGAGAAGCTCGGAGATGAAGATTCGGGCGTCGGACGAGGAGGCAGAAGTATGAGATGACTCTTGTTATTTTTTTCGTGCTATGAAGTCGTTTAGGTTGGAAGGCTTATTCATCTTGGTGTACTTTGACGGATGGTAGCGTTACTCGATTGGATTTGCCTGACTGGCAGTTGCAAGGAACCTATCACTTATGCCGCCGCTGAGGTTGGGCCGAAGAGCACATCGCTTCTCAAGACCCATTTGACCCCTTGCTGTACTTTGAGCTAAAACAAGAGAACTAGGACCAGTCAGTGACCCCTTCTGTGACATCTCAAGATGGTCGACATGCGCACGACCGACTGACCCCTGAGTGAAGCATGCAGTCTCTTCCATGCTTGTGCAGCAACGCTCTCCCGCGCTTCAAGTCGACCTTGAGTTCCTGTCCATTCCCTTTGCGTGATGGACTGGGGAAAAAGGTTGTTTCTCCTCCTGGAAGCCGATGGTCAAAGATGACGTCAGAAACGTCGCTTTCGTGCGAGGAATTTGATCTTGCTCAACAAAGAACGTACCGACGACGCCATCCTCCTGACCGGAGAGGTAAACCAATAGCGTCCATTCGTTCCTCCATCCTGTCCGGGAATCTCTCGAGTCGTCATCGTAGTGAGCTGCAAAAGGAAGTAGCCCAGTCAGCTTTCGATGTGCACTCTTCGAGAACTCAGAACTGCAGAAGGAACTGACGACCAAACTCGGCATCGGGGCCGTACTTGTAGACGCGAATATTGGAACTCAGTCCCATAGGAATGTGCGCAGGTCTACTCGAAGCAATCTCCTTTTGACAAATCTCTTTGAGCCCCGTTCTCGTCCAAAGGTTGTGCGCAAAGTCCGGGTCGTCTTTAGAGTAGCGATCGTTCGTGCGATAGGCTTCCCCGCGTTTTTGAGGTGGTGAAGGTGAGAGTGGGAGAGAAGGGAGGAATATGTGCCATCGCTTGATCGAGGCGGGGTCGAGGAAGGAATCGATGATAAGGATGGAGGGGAGTACGGCGGTCAGCTCGAGTGGGAGATCCGGCGGGATGAACGTTGGCCAGACTAGCGGCTTGGAGGAGGTCCTTTCGTCCCTGGCTGTAGTGGGCGTGGTAGTGGTGGAAGCGACCTTGGCTTTGACCATGCTGTGCGATGTTGCGGACAGGCGCGGCGGAGGCAGACTGGGTGGGGGAGAGAGGGAGAGGAGGGTGGAGCCCAGTCGTGAAAGGAGCCGCGAACCGATTGAAGCAATTGCACCCCTTTCCGTTAGGCCTCTCCTGTTGCTCTGACCCCCTCCTTCCGCTCCGGGAGCGAAGTACGCTCTCTGCCGCCATCATGTGGTCACCCCACCAGAAGACATACTGCTAGGATATCGCTCGCATTGCTTTCGGCACAGCCCTCGATAAGGGCCAAGCCACCCCATTTCGGCTCGCAGGTTCAGCGCGGTCACGTCCACACGTTCTGGGACCGACACCAGCGACTCGGATCATCACTTCTTGACCGACTAGGTCCATCAGAGGGAGATAGAGACGGCATCAAGGCTCCCCTGTTCCAGCAGAATGTCGTCGTCGTCACTTCCGCCCTCCATCCTCAACGTCCCGACCTTGGCCATCCCAGTTGATGACGTCGACGAAGAAGTGAGTGCGGCAGTCCTCTGCGTTTACCATGACTCAAAGTACTGAGCTTGCTTACTACCCCAGATTTTCTTGTTATACACCCGAAAACTGGGCCTCGCCGAAACCGACTCAATAACGTCAAGCTCCGAACGAGCTGCGAAGACCTTTCCCCCCGGGCTGGGATTCTTGGACATGACCAAGGAAGTCATTGTTGTACCGCTGCTCATTGAGCCATCGGAACTTACTTCAGCATCAACCAAGTCGAATAATGGGAGGATGTCAAAGAAGAAGACTGGGCCGGGTGGTGGCCCGCTGCTGCCGAAGGAGTTGGAGGTCATGGTTTGCCAGGATTTGCAGGCGTTGAGACATCGAAAAGGGGATACAGGCGAGTCAAGGATGTGGTCAATTTTACGGGCCATAACGACGATGGTCGCGTTACTCATCATCACTTCCATTCATCTCTGTGTAGGATCGGTCCTTTGGCGCATCTCGTCAGTCCCCAATCCACTCAGACTCGTTCGATGCTGAAGAATCCCACTCATCCGCCTACCTACCCTCCACACAGTATCCACCTAGCCCATTACATTCTCAAAGACCACTACTTTCCCTCCCCCCTCCATCCACCTCTATTCCCCAGCCTCTCCCACCTCCGAGTTCTCGAGCTCGGCTCCGGAACAGGCTTCCTCGGCTGTGCCTTGGCCCCTTTCTTCGGACACTGGACCTTTACGGACCAATATGAAGGTCTGGCGTTGATTCAACGGACTTTAAGTAAGAATCATGGGGAAAATATGGCGTTGATCGATCCGAGGAGGGTGGAGGTGCTGGAATTGGATTGGGTGGAGGACGCGAAACATTCGTCTTCGAACTCGAACTTGACGAATTCTCCGAACGAATCGCAAAGTCGAGAGGATCTAGAACCGCATCTCATTATCGCAAGCGATTGTATATACAACCCCTCGCTGGCCAAACCATTGGCAAGGACGATCGCGAAACGGGCGATCAAGGGCAAGACCGTCGTACTGGTCGCGAGCGAACTGAGGGACCAAGATGCGCTCGAGATCTTTCTTGCCGAATGGATAGAGCTGGGTTTCGAGGTCAGGAGGTTGGTTTTTGATCAGAATTCGAAGAGGCGTGGTCTGGGGGACAACGAGTTTGTGGTTTGGGTAGGTTGGAAGGTGTAATCGTTGTCGCTGTTGCGACCCTCTCATCAGCATGTAGAGCAGCGAGAACACGTGAATGAATGGCAAAGCTCAAAACCAAAGCGCGTGCTAGAGAGCAAAATGATACGATCGAAAGATGATGTGGGGCAAGGGGGCTAGTGTACAAGATGGAGAACAAGCAGGGAACGACTGGAGCGGCGAAACGGCGTGAGAACCTTGGCGACCTTTGGTGCGCTTGCTATGATGGCGATCGGTAGATGCGGCGTGCGAACAGATGAGGTACAGATCAAATACAGGTGGGGACATAATCAAAGATGAAGACGCGATGACGTGTTAGACTTGATCACTCGACAATTGACTGCATAAAGCTTTCGCTCAGGGCGGTGAGACCCCAAAGTGTGGCGACGACACCAACGCCAAAACCCACGGAGACATCGCGGAAGCTGACACGACGTCGTTTCGGTGCCGGTGTGGAATCGTTTGAGGTGGGCGTGGAAGGCTGTAGAGGGGCTTGCTCCAGGTTGTTGATGGCGTCGCATTTGTTGTCGTCGGACAAGGTCGAAGGAGGAAGGTCTTGTCCTTCTTCATCGCGTAGGACCGCCTCGTCGGAAGCCTCCATATCGGAGAAGGTTCGTTTCTTGCTCGGAGTCTGCTGAATGACTTCGATGTCCGTACTGCACTTCTTTGTGAACTTGAGACTTGCCGAGTGTGCTGAGGTCCCTGAATGTAATTCATGTCAGCGTTTGGAGTCATAGGTCTGCAAAAGACTGAGCGGCAGAGAACTCGCCTTCAAGCTCCTGAGCGTCACGCTCGTGGACTTTGAAAGGCTTGTGCGCAGCGGCCTTTTCGAGCGTTACAATGCCCTCAAAGAGCCTTGTAGGAGTGTCGGGATACTTCGGTCTTCCCATGCCGCAGGATTGCCCATCAATGTCGGAAGACGGGTCCGTGTCCTCTTTGACCGGGTCTGAATCCAAGTCTGACTCGTTCTCACCCTCAACAAAAAGATCGATCTCGTCCAAGTCCGGGTCGAAATCAACGTGGGACTTGGATTTGGGAGAGAGGGCTGGTAGCGGGGCAGGGAGACCCAGACTCTCGCTTCTCGCACGCTTCGTTCCTTGCACATCCGTCGACGCAACACGCACAATACGAGGTGCCTTGTAGGGTGCAACAACCTCAGGGGAAGGAGCCATGACGGTCGCCGTGTGCGTGCGCATCGGACTCATTTCCGCGAACTCATCCATCGCAAACTTGGTGTCGCCCTCCGCAGTCGTGGGCTCGAGGGAGGGGTTGGCGTGCTCTGAACCACCGATGCCGGCGCTACTCGTGCTCGGGTCAGAGAGCTCTTCGATCCCGGGTTGAGCGAGCTTTTCCTGGGTCTCGGCCTCCAAAAGACAGTCAAGGGCTCTCAGGGAGGCCCTGAGAGTCTTGGTGTGGGGAATGCCGGAGGACAGCGCGTAGCCGTCTTCGCCCTCCTCTTCATGTTGGCTTGCGAGATCACTCTCGTGATCGGAAGAGGACATAGAAGCGAATGATGAGATGGAAGATTGTCGGTCTGCTTGATCAACCGATTCCTCCTTCTCAGCGTCGTCCGCAGCACTTGAGCCAGGCTGGGTGTGGATCTTGGGTGGGCTCGAGGGCTTGAGTACCGACGAGGACGGTGGCGTAGTAGCGCCGCGACTCGAGTATGAGAAAGGGGAACCTTTGACCTCTTCATCTTCGTCTTTGCCTACTTCGTCTCCTTCTACGTCGCTACTGAAAATAATACGTCTGCGCTCATGAGTACGGTTTGAGGCAGACTTGCTCCTCTGAATGGGCCTGGGAACCTGATGACTCGAAATCTCTTCGCAATCCGAGTTGTACACGCTCGAGCCATCGGACGCCCATGAAACGTGTGAATCGTCATTTGAAGAGTACCCATCGGATCCCGAGTTCGAAGCATCCTCATCCGATTCTTCTTCGTCGCTATGGCTCTCACACATACTGGCGTCCTCGTTGGAGTCGTAAAGGTGCGAGAGATTGTTTTCATCGCTCTCCTCGTTGTACGAATCACAGTGCTCGATGACGTAGACAAGACTGTGCTTGGGGCGATCGTCCGCTCGCTCGTTCGTGGTTTGATCAAGGGACATGACTATGTCAAGCTTTTGCTTGGCCGCCTCGGCGCGATCAGATCCATTGCTCTGCTGCAGGCCAGACGCCTGAGAGCCCCTGTCGGCGATGTCCGATCGCGGAACATCCGACGTCGCGGACTCTCGATCGGATACACTTTTCTCCTCGGTAAGGTCGATCGCGTCGGAGGACACCCCGAGCTTGGAGTCGATCGCAGGGTCGGAAAAAGATGCCTTGTCGTCTACAGTGGCGTTCTCCTCATCGTGCAAAACGAGTTGTTCCTCCGTGAGGCCATAGCCCTTGCTGGGCGGCTGTCGACTCGACTCGTTCGGGGTCTTCGGGGTGATCACCATGGTGTTATCATCTTCTCCGACCTCGGACCCATGTCGGTCGGACTCAGTGTCGCTGTCTTCCTGGGCAGAATGCTTCTTCTGACTAGGCTCGAGCTTAGCTTGAGTGGGTGACGGGGAGTGAGCGGTGTTGCTGCGCCCATCGGAAACCGAGGCTGCTGCACAGTCGCCTGCACCGATCTCTGACTCGATGATCTTGACTCTGAGGGTGAGGGGACGGTGAACCTCTACACAAAGATGATGTTTCGATTTGAGAAGAATGCCAGAATCAGCTTCCAATCAGAGAATTGTAGCTTCAAGCTAACGAGGGGTGGATACACGAAAAGACAGTTAAAGCTCACTCTTGTCACGATCGCCTACGAGGTGCTTGCCAAACGTCAACACGTCACCATCTTGCATCTGGCGTTTTAGACACCCGTACGGAATTGATATAAGTAATCATCGCCCCCAACATCCCTTAGGATCGGCTGCTGCTCACTCTGTAGAGACTCTGAGGCACGAGTTTGGTGATCGCCGACTGTCCGCGCCTTCGAAGATCCGTGCCATTCGTGGATCCGAGGTCCATGATCTCGACCACAGGACTGTAGAGTTCATCTCCAGGATTATCATCTCTGACCCTTTGCACCGTATCCCATTTGATCCTGGCATGTTTCGCACTCATGACCTGCGTGCCTTCGCAGCGGAGCAAGCCCGTGGAGAGGCCGAGCTCGCTGGCGTCGGCGCGATGACCTCCTCGACCAAGGTCGCGCCAGCCCCGCACGCCTGAGAAGCGCTTGATCAGCTGATCCGATTCGGCGTCCCTCAGCTCGACCGTGATCATGAAGCGCTTGGGCGCGTTCTGCATGGTGACTGTTGAGAGAAGAGGTAGATGAACGCAGTCAGTGATCTAAGACATGCCACTGGAGGATCACCACAGCAGTGGCACGCTGGAAGCAAGGCTCTCAGAAGAAGTGGATTCGGGATCGTTGGAAGCTGCCACTGGGCTTTCGGTGGCGCGCTCGAAGCGCCTGTCGAAATGTGGGGGTGAGACGCGGCGGCTCCGAACGACTCGACGCACGGGCAGCACACACACATGCCATGACTCGGAAGAGAAGGAGAAAGGTCCCTGAGCAAATAGTTTCACATTGAACTTACCGATCTAAGCGTGACTTGAAAGTGGATTGAGGCTGTAGTGGTCGTAGCGAGGCAGAGACTCCCGAGTCCAATCGCTTGCGACGACGACTGGGGCGCAAGGTTCCACAACGAACGGCGCCGACCGGTCGAGACTCGAGGAATATCAACCGCGTTCGACTAGTTTTGACGAGGCACGTGGAAGAAGTGGATCAAGATTGAGGTGATAGACTTGAAACTGACCCCGAATTGGGGTTGAGTGGAGTATGAGAGGGAGGGGACAGGTAGAGAAGCCAGCGGCGCACGATCAAGTCACGATAACCTCCCGGAGGCTTGTGCCAGCTCGGCACCGCCGACAGTCGGGGGCCGGTGGGTGTAACTCGCTCTGTAGCGCGATGTAGACTTTACAATAGCGTGAGACCCGCTTCGTACCTTCATTGGGTACTTTTAAATGGTTCAGTTAACCTCGATAAGCGTTCATGATCCCACCGGCGGGCGATCCCGTCTCAGCTTCAGCCTGCCATCAGGCCTTCCCTCGAATCGGAGCTTTGAGCTTGGGGCTACTGCGATCACCTGACTGAGCACCACCGAGCTGGGCATGAAAATTTCCTCAGCCGACACGATACCAATGCCATCGCCTCAATCTTTGATTTCCAAGCACGTTGCAATATGCCCTTTGATCACTTTCAGTCACAGAATCCAATTCTAGCACCATTCGATCGGGTCGGCAGTAAAGCGCGAAACCCTTCGGAGTTCCTATCAACTCAACTTCATCCAGCCCTCAATACCCCAATCAACCATCCAAAGTACCCATGGCAGATTCCTGGTACCTCGTACCAACCGGCTCATGCTTCTCCGCAATCGTCCTCAATTCCTTGACTTCTTCATCCGTGAGCTCGATCTTGCGCGAGGCAAAGTTCTCGAGCAAGTACTTCTCGCTCTTGGTCTGTGGATGGGACGAATCATGATTGGCTCAATTAGCTGAATAGCGCAGAATTCGCGAGGACTACTAGCTCCACAAGACTCACTCCAGGAATAGGGATGATGTTGTCCCCTTGAGCGAGCAACCATGCGAGCGCGAGCTGACCCTTGGTGCAGCCCTTGCGCTGAGCGATCTTTTCGATTTCCTCGACGATTTTGTAGTTCTGCTCAAAGACTTCCTCTTGCAGGCGGGGCAAACTAGCACGCCAGTCCTCGTCGTTCTTGAAATCCGCGGCGGTCTTGTAACGACCGGTCAAGAAGCCTGTAGGCAAGGGGTCGGCATCGTTAGGACCTCCGAGTCGCCCGTCGAGGGGCTTTCAGATTCCACTGCTTACCTCGACCGAGGGGTGAGTAGGCGTTGACAAGAACACCAAGCTCTTTGCAAGCCTCCAGCACGCCGTTGCGCTCCATGTCGAGCGTCCAGAGCGAGTCTGCAAGATGGATGGCCAAATGAAGAATTTGATCAGCTCCACTCGCGAGAATAGGCCGGTCATCTGCGCTTGTCCTGCCAAACTCACATTCCACCTCGATGAAGTCAATCTTGGTGATCTTACTGATCTTGCGGAGCGTGGCCGCCGAGCATTCGGATACGCCGAGGTACTTGAACTTGCCGGCTTTGCGGGCCTTGTCCATCGCTCGGATCGACTCTTCAATGTTGCTATTCCGTTTCATTGTGTATGAGGGGCAAATAAGTACATCTCGGAGAACGCAGTCTTGATAGGGGAGCACAGGGTTGCACTCACGTCTGGGGATCCACTCGGTGCAGAAGGTACGCATCGGGGGTGAAGCCGAGCCTCTTGATGCTCGCTTCGATCGCTTGTTCAAAGTACTCTGGGCTACCATCGACCTTGAATCCACCCGGGATGTTGCTCCCCCACCTCAAACCCCACTTGCTGACGAGGAAGACCTTTTTGCGCAACTCGGGGTCCGAGGCAAGGATGGACGAGATCAATTCTTCATTCTTGCCGAAGCCGTAGCTGAAGTGGGGGATCGACCAAAGGTCAGTGCCAGCTTCGAGAAGGTGACGATGACAGACATAATCCATGAATGCTTACACATCGGCGGTGTTCCACACCGTGCAGCCCTGTGAGAGATGGTCAATCGGATCAGCGCTGTGCATTCCGGCCACCCTCGAGCCCGGAGCCCGATCTCGAGAGTGAGGGGCAGGACATGTTGGGCCAAGGTCGACGGCGTGGGGACCTTACCGACTCGATGGCGGCACGGAGGGTGTGCTGAGCCTCCTCAAAGTTGGTCTTGCCGTAAAAAGCCGAGAGACCTGGTGTTGAAGGAAAGAGAACAAGTGGTGTTGGCGGGCATGTGAGCGTGGCTCAACGTCATAATTTCGTGGTTGCTGTCCCCACTTTAGAAACCTGACTAACCCATAGCTCCAAAGCCGGGACGAGGCCAGGTCTGGCCATCAATGGTGAAAGTATCGTTAGGCATTCTAGGAGATGGAAGGTTCGTGAGGTTGCTTCTGAATGTGGTGTTGGTGAAAGTAAGAGAGAGAGAGTGTGTGAAGTAAAAGCGCGCGCGGGTGGGGTTCGCCGTCACAAGTGGAGGCTAGTAGAGGAGAGTGGAGGCCATTGGAGGCCTACCAGCCTTTATATAAGAAGATTACCAATTTAGATTTAAAGGGGGGGAGAGCCTGTAAGTGGAGGCCTCAATTTGGCTGGCGGGGGGGGCATCCCCGTAGTTTGGGGGACCTTTACGTTATGTGGCGCCCACTTATTGCGTCACCTAGGATCGCATACCTACTTGCATACTCTCTTCCAAAGCTCGATCACGTGCTTTGCAACACCTTGTCACACCGCGTGGCCGATCAGCTTTAGCCTTTACTACCCTCGTCGGCTGACGTCGACCCCGGCGATCGAGACGTCTTAACAGGTCCGAGCTCAAACTGTGCTGCACGAGAGAGAGCATTTACATTTTAAGGAGAGGAATGTCCAAGCTAAAGTATGCGCTTGGTGGACCTGGAATTTGAGATTTCCGTGCGCTGCTCGAAATGTGACCCCTAATTCAGTCCGACCTCCCACTGGCTGATACCTACGTGACCAAAGTCGCTGGTGGAGTCAGCACTTATGGAAGCTGACACACAAAAAATGCAGTGACCTCACCCAAGTTGAAAAAGGTGCCGACTCTAGTGCATCAACTCTTTCGGTCGGTGCGTCCGTTAAGAGCGAGGACGGCCGGGGTCGGCAATTCTCAGATTAGGGATTACTAGGTTGGCCATATGCCGCGAGTTTACCAATCGCGGATTTGGATTCGGTCTCGGTGGTGCGACCGCCAACTTCTGAGGTTCTGGCTCGCTTTATTACTACCTCTCCCCTTCTGTGCCCGGAACAACTCGCTCACCTTCGTACTACAACTCGGATCGGCTGATCATATCCGCAGCCATATCCGCAGCTGAGATATTCTCGACATTATACTTGACCACAGCTTAGGACCTTACCCCTGACCTCCGTTCTCGCCACCGACACTTTGACTGGACTCGACTCCCCAACCCACACCTCGACGCCCCACCACACCCAGCCATGGCACCCATCGGATTCGACATGTCGGATGACCTCGACGATTTGACCGGATCCAACCCCAGCACCAGCAACGGTGCCGCTGCTGCCTCGCCAGCGTCGATCCTGGTGCTTTCGTGCCAACAGGCCGCGAGCGACGGGTCTTACCAATCACTGGTGCAGTCGCTGATTCGACTCGGCAAGGGCCCGGTCGAGATGCACATGTTTGACCGTATTGTCGAAGGAGGCGAGTCATCTGGATTGCACTGGTCTGGGAGCGGTTTGATCTTTGCCAACAGATGACTGTTGTCGATCTGGGGTGCTCCGTCGTCGTCGCGGCTCGGTCCGCTCGTGACTTCGCTGCTGCCGGCTGCCGGCCGGTTGGCGGGCGCGGGGCAACCAGATCAAATCAGATTGCGCACGATTGGCTTCGTCCCGGGCGCGCCTTCATCGCAGCATCCTCCTAAAGCAATATAGTGCTGACAAGTGCTCCTGGTTTCTTCCTATAGCCACAGTTCTCACACCAGCGCAATACCAACACATTTCGATCCTCCTCCCTTCGACGCTCATCACCCCTTCCCTACTAGGCTTGATCGAACCTTCGCTCGCACCGGGCGGAGTACTCCAGATCCATGGTCAGGAAGCCGCCTCGTCCGAATCGGTCGTCAACGATCTCAAGGCGGTGCCCGCTTTCGCTGGTAACGTCGCGACCGACCAAAAGGATCCGACCGTGCTGTTGTGCTCCAAGCCGATAGCCCCCTTGTCGGACCCCTCGACATCCACACCCGCCGCTAGTTCCTCCGATGCCCCCTCCTCCACCTCGGCACCTTCTTCGGTTGCTCTCCCCCTCCGATCTTCCCGAGCCGCCAAAGCCGCCAAAGCCTCCCTCTGGGCCTTCACATCCTCCAACGGAGCCGCGACACCGACCATTGACGAGTCCACCCTGTTGACCCCCGAGGACCTCGAACGCCCTTCTTTGGTCGAGCGCGAGGATTGCAACGTCAAGAAGACGCGCAAGGCATGCAAGAATTGTTCGTGCGGGTTGAGGGAATTGTTGTTGCAGGAGAAGGACGATTTGGGTGCGGCTGGCTTCGCGGAAGGGACGACGGGCGTGAATGGAGCTGATCCGGGGGTCGGAACTATGGGCGCGAATGTGACGAGCTCGTGTGGTAGTTGTTACCTCGGGGATGCGTTCCGATGCGCCAGCTGTCCCTATTTGGGTGAGTGGCTGTGCGCGGGGAATTGTCACGTACAGGATGATGTTGCTGATTGTCTTTCCGCCGCATTCTCACAGGCATGCCCGCATTCGAGCCAGGACAAAAGGTCACGATCGGCGGTTATGATGACAAGCCCATCGCTTGATTACGTACCCCCTTGGCCCCAGTGATCGATGCTGTACTGGCTTAATAACCTTCCGTGACCTGGTTGCAAGTTGTAGGAGTCTAGCCTTTGGCAACATTTCAATCCGTATACACATCAAACAAACTTGCTTGGGACCCGAAACAGAGTAAGGGCACAATGCGAAGGAACTGCGATTGCATACTTGTAACAGCGGGGCACAATTATACAGAAATGCGAAGAGGAAGAAGAAGAACAGAGACGAAATACTGCAATACTGAAGAAGGGAAGACGACACAAGAAGAAAAAGAGGCGAGGCGATTAAAGGACGAACACCCGAATACCCTTAGTGAAGAACCGCACGACGAGAGAAACAAAAGAGGCACCGATGTAGTGTGCGACGGGTGGTGAATGTGGGGACGACGCATACTGATGGATGGTGGAGTCGATATGAATATGGGCGGGTCATTATCGTAGAAGGGGCACACTCAACCACTGCCCCTTTGTTCGTCCGAGGGCAGATTGAGCAAGTCGCCACTCGAGCGACGGCGATCGCTCATGCCCGCAACCGAGCCGGCCGTGACCGATTCGCGACGATACGACGGTGGGTCGTCGACTGAGCCGCGTCGATATTCGTTGCCTAAAACCGAGTTGCCCAACCCTCGTCGGGTCGGCTTCTCCTCAAGCCTAAAGCCGAGTCGAGAGAAGATGCGCAGCAAGTCGGCCTTCAACTGTAGCAGAGAGAAGCGCGAGCGAATGGTCAGATATAAGCTTGGAGTCAGTTACCCCGGTGATCTGCGACTTACAATTGGCTTGGGCAAAACACCGCTGAACAAGGTCCCAGCTTGGTTGTCGACGGCGCCAGCATGCGAGCATACCGCGATCGTGGGCGTGTTCTGCGACGGGTTATTGGTCGACTTGATCATTCGAGCCGCCGTCTCGCCGTCAACGACGGGCATTTGGATGTCGAGGAAAATGAGGTCGAACTTGACGCCTTGTGCGGCTAGGATGGCGTCGCCGCCGTTGTAGACAACGACACAGCGACAGCCGAGGCGGATGAGCATCGTCTCGAGCACCTTGGTGACGATAGGGTTGCGACCAGCGACGAGGCAATCGATCGTGTTGGCACGAGAACTGCTCGAGGTTACGGGCGTGGCGGGGATTGGCGCAGCAGCGATCGGAGCAGTGGGGACCGGCGCCGAGGTCGACTCCTGAACAGCGCGGGTAGAAGGAGCGGGCGGCGAGAGCATCGAATACGCGTTGGCGTTCGTAGTGGCATTAGCGCTCGTGTCCGGCACCTCTTCCTCCAGCGACGGAGGCGACGCGCTCTCTTGCGTGTCCTCGAGCAACGATTTGCTCGAACTCGCTGTCTGGGCCGAAGTGCGACGACGTTCATTGGGCAGCGAATGCTCCGAGGGCAAAGATCGACCTGAATCGCTGATCGATGTGCGACGCAAGCGTGACGGCAACGAGTTCCGTCTCGAATGACCTGAAGTACCACCAGGCCCAACAGTTGGGATGTTCGTTTGACGAGTCTTGAGCCGGTCGATCGCTGTAGGAGGTGCACCGGTGGGAGGGATCTCCGACGCTCGGCGCGAGTGCGAGGAGTGGAGACTGTAAGGTGACGAGGGTGCGGTCTGGCGCGAGGGTACAGAGCTACTCGACGATGCCGAGGGAGATGACGGGGATGAGGGACCCCGGAAGTCGACGCTCGTCGTACGGCTTCGACTCGTCTTGCTTCCTGCCAAAGCGTGCGGGCGGTTGTGCATGATCGGCGATTCGAGCGGTGAGAGCGCGGGCGGGAGGAGCTGTTCATCGCGCATCTTCTTGATCACATCGTCGTTCGCTTGCTTGAGCACGGTCAAGTTACGGAAGTTGAATGTGCCAAAGTCGTCGTGCGGCGAAGGCTCGGTCTCGGAACGTTCCCGCGCGAGGCGTCTCGAGGTCGAGGTGGAGTTGGAGCCGATTGACCTTGCGCCAGAGGAAGAGACTGAGTTCTTGATGTCGGAGAGGTTAGTAGCAACGGTCGGCTGCGCACCAGGGAGCATGGGATCCTTGGATGTGCTCGTCGAACTCGTGGCTGCGACCGTCTTGACTTCATCAGGCTGAGTGTCTTCGTCGGCAAAAGCTTGCTCGGTCGCACCTCGAGGATCGAAATAGTCCGTGTTCTCCGGGTCCGTCACATTGGGGACGAACTTGACTTCCCCTTGGAGTAGGTTGGCCCAGTCAACACCCTCGAGCCACGGGTGCGCCTTGACTTCTGTAGCACCACCCCTTCCGAGGCGG
Organism: Microbotryum silenes-acaulis; assembly: GCA_003665825.1. Lineage (NCBI taxonomy): Eukaryota > Fungi > Basidiomycota > Microbotryomycetes > Microbotryales > Microbotryaceae > Microbotryum > Microbotryum silenes-acaulis. The sequence continues at coordinate 1,365,135 of QPFY01000002.1, forward strand.
CGGCTCGGGTCCGTACTTAGCAGGCGCTCCATAAAGTCCCGGGCTTCGGGGGAGTACTCGACGAGGTCCTCGTGCCATTCGATCCGGTGCGAGAGGATGTTTTCGAAGACCTTCTCCGGCGTCTCGTCGTGAAACGGAGGTACCCCGTACAGGAATCTGTGCATCGTACGCGAATAGACGCAAAGTTCAGCATACAAAGAACATCCAGCCAGTGTGCGGAAGAAGACACTCACTCGTAGCAGATGACACCAAGTGCCCACCAATCGACACATGCATCGGTACCGACACCCAGAATACTCTCCGGGGCCAAATAATCCGGCGTACCCACGAACTTTTGCGGCGGTTCGACAAGAGCTTCTTGTCTAGAGGTAGTGAGGGGATCGACGGACGGGTTGGCGGCTGTCTGCGCGGGAGCTTTGTTGGACGCCTGATCGCCACTGCCCGACGAGCGTTCACTTGCCGGCGTGTCGAGCGAAAACGAGTCTGTGATGGCCACGCTTCCAAAGTACGAGGCCGGCGACTGTCCGAGCGCATTTGCCGGGGTCGAAGACGGCGACGACGACTGTGAAAGCGCAGGATCGCGCGATAGCGAACGCAACGAGTCACGCCCGGGTCCAAAACCTCGTCCCCGAGCGGTCGGCATTTGCGTCTGACGACCGAGCAGACCGATTCGGCTCAGGCCAAAGTCGGTGAGCTTGAGATGGCCCTTGGAGTCGATCAGCAGGTTGTCTGGCTTGAGATCACGGTGGACGATCCCGGAGGCGTGCAGGTACTCAAGGCCGACGATGACCTCGGCAATGTAGCGCTTGGCCCAGTCTTCGGGCAGCTCGCCCAGATTCTTGACCAGCGCGCCACAGTCGCCGCCGTTCAGGTACTCCATCACGAGGTACAAGTAGTCCTTGCTTTGGAACGTGTAGTAGAGCTTGACGACGAAATCGGACTCGGTCTGCGTCATCAGGATCATGCGTTCGGCCTTGACGTTGGTAACTTGATTCTTGGCAACCATGTCGGACTTCTTCAGCGTTTTGATGGCGTAGTAGTCGCCCGTCGTGATCTTTTGCGCGAGGTAAACCGATCCGACTGGATGAAAGAATGAATTAGCGGACGGTCACACAGATCAAGATGGCCGGAGACCATACTCACAGGCACCCTTGGAGATCGGCTTGAGGATCTTGAAATCCTTGATCGAAGACGCCTTGGTTCGCGACGAAGGGACACCCGACGGGATGCGAGGTGACAAGACCGATGATCCAAGTGGCGAGCCTATTCCGCCGAGCAAGTCTTGCGGCGACAGCAGGGGAGATGTCAAGCCATAGAGCGAACTGTGACGACGGACCCTATCCTTCTCGGGGATATCGAGCGCCTCGACGGCGTCGTTGGAGGGGAAAGGTTGCAGTGCCGGCGAGCCAAAGGGAGAAGCACGAGCCTCCTCCTTGGCAGCGGCAAGCGCTTCATGGGCTCGCGCTTCCCACTCCTGTCGTACCTTCTCCGCATACAAGATCGTGTTGCGGAGACGATTGACCGTATTGAGCTTGAAGCGGATCTGCTCTTCGGCGTCTTGAACGAGTCGAACCAGCGCGGCTTCATCGGCGACCGGTCGTTGCCATCGCATAACCGCTGCCAGATTGTTCTCGGACTATGAAGGTAAGGACGGAGGAAAAAAAGTTCAATGAACGCGCAACCAAGCTTCTCCGAGAAGCGTCCCAGGATCACTTACATTCGGACTAAGAAGCCGTTGATCTTGGATTGGAATATCCCCCGTCTCGTCGAGCACGGATGGGGTCGAGATCGAGAGTGCGGTCTGTACAATGTCGTGGATCTGGTCCAAGGTCTTGTGCTGCGCCTTCCTGACCTGGAACGGGCCAGGACGAGCACTTGCAGCTGCACCGAGCGGGGACTTAAGGCCTTCGAGGTAGCTGGGGGGCGTATCGGTTGCCGAGGACTGAAGCAGTGGGATCCCTCGATACTCGGCGACGTTCTCGAGACTAGCTTCGTCGATTGCAGCGGCAACGTCGTCGATCGTGCGTGCGAGTTCCTTGAGTCGATCGTTGCAGTCCGTTATGTCACCTTCGAGTCGATGGGTCTCGTTACACGTCTCGTTGTGCTTCTCAAAGAACCAAATCGGCGTCGCTCGCTCGCAAATGCGGCAAAGCACCGTCTCGATCGCCAAGCGCGGGTTTGGCACCTGGTACGCGACGGGGTCGCTCGCGCTGCGACGATGCTTCGTATCGAGTCCGAATCGAGCAAGCGTGTCTCCGACGGGGTCGTCGGTCTGGTCGGCCAAGGGAGCGGGGCGAACGACCCACATCGTGTGCGAAGGCGAGCCCGTCATACCGTCGAGCATGAGCATGCCTTTGCCCTCCATGGCTTCGTACAAATCTTCCGGTGACTCTTCATTGTCCGAGGACTGCGATGACGAGCCCACTCGTAGTCGAAAGTTGACCTCGACGGTGTGCGAGTCGTCAGCTTCGAGTTGTCGAGTTGCTTCGGCAAAGACGGCGGCATCCTCGGGGAACACAAAGTCGGCGATTCCGAAATTGAGGCATTCAGCGGGTTCGAGACTGTATGGAGAAGATTCAAAGAGTGAGATCAGAAGTGGGATGTCGACAAAACCCTGGATTTAATTCATTACTGACCCGACAAGTTCTTGCCAAGCAGACGAAAGATATTGGAAGAGCTGGTCATCGAGCGTCAACTCCATCAACAGCGTCGAGCTTCGGATCTGCTCCACCGTCTGACGAAGATCTTCGTGGTGTGCCTCGGCGGCATCCTCGCTCGCGGCATCAGCGTCGATATCGTCGAACTGCTGCTGCGTTGGCTCAGAGTCGTCCGGATTTGCGGACTGTTCACCGAGATCGATACCGAGAGGCGACCACCTCGGAGCGCACCCGACGATCCCTTCTGGCATGGTGTTGGCGGCAGCGAGGATGGCGCCTGCAGAGGACGAGCAGCTGTCGCCCCGTGCGCGAACCTCGGGTGACTCCTCAGCCGTCGGTTTCGTGACGAACAGGATAGGCTCGGCATCGGCGTCGTCGCCCTCGCTGAACGACCAGAAGCCACGCTCTGCGTCCCACCACTCGATGACTCGACTGAGACCAGCGACGGCGAGCAGCAACTGGACGTACCACCCGCGACATGCAAGTTCTGGGTTATCATCCCACGCCTTGCCGATCTGTTGCACGCGAGAGATGAAGTCGGAGCACGAGTGCGGGTTCGATGTCAGCTTCGAGACGGGTGTATCCAGAATCTCGGTGGCGACGGTGATGATCTCTTGTAGCAGAACAATGAACGCCGGTTGAGCCACGCGGGAGTGTGCCGCGTTCGGCGTCGTCGAGGTTGCCGGTGAGCGCGATCCATTCGAGACGTTGCGCAGCTGCGGGGGCAGCGGCGAGCGCGAGCGCGAGTTGGATCGTGAACTATGGGCTGAGCCTGATCCCGACTTGGTAGCACCCTCGGCAAGCGAGAGCGACACGGCCGAAAGGTCCGCCGAGCGAGGTGCAGCCGTCAGATACCTCTTGCGAGGGGCAAGCGAAGCACGGCGAGGTGACTTTGCAGCCTGCGTCGTTGAGGGTCCTCGAGGTTGCGGAGCGCCGGTCGAGAGCATTGGCGTGCGCATCCGCGACGCACGGGAGGACGGACGACTCGTCGCCCCGTCCGAGTCGGTGTTGGCAATATCGTCGCCATCATCGACATCAATCGCCGCCTCATTCTCCGAATCGACGTCGTAGGGTAGTCCGCCGGCGAACATGGCGTCTTCGTTGACGATGAGATCGCCGAAGCGGCCGTCCTCGTAAGCTGTCCCACCGATCATCGCGGTCGAGGGCACCTCGTCGCTCCTATGCAACTCGGTCTCGACGTGTGCCGTGATACCTTGGATGATGCGACGGAGCTCCTTGTCGCAGTTTTCCTTAGCAGCCGAGAGGCGCGAGCGGATCGTATGGCGCACACTGTGCATTGAAAAGTTGGGCGTTTGCGTCGTTGCAGCAGGTGGCTTGGGTCGCTTATCCTCGACAGCGGTGGGAAGCGGATCCGTGGGAGCAAGAAGGCCCCGAATGGGGAAGTGCGTCGACGTCGGGACCAGCGCCGGGGTTTGGTCCCAGTACATAGGTGAGAACGACACGCTCCCTGATTGAGTGTTGACCGTCGAAGAGTAGTTGCCACTCTTTGGAGATTCCGCAGACGGAAGGCCGTTCGGACTGATAGAAGAAAAGAATCGATGCGACGTGCACGCCGAGGCCGAGTTGCTCGAGTCGGTCGACGCTGACTTGAGTTTCGTACCTTGACCATGGGTCCCCGTCCGCACATCTCGGTTGAGCGTGCTGAAGGCTGGTCCCAGATTAAGCGAGAGGCGTGGGTTCTTGCGCTTCGTCTCGCTTCCGAGATCGCCGCCCTCGCTGCTTGGATCGGATCCCGATGAATCGTGTTGCGCCGGCTTCGGTGGTTGCAAGCGATTGTTGGCGACGAGACGAACGCCAGGTGCGAGCGCCCCGGCGGGAACGGTCGCACCGAAGCGGCTCTGATACATGTTCGAGGCCGCTTGAGCACGCGCACTCAAATCCTGCGCCGAGCTCGCCGTACGCAGCGTAGGTTTCGGGGTTTGAGGGCGCGTAAACTGCGACGACGTGCGGGGGGCGACGGGCTCGAGGGTATGCGGCGACGTCGCTTGGTCGCTCGGTGTGCGGGGTGCACGTTGATCCGTGGGCGAAAGAGGGGAGAAGCTCGAGCGCACGGCGCTCCACCAAGTATCGATTTTGAACCCAAGCTTGCTACGACGACGTTTGCCTCCAGGCGAAGCGCCGACGTTGGTGCTTAGCGTCGAAGCCGTCCGTATGAGCGGCGCGATCGGCTCCGGCAGAGGCGACGCAGTCGGCTTCATGGGTATCGACGAAGAGGAAAGTTCGCTCGGCATGGATTGCAGCTTCAATCCGGGCGTCGGAGGAGGACCGAGGCTGTGAGCCGGAGACGAAGGTGTCATGGCAGCCGTCGTGGCAGCCGTCGTGGCTTCGAAAGGGTAGTATTGCTCTGCAAGGGATTCAGCAGCTCCAGATTAGAAGGCGAGCTTAGGTGGTTGCTTTAATTTTGCAAGTTCACGTATCACTTGCCATGTGCTTTGCCCTTGCCCTTGTCATCAACCAACTCACCGCCTGTCTCGGCCTCGCTAGCAGCCCCTAGCGCAGGGGTCTGTTGCTCAGCTCGCATCTTGGCCGCCTTCATACGTTCGTATTCGTCGAGCCAATCGACCCATTCGACCTGCGCACCATTCCCACCTTCACTCTCCCCTTCGAATCGCGTGATGTCCCTCTCGACAATCTCCGCATCCGAAGCCAACCCCTCTTCGTCGGTCGCCTGCGACCTCGGTTGTAGCGATAAATCACTGAGCCACGACGAACCCCTCGCCAAGCCGGGGTGTGACCCACTTGACGATTTCCACTTGCGCATCTTGGCCGCTCGACTGGCGACGATTATTTGCGCGTACTCGTCGGTGCTACTCTCGGGGGCGAAGAGGCCGCTCCCGGAGCCAATGTTGGTGGGGACGATCGACATGCGGTGGTTCGTCACTCGCAAAGATGAGCTCGGCGCTGCCCAGTCGTTGTCGACTTGGCGCTGCGAGATTGAAGTTAACAGCTCGGGGGAGAGGAGCGCATCGCGAGCGGCGTTGGCGGCGAAAGGGGACAAACCCGCCGAGAGAGGGGAAACGCCCAGGTCGTGCTGAGGCTCGTCGAGCGAGGAAGAGCCAGTCATATCGAAAGGCGACGAGGAAGACGCATGACTGAACGGTTGCGCCGCGCTTTTTGTCCGACTTCGGCCCGCGGACGAGGTCGAGGCAGAAGGGGCGAGGGACGGGAATGGAAAGAGAGGGGCAAATGCCGACGAAGCCGTTGACGGAGTCGCGGGTGAAGGGCTTGAATGGTGTCCTCGATCAAGACTGGCCCTACGCGATGTGGGTCGTGATCCCGGTCGCGACGAAGGATTTGACGATGGTCGCGAGCGGTTTTCAGAGTGCGCCGGTGAAGCGGATCCCGATGCTGAAGCCGGCGAGTGCGCGCGCGTCGCAGATGGTGTTCGAGGCAAAGCGTTCTCGAGCGTCGGGAACGTAAACCCGTCGGATGCGCTGCCCACAGGGCTCTGCGTCGACAGATTCGGTCGAAAGTCGATCGCACTCCGAACAGACTCGGGGACCTTGGTCAACTTGATTGACTCGGCGGGGGGTGGAGCGGCCGGATACGGGCTCGAGAGCTGAGCCGAGAGCTGGGACCGGTTCGGTGCGCGCGAGCTCGTCGGTGAACCGGGAGCAAAGGGCCGCGGAGCAGAGACCAAGTTGATCGAGGCTCGTCTCGAGATGGAGTTGGCAGGTACTGACGATGACGACATTGACAACGACGGAGGACTCGAAGTCGCAGCGAAAGCCGCGGCGGCTGCCGAGGTGCTCGCTCTGGGCGTCGAGTTGGACGAGCTCGCGTTGCCGCCGGTAGGCGAACTTGTGACGTCGAACAATCGCGACCTTCGCCGCGGTCCGAGGTCATCCGTAGGTGTCGTTGGACTCTGGCTTGGACTCGAGACGGCCGAGCTGACGGGGAGACCGCTCGCACGTCCTATCGACCGCACGCGTGGTATCCAGTTGTTGCGAGCGAGGTCATGCTCGGGACTGCTATCGACGAGGCTGGGCGAGCGTTTGTGGTGCGTCGTCGCATTAGGTGCCGTCGTAGATCTGACTCGGGGTGTCGAGAGCGTAGAAGACGAATTACCCTGTAAACTCGGAGCGTTGATATCCGGCAAGCCGACGATGGAAAGTGTCGGTGAGATATCGATATCTGCAAGATGCCAAGCGGGTCAGTTTGGTTCGTCCGATCGGGTCCCGCGAAAAAGAGACGGGAACAGAGTGCTGACTCACCTCCAAAAGGTGCCAGATTCTCGCGTACGAGAGGACTTCCTGCCCTTCCTCCGCCGAGGGCCCCTCGGCCTCCTCGATGACCAGTCTCCTCTTCTTCGTCGTCGATGGCTTCCTCATCCTCGTCTTCGTCGCCTTTCGAAGGCTCGCCATCCTCTTCAGGACCCGATGCTTGTGCTAACGGCGATGGGAACAGGGGAGTAGTACTCAGTCGAACGCTGGAGGGTGTGGTGGTGGGTGAAGGGGCGATGACGGCGGGGACAGATTGAGTCGCCGAGGGGATCGAAATGGCGTGAGATGGGGAAGAGGGGTGCGACGACTCGCTCAATCCGAGTGGGGAAGGCGTCAACAGGTTCGTCGTCACCACGGTAGATGTAGCCAAAGGGGATCTTTTAGTCGTAGCCGTCGTCGACAACAAGCTCGAGGAGGAGCTGCTACCGCCATTGCCGCCGAAGCTGCTCGACACCGACGAAGGTGGGGCAAGATGGACCGAAGATGTAGAAGCCTTGTCGTGGGTCGGCGAGAACATGCCGGTGATGTGGGGCCCTATGTGATGGCCCGATTCGGATTCTCCCCCGCTCTCGAGGCTGGTGGTGTAGTCGGTGAGGCTGGCCGACGACGAGACGATCGCCGACACGGTGCCTCGTCGACTGCGCCGCGTCGAACCGACCGACGAGCCGGCGTACGTCGCGACTGACAACCGACGCGAGGTGATCGACGACGACGACGACGACGAAGGTGGTGGGGATGACGATGTCGAGGAGGTTGGGGTCGACCAGGCGCGGTACAATGGACTCGAAGACGACGACGACGATGACGAGGCGGCTACGGTCGACAAGGGCGATAGGCGTGAGACCGTTCCTGACGATGAGGCTCTTGAGGCCAGGCGGGGACGGCGGCGGCTGCTGCTGCTGGGAGCGCCGGCGGAGCTGCTCGACGTAGCCGACCGCAACGATTGGGCTCGCGCCAAGGGAGGTGAAGCTGGTGGAGGGGATCCCGAAAAAAAAGAAGTCGAGGTCAAAGAAGAGAAAGCAGCTGATTCGGTCGAAGATGACGGTGCCGGGGTCACTAGCCCAGGAGGAATCGCGCTAGTCGCTGAGCTCGATCTGCCGCTGCCGCTCGTGCTGCCGGAGGCGTTAGCGGTGGACGCTGCTGCTGCAGCTGTCCCAATGCCGAGATCCGACTGCGTGGTGCTGTTGCTCCCTGTGCCGGGAGTACGAGACGAGTCGTCCTCTGGCACCTTGGCCATGCTGGTGTCGACTCGAGAAAGGTAGTCACGGACGTCGGTGGATTCGGACACGAAAGTAGCTTCGAGTAGTCGTCGTCGTTGTACGGAACCGCCAGACGCGTATAGCTGGGGCGGCGCGGGATTTCGAATTTCGACGCGGCTAGACAGCTATATTCGGCCACGGGTATCACCGCTTCGTCGTACACCGCTTACAGACGAGCCTAAAAGCTTGATGCGAGGGTCCGATAAGCAGGCCAAGTGAACGGAGCAAGCGTCACATGACACAAGCCCCTCGGTAATTTTGCCTACTCACACCCGGACCTTTCCGAGGTCGAAGAAGCGCCTATAGAAAGGGGCTGCTCTGCTCCCCGGGGCCAACGTGGAAGCACGGGTCCCCCTCGTGCACTCACGTGATCGCGAACCCGGCGCCCCGCTCAGGCCCACCCTGTCACCCCGAGCACTTGCCTACTTGGGCACCGCCCAAGGGTTCTTCCTCACATTCTATCTCAAAAGCCGCCTTTCTTACGTTTTACGAGTAAGAATCTCAGTATCAGCATCTTACAACCTGGCATCCTGAGGCTTACAATGAGGGAGATCTTCATTTTGCATGAGATATTTCATTCAGACACAACCCCGACGACCTCGAAAGTGATCGAGGGTCCACGTTCTAAACTCCCAGCTCCGCTCGCGGGAAGAGCTCCCAGCCTCCAAGGCTTCGGTTCTCCTCCTCGGCAATCGCTATATTTTCTTGCTTTAAGTACGCGTCTCTATTGTACGTCGGAAACCGACTCCCCCGTCGTTACTGGAGCATTGATGAAAGTCTCTTTTTGAGCTAAGAGGAGTTGTTCGAAGTGCGCCACCGTCGCGCAAAGTTCTCATCCTTTTCCCCGAAGGTGGTCAGGTCAGTGGCATATGTGCGTACCACATTTATTGTAGTCCAAACGATGCATCTTTTTTGAAGTCTAGCTGTAATGTAGACCCTCGTTTGTCCAGCAAGCCGTTTCGATCTTCACACAGGGGGTCCCTGCGCGGTAGTTCAGAGGCAGTACAAGCGTCTCGATCTAATATTGTACGTAGCGCAACATAGTGAACATAGTCCCTCCAAACAAAAAATCATACAAAAAATCCTACTTAAACCTTTTAAGACCTACCGAACCCCTGCCCCACCCGTTCCCCCAGCCACCGTCCCAGAAGGAGGCCCCTCTTTCTTGATCCCCGTCAACCTCCCAAATAGATTCGCCGAGGGGTTCATAGGCGCCCGAGTTCTAGGGAGGGGTCTTTGAGGTTCTATTGAAGATGGTGGTGGATGGGGGTTGGGTTTGTTTGAGGAAGATGGTGGTGGTGCCCCTCGAGTGGGTTTTACATGAGGTGGTGGATCTCGATCGGACCGAAGTTTCCTCGGACTGGGTGGAATAGCCTGCCTTGAACCTGGATGATCGGAAGTCTTAGTAGATGGTGGTGGTGGTGGTCCTTTTCCCGTCCGACCTGAAGCAGGTGGAGGCGACGTCGAACCGGCTTTGAGAAGAGTCAAATCGTTACCTCTGGTCCTTCGTGCTGGTGCAGCACCACCTCTCGATCCAGCACCACCTCTCCCCGTCGCACTTCCACCGATATTCGGCACCCCTCCGACCCCTCTCCTCGCGAATTGACCCTCCAACGATGGTGGGGAACTCGCACTTCCGGCACTGGTAGGTGAAATCGACAGCCCCGAAGCACGTGTCCCCAAATCGTCGATTTCCATGTTCGACGTCGTCGTGTTCGTGGTCGTGGTCGCCGAAACCAACCAATCATCTTCCAACTCGGGTAACTCCCCATCTTGGTCATCGTCGTCTGCCCAATTGATGTGCGAGGTTGGAGTAGCGGGTGGGGAAATAGACGGGTTCGAAGCTGGTGGTGGTGTACTAGACCTTGAAAGAGGTTTTTGGACTTGGACGGGCGGACTGGAGGGAAGTCTCACGATCGGCAGTGAACTCTTAGCCGTCGGTGGGGAAGGTGTTGAAGAAGGGATCGAGACCACCGGCGTCGGGGGGATTGGCGTGGGTTTCGGCGTCGTCGAAGTCTTCACAGCCGGTTCAAGCTGCGTCGACTTGTTCGTCTCGAAGACCAAAGCATTGTACGTGTCGGGGATCTTAGCATGTTCGTCATCGTCTGAATCATCGGCCCACATCGATCGACCGCCCAAAGCAGGTTGTTTCGCCGGTGCGGTGTTGGTCGTCTTTGGCGGTACAGACGAAGGTGGCGCCGTCGAAGTCTTTCGTGGAGGGGCCGTCGTCGGTTGGGTCGAGGGAGGTGGGACATCCAAATTTCTCAACTTGGCCAGCATTCCATCGATCGCATTGATCGCTTCCGAAGAAGTGCCTCCATTCGTCTTCGCATCGTGTGAAGTCGAAGGAGGGGAGGACGAGAAACACGATTTCGCCACGGTGTCCGGATTGGGTTTGAGGTTTGCCTGGGGTGATTTGGACAAAGGTGGACTCGGGGGTGGAGTAATAGCCCATCTCGAAGTTGCGAGATCGGTCGTAGCCTTCGTTGTCGCCGCGGGTATGCCCGTGGCTTTGGGTGGGGCTTTAACTCGGGGTGCCGGAGAATCGTGTTGGGTCGCTGTTGGATGCGAAGATGAAAGCTGCGACTGCGACTGAGATTGTGGTTGGGTTTGATTGCGATTCCTCGCGCCTCTCGTCCTTGTTCGCTGTACGATTGGTGAAGGTGCGCCTGATCCGGCAAGTTCTGAAGGGGCCTCTGTTGAAGAATTAACGGCGCCGGCCCGAGGTGGAGGAGCCAAACGTGAGAGGAGGGAGGGGGCGGCCGTCATGTCGTCCTGGGGATATCTTCTCCGTGGGGGAGAAGGGATAAATGGGTGCTGATATGAAGTAGTGGTGGGCCGGAGGGATAACACGAAAGGATCTAAGGTGTGTTCCTTCTGCTCCAGTGCGCCGGCGGAAATGTGGGGAACCGAGAGGAAATCGAATCGAGCGCAAAGGGATCAGTACATCTCCTAAGCAGGAGATGATTCAGTAGAAATAGGGACCTACGAATCAATAAGACGAGGAGGAGACTGATGGGCCAGGATGATCAGGTCAGGGTGTACGAGAGCGTGGGTTGGGGGATTGAGTAACTGAGCAGGCAAGGACCAGGCGTCCGCATAGTCCAAGGTCAGCCAACGGTCCGGGACGAACGTAGTGATTATGCACACCCCAGATACCGCATAACCTGGATGACATGTTGTGATCCCCTTTTGAAGCGACGGAGCATGTGTCCAAGGTCGAAGCCGCTGCGCCCCCACTCGAGTCGGAAGGGGCAGCCGAGGTTGGGTCGCAGCGGTGAAGCTAGACTAGTAAGCAGACTCACAACACCTGAGAACTCCAAGCTCGAATAAATTCCGCATAAAAAAAACAAGACGATCGAAGGAGATACAGGGAGGGTGGGACCTTGGACGGGCTTCTGGATTAGCTAGCGCAGTTCGCCGCCGGTACGGTACAGTTGGGGCGGTGTCCGATTTGATTAGTGCTGCATGATTGTCGGGAGTAGAGTTGGGGCTAGTTGTGCACGGGTAAACCAAGATCGTTGTGCGGTGTAGGTGACGGTGGGGAAGGAGAGGGAACGAGGTGGGGCAAGTTGCTGAAGCTGGCGAGGCGCTTGCTGGGGGTGGCGAGGCAGCGCGAGGCCGGGCGAGCCGGTCGATTAGAACTGGTCCGAGCGGGTGAGCCGGTGAGCCGTCCCTAGGAACCTAACTCTCAATTGTATATTTGGTAGCCGTCCCGCGCGCACGATCGGTCACGCCCAAAGCCAGACTGGTCGCCTCGTTCTTGCTCAGTCTCTCGCCTCCTCCGCACCTCGTCTAACCCCCCTCTGATCCCATCAAAATGGTCAGTCGCACGTGTACTCGCATCATGACCGGATCTCACGTAGCTGACCTCCGCCCTACACCCCCGCTCTCGTCCCCTCTGTTCCCGCTCGCAGTCCAAGGTCTCTGCCCCCGAACTCAAGAAGGTGAGTCTCCCTCACGCATGCCGTACATACAATACACAGGACAGAAGAAATAAACTCTATTCATGGGCTCTGGCTTCTCTTCACCATCACGCACCTCCCTCTACTCCTCTCGACCAACCGGATTCTGAAACTGACCCTCTCTCACCTCACCTCACTTCACCTCACCTCACCCCGAACAACAACAACAACAACCCCCCCCCCCCCCCCCCCCCCATTTCCCCCCACTCTCGAACTGACCTGACCACAGTACATGGACAAGCTCCTAGTCGTGAACGTTCAAGGCGGTCGGAAAGTCAGCGGCTACTTGAGGGGTTACGACATCTTCCTCAACTTGGTCCTCGACGACGCGAGGGAGGAGAACCAAGTGGACAAGACACCTTGTGGAACTGTCGTACGTGAGCACAGCCTGAGCAGAGTAGTCCTGGGGCTGATCTGTCCGAGTTTGGGTTTTTGGGTTTGCGATTAGGTCATTCGAGGGAACTCGGTAACGAGTATGGAACTCACCGCAAGTCGATGAGCCGTACCTTGGACCCGCAACGAACGAGTGAACGAACGAACGAACGACGAGCGTACACACCAAAAGCCACCCACCAGGACCAACTACAGCGTCCTCTTTTTATTGTAACAACACCACAACCCAACTCTCGGGTCGCGTTCCTCCGCTTGGCCCCCCATCGCGCCTAGTGTTCTTGGGGGAGGACGTCACAGAGGATTGGATTTGGGGAATGTAATAACAAACACGTTGTCGATAAAGCAAGTCCTCATTACGAGAGGTTCAGAGAAGGAAAGCCAAGAGTTTGGCAGGAGACAGGAGACAGGATATCTGGTCCTGCTCGAGCGAGACGATTTCGGTCGAAGGCCAAGGTCACTCACTCACTGCATCTCGAGCAATCACGTTACATCAATTCCACTTCTTTGGGCAGACAAAGCCTAACAGCCGAATCACTGCAACATAATACCTCCTCTCTCCTCGGCCATCACCCCTCCTTTCCCCCCGTTCAAACAACCAGCTCCCACCCCAACTCTTCCCCAGCCATAAAAGGCACCACAAATTCCCTCCCCTTTTCCCCCTCGAACCCAAAAGCCTTCTCCACCTTCCTACCCCCTTCCTGAACCCTCCTCAATTCGACTTCCTCCCCCTCCCGAGCAGGGATCCTATAAAACCTCCTCCCGAACTCCGAGACGTAGCCCTCCAACTTGTCCAAAGGAATTTCAGATTTTTCAAAGATCGTAGCGATGAGTGGGATAAGATCGGCTTGTGTGTAAATCCCGGCTGCGCATGGACTGGGTAACACGATCTCTTCGCCTTCGACACCGTTCAGGTTCGTACGGGTGTATTTCAACGTTGGCAATTTGGCGCCTGATGGGTGGGGTGCCGAATCACTGCCGAGGAAGAATTGAGGATTACCCGAAGCGATGACGGATCGGAGCGCGGATCGATCGGAAGGGTATTTGGCGAGGGGTTTGCAGAAGTGCAGGGAGGAGCTTACGGCTTGGTCGATGGTGAGGGCGAGGTGGTGCGGCGTGATCGTTGCGCAGACGTTCGAGGGGAGCGTCTTGACCTGTGTGGGACAGATGTTAGTTAGCAACCCTTGACGGAGGGTCGATCAGTACGCCCTCCCATAGGTCAAGCGGCTAAGAGGATACTCACACATTCGACAGCGGCGGCGGTCGTGCAATGTTCGAGCACGATGCGCAACTTGGGGAACTTGGTGTGGATCTCGCGCAAGTGGGGCAGGAAGCGTTCCTCGGCATTGAGGACGCAAGTTCCCTGTGAGAACATCGTGAACGATGATATCAGCCCGTCTATCGCTGCTGAATCCATAGTGCCGCTCCCCAGCGTCGATCCGGAAGCCGAAATTTTCGCAACGCCCACGAATCAGAATACTCACATCACCATCCACATCACTCGGCACCTCGCCATGCAAGTTCAACACCATATCACACCTCTCCATCTCGGCAAAGACCTCATCAAACACCGAATACCCTTCCATCCCGACCCCACCTTCGGAATTGGTCGTCACTCCACGAGGATAGGATTTCACACCGACGATGCCTTTGGAATGCGCTTCACGGATCAGGGAGGAGGTTAGGGAACGGGTCAGGTAGAGGGACATGAGGAAGTGGGTTCGGGGGGCTTGAGCTTGAAGTTGGGTTAGGTAGTCCATCGTTTGGGAAGGTTCGGTCAAGGGGGGGATCAGGTTGGGCTGCAGGAGAGGCAAAAGAGGGACGATTGAGCCCACGAACCTGAACAAGAGCTAAGGAGATGAACTGACCATGACGAAACAAGCCTTGACCCCACCCCTCTCGACATGGGGAGCAACGAGCTTCATCAACGCGCCTTGTCGAAGATGGACATGCGCATCGAATGGCGACGAGAGCTTGAGCGTCGACGGGGAGGCGGACATGGCGGCACGGAGCAGCTAGGAAGAAAACAGTTTGGTGAGGGTGGAGATGGGGGAGATGGGGGAGCGAAAAGAGTCACTTTCAGTAGGAGTGGTGTGGGGGTCGAGAGACGAGCGGGGACGGTAAAGTTCTGCCCGCGGCAGCTCGCAAGTCGAATTACCAGCAAGCGATCTAGCGCGATAGAATACGCGATCGCTAATGAACAATTGCCGCCGCCGCGCTCCCCCTCGCCACGCCTCTCTCTCTCTCTCTCTCTCTCTCCCTTTCGGCTTCGCCCCTATCGACGACCACTTTCAACCACAGCCATGTCGCCCGCACTGAACGGCACACGAATGCCACTGCCCGTATCGATGGCCCAGGATGATGAGCAAGGCATGTTAGGTTTCTTCCACACTCTGGAACGGTTAAAGGTACATCCAGGGGAGAGACTCGCCGAACCGACTCGAACCGACCGACATCCGGAGAGCTGATGATCCACTTCACCCCTGCCTGGACGGACAACAGACCAACAAGAGGACAGGATGGGTCAACAACAACGTCCAACTACCCGAGTCGATCGCCGATCACATGTACAGGTACGTCCTCCGACTCGTCTTTCGATTTGACTCCTTTCGCAACCCACGTTCGGATCAAAGCTGACTTGTCTTTTCCCGGTCGCAATGGCACAGGATGTCCATGATGGCTTTGGTCCTGCCCGCTCCGACGAATGGTGAACCCCCTTTGGATATTTCGAGGTACGAATACATGCATCTTCAACTCAAGAGCTCTCCGTCGCCGCTTTGCCGATGCCCTTCGGCGATTAGAACGAGGCGCTTCACTCAACTCGCACTCTCGTTCGGAAGAGATCCGATCTTCCCCTCGACCGATCACTAATCCCGAGCCTGTGCTCGTCTCTTCTCTTATTCAGATGCGTGATGATGTCTTTGATCCACGATTTGGCCGAAGCCGATGTCGGTGACATCACACCCGAACATGCGAGTGGTATTTCGAGGGAGCAGAAGCATCTCATGGAGCAGGTCAGTGCTCGGCTCAGAGTCTGAACCCACGATACCCTTGACCAATTTTGTTCATTCATACCTTATCTTCTCAAGGCCGCTATGGAAAGGATCAAAGGTCTGTTGGGCCACCCTTCGATCGCTTCGTTGAGGGTCGAGTCGCTGTGGCGAGAGTACGAGGATCGCCAAACGCCCGAGGCCAAGTTCGTCAAGGATTTGGACCAGTTCGAATTGGCAGTTCAAGGGGTCGAATACGAGAAAGGTGTGTAACTTTGATCGGATTGCGAGGAGGATTGAATGCTGATGATCCTTCACTTGGCGTCGATTCACAGCTCAAGGGATTCAGTCTATTCAGGCCTTTTTCGATACAACCGTATCCAGGATTCTTCACCCGACCGTCAAGCAATGGGCGAGGGAGTTGTGAGTATCCATTGACACAGCTATTCAAATCATCTGCTAACCTGAATCCTTTTTGCCCCCGCAGGATGCAGCAAAGACGAGCCCTGTGGGCCTCTAGAGGGTGGGAAGGTTACGTCCACGTCGACGTCGCACCGGATGCACCCGCAACGTCGACAAGTACCCAATCAACCACTTCAACACCCATACTCAACGGCCACATTGAGGAAAAGTCCTCCGCTCGAAATACTTTCACTCAACGAGTATGGGGTGAACATCGATCGGACGACACCGGGCCCCCAGATTCGTCAAGTCAGGAAGTTGGGGCTGAGGCTTGATCAGTGGAAAAGAGTGGGATGGGATGGGTATTAAAGAAATGCATGTCATTAAGCGTTATCCTGTGTTTGCGGTTGTCGATTGGCTCTTTCGTCGTTTCCTGTAATTGCTTCTTTCTTTTAGTTCGTCGCTTCGAGCCTCGAGGTTCGCTTCGCTGACGCCCATTCGGTCCTGGGGCTGGCGAAACTGCCGGAGGGCACGTGACCATTGGCGGATTTTCGCCGCCTCTCGGCCCAAGGCTACGCTTAAGCTTAGTTGCTCCATAGTTAGTTAGTTAACTATGTGTAAAATCCCACCTTCCAGCCATAACTATCTAACTATCAACTATGACCCAATAAACTAACTATAGTTGGGATAGTTAACTATGAAAAACTATCAAAATGGCCCCTAATAATGGCGCACGCCGAGCGTCGTTGAGGAACGTTGAGGGCTTACCCAACGCAATGACCCCATACGGCTCAGCAGTATATAACAATTGTTTGGCTGTATTGAGCCTATTGATCCTCTGGTTCTGCCACCGACTTATGAGAGCCGCGCTCGATGCCATGCTCTCAAACTACCCTCTTATGATAGTGTAATAGTATAGTGTATATGAACTCGAGCGGTATACATTACTCTTGAAACAACCATTGACAACAGTAATCTGTCATTTGAACGAGATTCTACATGACAGACCTACACCTCATCATCATCATCGAGGTAAATTGTTTCTCTAGTTCCTGTGGCGCGCCTCTTGGCGGGCACGACCTTTGAGGGCTGCGCGCTGTATGACAATCTGACGATAGCTGTAGATATGCCAAATTGTGTATGCAGAGTTGGAGTCAGTGATGAGACCGGAAGGTGCGGCAGGACAACAAAATAAACTCACGAGTAAGTATCATCGTAACTCCATAGCAAGAAAGGCCAAAACGAGGCGACCGTTTAGACCGCGTACGGTTCCGCACCACCGCCCGAAGTTGGCAACCCCTACACCATGTGGCACCAGGTGCCAGAGTTGGGAACCGGGTATAATTTGAGCCCAAGGTTCCGGAACCGTGTTCGTAGTCCTGAACTTGGGAGGCGAAGTTTCAAACTTGGGGCTCAAGTTTTCAACTTGGGGCGCGAGGTTCTCAACTTGGGTCTGAGATTGAGAACTCTGCCTCGAGGTTCGGAACTTTGACTCGAGGTTTGACACTTGGGGCAGGGTTTTAGGACTTGAAAGATAAAGTTTGGAACTTGGGGCTTGGGCGACGGACTTTGAGCGAAGGTCTAGAACTTGAGCTCGTAGTGCTAAACTTTAGTTACTAGTTCACGACTTTGCGGCGAAAGTTTTCACTTCGGCTCAGGTTTTCAAACCACAGCAGTGGGACTCGCACGGTCCTCTTCAAATCGACAGAGGCATCGATCGCCTTGCACAGGAACTAGCAAACCCAGCCCACAACTATACCACGAGCGATAGTGCCATGACCTTGAGTGGACTCACCGACTTTGATCATCATCAGAAACAACTGTGCAAGGCCAAATCTTTGACTAGGTCTGGACTGGGTTTGGGGCAGGAATGGGTTGGATCATGATAGTGTGTCAGTATATTATCTTGAACAAGGACAGAGATCGAGGAGGGCCAGTCCTTCGGGTGTTTCGAAGCAAGGAGCTCGAGCGTGACGAGAGGGTGCGAAGCTCCGACAGCGAGGTCGATTCTACGAATCGGACTTGAACGTTTCACCATCCCAAGCCAATCCAGTGCTGTGAAGCAAGCCAAATCAGCAGTGCAGTATGCCACCACAAGCTCACTCACACGGTGTCATCGATTGGAGAAGACCGTCACGGTAAGCAGGTGATGGTGCGACGCAATCAAGCACGATCCCAGGGCTCGGAAGGAACGTGAAAGCGCACCAGTATTTTGATGGGATGTACTCACCTTTGTTGGCGATGGCATGGGCGAGAAGGCTTATGATCTACATGAGATCAAGGTGATTGTTGATCAAGCTTGAGCCAGGCTATAACGTCATGCTTCTGGCTAGGAGCTTGATCGCTCGGCCCTCCCACCCTGCACGAATAGAGGCCGGGACTGTCGTAGATGGGCTCGAAGCAAAAAATTATTCACCTGTAACATCGCTGTTGAGGAACTAAGACACGAGCGAAAGCGTCAGCGTTGTACCGCAGCCGTTGGTCGCGCGAGTCAACCAATACCTTGTCCTCCACCGCAAACTCCGGGTCTGCTTTGCGCAGCTTGTTGCTCTGTTCAGCTTGTCGGATCTTCGCAATTGCCATATTGTCCCTTGCTTCTGCTGCTGCCGCTTCTCGCTGGTTGACCATCCTCTCGACTGCCTGTGACACCGTTGAGCCTTCCACGGGGATGATTGGAGTCAGCTCAGGAGTGAAACCCAAAACCACTTCGAAGGGAGTCTTCCCCGTTGATCTGTTCAGGCTCGAGTTGATCACGAATTCCACGGTTGCAATGTGCTTGGCCCAGTCGTTTTGTTGACGGTTGACCAATGTACGCAGGACCTGGATCACCGTTCGATTCGTTCGCTCGCTCCGCCCGTCGGTTTGTGGGTGAAATGCCGTTGACATTGCAAGTTTGGTCCCCATCCGCCCCATGTATGCCGTCCAAAAGTCGCTTGTGAAGAGTTTGTCGCGATCGGAGACTAGCACACGCGGCATGCCAAAGTGTCGATGCCACCCGTCAAAGAACCGCTCGGCTGTCGTTGCCGCATCGTCCGTCGTTTTGGCTGGGATGAGTCGTACATAGCCTGAGAGGCGATCTGTGACCGTAAGCAGTGCGTCATTACCGTTGCTAGGTATAAGTGGCCCGACAAAGTCTAGGCCAACTTCCCGCATTGGCCGGTCAGGCACACTCAAGTTGTGGATCCGACCGGCAGAACCGGTGCCATGCATCTTCATCGTCTGACAGACAGAACAGGACTCAATGTATTCCTTGCACGCCTCCTTCATTCCCGACCAGATAAAGTTGCGGCGGAGGTGATCGTACGTTTTGTGCAATCCGAAATGGCCCGCCGCGTCGTGTGCGTCATGAATGGCTCTCTCCCGGAAGTCGCCCGTCTTTGGCAGTAGGATTCGACCTTCAAATCGCGCGATCCCATCCTTGAGTGAATATCCTGGTGTGGAGTCGATGTTCTTGATCGCTTGTTGGCATTGTGAGTCCTTTCGATATCCTTTCCTGAGCGCCCGAAGGAATGCTGGGTCGAGTCGTGCTTCCGCCAGGACGTTGGCTGAGTCGTCGGTTTGCGGGAAAGAGAAACGACTCAGGGCATCAGCAACTGTGTTTTCTGGGCCCCGCACGTACACAATCTTGAAGTCGTAGTCTGCCAGTCGTTCCGTCCATCGGGCTTGTCGGCACGACAGGTTTCCTTGCTTCATGAAACCCGCCAGGGCGTGATGGTCCGTGAGGATATTGAAGCGCACGCCCAACAGGTCCGCTCGCCAGTGGTGAAGCGCTTCCACGATTGCCAGTAGTTCCATCTCATGCGCCGCGTAGTTGCGCTCCGCCGGGTTGTACTGTCGCGACCAATAGCCCACCGGCATGGCCGCCTGCCACTCTTTGCCTTGACTCAGCGCCGCGCCGATGCCTTGGTTGCTCGCATCCGTCATAAGCCACAGTGGGTCGCCTTCTTCTGAGCGGTCGATTGGGTGCAGTGACGGTAGCTCGCCAACAATTGTCTTGATTGCTTCGAAGGCCCTTTCGTGCTCCATTGTCCAGCCCTTATCGACCTGCGCCCCTTTCCGCGTCAGCGGGACCAAGATCGCTGTCCAGTTCGCGAGTTTGTCAATGAACTTCCGCAGATACTGCACCAAGCCCAGGAAACCCCGAAGTTGCCTGACAGTCGTTGGTCGCGGCCAGTTCTGGATACGTTGTACCTTATCGGGGTCGACACTGATGCCTGCGCGCGAGATTTGGTGGCCCAGGAAGAAACACTCGTCCGCGAAGAGTTCCGTTTTCTTGGGCGAGACATACAGGTCTGCCTTCCTCAACGCGTCCAAGACCAGTCGCACTCGCCGTTCGTGTTCCTCCAACGTGTCGGCGAAGATGGTGATGTCGTCGAGGTACACGAAGCACACTTCCCCGATGAGATCCCCTAACGCCTCGTTGACGCGCCGCTGGTGTGTTGCCGGCGCGTTGCAGAGTCCCATGGGCATCACGGTCCACTCGAACAGGCCCCATGGCGTTGTGACCGCCGTCTTTGCGATGTCGTCCTCCGCCATTTTGGTTTGGAAGAACGAGTTGGTCATGTCAATTTTCCCCCAGAATCGGGCCTTCGAGCAGACCGACAGAATTTCGTCTGGCAGTGGTAAGGGGGTGCGGTCCCGAACAGTTCCCTCATTGAGCTCACCGGTAGTCACAGACCCATCTCGGTAAGATCGACTCCTCCTTCTCCATGCCTTTCTTTGGGATGATGAACGATGGCGACGCGTATTCGGATGACGACTTCCGTATACGTCCGGCGGCGATATGCTGGTCCAGAAGCCGTTTCCACGCTGTTCGATAACGGTGCGGTGTGCGATAACCCTTTAAGTTCGGCTTCTTTGCTCCCGGCTTGAGTTCGATGCGGTGTCGGACTGGTGACTCGTACTTTGATACTGGTGGGATATCGCTCGGGAATCAATCCGCAAACTCCGCTCGCAGCATCGCTTCCCGCCGTCGCAGTTCTGCGTGCTCCGCCTCGAACATTTTGCTGCACCCCGTCGATGTACGCGATGACAGCATTCCAGTTGATCCGCGCCTTGTTGCTCCGCTTGGCGCCCCTTTCCGTGCGTTGCTGGGGATGCGGTCCAAACATCGGCGCGAGCAGGTCGATCGTCACGTTGGGAGCCTCCGGGTGTGGGACCAGGATCCGGTGGTTCTCGCAATCGATGTTCACCTTGTGCTTCGTGAGGAAATTGAACCCCAACACCACTTCCAACGGCTCCTGCAGCTTGGCCACCTTCAGAATCGTCTCTCCGGCTTCCCAGGCCCCATTTTCCGACGCGATCGGGATTTTCACGAATGAGGTAATGCGGAACGCGCTCTGTTGGCCTTTGATTGCAGTTCTGACCGTTGAAGGTACAGGCAGACGGTACTTAACTAACCCCAGTTTCTCAACCACCTTATCTGCGATGAAGGAGGAAGAGGCCCCGGAGTCAGCAAGTGCGTTGAACGTCGCCGAGCCTTTGTCGTTGTGCAGAACCATGGGAATAATTGAGAGAAATCGAGGAGCGTACTCGTTTTCTTCGTCCGTCGAGAAGTCGTCATCGTCGCGATCGGCAATTTGGTTGAGAGTCTCCTTCGGGCCTGCGTTCGTCTTTTTCTTCTCCTGTTCGGCCCAGCCTTCGGGAACATCCGGCGCCGAGTGCCATCCGGCCGTGCAGGTTCGCGAGAAGTGGTCGACATTGATTCGGCGGCAGCTGAAACATCCGTTGTTGCGTCGCAGGTAGTCCTTCATCGCGTCGGTGAGCTTGTTCGGCGTGCGGCTGGTGCCGGCGGTCGTGGCGGCAGAAGCCCGGTAGGAGTTCGGCTTTGTTGCGGTGACCGCCATCGCCTGAGGTCGTGGAGCGGCTACATTTCAGATCGCCGACATCATGTTCCATTGAGACCTTGCGAGCCGTTCAAACGCTTCGTACGAGACCGCCTTTGGTTTGGCGAGTCCCGCCTTTGATGATGCTACGTAGTCCAAGTCGTCTTGGTGCAGACCGGTGTTGATAAGGAGATTGTTCTGGCGCAGTACTACACTCAGTTGGGTGTCCTTGTTGAATAAGAGGATCTTGACGAACTCCGCGTCGCTGAGGGCCGTTTGCCCGAGTTGCAGTTGGAGTGCGCGAAGTCCCGATGCCCATGTGGTGTATTCCGCGTTGCGCTGCTTCGAGTGTCTAATTTGCTTCTCGGTGTCGAAGGCGAAGTCTAGGGGCAGTGCCTTGCGAACCAATGCGACCTTGAATTCGTCCCACGTGCGGTCCTCCGTCGACGATACTAGCCAGTCCTTGAGATAGTCATACTCCACGTGGTTTTGGATAAACATGACCTTAAAGCCCATGTCGTTGACACCATGACGCATGAACAGGTTGTCCATGTCGGTCAGGAACGCTCGGATCGATGCTAGGGTGAGCGGGCCGTTCACGAGCTTGGGTGCGATGAGCTTCAGGCCCTTGGGCATCGTCACCACCGGCTCCTCGTCCGAGCTCGATTCGGCAGTCTGGTCTTGCTGGTTTGACGCTGGTGGCGGTGCCCCTTGGGCCTTCTTGCCACGCGCCATGGTCGTTCGTTATCGTTCGTTGCGTTGGGGTGTCGCTGGCGCACGTTGGGGGCGTGCGTCTTTGACCGTTGTGAAAGAAAAAAAAAGTGTAATACACCCCGTAGGAGTGCACACCGGAGCGACAACGATAAGATCACAGGACCAAAGTATGTAGGATTGACACTGGACACTCTACGTTAGTCGCTGAGGAGAGACTAAGAGTGCCCAGGCGCGCGCCCCCCCTCCTAACCCAGGCGCACGGGCCTTACACTTGCCTTCGCATCCACCAAGGCCGGCTTCGCAGATCACGACTTGTCAGTTGTTCGCGATCCGGCAAATTGGGGCGACGTCATTCGATCGGGACAAGAGGACATTTGGGGCGCTCCGGCACAGGATGAATTCGATTCGCTTCTGAACGATTACGAGGTCTTCGAAATCGTCGAATCCTGTGAGCTCCCCGCGGGTGAGATCCTCCTGCGGTCGGGTTGGGTGTTCCGGACTAAACGCAACCAGCATGGCGACATCACCGCTCACAAGGCCCGACTCGTCGCTCACGGATGTGCCCAACGCCCTGGTCTTGACTTCGAGAAGAACTACGCCCCTGTCGTCAAATTCACGTCCATTCGAGCCCTCATCGCACTCGCCGCGGCCAACGGCTATCACGCCCATCAGGCCGACGTCAACAAGGCGTACCTACACGGCAAACTTGACAAGCCTCTCTACATGCGCGTCCCTCAGGGCATCAACCTGCCCGGCAAGATCCTCAAGCTGTCCAAATCCATCTACGGCCTTCGCCAGGCCGGCACCATCTGGAACGTTGAGATCGACTCGACTCTGCGGTCCCTCGGATACGTCCCCACCAGGTCCGACATCTGTATCTACCGCCGCGAACAAGACGGGCACTCTCACTACATTGCCTTGTACGTCGACGACTTGCTTTTGGTTGGTCCCTCTACCGCCGAGATCGACCGGGTGCTTGACGCGCTGGAACTCGCATACGGCATCAAACGTCTCGGACCTGCCGAATATATATATCCTGGGCATCCAAGTCAAACGTGGACAAGACGGCACTATCACGCTCTCACAAGAGCGCTACCTTTGGGACATCCTTGCCAGGTTCCAATTCACCGATGCCAAGCCGGCAAGTATTCCAATGCAGCCAGGTGTCGTCCTTGACTTCGAGGACTTGGCGGCCACCCCTCAGGATCGTACGCGCTACTTGCAGGCCATCGGTTCGTTGATGTACGCCGCAGTCGGAACTCGTCCGGACCTCGCCTTCGTGGTCAGCTACCTCGCTCGCTTCTCCCAGCAGCCCGGCCCGGAGCATTGGACAGCCATCAAGCAGGTCCTCCGTTACATCAAAGGCACGCTGGACTTGGGCCTCACCTATCGCAAGACCAGCCAACCACTCCATGGCTACTCGGATGCGAACTGGGGAGCCTGTCTAACGACCTCGCGATCGACCATGGGCTACGCGTTCATCTTGTCCGGAGCCGCAATCGCTTGGTGCTCCAAACGCGAGCACAGGGTGGCCAAGTCCACTACCGACGCAGAGTACCTCTCTCTTTCGTACACAAGCGGTGATGCCATCCACCTGAGCGAACTCCTGGCTGAACTTGGCGCTCCGGTCTCCGGTCCCGTCGTACTCTACGGTGACAACCAAGGTTCGCTGGCTCTTGCGCAGCACCCGACCAACCATCAGGGGTCTCGTCACGTTCGCATCTCGGAACATTACGTCCGCGAGAGGGTAGCTGAGAAGGAGGTCGAGGTCCGCTACATCGCCACCGACGACATGTTTGCCGATATCTTCACCAAAGCCTTGGGTCCCAAGCCGTTCATCTTCCATCGGGCAAATTTGGGTTTACGAGGTGCAGTGGTATGACAGCACGGGGGGGTGTCAGAGTGTATATTGCTGTTTCATCCCACTTGTCTTCCTGATTATGATTAGTTACTAGTTGTTGATATTAGTCGCCTCGCGCGGCTCGTGCCTGCCTCGCGCGCGCTCATTTAGCGCTTCTCATCTTTCTCCAACTATCTTTACTATCATCTTCGGCTCTCGTGCTTACGCGTATCGTGCCTCGGCTTCAGGTTAGTTACTGTGCAATGGCTCGAACTATCTTTACTATCATCTTCGGCTCTCGTGCTTACGCGTATCGTGCCTCGGCTTCAGATTCCTGAAATGCAATGCATCGTTGCCATCTCCATGGACGTACCGTGGGGCGTGAAAGACAGAACCAAGCGATTACGCATCTCATCTCGCTCAGATTTGCCTAGACTGGCTATCATCGCATAAAATCCCCCGACAGAATGAGAAGTAGTGTGGTACACAGAAAAGTTGTCATGGTAGAGCGAAAGGGAGACGGTTCGCTAGACAACGAGCAAACGGGATCCATCATCGGCAGGGGCAATACAAGAACCGAAGTAGCATTCTGCGACACGACTTACTTCTGGGGATCTTTCGTGTTTCAAAAGGAGTGTGTCGGGATCGACGTCACCGTTGTGTATCTCGAGCTCGGCGATCGTAGGTCTCAGGTGACGGCTCGAACTCAACCTCCCCCCTTGGCGCTCGGCCCACGTCGTCAGATTCCCAACATTCGCCAATAAATATCGAATCAACGATCCCCGGTATCATTAGCTAGCTTTTGTTTCCTTCAGTTGCAGTGCAATCCGCTCACATAAACGACCGTAGGTTGCGGGTGATTGGCTGCGCATCGTTTTATTGGCGGCCTCGAGTCGTAAAGCAGCACATCAGAACGACGCGAACGAGCTGCGCTCAGACCAATTTCGTCGCACTCGTCGAGGAGTAAAAACTTGTCAGCGTCGGGTGGAGTACCCAGCTCCTTGCAGCGGCGTTTGATCCAGGACCGAGTTTACGCAGTTGGCCGAATGCGACCAACTGAGACGTGTCGAGCAGCTGTTGCACTCGAAGCCGAACTTCGCCAGTCTCTGACTGCCAGATAGACTCGATACGCCCCACAGCATCTTCTTGATGTTTAAAACAGGTCGATCTGGGGCGGGAGTATTCGATCCATGCGCCGGGATGCACTCGATCTACACCTGTGACAGCCACGCACGCACGGAGTTCAACGAGCTGCATAACAGATATCGAGCCTCATCGCGATGAATCGACTTACAATTCTCCAGTATGATTGGGTAGCTTCCGCGGGCAGCTAACACAGATTCGGCCCATACTGCGCCATTCCAGAATTCGGATCGCAATGACTTCAACATCGCCAAGCCCTCGTGCATCCCGTCCCGAAGGCGCTGATTGTTGAGCACAAGCTTGGTGATCGCGTCAACGACGGACACACTACGCACGCACGTGAGATCTTTGAAGCGTGCTCATGTGAAGCTTGGATGAATCGATGGGAACTTCGTGGTACAGCATTGGTGGAACGTGCAGATGAGATCGGACGTGAGTTTCCACGGTCTTGAACGAAAGGGGCACATCGGTTAAACGGAACGAGCTTGCGTGGAGCAACTGAGCAAAGGCGGCATATGCTCCTTCCGATACGTGGAACTGTTTACAAATGTTGAAAAGGGCGAGCTTGGTGAAGGTCAATGGGTGGGGCCCCGGCCGAGGGGCTCCGGTCTCTGCAACCGGCCTGCGAGGATCGTCGGCAGTTAACTCATGGGTGTGCTGGCCTCGTTGTGGGTCGTCTACTCTGCGCTAGAGTTGGAGTCTGCATCGCTATGCTCATGGTGGAAGAGCATTCGAAGCAACGTCGGAGCTTGGTCGATCCGGAGCGATTCCTCGGGGTCAACGTCCTCAACTTGACGCTCGGATTCAATGGAACCAGAAACCGGATCGTGTTCTACCTCCATTTGATTGTCTTCCATGTGCACCTCGCCTTCTCCGCCGAAGTCGTGGTTTAGGATCTCGTCGAAATCAGCGGCACCGGCGCGTCGGAGGAGCCGATGTTCCCGTTGCGGTTGATGCCCTGGGACGGGATCGGGAACTGGTTCGGATCGAGGCAGCGTCGATAGGATCGACTCGAGAGGGGTCGGTGCCGAGGCTCGTACTGGTGCAGAAAACAGACGATTGACGCGATTTTCTGTGGGAAAGCAACGACAGTAGCGTATTCGTTAGGGCAGGCTGTTCGGAGATTGGGTTCAAGCGCGGTCCGAGCGGGATAAAGCTACCTGGCATGATGTCGCCGCCGTCGGCGCGAACAGCAGTGGACCTTCTCAGAAACTAACGAAAGAACGACGGAAGCTGGCTGCACCGCTTCGAGTAGGCTGGTAGGAAAGCGGGCAATAACTCCCTGCGAGGGTTTCGTTAGTCCGATCCCGAGTATGCAGAAGTCAGCTGAGAACTGAGAACTGAGCGCTGAGCTCAACTGAGTCCGGCAAGGCGACACGTCGTGACCGGTCTCTGCAGCACAAGGCGTTCGACCGCTGCGCAACCCTGCGCAACCCGGCCGCGCCCGACCGCCCGACAGGCGCCCACTACAGCTTCTAGCGCTGGCCGCACACTTGATCGTGGCCATTGGCACTCTCTCCTCTCGAACTCGCGGTGTTCGGTCACTGCTCGGCTCATTCTTCGGTCTTCTTGCACCAACTACGATGACCAGCAAGCTCAAGCAGAAGAAATTGCGGGTCCCACCTGCCTGGCGCCTTGAGGATGGCGAATCGGCTGCGGTTTACTGGGAGAGGATGGCCGCGATGTTCGGCCCTAACGGGCGACTGGATGACCGAGCCATACTTCTCCCGCACGCCGTCGAGCTGCTCTGGCGGAAGGAATGGATTCTGAAACTGGAGGTCAGGTGGACGAAGAAGATGCTTTACGAAGATCTGTTCCCTTCGCCTCAGGATTGCCACGATTTGATGCTGCCGAAACCGGTCAGTCGCGGGCGCAGCGCTGGCGCGATGTCAATTCTCGAGTTGACACCTGCTGGGTTTGGCTCTTGCGTACTACAGCTGACTCCCACGAGAACGCGCTCATTTTAATGCAGGGTACCACCAAGATTTCTTTCGAATCGACATATAAAGGTACTTGCTACCCGACCGTCGACTACTCCGACCACTACGAGACATCGTCGGACGCGACGCCTCCGAATCGTCAATCGAGGCCATCAAGCCTGGCGACGGGTCCCGTTCGGAACGGTCGCACTCGGGTTTGTCGAAGGGAAAGCCCAGCAAAAACAAGCACTGTATGTACAGACGAAGAAGTGAGGTATATGAAGGGAGTCTCTGATGGTCTAATGCCTACCAGCGGTCACCCCAAGTCGCAAAGATAAGCTTCGCACGCCTCCCGTCACCACAAAAGTCCGCCGAGCTTCGAACGATGCGATCGACACGTCCGAGATCAAGCGCAGAAAGACCTCTGGCAACCAGAAACACCACAAGAATCGATTTGAAAGCTCTGACGAACCTTCGAGTCAAGAGGAGTCGGAGTCAATCCGAGACGAACCTTTTAGACCTGCGGAGGTCTGGATCCCGACTCAAGGGGTTGAGTACGATCGCAAGATTGAGGACAATAGATGGATGAAGCAGGAAGAGAGACGAGCGCCAGTGAGGCGCGCGGCTCCATCCGATCTATCGAGGCTCAACCAGGCGTGGGATCAGGCAAACTAAGACAGATAGGCTAAAAGGCAGATGGTATGAGAAGGAAGATGTTTAGGAGGCAAGCAGATGTGATTGGGTTCTGACAGAACCCCTTGGCGGCTCCGTGGTGGCAGCTATTTTGACAAGGTCTCAATCGGTGAGTCCACTTAGAGCTTCATCCTCGTCCCTGCCACCTCAGACAAGGTCTTCAGTTTTCCAGAAGGCCGGATTGTGCTCATGCAACCTCACTCCCATCGCTTACAGGCCGAGATACGCCGTGAGACCTTGCTCTACTCTTTATTTAAACTTCACATCTCGACGGAAGACGAAACTTACGTCATTGGGCGACTCGCTATGGGAAAAGGTCTGGATGGCTTTGGTCACTTCAGGACCATCACAGCTAGAAACATCACCGAGGTATGCACCCATCGACCGGACATTGAGTCACGAGGCCGAGCATCGAATTAAGTGGCTACCCTCTTGTACCCCAGATGGCAATTCGCAGAAAGATCAGAGACGTGAAGAAGCACGTCGTTCTGCAACTGCGAAGAAATTCAACACCGCTTGCTCAAGAATACTTAGCTTCCGACACCGGAAAAGAATACCTAAAGCGCTTGTGAGTCGGCCGCGCGCCTCGTTCGCAGATCATGAATTGACAATTCGCTGCTGCTGCGCCCTGCGCGTTGTTCCAGCCACAAAGCGCGTGCCAAGGGCAAAAACCCGCCTCGACCTCCCGCAAAAGAGCTCAAATTTGCGGCGAGTATCGAAGCTGTGCAGCGCGTTTATGGACCGACCCGTTTCGGTCCCCAAGGAGTTATTTATCCAAGCGAACAAAAGTTGCGACAGGATTCAAGATTCATCCATCGTCTTCGCTCTCGGTAGTGGCTCTGGTCCAAATGGAAGTAATCTTTCAAGCTGGGCTCCGAACGGCAGAGGGCGTGTTGGTCAAGGTTAGTCCCTGTTTTCATTCAGGCATCGTCACGGCAACGTCGCCCTTGCTGACACTTTTAAAGTGTGTTGTGATTCCCGCCTTTGTCGTTTCTCAGGATGCAAATAAGAAGTACCGGGATCGTCAAGCCGCCGTCGAGCGAGTGCACGAGATAGGCGACAGGGTGTCGGCCAAAGCCCTGAAGCTGCCGGAAGGGGTTGCACCGGAGGTCATCACCCAGTACGCTACGACCAAGTGTTGGATGCCAAAGACGGATGCTCCAGACGAGTACGACTGGGTGGATGCGGTTTCAGACCTAGCGCCGTGCAATCCCGAATGGTCTACATCACCGAACAAATCATCTACATCACACACGGATGATGAGGACGAAGACCCTGAAGAAAATTGGGAAGGGGTGCTCAACACAATCAATGCTGAGGACGACATCCTCCAAGACGGTTGAATGGCTTCGTGGAACACAGCGGCGATTGAGCGAGAGGATTGGGGACACAGGGCGATTTTCGGGCATGACTGCTACAACAACAAACAATAACACGTTCTTCGACCTTACCTTACGGGTGTATGACAACACAACCAAGCGTGTACCGCAGCAATTCCAGCCACAATACTTCACTAGCAGCAAAACATCTCAATCTTCTGCTATCCGAGACATGGTCCATCGCCAACAGAAGAAACCTCATCTCACACGCCCCAGCACTGTACTGTGCCGTGGACCCTATGGAGAGCTTAGAGCCACTCAATCCTGTACACAGATGCTTATCAGTCAAAGACGAACGAACGTCGCTTCTGCCGTGTGCCATACTGCCCACTGTATCTCAATAGATCTTCGGTTTTACTACTCAGTTTTGCATACCCAGAAATCCTATGCTACGGCCAGTTAAAAAAGATCCAACAGTACAGTGTACTATGATCGTGTCCACCGCATCAAGGAGGTTTCAGGAGTGCAAATTCTTTCGACCGGTCTTCCACCCTTGGTAAACGAAGCGAACCGTGCGCAATCCGACCCCTGGTCTTGAACCATTGGCAACCTCGGCAAGGAGTTGGAGAACTTGACTCCGAAGTTACCGAACCTACCACCGAGGTTGTAGAACCTGACGCCGAAGTTGGAGAACCTCATACTGAAGTTGGAGAACCTCGGCACAATCCGAAAACCTGAGCACCAAGTTGCCACCTTTGGACCGAGTGAATGCACGGTGACCAACCTCACCTCAAGCGCCCACACCGTCATGGACGCTCCTCGAGGTCCCACACCGTGAAAAACTTCGCGCGCGCGCGCCGAACCGTGGCGAACCTCCCGGCCAGGTGCGGCACCGGTCTAAACGGTCGCCTCGTTTTGGCCTTTCTTGCTATGTCGATCAATCAAGTTCTTACGAGCAGCCTCGTCATCATCAGCAACAGCGCCGGCCCAGCTGCCAACGCACATCTTGGTATTCAAGAGGGATCCGGAAGTGGCGTGTTGCAGTTGATTAATGGTACGGCGCCCAGCGGAAAAGGCGCGTTCCGCATCACAGGCGGTCGAAGGCGTCGTCAAGAAATCGATCGCCATCTCGGCCAATGCTCCTTGCCCCGGCAGTCCTCGGCGACCCCTATAGTTGCCATAGTTACAATAATTAACTATGATATCCTCCGAGCCAGAACTAACTAACTATCAACTATGCCTTAATAGTTGGGATAGTTAGTTAACTATTTGCGGTGGCGTAGTTAGTTAACTAACTAAGCTTAAGCGTAGCCTTGCAGGCTCTCGCGGTGCGAGGCTGCGGTCCCCAGCTGAAAGTCAGATAACAAAGTACGGAGAGAGCCCAACCTTCAAGCACAGAGGTAACAAGCGAATAGGGGTCTCTGGTGTCGTAGCCTCTCGCATGCCTGACGTGGTCGTGCATGTTCAGATCGGAGTAGGCCTGAGCGCGAGCGGCTCGACGGAGATGGGCGCGCGCGCGCGTGAGCGTCACCGTGGGCGTCATTCAACATTTGTCTCGGTCTGCGCGCCGAGCAAGACACCGGTGGACGACGGCGTAAGGCTCCTCCTTTGGCCTCGTGCTCGCCACTTGCATTTGCACAACAATACCCGAGATTTATTTAGCTTACAGGCTACACCGAGCTCTCAGCTTCCGATTGAAGGTAGGGCAAGTTCAGCATTGATGGAGTGGATACGAGTAGGGATGCTGATGCTGATGATCACGCGGGGTTGTGTTCGCTCTCTCTCATCGCAGCAGCTACACCCACCCAGCGCCGAGTCAATCAACTTAAACTCGCCGCGCTCTCGCTGGCACGCACTCCGCACCCCAGCAGCGCATATACTACCCAGCTGGAAATCAGCTCTTTCTCTGTGGACGGTTGAACCGACTACGGTCACCGAACGATGGCGGCGACGACGATGATGACCTCTTCATCCCCGATGCGCACGCCGGGCCCGTACTCGTCCCCCGCGTCGCCCTCGACGCTGCGTTCACCACAGGCACCCCGACCAGCCTCGAGCTCCACCGCTCTCCCACTAGGGACATCCTCTTCAGCCAACGCCAACTCAACCTCGTGGTCCTCCCCCGATCGACGCCAGCCCGTCTCGTTGGTCGCTGGGGCTGATGGCGGCGCCGAAGCGATCGCGGTCAGAAGAAGGGGTTCCAACTCGTTCAAAACCATGTCGACCGGTAGTCTCGTCTCCAACTCGCCTTTCGCGAAACGACTCGGTCAAGTCACTTCGAGCCCCAAGTTGAACGGCATCACCTCCCCGACCATGTCCCCTACCTCGACCTTGGGCTCTCGTATCCCGACGACGACGACGACCAAGTACGGTGGTCTCTCCGTCGGCCTCGGTGCGCTCAATGGTTCGAGGCGAAAAGTCAGCGGCGAGAATGAGGAGAACCGCAACGTCTCGGCGGAATATGCGAACTTGGACGAGCACGAGGGCAAGGTCATCTTTGATGGGACGGGGGAGGGCCTACCCCGGAGTCGATCGGCATCGCCCACGGTGCCGTTCCGGCCGATTCGTTCGGTCAACCCGAGTCATTCGACTGCGCTCGCTGGATCGACGACGACGGGATCGAGCAATGCGGCGTTCAAACCTTCTCGACCTGCGTTCACGTCGACCAATGGCAGTCATCACGCCAAATCGGCCTCGGTCGGTAGTGGGCCTGTTTCAAATACACTCTTCCTCAATCGAGCCAAGGACAACGAGATCAGCCCCCCGCTCCAACAAGCTCCGTACGAAATCGCCCCTCTCAGTCACGAGTCCGCCCCATTCTCCTTCCACACCACGAGTTCGAGTTTCAGTCAACCTCGTGCGGCGCCGACCGTTCCTCGTCCGACGAGCTCAACGGGCACGCCCATCTCGCCCTTCTCGTTGGGTCATCGACCGGGACAGGCTTCTCTCAACGGTGGGGAGAAGCGCTTTGGCGGTGCAGCGGACCCACCTCCCAACACGCCTCCTCGTGCTCGTTCGGCTACTTCGGGAAACAATGGTTCGCCTGCTCCTGCATCAGCAATGAGTCCCCATCGACGAGGTGCGCATTCCTCCACCGAGAGCGAGACGGAATCGACGGCGAGTCGTGTGATTCGTCGTCAACCTAGCGCCAAAACCGTCACCTGGGCCGCGACGGAGGAAGTGCTCGAATTCGAAGTCGACGATCGACGGGCTTCAGGTGTCAGTTACGCCTCCTCCACTAGCGATGATGCGGGTTATTATGGTCGGGAGCAGGACGATTCGACTGAGGTCGAGGAAGGGAATTCGAGTACTGGCTTCGAGGAAGGAGGCTCGGTCGAGGTGCATGATTACAATTCGTCTGAAGACGAGGACGATGATGGCGAATCGGCCGTGTCGACTGTCGATGAGTTGATCGATAACATCGATCAGTTCATGGTCGAGGAACGAGGGTACAACGAATTCTATTCGTCGTCCCAGATCACGTCTGATTTTGACGCGAGGCCGATGGCGGAGGCGCTTCAGGTCGCGGCTCCTTCGTCGACGTTCAGCTCTTCGACTACAACGACGACTTCGAGTGGCACCTCGACGGGAGAGGAAGAGGGCGAAGACGCGTCGAACTATTCGGACGATGCTGAAGGGGACGCGACGCAGGAGATGATCCCTGCTCACGGGGACTCAGCCCCAGATGCCTCCGCCAACGCTTCATCGTCATCCTCGCCTTGGTCACTCGAACGACCTTTGCCTAACTTCCCTTCCTCAGACAGGGACTTTCTCGACTCGGTGTTGATGATGGACTCGCCCAAACAATCCAAAGCCAGCATCTCGACGTTCGAATTGCCTGACATTCCGGGGATTTCCCCCTTGATGGACTTTGGCGACGACGGTTCGGCTGGGTCGGTCGTGACGCTCGACATGGATCCAGCGGTGACGACGACGATAACGAGAGCTTCGACGTCGGCGCTTCCTCAGGCTTCTCACCCTTTCAGTTCTTCGGCCTACCCTGTTCGAAGTGTTGCTCAATCCGCGCCTGCCCAACTGTCCCCCGCCCAGCCGATTCGACAAGAACCGATCGGTGACTCGCCCATCCTCTCGGCCTTCAACCGCACATCCGCGCTAGTCCAACCTCTGCAAGCTTCACCACAGCTTTCACGCAAAGGTTCGGTCCATAGCGACGCTGCTTCGAGTCTGAGTTACTACGGTTCGATCAGCAGCGGCTCGAACGGTCCCATCTTCATGGGACGTGGACGACTCGATGAGAAACTCTCAGCCCATCAAGCGATGCTAGAGGCTTTATCCCCACCTTCAACTTCAACGGGTCGATTCCCCGATACCAACAACTCCGTTCCTTCCATCAAAGCTCGCGATTGTGCTTTGGACGACGATCGAAATAAGACGAGGGAGATTCACGCCAAAGCCGCGAGCAAACCTTCGTCCGCCACGCTCTCGACGGGAATGATGCCCACAATTCATGGCTCGTCCGTGGTTCAAGGCCTCAATATCGGTGTCGGTTCGTTGTTGACGCCTCAACTTGCTCACGCCATGTCGAGCCCTTTGGATCGATTACAAAAGGGCGTTGAGAGGGCCGAGGGAGGCTCGGAGTGGAAGACGGGCGATTCGTTGTTGTTGGGCGTTGCCGAGGTTCCTAAGGAGGCGGAGGAGAGTGAGGATGAGGAGGAGTTGAAAACGGGCTTGAAAAATTATGGTGATCGACCGACGAGAAGGAGGAGTTTGTCAACGGGGGATGCCAAAGTGTCGGAGACGACTTCGGTAGGTCTTTGATCTTTACCCGGTGGCCGTTATTATTTGCTGAGACTTTTGGTCTGATCACGATCTACAGAGCACCGATGACACGCCCAAAAAGCTCGAACTGCGCTTCGAAAGGCGCTTGGCGGGCGTTCCCGAAGTTGAAGCGTTTGGAATGAGCACGCAGTCCTCCCTCGACGATATTTTCAACTCGCGCCATCATAGCTATCGCGTGCGCGAACACAAGGTCGTTATCAATGCTACGGACTCGAACCGATTGACGGCGGTCAACAAGGCGGGTGATTTGGCGGCTAGTCCGGCGGTCAGGAGGAAGCGTCCTTCCAACATGGTGAGCAAGTCTTGCCGCGCTGATCAGGGACTTGGAGCAAGAAGCTGACTTGATCCATTTGTTCTCAGCATGAGATCAATCGCTCCCTCAGCACCGTCAGTGTCACCTCGACCGCAAGTCGACGCAGCAAGGCATTCCGAGGGCAACTCTTTGTGCACATTCGAGAAGTCCAGATCGATGGTGTCCCCATGCCTCGCGAGCGTACGAACGTCATCTTCTCGCTCGACAATGGCAAGCAGCGCGTTGAGGCTGGACGTCGGGTGCTCGAGCCTCGCATTGCGGTTCGCAAAGAGTTCGAGCTGTGAGCCGAAGTGGACCTTGCTTTCGAGGGAAGACCGTTGCTGAACCTCTAAAGAGTTCCTTTTTCCCAGTGTCTGCTCCCCTGACCTTGTCTTTTCTATCGATCTCTCCGTGGGACCTCCTCCACCGGTCCCGGTGCCAGTACCCCAAGTCCGAAGGACCCCGCCACCACCTCCGTCTCCGACCAAGACACCCGGCAGCCGACTGCGCGCATTGCTGTCATCCCCGAAGAAGAAGGCCGCTTCGAATGCCAAAGCAGCTGCAGCGACTTCTGCTCTTCCGCTACCCGTTGCCATCGCCCCCGATCCGTTTTACTCGTTCGTCGCTCCCGATGGCAAGCTCGCAAGCGCGACCGTGCGCTTCGTCGACGAGGCTCTGCGGTGTCGGCACAAGCGAGCTCGCATCACGATCCCCTTCAGCAAGAACCCCGCTCTTCCCTCGAATCGCCGCGTTTCAGGCTCGATCACGATCGATCTCTTCTACCTCCCTTCCATCTCGGGTATCGACAAAGCCGCGCTGCCCAAGTCGATGGACGAATCGATCGAGGGTATGCGCTTGGCCGAGACCAGCATCGGCGTCACCCACGAAGGCGTCTTAACTCAGATGGGCGGAGACTGCTCCGTCTGGCGCCGAAGGAACATGAAGCTGCGAGCGAACCGACTTGTCCCTTACTCTGAAGTGACCAAGATGTCGCATGTCGAGATCGACCTCTCCGCCGTTGCCAGCATCGAGGACCTCAACGCCACCATTGCCTCGGGAGGCAAGTCGGCGGCCAATTTCGACGCCGACGATGTCGTCTCGACAATGGACAACTCCTTCCGCCTCGTCTTCAAGGATGAGACTTCTATCGATTTCTACGCCGATACGGCCGAGTCCAAGAAAAGGTGGATGAAGGAGATCTCGCAAGCCATCTCCGTCACGGGGAATGAGCCGGTTCCGCAATGGGCGCTCTTGGCCAAGCGTCAGGCGGCCAAGAAGGCACAATGATGATTACCTCGTACTTTACTGTAGTCCTTGCTTTACGTACTTTCTGCTCTTTGTTTCGATCGGTGTCCAGGGCACATCGATCTTGCTTCTTCTTTGTTTCTTTGTCTTATGGACCATTTCGTTTTGCCTTTCTTTTTGCTCTTCTTGATTGGATAAAATTCATTTTTGCATCGATTCACGTAATTCTTGTGCGTTCCCACAATGGAATAGAACTTTCTGTGCTTTGTGAAGTTGTGATCTCTCTCTCTCTCTCTCTCTCTCTCTCTCTCTCGGGAGCAGACCCTATCGCAGGATAAAAACGGGAGTTCAATGCTAGTATGGAATTGTAAGATGAGCTCGGTCTACTCAGTTCGCTACTGCATCCAAAGCCTTCTTCAGATCCCCGGTTGACTCGACACCACTCGCCTTCCCTGTCTCAGCCTCAGCCCCACTTGCGGCGGCAGCAGCAGCAGCAGCATCCCTCGCCTTCTCCTCTGGTGTCTTCAAGTGCTCAGGCTTGGGTGTGAACCTTTTCTCCTTCTTGGGTTTTGTTGCCTTAACTTCAGGCGGGTACGCCTTGGCCTCGGCGGTCTTGAACGCCTCCGAACCGTTGAAGTCGTCCTGAATCGGTTTGAGCAAAGCGTTGATCGCTTGCACGGCGGCGATTTTGAGGTCACCAGGGTGGATCTCGTTCGCGGCGTAGGCCTTTTCGAGGTCGTCGGCGGAAGCAAAACTGCGCGCCTGACCACCGTGTTTGGGGTCCCCCTTGATGGTGAAAACGACGTCGTCCGAATCGGCCCAGGCTCGTTCCGAAGCTCGACCTTGCCCGCTCATCAATTTCCCGATCGGGATAACGACGTTCCTAATGAAAGCGAGTACGCCATTACCTTCGACTTCGCCAGGTGCACAATGGGCTTTCTGGATCTTGGTCTTGACTTGGGCCGGGGTGTCGAGGAAATCGATCTTGGAGTTCGGGTCCGAGGACGACATTTTGCCTCCGGAGAGACCGGGGACCATCGAGTTCATCAAGTGCGAGCGCTTCTTGTAGCCGACCTTGGGGAGGTACAGTTCGGCGTAGGTGAAGATCTTGCGCTGCTCGGGGAGAAAAGAGGGGGTCCGTAGAAGTCGTCAGGTTCCAAAAGGCTGATCTCAAGAGGAATCGTCCCGCGTTGCTTACCTGATCGACACCACCGAATTGGAAATCGACACCCAAATACTCCTCGTCGAGGGCTTGCAAAAGAGGGTACAAAAGACCACTGAGCAGCGGGCTGGAAACCTGCTTGACGACCTCAGCCCCGGCCTTGCGCGCATCGTGCTCGGAGGTAATGGAGGTGAGCTTGTACTTGTCGAGGTTGTACTCGGCCGAGTACTGGTACGACGACCCGACGACGAACTTGACCTGGTCGAGCGAGAGGTGCAGCGAGCGGAAAACGGAGCTGATGAGCAACCGGTAGTACTCGGCGCGGGCTTGGACGAGCTCGAGCGGAGCTTTGAGGTTGTCGAGGAAAGCGTGGACGTCTGGTTTGATGAGCATGAGGGAACGGTCATTATCAGC
This sequence comes from Microbotryum silenes-acaulis, assembly GCA_003665825.1. Lineage (NCBI taxonomy): Eukaryota > Fungi > Basidiomycota > Microbotryomycetes > Microbotryales > Microbotryaceae > Microbotryum > Microbotryum silenes-acaulis. The sequence goes on from QPFY01000002.1 coordinate 1,402,408, forward strand.
TGGGGGTGATCGGAGCATAGGAGAGCAACTTGAGCCGAAACTGACCAGCCAGCAAGATCTTGACTTCGACGCCTGCGGTGATGAAGTCGGCGAGCTTGGCTAACGGAACAAAGTATCCCAAGTGCGCTGTGATTGATGGATCAAGAATCAATTAGTCGTGAGCTCTGTCGTCGATCCTCGCAGCGCTCTGTGGACCCATGCCCCCGCCGAGTTCGAAGCTAATCGTGCGAAGGAAATCATCCCGGGGCCAGGTCCTCTAACGTAAAGATGTGGCAGCATCCCTGAGAGACAAGTCATTGGACAAGGGGCAGTATGCCAACTCACGCCTTCCGGTGGGTGCTGTACCCCAGTAAGCGACGAGATCGCGCTCCTCGAGCGTGGCCTTCATCGCGTCACCGCCCAAGACCTCAGCAAGGTTCTGCGTGATGATCTCATACTTCTGGCTGGCCGAACTGCAAAATGGAAAGACGTTGTGATGGGCTGGTAGTCAGCACCGCGAGGATTCGCCTGTCAGCGCAGCCCTGACGTTGCGACTGGGTGCGAGGATGGGTGGTAGATGCACTGAAAGGTGCTTACAGCGACCTCGTGGGGGCTGATGTTCTTTCTGTTGTTGACGCAGACATCGCTGGCAAGATAGACGGTCGTGATGGCTGCTCAAGAGTTGGGTCTTCGTCGCGGTCGGGCAAAAGGACTCGCGAAGTTGACTCACATTTGAGCCGCAGCTAATAGTCAATTCCTCGCCCGAGGCACAGCTCCGCTCCGTCCATAAATCGCGGGCATTATTGACCAGTTGATTTCATCGAACTTGCGTTACACGTCTCCATCTACTTCTTGAAATGATTGAATTGTCTAATCTCGACTGGTCCTCGCCATATGGGACAAAGTGACGAGTCCTGCGAAATTTCGCTGGAAATTTGCAAGTTCGCACGTCGACTCAGACCACGCCATTGTCGCGTCGCTTCGGACTCGAGTCGACTCCGCGATCCAAAATTGACCAGAAAGCTCTTGACAGCGAATTGGTGCTGCTTCATCTCTACAATCTAGTTCTGGGGGGTGCGCTCGACGAATCGCAGGCCTTGTAAGTTACTAGTAGTGATCGTCCTGCACGTGTTCTCCATTTGTCAAAAAAGAGAGAGCTGCGGAAGCGCCGGGTCCCGCTTCCGAATTTGAAATTGAACCGAATTTGAAATGATCTCGCCCGCTTCCGTCGCATCTCGCAACACCGCTCAGCCGGCGGTGCGTGCTCTCTCTGTCTCTGCTTCCACGCCACGACCCTTTCTAGGTCTCCTACATCCTCATCGACCTTTGCAACTTCGGCCACTCGTCCTTAATCCAGCTCACGAGCCGTGACAACCCCAAAGCTTCGGAGTCCAGGATCCAACTTAGCGCGAGCATCATTCAGTAGACGATGGCTGATCATAGCGCAGCATACGATGTGGGTTCGGCGGCCTCGACTGTTCATAAAGACGCCCACACGACTGTTCGGAAAACCCAGCACGTCAGTGCCAAAGGTGAGCAAACTCGGCTTAGGCTCCTCTCCGGGCTGCCTCCGTCCGCTGCAGCTGGCAGCGATCCGTACGCGCCACTAGTCGCGACAGCGACAGAGCAATTATAGGCACTCATCGTCTGGCTCTCGTGGTTAGAATGGGATTGGACTGACAAACTTATCGCATACTATCTAATAGATTTGTTTCGATCATTGAGTTGGGGAGACCGATTACTCGCGCCGGCGGTCCTCGGGGCGATGATTCTCGGAGTTGGGTTGGGCAACGCCATTCCCGAAGCAAAGCTTTCGCGGGTGTTCGATGCTGGCAGTCCTGATTCGACCGCATCTTGGCAAGGCGTTTCCATTCGTAAGTCTCCTCGATTGCCTTTCGACATCTGAAGAGCAATTACTGATTGGTTTCGGCCACATTTCCGGTCAAAAAAGCTCTCATGATCGGTCTCTTGGTCATGATTTGGCCTGCGATGAGCAAAGTGCAGTGGGAAGCAATTCCGGCTCTGTTTCGTTCCCGGTCGATCTACATCCACCTCGGCATCTCGCTTGTTCTCAACTGGATCGTGGCGCCCTTCGTTATGGCCGCGTGCGCGTGGATCGCGCTGCCCGAGGCGAGCTTGGATCGGGAACGAAGAGGGGTTCTGCTCGTCGGGGTCGCTCGCTGCATCGCCATGGTCATCATTTGGACCGGTATCGCGCAAGGCGATACTGACTACTGCGCCATCTTGGTCGTCGCAAACTCGCTGCTGCAGATCGTCCTCTTCAGCCCTTACGCCGTGCTCTTCTGCAACTACCTCGGCGTGCGAGCCGGAAGTGATCTTGGCCCCCTCAAGCTTGCCTACAGTCAGGTCGCCAAAAGTGTTGGAATCTATCTCGGCATCCCCCTCGCAGCGGGTGCGGTAACACGTGCGCTCGTGCTCCTCACACTGAGACCGAAAGCCCGAGCCCGCTTTTTCAACTACTTCGGTCCCCTCGGCGAGATCGGACTGCTCTACGTCATCATCGTCTTGTTCACGAACCAAGGCCGAGCCATCATTCACAATATCGGCACCGTTGTTCGCATCTGCGTTCCGTAAGTGCCTCGTTCCCACCCGATCTTGGCGTGTCTCACTCCCTATCCCCTATCTCAGTCTCGTGGGGTCAGGGTCTCGCTCTTTTGCGTTGCCAAACAAGAGACTTATAAGTGGACGTCAACTGACACGGCACCCCAACTTCTTCCGTGGCCCAGGTTGATCATGTACTTCACCATCGTTTGGACCGTCACGTTTTATTCCTTCTACAAGTTCTCTCGCTCGAAGTACGGCGCCATTGCTGGTGGATACGAGAAAGCGGTCACACAGGGTTTCACTGCTGGGTCCAACAATTTCGAAATCGCAATTGCAATCGCAGTCGCATCCTTCGGAGGAGAAGCACCAGAGACGTTGGCGGCGACGCTCGGGCCGCTGATAGAGGTGCCTGTCTTGTTATGCCTGTCTTATGTCGCGCTCTACTTCCGCGATCGGATGGATTGGGGCTCGGACGCCGCGGTTAACAACGCGATTGCTGACGGCCACCACTCGGATGCTGAAGCTGGCATAGGAGGGCTGGCAAGGGAGAAAATAGAGGTAGGGTCCGCGCGGAACGAAGGGGTGAACCCGTGTAGAAAATTCGGTGTAGCTGTCTGAATCGAGTACTTCTCTTGCAGTGACTCTCTGTGTATTTGCGTAAATTCAGCGCTAGCGACATGGCTGTTCGGCCTCGGAGTTGAGCCGGACACAGGGGAGCTGAAGCGCTCAAGCGCTTTCACGATGTCCAGCGGAGCAAGCGTTCGACCTGAAGCTTAAAACCGTATCCCCGCCTGCATGCGCTCCGGTTCGGTTGTCGTCAAATGCCGGTGGGTATCAAGTCACGCGTGCATGACCACATACTCGTAAGAACCAGTGGCTTCGACCGCTTGATGGGTTTAGCCCAGATCGATGCCTACATCTCTAGAGTGAGACCCGAGGTCAATACAGTGCAGGCACATATCCGATGAACTGCACCTACACAGTATGCATTACATTTTCAAACGGTGCCGCACGGCCGCGAATCATGCTGCGACTAGCCCCTGACGAGCTCGGTGCCGGGTCGGGAATACGACGCGTGTCTCCTCTCCGGCGATGGCTCACGGTTGTCGATCTGGGGCTGAAGGGACACCCGTCGCATCAGACTGGCCCTTCAACATGCTCCCTCTTTTTCCTTCTTTCTTCTCTTGTTCGTCCGTCCTGTCGTCCTTGTGTCACGCACTACCCAACGATGGCCACAATCAACTCGCGTCTCGAAGACTCCCAGAGCGATCCGCTCGTAATCTTTCACCTGCCCCCACCTGGCGAGACGGCGGTGCAAAAAGCGGAACGAGTGTCCCAAGAAATGGAGGCGAAGCACATCTCTCAGCAGGTCAGTTTGAATCCCTCTATGGTCTTTCGTCCCCCCGGGTCGTTGTCTGGGGTAGGCGTGACAAGCCGCCGGTGCATTGGAGTCGTGTCAAGCCGATGCGACGCGTCGGCGACCTTAGCCCGGGCTAAGCGCCGTGACAACTCTAGGCCCTTCGCCGACTTCCAAGGTTGTTCTTTCGGATCTCAATGCAAGCATGGGCAAACTGATGCCGACTGTTCATGCATCACTCTTCGTCTACGCGCCACTTGGGGTCTTCATCACCTCTTCCGCGTCGCCTTCAATGACACTCTTCCGCGTCGCCTTCAATGACACTCTTCCGCGGCTCACCCTTCCTCCTTTTTCGACGGCTCGGCTTCAACCACGCCGAGCACTCGGAAGATTGACCGCGCACTCGAAGCCGAAGCGAAGGAGCGACGGAGGGGGGCGGGCAACGTCAAGCGACTCGACGTACTACTTCTCGGGCCAAGCGAAGCGTGAGTCCATCTTCCAGCTGGATGGCTTTCCCACGACGGCCAAGCAGTGGCGCTATCCTGCGATGCGCTTCGACGCGGGAATTTCGATGCGCGTGGGCCTCGCCCGTTGCGATTTGGGTACGGAGAGGAGGTAGGGGCCATCGCATCGCCGTCATCAACGCGGTGCATTTCACGCCAATCTCCGGCCCGTCCATACCTCCGTTCCAATGTGAAACATCCCATGACTTGGAAGATCGGCTGAACTCACACTTTAATCAGCTTGTTTCCGCTGTTCTCCGGCCGGTCCACTTTTTCCCATCCCCTCTAGTGGCAAGAGTACGTTCCTCCGACAGTGAGTCCGAGGCACGTGCATGTCATCGCCAACGGACAACGCCGAATGTTCGCTACGGAACCTGACACACACTTCGGATCCCGCGCGTCCGTGCGCACTGCGCAGGCTCCGCCTACAGTACGACGTCAAAGGTGAGCTTGAACCATGCCGTCTCTTGGCGGGATAGAGCATACAATCATCCTGTCGTGGTCATGATCACATCCCCTTCCACTTCAAATAATAGGTCTAGACGCAGAGCGAGAGTGCCTTCGCCTCGTGATCCTCTTGTCACTCGTCACATCCGTCAAGACACTGCTCGACGTTCTCGACCGTCAGGATGCCAATGATGACACCCCCTTATTCGATGCTCGCACGACACAACCGCCGTTACGCGAGCCAAAGACACCACGCGAGCTCGCAGCTCGTCGCCGTCTTCGATTAGCACCCTTTCTGGCGCTCGAACACCAGCTTCGCGAAGCGCTCGACCTCGCTAACACCGGGACAGGAGCAGAGTCGATCGCTGCGCACGCGGCTGCCCCACCTTCCGCCCAGCTCCACAACGATTACCAGGACAAGTCGCCTGTCGATGAAGTCGCATTGACGCTAAATATTGAGCACCGCGGAGCCCAAAACTCGCCGCCCCCTTCTGACCCCATCGTCCCGCCTGGTCGACTCGCGCAGCTCGTTTCGACCGTGGGCTTCGGCACAAGCAAGGATTCGCGTCGCGCCAAGGCGCAGTTGGCGACTCAGAGTCCCAACTGGACATCCGACGGCAAGTTCTTCGCCAACAAGGATGATCCGATACACCTTGTCGCCGCTCTTAAGAACTCGATCGTGAACCTTTGGAAAGAGGCTCAGGCAAGAGGTCTTGTCGTCGGGGTCACCACGCCCGGAGATCCCAGCGCGGCGCCTCAACCGGTCGTCGATGGAGCAATCGAGTTGAACGAATCGTCGGTGTTCTTCTTAAACGAGATTGATCGCATCGCCACCCCGGAGTGGCTCCCCGGAGATCAGGACCTGCTCAATGTTCGCATTAGAACTAGGTGAGCTCGGTTGAACTTTGATCGCGCTGCGAAACATTGCTGTGCATTCACTGATCCTACGATGATGTTGCATTCTACAGGGGTATCGAAGCACATGACCTGCAGATATCTTCCAAAAGGGTATACCGTATCTGCGACGTCGCCGGTGCACGAGGGTCCAAGTTCGCTTGGGCCCCCTTCTTCCAAGACGCCTCAGCCATCATCTTCATCTGCGCCGTGTCCGAATACAACGTCTGCGACCCCACAGACCCGACGCGCAACCGATTACGTGACGCCCTATTGCTCTTCAAGGACATCTGCGAGAATAGACTGCTACGATCTGCCGACATTGTGAGCGTCCGTCGAAGCCGAGCTCCATGGTAGGTCGTGCGCCTGACCTAGCTTTGCGACCCCACTCCGCCTATAGATCACATTCATGAATAAAGTTGATGTGCTGAGACGCAAAGTCAAGTCGGGGCGGTACCCTATTCAGCGCTACTTCCCTCGCTACCTTGGATCCGATCGCACCTCGCATATTCTGTCATTTTTCCAAACACTCTTTGAAGAATGTCACCGTGTGCGCCGGCGCCCCTTTTACATCTTCGCGACCCAAGCCAACGACGCTCGCTCAATTGTGACGGTCACTGCTGCCGTCAACGACAGTGAGCGCCTCTCCACCATTCAGCTGTTCTTTTAGTTCACTGAACACTTCGACCCTGCTTTACAGTATTGATTCGGTCGGAAATGACGTCCACGGGCATACTTTGACCTCGGTTTCAATCGAGCGGATCGCGCAAGCTTCCCCGAGCCCTCGGGCCAGGATTATTTTATGTGTCTACAATCTCACGAATTTTAGAGTCGATCTAGTAGTACATGGTTGTATTGAAGCCCTTGCATTTCAGCCTTCCTCTTGCATCGCAACCGCTTGGAGCTTCGTGATCAAAGCGGGGCACACATTGATGTCTAGAAATCAGCGGAATCGATTATCTCTCACAAAGCAATTGTTTTAGGACTTTGTTTTTGAGAGAACCTTGCATCAATGGCCTGAGCTATGCGCGGCCACCCGCGTCGGCCCCTTGGCGAATACACGCTCGGGGCCTCGATTCACGGTTGCCCCTCTCCTGTCTCATTTGTCGAAAGCTGGACCGCACCGCCCTACCCGAAGGCGGCGCTGGACTATCTCTCCTCTCTCCCGCTCCCTCCTTCGAGCCTTTCGTATCCAGTCATCGAAGAGTGGCCACAAGAACAAGGAACCGTGCCCACCGGACGTTTGCCACATCCGATGGGACGAAATGGCCGGGTTTTGCCGTCCCCGACCCTCTCCGCGTTATCCGCGCTCGCTTGGGCTACTCTCTCCCTAGCAGCGGCTACGGTCGGCCACGCACCCGCATCGGGCAGACTCCTGCGGAGAGACCCGGGTGGCTTTACCCCATCTAATCAGATACCGTACGGTGGTGATGCGTACTATACGAACTATCGGAAGAGCCCTGCAGTCGTCTTGACCGCCGTCGCCGCCCTTCTCGCGGGTGTGTACCTTTGCTTGTTCGGCAAGCGGGGCTGGCGTTTTACGACCGGCCTCTGCACCGCTTTGATGGGCCAGCTCTTGACCTGGATCATCGTCACCAATGTCGCTGCCATCGATCTCAAAGGAATCGCCATCTGGGGCTTCTCCATGATCGGCTTTGTCGTTGGATTCGCGGTTGGTGCACTCTTGTGGCGATTCGGCATCGTCGTCGCTGGTGCCGATGGGGGCCTTGCGCTCGCTCTTGGCCTCAATCTCATGGTGCCGCACGAGAGCAACTCCCCCACGTCAGTAGCATCGCATCTCCAAATGTTATCAGACGGAATGATACTGATAGTTTCAGCTTCATCAATGGGCCAATTTCTTGTTTCCGAACGTAGCTGGATCTCCATCGGGGTGCTCTCCGCAGTCTTTGCGATTTTCTGTCCGCTTCTCTCGCAAACGTATGGCATGGCAAGTCCAATTCCAGGCCTCTGCCAAATTTAATCGGGCTGACCTACAATGTTCTTGGAAATCTTGTTACGTCCCCCTGACAGGAGATAGCATGCTCATTGACGGGCTCGTTCATCTTGGGCCTTGGTATCGACTTATTCGTCGAGCAAGCTTCGGGCTTCAGCTTGGGATTGGTGAGCGCCACAGCTTGTTGGCATCGATTGTCGAGCATACTGATGGCATGTTCTTTGGCAATGAGTCCTGTAGAGGTACATCTTCGACCAGCGCCACCTCCCCCCCGATTTGATGTATCAACCCAGCGAGGTGACTCGAGTATTTCTGGGCGTGATGTGGGGTCTGACGTAAGTACGCTGCAGCTGAGGAAAGTAGGCCACAGCTGACTTCACCCCAATTTCCCCCATAGAATTATCGCAACCGTCTTCCAGACTTGGAGATGGCGCCAACATCCGTTCGAGAGGACCGGCGACGCGTTCACAAATCTTCAGGGAGAGCGCACGGAGGAAGCCGCAGGTTCGCTAAACGCCCGTTCGGTCAGGAGCGAAGAACGGCTGCGCGAGTCGCGTGCCCATACGTTCTCGATGATCACTTGCGCCGGTAAACCCACGTCCTGGGAGCCGCAAAAACAGAGTGAGACCAAAATGGATCACCTCGCAAGTCCGGGTCTGATTCACATGAGTCGCACGTCGACCTTCGAAGGTCGACCCATTCCTACACCGCCAGCGGTCGTCCACCACAATGAGCCCCCGAGCCCACCCTCGTCGATCGTATCGACCGAATTTGCGCGCGGTCTCCATTCTCGCCCTCCCACCGAATACGATCACAGTCGGCGTATTGACCAACACGATTCCGTTGTGCTGCTTCGACCGATCCCTCGCTATGCCGAGCCAAACCCCGGCCCGACCCCCTGTTACGAGGAGACGCTGACTCACACGATCCTGCTCCCGGTCGAGCCCGTCGGGGTCCCAGGAAGACAAACACCATCGTTCGATGGCGTCGGGAGCGCACCTGGCAACCCAACCCCTGCACGTAGCAACCTCACCAAGCGTACGTCGTACCGCAAGCCCGTCCCACCTCTCGTTAATCCACAGCTCCTCGAGAATGCTGCGTCGAACATATCAAAGGGCAGCAATTCCCCGCCGATTGAAAACGGCGGCGATAGCAGCGCAGCTCGTGATAAATATGCCTTCGAAATCCCAATGGTGCAAGGGTTCGCTTCCGGTTGTCGTTACCCTTTGGATCAACGAGGGGATGACGCGACACTTGATGGTTCGGACAGCGAGACGCCGATCTTTGGCACGAACCGCCAGATCCGAGAGGTTGGGTCATCTACGGACACGTGTGCTACCGAGTCGGCCATTGGCACGCCGCGGCAAGCCGAGGCTTTACGTCAAATGCCCCCCGTGCTCGTCTCGCGCTTCACTTCGACGACAGATCATCTTCCTATGGCGAATGGTGTACCTTCTCCTCTCGGCGAACCAGGAGTGCAATTCGCGGCCCGACCCAATCCTCGAGAAATCGTACCCTCGGTCCTGTTCTGGCCTGAAGGGATGCCCGCTTCTTCCCGCGGCAAATCACCTGGCGTCAGTTCTAGCCCGATATCTTGATTGGATCAGGACCCGGGCGTCCAATTTGCCTTCATCTCCTTGCACCCTCATGAACGCACCTTCACATTCCATCTTGAACAGACCAGTTTCTCTCTCTCTCTTACTTGGGGTCCATATAATTGCCTGTACTCGTGTCAATATTTGCACGGTTCATTACGATGTTCACTTTGGCGCAGAATTTGCAACAAGTATCAGTCATAACGAATAGAGGGCAAGGTCAAGCTTCGGGTGGTGGTGATAATAAGCGAGCTCGAGCGATGATAGCTGCTTCGTCCTCGGGCGAGAGGGACTTTGAGCCTAAGACATCGGGGTGAGGTGCTGGCTTTGTCAAGGCTGAAGTGGCCGCACCGGTGGTCGTAGGTTCCATCTTGATGCCATTCGACGACGATGGCATCGCCACACTCGTTGCCTCCATCTTGATCGGCTTCTCCTGCTCTTGCTTGACCGGTACTTCCTTCACCTTCTCCTTGACTTTCTCGTCGCGCTTCCTTCTCACCTCCTCCTCAACCCTATGCTTCTCCGCCCCTCTCTGCACCGCATCCTTCCAAGCCTCCTTGGTTCCCTGTCCAACCTTCACCTTCAAGCACTTGACCAAATCCTCCGTCTTCTCTCTCACATCCTCCAAAATCTCCTCAAATTGTTCATCCCCCGTCCCATCCCCTAACAAAGGCCTCAACTCGCCCCATCTCAACATCCTCGATTCCTGTTCCAAGCCTTTCAAGACCATCGTCAGATCTTGAATCAAAGGACGTATAGCCTCGGTATCTTTGTAGGCTTGCGCGGTGAGACGCTCTTCGATTGAGGAACCTTCGAGAGAGGCTTCGAGCATGGAGGCGGTGGAGATCAAGGGTGTGAGGTGGGAGAGGGCCATGGATCCGGAGATGAAGAGTTGGCGAAGGAATTGGATTTGCTCGTAGGGGAGTCGGTTGGGGAGGAGGAGGGATAGGAAGGGGTGGGCGAAGGATAGTCCGAGGGAGGTGCGGAGTATGATGTGGAATTCGAGAGCCGCGGTAGCGAGAAGGAAGAGGTAGCGCCACTGAGAGAATCACAAAGGCTTAAGTTAGTTGGTGCAGGCATGAATCATTATCCTGAATCGTGAGATTCACGCACATAGTTGTTGACTCGTTCACTCCTCCTGAACCAAGAGATCATGTAGATAGACACGAGCGCAACGACATAGAACCCAACCGTGGATTGCGCTCCACGAAAAACGACCTCCCTCTGCGTCGCTGGTTTGGGTTGCCAAGCCAAAGCGTCCATACCGAATCTCTCATAGGCCCATTTCAGACTCCCTTCATTCTCCAATACTAAAGCGGCTTGCTTGATCGCGATGAAGAGGGGTTCGCCTTGTTTGCCCACTTTGTCGGGGTGTAATGATCGAGCGAGTCTGCGGAAATGTGATTTGACGAACGATGAGCCGCCGACTTCGACTTGTTCCCTTGTTAGACCGAGGAGGGTGTAGAAATTCTGGGAGAAGAGGGTGCCTTGTTCGATGTAGACCGAAGAAAGAGTGTAACCCAGATAGGCCAGGATGAGCCCGATGCGAGCAAAGCGATGGTGGCGTTGGGCGCGTGAGTTTTGATGCGCGATTTGATCGGCGGACGCGTTGGGTGGAAGTCGCGGCTGAATTTGGGGCAAGATGGTGTAGAAGCTTTTGAGGACGAATGAGGTCAAGAGTTGGGGCAAGACGGCCCAGAGGACGATCGAGCTCAAGTGGTGCGAAATGCCGCCGATCGCCATCGTTCCGTCTCGGCTCCTCGCACTAAATGTCTGTCCGTGGGGGCGCAGCCAGGGGGGAGAAGAAGTGGGGGTGGGTCAGCATCGTGTAATCGAAAATTCGAACGGCGAGCAATTTTTATGGTAGTCGGATCATATGTGTCTCAAGCGATCAAACACGCGCTTCATCCCCTCCAAGTCAAAAGAGCCCTTCGGTCACACGTCCCAAGTCTCGAGCCGACCGACCGCTTCTCCTTCGTCCCGCCGCTGTCGCCGTTTCGATCCCAACCCAATCGCGCTCGATTGTAATGACATCCCCGCATCAACCTCGCTGCCACGCAGCAAGTATACGACCCACTCAACACGTCTTCATCCCGTTCCCGAACATGAAAGCACCATGTCCTCCCAATCGCACTGCCTTGGACTCGCCCCCAAGGCCAAACTGTACGCCAGGACCCCCTAAACAGAAACCGACTTTGGCCTCCCAAGTCGCCCCGCCTGTTATTAGGTCCGCGCCAAAGTAGATAATGTTCCCTCGAGAAGAGAGCACCAAGATCCAAAGCAAAAACCTCGAATCCCGATGCTCCGCTTTCCTTTCTGGTTGTCTTCCACCTTCTACGGTCGAGTCTTTTTTTTGGTGAAAAGCCGAGAAAGTTTGGGTAATGACCGAGGGATGTGGGGGATGTCGATCTCCGCCTTTGACTCGGGATCTTTGGGAATCAGGGTTGTGTACTGGACACGGTCCCCGAAGAAGAAGAACCAAACCCTTTTGGTTATAGAAGATCGTCGTCCAGTCGTTCCCCTTGACTTTCTTAGCACGCAGCATTCCTGATCAAGGTCACGTGAGAGAGCGGAGGAACGGAACGCGGTCGCGCAAAGTCGACGGTTCACGTTTCCATACTCTTTCCCACGTGACGACGAGGCACCGGTGCCGAGAAGAAGTGGGAGGAAAGGAAGATGGGTGTAACGAGTGTTTTGAAGCGGAGAAAAGGTCACCCGTAGTGGAAGTGTCGGGCCTGCACCCGAGGGCACAAACGGTGACGACGAGAGGGACCGTTTCTCTACCACCCTCGTGGCGCCCTGATGAAGGTCCAAGCATGTGCAAGAGGACAAGGTGGGGACCACATTCGTGCAGAGCGGGGTTCCAACGCATCGAGTAGATTGAAGGTCGAACAGGGCGCCATCACGACCGAGTTGGACGCGATCGAACCGCGAGAGAGAACGGACACCAGAGACGAGATGAAACAGAGAGACGGGAAAGCCACGAGACAAGGAGCGCGTGAAACGAAGGACTCGTGGGTATGACGAGTTGTGGGACCCTTTTACTTTTGCAATAGATCATTTCCGGGGTAGAGGGAGGGAGGAAAGACTTACCGGTTAGGGACGAATCCGGATGACGTGGTCGTGAACGGCGAGGAAAACGGTGGAGGGAAAGCGACGTACTCGACTTGCGCGCGGATGGCTTCTTTGCCCTCATTCCCAACCCCACTCGTCCTCTGGCGTCGCCATCTTTGAAACGATGGGCCCTCCCGACAAGCTCAGCAAGGACAGTAGCGAGGCTACACCCGCCACAACTCAGTCCGCAAATGCCTCACCGCCGATCCCAGCGCGCGATCCCAACGATCCCATGACGTGGGCCGAACGAGGCCTCTTCCCCATCGGCGCAGCTCCACCCCTCAACCCAGAATCTGACGCACTCATACCACGTGTAGAAACGACGAGGGAGTCCGTAGATGAACGATGTTGGATAAGGACCAAGCAGACCAATGCCAGGAGGTGGGTTTCTTGTCGCTGTCCTCCCCGACGACAACGAGAGGAGAGCTGAGCTGAGCTGACACAAAAAGTTGTACTATTTGGCAGAGCACTGGGGAGAGAACCCAGAGTGACCATGTATTGCTACCTCAATTTCAAGAAGCAAATTGTCGATCTCATACCCGTGCCAGGTCAACGCGGTAAGCAATGATTTTTCCCTTCGTCTCCGTGCTCCGATCGTCATCGAGTTTTATCAGAACTGACGGGGTCACATTTCCCTGGTATGTGCATCTACACCTCATCAAACGATTTAAACATACGCAGGGGCATACATGGCCAAGGACGCGCCCGTGAGCAAGAACTCGGGCCCCACTCACTACGTCCCGACCGGTCCACCGACGACCTTGGCCCCTCCACCTACGGTCCCCTTTTACCATTGGCCAAGGCTGGAAGATCGCTATATCTACATCGCTCGTGGTCGTACCTATGTTAATCGCCACCTCCAAGAGTCTGGTGGACCCGCCGAGTCACGCATCTCGATCGAGGATCTGGCCGAGCGTTGCGAACAGGGGCAAATGGCGCGAGCGGCCGTGCGCAAGCAAAGGGCCGTCCAACGCGCATTGGGGATGGTGGACCCCATCGAATTTGACGAGTATGAGAAGCTCATCTCGTTGAGTGACGCGTGGTCACATTCTTTGCAGAGGTTACACCTCCATGTGCATCGCATCTATTCGCCTGGGTGGAGGAATCTGGCGAGGATGCCGGAGGTGTGGACGGATGGGACGGCGAGCAAGATGTTGGAGAGGTGTAAGGAGACGTTGAGTGATGGGAGTGCGTTCAAACTTGTGGGGAGGATGTACGAGTCGACGATAAGGGTTTTGGGGGAGCTGGAGGAGAGGAGGAGGAAGAAGAAGGCGGGTGGGTCCGACCCAGGTGCGGGTATCGGAGGTGGATCGGGTGGGATCGTACCCCCTCCACTACCTCCCTCTATTGGTGGTCCTCCGCCCATGTGAGGATATTTATGCGCTTCTTCCGACGTTTGCATGTTGTTGTAATAAGTCACCTTTGATCCTTTAACACTTTAGGTTGAGCACCTAGCTTGACGCGAAACTATGAACCCCGGACCAGAAAATCAGAAATTGCAGCTGGAAATCCTTTCGAACTTTTGGGGCCACAGAAGAGCTACAGAAGAAATTGAGTGTCGTCTTGACTGCCCAACAAATGTTGTGGCGATCGTCACCCACCCTGACCGGACGATCGACCTGGCATGGCTTATATTGGGCTAGCCCGGTCGATAAGGCCGCCAGTGGCCGAAGGAGGCAGAAGAAGGCCAAGGAGAGTGGTCGACCGCCCCGGTTTCGCAAATGGTTTGCTGCTCTTCCTCCCGCTTGAAGCACCTCAACGAAACCGCCTGACTGGACTGTGCTGCACCTCGGACCACGCGCTTGCGACTTGGCTTGATCAACCCCCATCCTTTTTCCCTCTGCTCGCATCGCACTTTCTGCATGTAAGTGTTCGCTTCTTCGTGGTCGAGTTGCGCCGTTGCGACGTCGACGTGACGTGCCCTCCCGAGTCAACGCGCTAGGCGCTCGCCCTCGATGGCCGCTGCTGGCGGACCGTTTTCTTTCGCCGGCTGCTGGCAGGCTGGGCTGTTGCGCGCGCTTTCCCGGCTCCGACCGCGGTCCACTTGCTGACCCTCTGCGTCGTCTGTTCTCTCTCTGTACCACTTGTTTCGGGGTGTGTCGGTGTCGGGTATTGGGTCGCCTACCTCCTTTGATCTCGTGCAGGCTAGTGTGGTACCCCGGATCGGAAACCCGCCACGACTAGTGAGTGCCAATCCGAGGCTGCCTGTTCTCGTACGCACGCCCGCGAACTTATCACCTGTGGGCGCGGAGTCGCTGACCGACCTGCTTGATGACCCCTCCGCTCTCCGCCGCGCAGCCTTGACTCTGTCGTTTACAAGACCCTCGGTCATTAAATACGACCCCGTTACCCACCCACTCTTACATTTACGACCCCCATCTCTCTCAACCACTTAGCCCATCTTCGCGATGTTGCGCACGACCTTATCTCGCTCCGGCGTGCGAGCGTCGTTGCTCGGTCGACCCCTCGCCGCTAACCCCGTCGCGGCTCCTGTTCGCTCCTTCGCGACCTCGAATCGTCGCCAAGAGGACCTGAGCAAAAACCACATCATCGCGCCTGCGGACCAGGTCGACATCTCGTCTCAGTTCAAGCACATCCAGACCAAGGACGGCACCTCCGCCGCTTCCGACCTCGCCAGGCGCTTGTCACAGGCCGTCCTGCCCAAGTTGGAACGACCCGATGTCAAAAAGGTGCTCATCGTCGGGTCAGGTGGACTGTCGATTGGACAGGCCGGTGAATTCGATTACTCCGGTCAGTCGTCCTCCTTGATCGTCACGCGGAGAAGAGGGGACGGTGAGCTCATCTATGTGGCTTCCGATGCCTCACAGGTGCACAAGCGATCAAGGCGATGAAGGAATCCAACGTCGAGACGATCCTCATCAACCCCAACATCGCCACAATCCAGACCTCACATCAAATGGCCTCCGAGGTCTACTTCCTTCCCATCACCGCCGAATACGTCTCGTACATCCTTGAACGAGAGCGCCCCGACGGTATCCTCCTGACCTTCGGTGGTCAGACCGCGCTCAACGTCGGTATCCAGCTTGACAAGATGGGTATCTTTGATCGACTCGGTGTCAAGGTCCTTGGCACGCAGATCAGGACCCTGGAAGTTTCGGAGGATCGTGACTTGTTCTGCAAGGCTCTCGAGGGTCAGTTGTTCATCTTTCCAGCACATCTTCCTGGATAGGTCGCTCATGATCTCGCGAGTTGATGTTCAATAGAAATCGGCATTCCCGCCGCTCACTCGACGGCCGTCTCGACCGTCAAGGATGCCCTCGCCGCCGCCGAGGACATCGGCTACCCTGTCATCTTGCGTTCGGCCTTCTCGCTCGGTGGTCTGGGATCGGGCTTTGCCGAGAACGAGGATGAGTTGCGCGACTTGTCCGCCAAGTCCCTGTCGCTCTCGCCGCAGGTCTTGATTGAGAAGTCCCTCAAGGGCTGGAAGGAACTTGAGTACGAGGTCGTGCGTGATGCTGCCGACAACGTCATCATTTGTTGCAACATGGAGGTGAGTTGGGAAGAAAAGTGGCGTTCAAGCCATCAGCTGTCGCTGACCAGGGGTGGTATTATACAGAACTTTGATCCTCTCGGCACACACACCGGTGACTCGATCGTCATTGCTCCCTCTCAAACTCTCTCTGATGTGAGTTTGACCCCCAAGATTGGTCTGATGCGGCTCGATCGCGTTTAGTGATCTCGTCGACATCTTTGCAGGACGAATACCATATGCTCCGCTCGGCGGCGATCAAGATCGTCCGCCACGTAGGAGTTGTCGGCGAGTGCAACGTTCAGTACGCGCTCAACCCCAACAAGCGCGAATACATGGTCATCGAGATGAACGCTCGTCTCTCTCGTTCGTCGGCCCTCGCCTCCAAGGCAACCGGGTACCCGCTCGCCTATACCGCTGCCAAGATCGCGCTCGGCCACACCTTGCCCGAGCTGCCGAACGCCGTCACCAAGACGACGACGGCTTGCTTCGAACCCTCGCTCGACTATATCGTCACCAAGATCCCCAAATGGGACTTGGCCAAGTTCCAGTACGTCAACCGCGAGGTCGGCTCGTCGATGAAGTCCGTTGGTGAAGTCATGGCCATCGGTCGAACGTTCGAAGAGTCCCTGCAAAAGGCCATCCGTCAGGTCGACCCCCGCTACGCCGGTTTCGAGGCCTACTTCCAGCCCGAAGACATTGACCACGCCTTGTCGGTCCCGACCGACCAACGCCTGTTCGCCATCGCCCACGCGATGCTCAACCTCAACTACTCGGTCGAGAAGATCCACGAGCTCACCAAGATCGACAACTGGTTCCTCTACAAACTCGACAACATCGTCCAGACCTACCGCCAGCTCCAGGGCACGTCGACGCTCTCGGAGCTTTCGCACGACCTAATGAAGGGGGCCAAGCGCATGGGTTTCTCGGACCGCCACATCTCGCAGCTCTTGCCCGAAAAGGTCACCGAGGATCAAGTCCGCGCGCACCGCAAGTCGCTCAGCATCACGCCCTTCGTCAAGCGTATCGACACCCTTGCCGCCGAATACCCCGCCCACACCAATTACCTCTACACGACCTACAACGCTTCCGAACACGACATCACTTTTGGCGACAACGGCACGATGGTACTCGGTTCGGGTGTGTACCGCATCGGCTCGTCCGTCGAATTCGATTGGTGCGCCGTTAGTTGCGCGCGCAAGGTTCGCGAGATGGGCAAGAAGACGGTCATGATCAACTATAACCCTGAGACGGTCTCTACCGACTTTGACGAAGCCGACCGCCTTTACTTTGAAGAGTTGGGCTGGGAGCGCGTGATGGACATTTACGAACTCGAAGGCTCCGAGGGTGTCATCGTCTCCGTCGGTGGACAGCTGCCGCAGAACATCGCGCTCCGACTCAAGGAGACGGGCGTGCAGGTCCTCGGTACCGACCCGGAGATGATCGACAACGCTGAGGACCGACACAAGTTTTCGGCTATTCTCGATGCCAACGGGATCGATCAGCCCGACTGGACCGAAGCCAGCTCCGTCGAGGCCGCCAAGGAGTTTGCCAACAAGGTTGGCTACCCCGTCTTGATCCGTCCCTCTTACGTCCTGTCCGGTGCCGCCATGAACGTCGTCTGGAACGAATCGACGCTTGAGCATTCGCTCACAGCTGCCGCTGAAGTCTCGTCCGAATACCCGACCGTCATCACGAAGTTCATCGACTCCGCCCAGGAGATCGACATCGACGCCGTTGCCTACAAGGGCGAATTGCTCGTCCATGCTGTCTCGGAACACGTCGAGAACGCTGGTGTCCACTCTGGTGACGCCACGCTCGTCCTGCCTCCGTTCTCGCTCGTCGAAGACGACCTTGCCCGCCTAAAGGAGATCGCACAAAAGGTCGCAAAGGCGTTCGAGATCTCGGGTCCCTTCAACATGCAAATCATTCGCAAGGCGTCTGACGACTACTCGACGGTACTCAAGGTCATTGAGTGCAACTTGCGCGCCTCGCGTTCGTTCCCCTTCGTGTCCAAGGTCCTCGGTGTCAACTTTATCGATATCGCCACCGCCGCCATCGTCGGTGAGAACGTCCCCGCCCCCGTCGACTTGATGCAGCAGAAGCGTGATTACGTCGCGATCAAGGTCCCTCAATTCTCCTGGACTCGTCTTGCCGGTGCCGATCCTTACCTCGGAGTCGAGATGGCGTCGACGGGTGAAGTCGCCGCGTTCGGTGTCGACGTTCACGAAGCGTACTGGGCCTCGTTGACTTCGACAAACGCTTTCCGCGTCCCCGCTCCCGAATCCGGTGTCTTGATCGGTGGTGACATCTCCAAGCCCCAGATGGCGACCGTCGCCAAGGGCCTGATCGACCTCGGCTTCAAGCTCTACTGCTCGTCGCCCGTCGTCGAGGAATATCTTAACTCGCTGCCTTATCTCGGCAAGGTCGAGCGCATTGCGATCCCATTGAAGGACAAGCGTCGATTGCAACTCGTCTTTGAGAAGTACGACATCCAGTGCGTCGTCAACTTGACCTCGTCGAGGGGCAAGAACACCGTCGACGAGGACTATGTCGCTCGTCGCAACGCCGTCGATTTCGGTATTCCCTGCTTGAACAACCCTTTGTTGGCGCAACTCTTTGTTGAAGCTTATGGCAAGAAGATGAGGAAGGGCGAATTGAAGGGCTACGTCGAAGGTCGCGTGCCGAACGAGGTCAAGCCGTGGAGTCATTTCATCGGTGGTCGATTGTAAACACCTCCCTCTTACGACCACCTCCACCTTCTTCCCCTTTCAATTCCCTCTCGCAACACGTCTCTAAAGCAATAATGCCCTCCCTCGAGCTTATCCGAGATTGCTTGACATAGAAGATCTCAAATTTCTCTTGTCGTTACTCGCCCTTTCTGAATAGTCCCCAATTCCTGAAATTCAATTCGCAACGTAGTTCAATATGCATCGGTGGAATTCGAATGACGAAGCGGTGAAAATCAAATTACAACATGTACTGCACAAATGCCAACAGGTGTAGTTTACACAGTGGTCAAGATGGAAGGAGCGTTCACCCTCCGACCAAGTTTTTACCCGTGATGGCATCCTTGCGCTTGCCATCTTGGTCGACCGTACTGTCCGATGCTTTGTTTCTCTCCAGAAGAGTGGGATCTTGATCGTCGTCTGATGTACTCGTCTTGGATGGTTCATCGTCCGCACACCCACAATCGTAGATGATCTCCAACCCCTTCCCACAGTCGAATTCGTCCTTACCCAATCGGGCATTGACGAGGTTGTGTAAGTGACAGAGATGGATCGAGGCGGCTGAACGGGAGGAGGTTTGAGGCGGGTGTTTCAGAAGCAAGGCTTGGAACTGTTGAAATCGGGACGGAAGGGTAGGGGAGATCAGCGTCAGGGAATTAGGAACTTCTTTGGCTCTCGGAATTTCGACTGACCTCGGCTGCACATTCGCCTGAAGGATGGAAGGTGGCAAAGATACGGGGTAAGGACTCGTTCATTGACCCAATTCATCCATACCTCTCTCCACCTACCACATGGGTACAATCGGGAAAAGAGGTAGAGAAAACTCTTGAACGTCTCCCTCTCGTCCTCGGTCGGCTCGACAGGAAAACGAGCGGCCATCGTGTGTAGTAGCTTCCACGACGCTCGGCCTAGTTCGGCCCTGCGCAAGTTGATTCAAAGTGGTTAGTACGTCGAGTGGGCTCAGAGAGAGTGGGATGCTGGACTGACTTTACGGTCGCGTTCTCAAGCTTGGGCATGATGATCGGTCCCTTCCAATAATTCGGCAACTTCTCCAACGCCTCTTGCGCCAACGGATCCTTGATCGCCGCTCTTGCTAATGCATCCCTGACACCGGCTGCTCCACCTTTTTGTACGCCTTGTTGGGCCCAGACCGAGTTGGAGCCCGAGCGTTCCAGGGGGCTTTGCGCGACGGAGAGGTACGTCGGTACGAGCAGGAGTAATGAGCAGGCGAGGAAGGTCACTAGTAGTCGAGATGGGGTCAACAGTTGACGCAGGGTGAGCATAATGGCGTGTGAGGCGTGTGGGAAGCCCCCACGCATTCAGGGCTGGGGGTGAGAAAGCCCAAGAGAGGCTTGCGAAAGCACGGGGCGCCACGTCCGACTTCACCGTCGCGCCGTGTCGCGCCTCCTCGATCGCATCATCGCACGCCCCCGCCGCCGCATTGGGTAGCAAACCACAGGCTCCAGTCATCCTGGATGTATCTACTACTCGGCGGTACCAAACATTGCGACCTCCGAAACAGGAACCGGCTGTACACCTGTACACTTCATTCGGCAGTCCCAGATTTTGAGCTTATAAACCCGCTTGAGGCAACTTGACTGCAGTGCAGTCACCGGGGTTGCGAGCCGAGCGAATGTGTCAATTGTTGCAAACAACGGCTGCAAGAATTTTGGCCTGTATTCCGGTCTTCGTTTCTTCAAAGTCGGATAGCCCCACAAGGCGACGCCACATCTCGCTCGAGCACGATTAAAACTTTTCACCCCTGTTAAGAGAGATCGTCCGAAACGAAAAGTTCAGCATCGCACTTACTCTGCATCACCGCATGTCAGTATCCCGTGAATTTTAGAGAGAGTCGCTTCTTCCACATGGAGTTGGCGCTTAACCTGATTACTCCTAACTTACGGCGCTTGGCGACTCTTCCCCAGCCCAGCCGACGGATGAAATTCACCGCCCGCCCGGGTCACGGTATCTTCTACCGTTCGCCATTTAGCGTCTTCGTCATGTCGGCTTGAAAGGTTACCAAGGATTGCTACAGAGATACCCTGCCATCATCGTGGAGGTCGATCAGATGCTTGATACTTCCTTTTTGGTGAAAGAGGAATCGACTTCGAACTATGTACGAGCTAGGGTCAAATATCAGTGTCGGTTTCGGCCGAGAATGTCTCTGTGCCACGCGTTTCGAGAGGGCCCCTTTTCCTAGGGCGGTCATCGCCCCAGGGCCCTCGCGTTACTATATTATCGGCGAAGTCTGCCGGTCGCAGACTCCAAGCGCTGTCAAAAAGGGGCAAAAGAAGTCCGAATCTTACTTAAAACTGACGTCGCTTTAAAAGCGTCGTAGTCACCGAACTATTCACGAGGACTTTCACCGATGTCTCGCTCGCCACTGTTCTCCCCGTGCCGCCTCACGAGGAGCCGGATCACATCGACCAGGCTTTCGATTGCACCTACTGTCGCTTCCGACAACATCGAGGCTTCCAGCCTCTGGGGTCTGTTCCCAGTGCGACATTCTTGATCCTGCCGAAACAGCCCACCGCTCGCGCGAGGGCCGGATCCGTAACGTCGAACTGCGTGCGATCACATGGCCGTTTGGAGTTTACCGCCCACTGTCCCGGAAGGAATTTCTCCTTATGTCGTCTACCTACAAGCGGTCACCGAACAGCTCTATAATTCACCCACGCCAGCATTCGAGACTCGGCTCTTCGTACTCGTGGGATGTATGACTTTGTGCGTGTGACACGGGTGCTCGAGCTGGGGCGCGACTGACCGAGTGGCGTGAGCCAGTAGCCTCGCCTCTTCGCCCTACCACACCCGCCCCATGCCCTTTCACTAAGCTTTATGGATATATCTCTAATGAATCTGCAGATGCGCGCTCATTACGACTGTATACATGTTCTTTGTGTGCGAGCAAGCCCTGCAGCGAAACGGCGGCCTGGGAGTTTGGCTTTGCAAACGAGTGGCGATTGGTAGGAGCGCCGCAAACGAGCCAAACGGGCTGTTGACCGCCGAAGCTAGCGGCAGCGCCGAGGCTAGTCGGATCATCGTCATCAACACCAAGCTCGCTATTTCACTCGGTATGAATTTTCAAGAGCTATATTGCATCGCTTATCTCCTCCAAGTCAAGAACGTGTATGCCTACCACGGTGATCAAAGCCACATCTACGCGCTCCGAGCGTTTTTGCCATTTCCGATTTGCTTCGTCGCGTGGGGCGTTTCGTGCGGGGTTCTGCAAGCTTATACGCTCGTACACGCCAACAAACGTGGTCAAAAGATCTGGGGTCCTCGTATCAACCACCTCTTCGTCTACGGCGGCCTCGTTTGGCTCATCGCCTACTTGGTTCGTCGCAAACTCTGCTCGTCTGACCATGCGCTGGGCTCGGAACTAACAATTGGGGCGTGGTCGTCCAGGCTGGCGGTATCACCGCTACCTTTGCTGGCTATGGGTGGTGGCACGTTTCGCTCGACTTTTCGGCCGACCTTCGACAGCTTCAAGCCAACTACACTGGCTCTCTCACCGGAGAAGAATGGCTTGCGCTGAATGATGGGTTTGCCAAGTACATCCGCAAGCGGAACGCATATGCTCTGTGAGTGGCCGCAAGTGGATTTTCTGGCGCCCCGGGCCGAACCCTCGTGCTCATCCCCAATGTCTCCTGAAATTCATAGCTCCTCCCAAATCCTCTTTGGCTCCCTTCCGCTCTTCGTTGCGGTTGTGGTCGTCATCAACACGTCCACTTTCTTGCTCACACAGATGATCAATGAACGACTAGGTCATCAACTCGAACACTTCACGAAGGTCTCCACCCGTCCGACATGGGAGAGCCGAGATATTGTCCTGTCCCCCCTTGATCGATGTGCGACCCAACAAACGTATCGCGTCGACGGTTCGCGCACGTCATCAGTTCTGCGTGACAACGCGGCGACCGTGTCCCCTTCGTTTCATTTGGAAAGAGGCACTGACCGAAAGAACTCGCCCGGGGCATCGAGTTATCTCACGCTCGACAATGGCTTACCGCGGAAGCCGAAGGCATCTACATGGCGCAATCAACTCGCAGAGCCAGGTGTGAGGTTAGAGCATGTGCGTGCACTCGCGGGCAGGAGACAAGATTCCGACTCTCCGAGCTCGACGCCGGAAGAGGCGAGGCGCCTCAAGGCAATCCAGGTGCTCGAGCTCGATGCGACGAGAGCTTTCCTCGCTTTGGTCGGAGGTGCGATTGCGGTGTGCGCGTTCTTTTTCATAGCCATAGCCCTCGATGCTGTGATCGCGTTTTCCGGGCCGTTCTTCACGAACTGGACCCAGTAAGTCGCCACTCCGCTTGACCAGCTCCTAAACCACGAACGAGCACGGATGACTGACCTTCTAACATATGTCCTTACACCAGGTTTGAGTTTACCACTCTTAGGTGCGCGAACGATAGCCTGCGTGGCATTGGCTACATATTCAACCCTGGGTCCCCCAACTGATGAAGCAGTTTCCTCTATCTCAGTTTCCCGTGGTCCATCGTGGCGCTCGGCTTGGGTACGGGACCGCCCTTCGTGTACCTCCAATTGCGAGCGAGATCGCTATGGATTGCGCGCAAGAAATCCAGTCTCGTCATTTGTCGCAACGTCCACGTTGTTGTTGAAACGTAGCGTAACCACTGAAATCCACTACCCGTTGCCCAAGATCCGGCCTGAGAGAGTTATCCGTTACGCGCTTTACGAACATCCGCCGGATGAGACTCGCACGTAGCAGGGTGCACCTCGTTTTCGCAGTACAGTCAGACCTGAGAAAATTTATATCGCCCAATATTATACCTGTCAAAATTTATGGACTTTTCAATCTCCCGACTCTTTTGGCTGACAGAACCTGTCCAATCTTATACCTTATAGTTTATGGGTTTACAGGTCAAATTATAAGAAGATAAGAGAGAGCCGGAAATGAGCGATTGATCAGGAATTGGCCTCTCCTTCGGCGTTCTTGTTGACGGACGAGTCGCCTGCTGGAAGAGTCCGAAATGCCCCGAAACAGCCGAGAAGCGAGCACAGGAGAGCAAAGGCGGCGGTTGACACGTTGACAGGCTAGTCGCGACGTGCTTCTCTCTCCTCTTCCGCCGACAACGACGCCGAAATGAACATCTTCACAATCCGAGAAGCCCTCATCAAAAATCCCTCTTCATATCATCATGGTCTCATTCCCTTCCCGGAATTTGAGGATCGTCATGGTCAACTCACCGCCGATCCTCAATTCGCCCCCTATCGCACCGAATGGGACGCGTATCGCAAGCACCTGGTCGAACTCGAAAGGGATGGACCTCTCCCACCGGTAAGTTTTCATTTACATACTGATCGCTTGCTGCATTGCAGACCTTCTGATGATGTCTGTGGCACTTTCACAGCCGCCTCTGAAGCCTTGCCGAGAGGAGTCGGGCGCACGGGCCGCCGCGAATGAGGTCACCATGCTCGACCTGATCTCGTCGCCTGCAAAAAATCGCCAACAAAGCGAATCCCTCAAGCCCTCTCTCGACATACAAAGGGCTCGACTTCAGCCTCGACCTCGTCTCAAAAGGCTAAGCCCAAGCCTCAAAAGCTTGGACCGAAAGCGAAGGGCGCGGCGACCACCGCGCAGATTGTCAAGGTCCTTGACTATCAAAAATGGCACAAGTTGACGCTCACGGCCACCGTCAAGTATTTCAACAATTCGCCAAACCACCGAGACATCCCGATCTTGAGCCAGCCAAAGCTCACGCAATGGCGCAAAAAGGAAGACGAGCATCGCGCCCTTCTCGAAAGCGGTCAAGGAAGCATGAGGCGCAACAACAGCGTCATGCACCCGAACCTGGAAAAGGCGCTGGCAATCTGGTGTACTCAAGCTCTCGAGCAGAACACCACCATCACCACCGATGTATTGCGCCTGAAAGGTCAACAACTTGCCGACAAACTCGAGATTCGGGATTTCGCCTTTTCGAACGGCTGGCTTCAGGGCTTTAAGAAAAGGTACTCGCGTGATTCTTGTTCCAGTCAGCCGTTCTACATTGTCTGAATTTCCTCTTTGTGAATCTAGACACAATCTTCGCTCTTACAAGTTCCATGGCGAAGGCGAGAAGGTCGATGCGAAAACGCTCGAAGAGGAGCGCAAAAGAGTCGTCGATCTTACGAACAAGTACGACCCAAGTGATATCTTCAACATGGACGAAACCGGTCTCTTCTACGCTATGCGTCCGTCTACGGGCCTTGCTCGGAACGGTCGAAATGGTGTCAAGATGAATAAGACTCGCATCACCTTCGCTTTCACGGTCAACGCCGACGGATCGGAACGGCTCCCTCCCTTCATCATTGGTAGCGCGGCGAAGCCTCGTAGCTTCAACAAAAAACCAGCCAGCTACTACAATCATTACTATCGATCGAACAAGAAGGCGTGGATGACTGGCGAGCTTTACGTCGAATGGTTGAAAGCCCGGAATCTCGAGCTTCGCAGCAAGGGCCGAAAAGTGCAACTCTGGCTCGATAACTTCTCGGGACGCACGAGGGATGTTGATTCCATCACCAACATCGAAGTTCATTATTTTGCACCCAATATGACGTCAAGAATCCAGCCGCTCGATCAAGGATTCATTGCGAGCTTCAAGGCAGAAGGTGAGTCCCGAGGTTTGAGACTGTTTTCCAACCTATCTGATCAATGATGATGCACTCTGCTTAATAGGTTCATCCGTCATGTTATTGCAAGGTTCGACGATGGTCAAACCGGCGACGATATCTACGCAATCGATCAGCTTCGAGCGATGAATCTTGCGAGACAGGCGTGGAACGACATCCGCCCCGAGACGATTGCCAACTGCTGGCGCCACGCTCAAATCTTGTCTGATCGCAAGAACAAAGGATCGACCGACCATACACCTCTTCCGAACGGTCGCGGGCCTCTCGATGGCGATCGCGGCATCATCAACGCGATGAACGCTCTGAAGACGGCGAACGATGAGCTGGTCGAAAAGGGGATAGTTACGAGCAACGAGAAGATGAGTATCCACTTTCTCGTCGATGTGGAGAAGTAGAACCTTGCTGGTGGGGCTGAAATGACCGATCAGGAGATTGTGGACCTGGTCATTGCCGAAGAGTTGGAGGAGAATTGCGAGGGAGAAGGAGGAGAGGAGGAAGCGGAGATAGAGCTCCGACCGGCGGAGCGAACGACGCTGAAGGAGGCAATCTCAGCGCTTGATGTTTTCCTTAGGTTTGCTATGAATGGGTACTCAGGTCCAACGGATTTGATTTCTTTTGAGGACGAGGCTAGGAGGATTCGCAGGACTCTTGTTGCCGAGCAGGATGCCGCGAGGATTCAGACGACAATGACTTCGTATTTCCAGCGTCAGTAGGTCAAGATATTTTTTCTTGGAGCTTTCAAAACTTGTTAGATGTCATCATGCCTCAGTAGAGGCCGTACATTGGCTGCAATTCAGTAATTCGGGCCTTCTGAATTTCCTCCCCCTCAAAAGTCAATGTATCGACTCAAACGATGCACGAAAATTCTTGATTTGATGTAGGAAGCTCAAAAACGGAGTTTCAGGTCATAATGTAGTGATCTGAAGCCGAACTCTCCAAGCGTATACCTGTCTTAATTTATGGGAAAATCCGTCCACCGAAAATATAAATTTTCTCAGGTCTGACTGTAGCACATTTCTCCGAGCCTGAACGCGCCAGTAGGCCGACTCGCTCTAAGCACTATCTCCTCAGCTCCGGTGGGACCATACTTGGCTAGGTATTGGACCTTATCTAAAGTGGGCGCCGGTAGTAGGTACCATAGCCACTGTCTACCTTTCCGGACTAAGCCGGCAGTCGTACACTAAGAACAGCTAAGAACATCCGCATATACCCATTTCCTGTTTTCCTTGTCGAGCCTCTCCCCTTTTGCACCCAACGAGCCCTAAGAGTACTCCTCTTTCCGCTTCGGCCACTCTTGAGTAGTTGAGCCGTTCAGACACCTCCTGTTGCGATTGGATCTAGCCCAGCACGGGTCTTGTAACGCACCGCTCGTGTGGCCGGCCCCCTATCGCAAATCGCGCTAGTCAAGTCGAACCTCCGAAGCCACGATGGCGGCGATTTCAAGCGATCCAAGTCCTCAAGCTCGATACGACTCGAGCTTTCTGGCTTCGTTCGGAGGTGCGATTGCGCTTTGTGCGTTCGTCTGCAGCGCCTTAGCGAGGTTTGCGACGATCGTGTTTCGAGAACCGTTCTTTACTAATTGGGTTCAGCGAGTCCGAGGATTGACCCTTGTTGCCTCAATTTCAATGATGTACACTGAAGGTCTTCGCACCTCACTTTTTTGATAGATTCGCAAACGCAATCCTCAGGTACGTCCAACACCGGAAAAAGATTCCGCCGAATCGCAAGCTGATTATGTATCTCGCTGTCCCCCCTCCTTCAATTCAACACTGCTGGCCCGAGGTTATCGCACTGATATGGGTACTCGGCAGACCACCCCTCGTTGACATTCAGCTACGAGCGAGACCGTTAGGGATGACGCCAAAACAGTCCAGTCTCGTCATCTGGCGCCACATCGATGTTGTCGTCGAAGGATAGCGAGCTCACTTTGTGCTGGCTCTGGTGCGCCGCCCCACAAGGACCCGGCTTGCGGCGTCGTCGTGGACAGTAGTCTTCGTAGTATTTTTCGATAGAATTGGTATCTATATGGACTGCTGCTCTCCTTTTAATCGGCCCCAACACTCCTTTCGGCGCTAAGCATGCTGGGTCTGCAGGTTCAACTTCAGGGCTCGGACAGCGACGGGCATCGACGGGCATCGGGAGAACGGCGGAGCTCAACCTTGCTATTGATCGATTGATCGCCGCAGTTTCCAGGTCCGCGCGAATGCATCTATTCCAAGTGATCAAAAGCCAAGAAGCAGGTTTTTAAAGGCTCGGGAGTGATCTAGTGCCAAAAGGAACCGATTATCTCGCCTGCTCGCTCACGCGAAATAAATAAGCATAATGCGCTTACCACGACCTCATCGGAAAGATCGACAGAGGTTCGGCCTCGGTGACCGGATGGCAACACGGTCGTCTTCTTGCCGCGAACTCGTCGCCACCGCCCCCGTTCGTCTCTTCCCGCTACAAGCTCGACAGAGCTTACGCACACGAAGCTGCCAGGTCGGGTTCAAGAACCAAAGTTGGGCAGTGATGGAGTTCTACGAGAACTTTATATCCAAAGTCCAGAGTGCTCCAACTTGGTCCGACGACTCTGAAAGGGTGAGTGGGGGGGGGGGTTCGAAAGAGGCGAGGCGCCTTCCCCGAACGAAGGAAGCGGGGTTGGCTGTTCAACGGGGACACGAGGCCAAGCTTAGCTCGAGCTGAGGCAGGACTACACCCGAACAGATCCTCGTGGAGCCCTATACCTATCTCGCTTCCGTACCAGGGAAAGAAATTCGATCGGCCTTAATGGATGCGTTCAATGCTTGGATCCAAGTGCCGGCAGAGGATCTCGCGGTCGTCAAGAAGCTCGTCGGGATGTTGCATACCGCCAGTCTGTTGTAGGTAGCTTGCGCTGTTGTGAAGTCAGGGAAGTGCTCACGGTGCATGTTTTTACGAAACAGGATGGACGACGTCGAGGATGACTCTCATCTGCGGAGAGGGATGCCAGGTTCGTGCTTGTGCACCGAGAGCACGTGATGTCACCAACTTAATCATATCTCCCATCATTTTGTGCTCCTAGTCGCTCACAAGATCTACGGAATTCCTCAAACGATCAATTCGGCCAACTATGTCTACTTTCTCGCGTACCAAGAGCTGCAGAGGATCAAGCCTAGACCGGGCGTCTCAAAGGTCGAAGAGATGGTTACGGGTCAGCCGGGGGAAGAAGTGCTTGTTACACTAGGATCGAGCGAGAAATTGACTCGAAAACTTTGTTTCGAACAGAGGAGTTATTGAACCTGCATCGAGGACAAGGGATGGATCTCTTTTGGCGAGAAAATCTGATTTGCCCGACCGAGCCCGAATATATCGACATGGTCAACAACAGTGGGTTCCTGTGCACGCTCGCGTCCTCAACCTGCGAGTTTGCTGACTATGTGACGAGTGCGACAGAAACTGGTGGCTTGTTTCGGATAGCAATCAAGTTGATGATGGCCGCTTCGACAGAGGATCCGCCTCGGTGGGTCCCGTTTGAACTTTCGAGAGTACCCAAAATGTCCCTTGGAAGACCATTCAGTTGACACAACTTGCCGCGCAAAGTGACTATGTTCCCCTCGCCAACTTGATCGGCATCATCTTTCAAATCCGAGACGACTACGTCAATCTCCAATCGGCTCAAGTAACGTTTTTTCAACTCGGGTCCAAATTTTGGCGCGCCAAAGACGCTGAGCTGACCTTTTCCGTAATTTTACCTTCTCAGTATGCCCACAACAAAGGGTATTGCGAAGACCTATCGGAAGGTAAATTTTCCTTCCCGATCGTGCACGCCATCCGATCCGATACGTCGAATCGACAACTCCTGAGTAAGTCCAGCCCCAAAGCCTCATCTCACCTCTGGCAACTCCGATCTGAACATCCTCCCCCTCTGGTTTTCCCAGACATCCTCCGCGAACGCCCTTCCTCTCCTTCACCTAAGGCCTACGCGGTCCATTATATGACGGACCGAACAAAGTCATTCGCGTATACTCGACAAGTACTCTCGAGCCTGATGACGCAAGCGAGGGAGGAGGTCCATCGCTTAGGTGGAAACCAGTTCGTGTCGACGATCTTGGATCAACTCGTCGTGAAGGAGGAGGTCGATCCGGCGACGCAGTTGGGGTCGAGTGCCGCCGTGAGTGGGGGGAAAGCGGGGGATTGATTGGGGCATGTGAGTTTTTAACACTTTGTTGTACATCTATTTGAGAGGTTCGAAGTGAGAATTCGCACCACGTTTCAGTGAAAAGAAGTTTGTGCGGTGGCGCGGGTACAAATCTTGTCCGCTCAGGGCGAAGCAAATATGGGCGAAAAAGACTGCTTTGGATTGTACGAAATAGATGATTCACTTCGGAAAGGCTGTGCACGCTAATCAAGCATCAACAACTCGAACGACGACCTCCTGCGACCACCAAAAAACCGATTGCTCAGGATCAGTATTGAAATCCGCCCAAGGCTGAAACCTCGGCCCGTGCTCAAGATACGTACGATATTGCCCTGCACGGCCCTCGAATAAGGGCACAATTGATGCGCCTGTTGTACGAGCTTCTGAATCTCGACCTCCTCGAGGCCGACTTGTTGCAAAGGTTTCTTGAGCACTTCGAGTTCGACCGCGAGGAGGAAACCCTGCGTGATTAATGGACGTGTGTGTGTGGGTGGGTAGGTGGGTGACGTCATGCGTTTAGGGGTGGGTGAGCTACGAGGTCCTTTTTGTTGCGGGATGGAGCGGGGGGGAAATGTGCGAGATGTGATACGTACGGGTAGTTTCTCGGTCTTGTCCTTGCCGATCGATACGAGGGCTCGCACGGTGGTCGATTTGGGCAAAGGTTTGTGCTTGGGGAACAAGGAGCCGTGGGTTGCGCCGAGGGCCGAGAGGAAGCAGGTCGAGTAGCTGTTCCGCGGTAGGGGCGGTCAGTGTTGGGGGGTTTGATCTGATCACCCAGGGGAGGGTCAGATGATTACTTACGCAGCACCGAACAGTTGCTCGGGGTTCGATTCGCCCCCCGCCGGTCCTGCCCGCGTCGTCGAGAGGCTGAGGTCATCAGACAAAGGTCTCTCTGGAGACTCCTGGTGAGCGCAGACACCAAAGCGCACCTTTACTACCCCCCATCTCCTTGGGCATACCCATCGTCAAATCGAGGACCTTTTCCGGGGTGGAGACGTTCCCCTGGGCGCGGGATCCGGTCGAAGTCGTGGTGGAAGTGTAGAGCGTCGGATGCAAGGTCGACAGGGAGCGAATAGCGGCCGGGGCTCGACGGGTCGAGGACGTAGCTGCGAGGCTGGCGATTCTTCCAAGAGCAAACATGGTCAGTAAAGGGGGGGGGGGCGTTATGGAGTATACCGAGCGCGGAGGAGGAGAGGAAGGGGGGGAAAGAGCCCAACGAGGCAGGCCTGCTCTCGTGTCAAATGTGGGGGGACCGTATCTGGAATTTGTCAAGCCGGCGAAAGCGAGCTGCTGCTGTGCGGAAGTGGCCGATCGCCAGAGTCGAAATCACTCACACTCTCTCTCTCTCTCCGACCGCATCTTGCAGCGCAATAGCATCAACACTACCGACCATTCACGATGTCGACCTCCACAACACCAGCGCAACCGTCCACCTCGACCTCGACCTCGAACTCAACCCCACCCGATCACTCAGCTACACCTCCCTCTACCCCGTCCAAACCCGGTATCCTCGACGCCCTCCATACGATCTCCCCCTTGGACGACATCAAGAAACTGCCCTCCATCCCCTGTGCCCGATACTCGCTCCTGTTCGGGATCGTAGCCGGTGTTTCGGTCGGCGCATTGAGGTTCCTGTTTGGTACTCGAAGGGGTGGTTGGGCGACGCAGGCGCCAAGATGGAGTCAAGTTGGCGTGGCCGCGAATTGGGCCGTCGGGGCTTGGGGGGTCGGTAGTTTGGGCGCATGGTAAGTTATCGTTTTCGGGACTTTGAAAAGTGTGGATCGGACGAGAGAGGAGAGAGGCGCTTGGCTGACTTTTTCTGTTTCCTTTTTGCCGGCCAAACCCTTCTGCCGAACTCTTCAACTCTCACCCCGTCCCCTTTGCCAATTCAACTCTCCACCTCAACCCATACAACCCCACCCCACCCACCCCATTCGACCCAAAAACCATTCAAAAAAAAAAACGCCTACAGGGAAACATGTCGAGCGCGCCAATCGTCCGAAGCGGCGCGAATGGCGGCCCTCGTCGCCGAAGTCAAAGCCCGAAGATCGTCCCGCACCGGACCTAAATCCTCCTTCGATCCACCCGAAGGCGCGGCGGTCGATGCCCAGCCGAGGATCGGAGGCTTCTTGGTCGGCGAACGGGGGAGGGAAATCGTTTTGGAACAACAACGGAGGGCGGCGACGGCGACGGACGTAGATCCAAGTAGTGCTGGGGCGACGACACGGCGGTTGGTTTGAGTTGATACAAGAGATGGAACGAAGTACTACAACCGCTCCCCAAAAAAACTCCAGTGGGAATTTGCTGCGGTGCATCATTGCAAAGGCTGTACAACTTGAATGAGAAAAGTGGTGGGGGAAGGAGCCAGAAGGAAGAAAGAAGCCGTCCCGATCGAGAACTTGCAAGTTACAAATGATAAGAGGGTCCGAAAACGAAACGGAGAAGTGATGGGGTTGCTGTGGTTGGTTGAGAGAGATCGATTGCTTTCCGTGCGGGACTCGTCCTTGGGGCTTTTCGGGGTTGTTTCGGGTGCGAGATCAAGGGATCGTCCGGGCGAACGCTTCGACGTCCGTATCGGAGGCCATCGCGTCGACGAGCCATTTGTATTCCTGTACACGAGCAACAATTCGCCAACGAGTCAGCCCATGAACTGCTGACCCTGTCAAGCAACACGTACCAATAACTCCTTCGGCGTCGGCCTTGCGAGGTCCTTCGGCAACGGCCCCTTCTTCTTGACGTTCCACCCGATCGGTTCCTTCCTCAGCATCGCATTGACGAACTCTTGCGCCTCGGGACTGAAACGATTCGCGGGGAGAGATGGAGCTGGTTCGTTGACGATGTACTGCAATAGTTCGAGGATGGACATTTGATGGCCTGATCCGGCGAGAGAGACACCAGCGACGCTCCGACGTTTGCGACCGTCATTCCGCGCGGCATCGGTATCGGCATCGACAGCAGCGTCAACACTACCACCACCGGCTTTGCGCCGTGCGACCCGCTTCTGTTCAGCGGCTTCCAACGTCCCCGCCCGTTCCTCAGGTCGCACGGGAGACAGCGTCTCATCACCGGGGTAATCCTCATCCGCAATGCGCGCCAACCTCGCCGATCGTTTGTCGAGCACAACGACTTCTTCGTCGTCGCTTTCGTCGTCGCTACGACCGTCGTCGGACGAAAAGGGGAAGCGCCCAATCGCGAGTTCGACGAGGGTGATACCAAGTGACCAAACGTCGGATTTGACCGTATACGGATCACCGGAGATGCGTTCGGGCTGCGGAGCGTGCGGGAGGGGAAAAGCTGATGAGCTCCTGAGAGAATGCGCGGGCCACGACTCGCACGAGCACACTCACGCTCATGTAGGTGCTGGTCCCGACGAAGGTGTCGGCGATCGAGTTGATGAGTTCGCCCGAGACGCCAAAATCGCAAATCTTGATCTGGCCTGCCGAGTTCAGCAATACGTTCGAGGGCTTGACGTCTGCGAGAAGTGGGGAGGGTAAGTGCCACGATTCGGGCACGAAGGTCGTTCAAGAAGCGCGAGGGACTGACCTCGATGCATGATTTTGTGGACGTCGTAAAGGTATGTCAGACCCGAGACGACGGCGAGCGCAATCTTGCCCAATATCGGTTCGGGTATAGGGCCGACGCGTTTGTATATCTGGTCCAAAGAGCTGGGAGGTGGGATCACCGCGCGTCAGCCTCCGACTTTTCGTCGTCCGAGCCCACACACATCGCTTACTCACCCCTTGTCCATATATTCCATGCACATGCAAATATACGGGTCTTGAAGGTACGCGCCGTAGAACGAGACGATGAAAGGGGACGAGCAATCGTGCATGATTTGTAACTCGCGAAGAATCTGCTTGCGTGTCGTCGCCGATGTCGCGATGTGTACGACCTACAGAAGGGGACGCGCATGAAAGAAATCAGTTCTGGGGTTGCGAACGTGAAGGCCTCAGTGGGATATGCGTCCAAGAACGAACCTTTTTGGCCATGATCGCCTGGGTCGGGACATGCCGACAGCGCGTGACGGTCCCACCATTGCCGCTCCCAAGCTCCTCCAAAACCTCCAAGTCCTCGGTCCGCAAGTCAAGCTTGAATTCGACGCCAA
The DNA here is from genome assembly GCA_003665825.1 of Microbotryum silenes-acaulis. Taxonomy (NCBI): domain Eukaryota; kingdom Fungi; phylum Basidiomycota; class Microbotryomycetes; order Microbotryales; family Microbotryaceae; genus Microbotryum; species Microbotryum silenes-acaulis. The sequence goes on from QPFY01000002.1 coordinate 1,435,929, forward strand.
GTTCGAGCGTTGCCAATTGTTCGCTCAACCGGTTCTGATACCTCGCACGATCCTGGGACATGCTGACGCCGGAAGCGTTAGACGACAGCGACGAAGCCGACAACCCCCCGGGAGTGATGGGCAACAACGGCGAGGAAGCCGATGACGAAGCCGAGGTCGCCGACGACGCGATCGATCGACGCGAGGTCGTACGGGACGAACCCGAGACTTGGATCGGGGCCGAAGTCTTTGAACTTCGAGGAGCTCTCGCGCCGACGAATTCGCCCCCACCTGCACACGTCGCGCCGCGGGTCGAGGACGAATCGTTGCCGCCGGCACTGAGCAGTTCCGCGGCCGAGGTGTTGGATAATGTGCCCGGTTTGGCCGCTTCGGCTGTAAGGGCCAGACCTTTCTTGTTGCGGTTCTTGCGGGCCGAGAGTGGAGTGGGTGTGGTCGCAGTTGGCGTGGCGGCCGCGTCCGCTTCGGCTGTTGCCGAGGTCGAGGTCGAGGTCGAGGTCAAGGTCGATGACGACGGCGCCGAGCACGAGGACGAGATCACTAGTCGAGGGCGGGGCGGCGCAGAAGGACTGGCACTCGTACCCGTGCTCGATATCAACCTCGATGATGTCCTGACGGGGATTGCGGGTGCTGGTCGGGAGTGGGCAGCGGCGTTCACGGGCTGACTTGGACGAGGCTCGTCATTCAGGAAGGGGCCAGCTGCTGCACCACTCGACGAAAAGGTCTTCGCGTCGGCCATGTCTACCTCTTGGTGTGGGAGTGACAAGAAGAGGGAGAAAGCGCACAATACGTCTGTCTATTGACCGGCGAGGGGGCGATGGGATCGAGCTCGAGAGGGGATACGGGGGCGGAAGGGGTGCCAATCAATCTCAGTGGGAGCGACGGCAGCGGGTGAAGGACAGTTGAGCGACCCTTTGACCGGCGGGCAAGTGCATTTCAAATTCAGCCCCGATCTCACGCCGTCTCACGTGCGTGCATTAATTAGCGCCATTGCAACTTGAGCAGCCGATTGTGGATCACGAACGATCCTTGCAAACGAACGCCTGAATATTTTCCAAGTGCGCACTCTAGTGCTATCGAGGATTTTCTTGGAGTAAAGCACAGGAGACCGGACCTATCTCACATGCTCAATAAAGCGAAGCCCACGCACGGCCGTCCTTCCGCCAAATCCTCTGAGCCGAATGTTTCGCACAGCACACCTTGCACGCATCGTTTCTTCTAAGGATACAAACAAAACGGAACCACCCCCTGTTCTTCACTCCCTGATGGCTTCTTCCAGCTGTTGCGACTCTCGGTCGAGCACCTCGGCGCGTTCGAGCTCGCCGCGACTGCGAAGAATCTCCGCGGCTTGTAGAGCTGCCCGACGTCGTTCGGCCAAGACCTGCTTGATCCTCGCCATCGTCTTTTGAACCTGAAGATCCGAAAAGTGCGCGGCGTCAAAGACGTACCCGTGCGGGAGGCGTCAGCCACGAAGTGCGCCGAGGAGACGGCCATGGAAAGAATGCGACGACGTACCATGCGTAGCTTTTGGCTGTGCATCGAGAAGCTACTCAAATCGATCCGCAACCTAGTCGCTTCCTCGCGTTGGGTCAACAACGTGTTCCTCTCCCGCAGTGCGATGTACCACAGTTGGTGCAGGTCCGTGAACGACTTTCGTCGCAGCTCGAACGACGTCCATGAGCGACCTGGCGCCGCGCCGCGGGAGGAGACAGAAGAGTCAGGCCGTGCGCATGAAACAGTCCTACCCCGTTGTACCAGTGATGGTGTTGAACTGACTCGTATTGTCCTTTCGCTTGTCCGGCGCGATGAGCGACTGCTTGTCATGGAAGAAGTGCCAAAGCGGATGCGCCGACGTATCCGTCTCGGACCGGACCGGTCGAACACCCTGACCGGGCTTAGACGACTCGGGTGGGATACCGTACGTCGTTTCGTCTCGTTTGGGACGACCGGCTGTGGAGGACGCGAAGCGTGGGGATGGTCGGGAGCAGGAGGCGAAGCCTGAAGAAGCTGAGGTGCTGGCGTGGGTGTAGGAGGACCAGCTTGCAGCGGTCGAGCGGGTGCTCGTCGTCGTGAAGCTGTTGAGCATAGGTCGTAAAATCGTTCGAGACGTCATGGCGAAGATGTTCGGGTGGAGGGAGGTGGTGGGTGGTGGAGACAGAGCCCGGCTGCGATGGAGCTTGGCGGCGGCGGCAATCGACGTTCGGCTCATTTTCCTGAGAGCGACTCGGATGCGCTCTCACTCCATATCTCGAATGTCAAGTTGCTTCGCTCCGTATCGGCGGTTGCAGATTGCATTGTAATTCAAGAACATCATGAAAACATAACCTTTGTGCACGTGTGATCTCATTCAGTGACATGAGTCATTTTCATCCCCGGCCTTTCGTGTGTCCGATCGGGAGTTCGCATTCTTCTGAGGAAGGTGCCTTCGATCGACTGACGGCTTCAACATGGGCATCTCCGCGATCCAAGCTATCTTACAAGTTTACGCATCGCTATTTGAAATATCGACCGTCAATTATCTCGCGACGGTGACATTTGGTGTTCATGCGGATACAGCGGCCTGAAAAATATCCGGCACTGGACGAGCGCGATTCGGCGAGCGGTCGAGTTTGCCGATGAGCCTATTATCGGAGAACCCCATTTGAGGCGACGGTGCCACCGTTACAAGAACCCGAATTGACATGAAACAAGCGTTACTCTACACGCACAGAAGAAAAAGCTTCATGCGGCTCGATTTTTGCGCGTCAAGCGACGCCAAGGAGGTTTTCACTTGAGCTTCTGATTGGGTCTTCCGGCTATTTTGGGAAATCGACATCGGTGGGTTGACTGGTCTGTCCCTCTTTGCTCTCCGCCCCATTCCTTTCTCTGGGTAACGAGACTTTGCCCGACCCCGACCCGATCACCAATTCCTAGTCTACCCACCATGGCATCCACCCTCGCGCAGTACGGCAAGACCAAGATGGCCAAAGGGTCAGTAATACCCGTACGGCTTGTTGCGATTGGGTCGTCGGAGCTCGGCGGTCCGGGATGCGGGAACCGATTTCGGAGCTGCGAAGCGAGGCTTCAACCACATCGACCCGACAGATTAGGACAGAAAAGCTAATTCGACCTTACATGCTGCGCTAAACTACCGCAATACAGTGTTGGTCGATTCACGGACCTCGTCATGGCTTCGGGCCAAGGTAAGTCGTACTACAGCTGCCGCCCACGTCACCTTCGGTCGACGGCTCGGCGGTCGTCCGATATCGTCTCGGTTCGATTGCTGTCGAAACGATTCACTGATCTATCGATCTCGGCTGCCTTGCCCTTCCACCATCCAATCAGGCGCCTACGTCAAGACCGAATGCGGCCGAACCTTGCTCGACTTCACTGCTGGTATCGGAGTCACCAACCTCGGTCACTGCCACCCCCACGTGACCAAGGCCGCGCAGGACCAGTGCGCGACCCTCGTCCACGCCCAGGTCAACATCGCCTTTAACAAGCCGTACGTCACTTCCGGAACGTGACCTGAAGAATTATCTTACTCGAACGTAAAACTACCTGAAACTCAACCCTAGGCGATTTGTACCTTTCTCACAGTTACCTCAAGTTGATCGAAAAGCTGCAACCCGTCATGCCCCACCCCTCGCTCGACACCTTCTTCTTCTGGAACTCGGGTGCCGAAGCCGTCGAGGCTTCGATCAAGTTGGCCCGTCACGCGACGCGCAAGCAGAACATTATCGTCGTCCAAGGTTCCTACCACGGTCGTGAGTTGTGTCTCTTGAAGGAGGGTCAGTGAGGCGCGGCTGAACTCGTTTCGTTCGCAGGCACGTACGGCACGATGGCGCTCACGCGCAGCAAGACGATCTATTCGGAGGGTTTTGGCCCCTTGATGCCCGGCGTATTCGCGACGCCATTTCCGTACTGGCACCAAATGGGTCTTCCCGAGTCGACTCCCCGCGAGGAGCTCGTCAAGTCGGCGTTGTACCAGTTGGAACTCCTGTTGAAGCAGCAAAGCGCCCCTCGCGACACGGCCGCCTTGATCCTCGAGCCCGTGCTCGGCGAAGGTGGTTACCTCCCCTCCCCTCCCGGCTTCCTCGAGGGTCTGCGCAAGATCTGCGACGCCAACGACATCCTCCTCATCATCGACGAGGTGCAGTCCGGTTTCGGTCGAACGGGCAAGTACTTTGCGATCGAGCACTACCCGACCGTACGCCCCGACATCCTCGTCATGGCCAAGGGGATCGCGAACGGTTTCCCGCTCAGTGGGATCGTCTCGCGCAAGGAGTTGATGGACCTTCAACCGGCCGGATCGATGGGTGGCACCTACGGTGGTAACGCCGTTGCTTGCGCGGCCGGTATCGCGTGCGCCGAGGTGATGCAAGAGGAAAAGATCCTCGCCAACGTGGAGGCGCGAGGGTCCGAGATGTTCGAGATGTTGAACGAGCTCAAGCGTGATGACAAGATCGCCGATACGATCGCCGAAGTGCGCGGTTTGGGTCTCATGATTGGTATCGAATTCAAGTCGCCTACGGACCCGTATACGCCTTCGAAGATTGGGCAGAAGATCCCGGCCAAGATGTCGTCGAGGGTGCAGGCCAAGTGCTTGGAGAAGGACATGATGACGCTCACGACGAGTGTGTACGAGACGATCCGGTGAGTGCATGCATAGAGTGTTGTTGAGGAGTTTCCAAGATGCAGCCGGACTGAACGATATTGGCCTCTTCCACCAGATTCATCCCGCCGTTGAACGTTACCCAAGAAGAGATGAAGAAGGGTTGCGATATTGTGCGCGAGGCCATTATCGAGGTCGTCAAAGAGGGTTGAGGATCCAGGGTGGATTTGGTCTGATGCTGTGTTGAGTGAGCTCTGCGAGGCCGTATATGGAATCTGAGGAACTGCTCGCTCGCCCTTCGTGACTATCGTTGCATTGGCTCTCCGCTACATTACTCTCCACGAGAGATGAGGGCGTAGCCTTCTGCCATTCCAAACATATAGGTTTACCAACGGCTCAGTTCTGCCGGAGACGAGTATAGCTCCTTTCCGCATTCAGCAGTCGGCGCGATCATGAAATAGGGGGTTCAAAGCCGATATCACCTCGATCGAATCGCCGCCCGCGCGCGGCGCTGGGTAAACGGCTCAGAACCGGCAGCCTCGCCGCCGGGTCGGGCGCTCTCACCCTTCCTCGAGCTTCCTCCGTCCTCCCGCATCCCACTCCGCTATAAGCTCTCCGTCTCGTTCAGCATGTTCTCCCGCGCCGCCGTCCGAGCCAGTCGTCAAGCCTTTGCCCGTCGATCCTTTGCCCGTCGATCCTATTCGACCGCCTCGAGCCATGCTTCGCCTACTGCCCAATCGTCGGATGCGATCTGGATGGTGAGTTGCTCCGTGGTCAACTTCGTCGTTCGTCGTGAATGCGCGCTCCGCCGCGGCAGCTGGCTGGCTGGCCTTCGCCTCTGGCGTCATTACTCGATTTCGCCCTCGCCCAGAGCCGGATCACCCCCTCGCATCTTCCATCAACCGCTTCTCAGCTCGATCCATGGCCCAATCGCTTCAATTACAAGGCGTGTCCGATGATGTGGAGGTATCGCGGTGCTCGACTCGGAGCATCCCAGCGTAGCAACAAGAGCTCCTGGTCTCGAACACAGCGATTCGGCTTCGCTTCACATCGCGGGCGGAATCGGCTTCTTCTCTTTGAGCCTCGACCCCAATCGGGACCCGCCTCACCCTGTTCTTCAAAAGCTTTAGCAATGCTGGATGATGCATCACCATGCGGAGGAGCTCGATACGACGTGTCAGAAGCTCTAATGTGCTGACTCCGCACCACCCCCTCTTTCTGCGAGTTAGATCGGATCAGCCGCCGTCTTTGTCCCCACCATCTTGTAGGTCAATGAATTGACGTATATAGGCTTTGTAAACACATCGAACCGATCACTGACAAGGTTCAAGCTCCCACCCTCTATCGCAGCTACCTCACCCGCCCCCCCGCCGTCGCGGCTCAGCACGCCCACACCGACAAGGATGATCACGTCTCGCCGTCTCGCAAGGAAATCGGCTCGTCTCCTGTGCCCAAACCATCCGAACCCGAGAAGGAGGAAGAGACCCCCGAGCCTGAACCCGCATCCGAGTCCGAGTCCGAGCCCGAGCCCGAGGCCGAGGCCGAGTCCAAGAGCTCGACCAGCGACGCGGACAAGCCTTCGAGCGATGCCGAGCGAGACGTCAAGACCACCGCCGAAGCCGCGACTGCTAACGCCGCCGAAAAGGGCCACAGTTCGGCCCACGAGATGAAGACGCATAAGTCTTCAGGACCCAAGGACGTTCATGAGGCGGCCAAGACGGCGCAGCAGAGCTTCACAAAGGAGAAGGGGGAAGGGGAGGAGGAGGAGAAGTAAAAGGACTCGCCGCACGCCGTTAGCAGTAGAAGAAGAAACCCGACCGACGCCTTGCATCACGGGCGAGGAATGGAAATAGAAGCAAACCTATGCCTAACCTTGACTCTTTCCCATGTGCTGGTCGATTCCCGTCACGACCCGGAGAGGGGCCACCCTCTCCTTCCACGCTCTCCACAGGGCAAAGAGCGACTGATCGTCTACTGGAACTTACAACACGGAGATTATGAATGTGGAGAGGCTACAACAATAGGCCACAAAGTCTTATGGCACTACAAAACGAGGCTCTGGCGGCCGCGGTCGTCGCTCGTCAGGCGTCCCCACTCCAAAGCAATCAGCCACGCATGCAGCATCAGGTCCTCCCTCCGCGCGCACTGCGACGCCCAGGTGGTACCCCTCTGCGCGATCTGCCGCAATTCGTCGTCCCTCGAGAATCCACGTTCAGCCTCTTTGGTCTTGCGCCAACCGACCAGACGCATCAAACCCAACTTGTGCGCATGCTCCACCGCGGGGGCACCGCCAAAGAAGTAGCCGAGGACCGAGTAGAGCTCGGTCAGCCTTACGCCGATCGGGATGTAGTGGTACCAAGGGATGAGCGAATCCTCGATACCTTCTCGAAATAGATGAGCCTTGACGACCGCGCCTCGGCTCTTCATGAAGGTGCGAAAACGACCCGAGTAAGCGGTGCCGTCGAGATCGAGCATCATTTTGCTCTTGTAGTTCTCCGAAAAAGGTACGCGGCCCGTGTAGCGGAAGCTGGGCTCAGTCTTTTGGTAGTAGAGCGACTTGGGGTGACCTTGATCAGGGGAGGCAAAGGCGATGTCCGTGAGCGCACTGTTGAGTGCCGCAGCGGGGAGTTTGGCATGAATGATACGGTCGTCCGCATCGGCGAGGAGCACGTCCTCGATGTGAGGCCATTCGCTCGGTCGGTTCGTCTTGGAAACGACGCGCGACCTCAACCAGCCTCGCCAGTTCAAATCAAGCGAATACCCGCCCGTGTTGCTGCCTCGCCAAAACAAATTCGGCTTCTTCTTCTCCCACTTTGGGTCCTCGTGGGCGAGGTGCGGACTTTCGTTGAACCAGTACCACCACGAAGGGATGATGATGTCGTGGTAACCGCCGATGCGCGAGTTGCTGAAAACGGGGAAGAGTTGGTTCCAGTACGTGAACGAGAGAGGGTGGATGTAGGCCGAATGCAACGATGCGAGATCGGGTTGGTCGCACCAGGTATCTTGTTCCATTCGAGGTGAGACGAGGAAATTGCCGCGCGCGGTCGTGAAGGGCTTGGTATACTTTTGCGTGATCACCGGGTCCTTGCCAGGGGCTTCGGGAAGCTCGGCGTGGCGAAAAGGCGAGTCGGGTGGGCAAGCCGCACGCAGAGCCTCAATCGAGGTCGGACAGTCCCCTCTCATACACGTATGGTCGAACTTGGAGAGCGTGTAGGGTTTGGCACCAAAGCTGTAGACGGTGAGCGACTCGTTGATCGGGGCGCGGACCTTCCTCGTCGCCGCCATCTTCTCTAATCCATCCCGGAGCTCGAAGGGGAGTGACATCCGTGGTTCGTCGTAGGCGTTGATGAACATGTCGACTTTTAGTTGGTAAAATTTGGAGCAATCAGTTGGAATACTCGAGCTATCCAGTGACCAGGCCATAACAAACAGGAACGCGGACCAGGTGTGGGCTGGTAGATTTCCGGATGATGAAGACGTAACTCACGATCGGGCAAGGCGACATTGAACTGTTCTGTTGTGGCTTCTAGCATCTCATGGAACGCCCTTCGTGCATCACTCTCGAATCCGAGGCTACCATCTCGCTCCAGCTCGTTGGTGCTGACAACCTGGCGACCCCTGACTCGGACCCGCCCCATCCCTCCGAAGGTACCGAGCTGCTCTTGCCTCTGCCTGTGTCCCAATAGTTTGGTTCGGTCAGCTTTGTCAATCCGATTTGAGAACGCAATTACTTCACCCACCTAATTTCTTCGCCACTCAGTGCCCAATACACCGTAAGCGACTGATAAAGGTCCTCGAACCCATCAATCCGACAAGCCTTGAGACTGCGCGCCGTACGAAACCATTGCTCATAACCCTTCGGTGGTGATCGCTTATGTCGAGCAATATACTTGTTCACCGCTTCCTCCAACGTCTTGGGTTGCTCCTGTTGGCGCGCTCGATGAATCGCTTCCCCTCTTCGGAGGAGGAGCGAGATCGGATGAACGGACGAGGACGATGACGTCGCTCGACGACGCTCGAGGTACGAGAGAAGGAGCCACACGCAGAGGAGCGCCGAGGTGTATTGCAGAAGTCGTCGTTTGCCAAAGGTGTAATGCGCCATTTTTTAGGGGTACTGTCTTCCCGTAAAGGATGAACCGTCGGGTTCGGTAACGGACGACGGCGCGGCGATCGTCCCCGACCCGGGGTGTGGGGGAAATCGACTGCGAAGATCTTGGATCGGTCGGCGATTGAAACTCCTCGGCAACTGTAATGCGCTCGGTGAATCGACGACGAAGACCGAGGCTGCTTGCCGCAAGTTGAAGCTGTTGCTGAAGGTGCGAACAGAGTGGAACAAAGCAAGAGTGGAGCGGAGCTTACAGCCAAAGGGACTAGGATGACCGGATGACCACTCGAAGCGATGCTGGGCGAAACTAAAAGCTTGTTTGAAGGACAACTCCGGCGCCGCCGGAACAATCGAAGCGGGCGGACCACTCAGCCGCCGCCCGGCTCCTTTGAGCGCTCCCGCGCTGCGCGGTTCGCGCAGCTGCGCCAGCGTCAGCCAGCTAGCCGAGAGGAGGCGAATCGAATCGGAATCAATCTCAAACGCACGGTGCCTGTTTTCTAAGTCAGCACACCTCTAGAAATAGACGAAGGTTTGCAGCGAGCAGTCCGTAAGCCCGCTCCCCCTCTCCCAATGAAGCTGGGCATCTTTCCATGTGAATCCGCTTGGTCGTTCGGTCAATTCTCTGGATCAGGGAGCCCCCGGGGCTGCGCCGCCGCCTCAGCCAAGACACGGGACCCCGTATTTTCCAAGCATCCGCCGCCAACTCAACTCTGGGCGGCCCCTAAAAATGCTGTGCAGGCATGTTTGAGGACAAGGGATGCGAAAGGGCTCATGTTGGTTCTCAAACGAACTCAGCAAATTGATTTCGACTTCATAAACAAGTTCGTGTCGGGGTGGAGGGGGGACGGGGGCCGGGCGAGTGCCTGTGCTGCTGCGCTTCCCAACGGGCGCTGCCAACGGTGGACCGCAGCAGCCTCAGCTCTTCTGGTCGAAACCACCCGATTCCGATCAGTACGGGTTGAGGAAGAAAGTGGCAGGACAAAACACTCTATAAGTCGACGAATATATAGGTATGGCCTCAAGTCAGAGTGTTTTTGGGACCCTCGGTTGCTGTGACGAGGCGCATAGTATGATGGCGCTCGCAGCGGCAGCATGAGCGATCGCCGAGGTCGAACTCGAGGCTTGGCTTGAGCGGCGGTATCCGGACCGACGTCTCTAGCTGTTACGGCAACACCGCACCAACTCCTCCTTTGGTCTTCTATTTCGTAAGACCGGCGCCTCTGACAGTCCGAGCATACAACTGCTAGGTGAGCACATGCAGCCCGATATTCCGTTTCTAATTCGATCCACCGGCCTCGATTCGTCCCTCTCGGTCGAAAGCAGAGTATATGCGGAAAACCAAGCGTCTTCTAGTATTCGCACACGCTCATGCACAAGCACAAAGAAAGGGAGAGTGGAGAAAGTATGTACTCAAAGTCGAAGCTACCGTCTCACGCAAAAAAAAATCAAAAAAAATCAAGGTGGGGCCGAGAGGTCAAGGCCTAAAAAAGGAGGGAAAAAGAGGAGTCCATTTGCGGCTGGCGTTGGGGCCAAGAGAGGGGTTGATTATTTGACTAGAGCAATACCTCGTTCTTTGAGTTCTTGGACAAGACCTTGGAAGGGAGGACGATGCACGAGCGCACATGGACCTCCCTGAGCACCGAGACGTTCTTGGCCAGGATCGCGATCGATTGCTTCTCGTCGCCAAAGGAAGAACCTTCGACGCGCGACCAGGGGCCGATCTTGCAGTCCTCCGAGATGATCGAGTTAATCACGTACGCGTTTTTCTGCAAGTCCCACATCAAGTCCACAGTCACAAGATACAAACATGTCTCAGCTGGGTCGGACCTTCCTGAGCTGTGGAGTATAAGAGTTGGACATACATCGAGTGTTGTGTTGTCGAGGATGATCGACTCTTTGACGCGGCACCCGTACCCGATCTTGACGCCGGCACCAATGCTGACATTGGGTCCAACCTTGGCGGTCGGGTCGACCTCGGCCGTCTCGTCGATGAAGCAAGGTTCGATAATCTCGGCCTTGATCGACTTGGACGCACGCGCCATCGCTGAGGCGTGGGCGCGGTTCTCGGCCGTGATCGTCGGGGAACGGCGTCGGAGCAACAAAGGGTTCGTCGTCTTGTACGACGCGAGGATGAGTGTGTTGGCGGGGATTGCGGAGCTGGTAGACAGACGCCGCAGATGTGTCAGCGCAAATAGTCTATTTGTCTACATGTGTAAACAGCTCAACAACACTCACGCAGCCGACTTGATCTGTGTCCATGCGCCGAGGGCCTGGTAGACATAGAGCTTCTTGCTCGCAGCCAAAGGCGCGATGACGTCCTGTTCGAGGCGCAACTGGTCATCCTGGGCCAAGGTCGGGTCGTCGGCGTTGCGTCGCAGCTTTGTCTCCATCGCGACGCGAATCTCGTCGAAAATGGTCTTGTCGAAGAGGTAGATACCTAGAGGTTGTTCGGATCAGGGGCTCGACGGGTCAGTTTCCTGCGGCCATTGTGAGCAGCTGCAAAGAGCAGGGACGAACCTCCGTTGATGGTATCCGAAATGAACGACTCGGGCTTCTCGACGTAGTGGCGAGCCTGCTGGGTCTCCGGGTCGATGACGATGCAGCCGAACTTGGTGGCCGTCTCACGGGGGACCTGGTGAAGAGGGAAGTCGACTGCATAAGCCTCGAGCGCGTGGATGCTCGTTACAAAGTTTTCGTTAGACTGACCTTGACACCCATGACTGTTCCAACTCCACGGTGACGATCATGGAAGTCCTTGAGTTGCGCCAGGGGCTGTGGACAGTACATCCATTCGGTGAGGGTCAGGAAAGGGGGTTGTTTCTGCGAGGGAATCTATTGTCGAACGGGACGCACGAAGTTGCAAGCAATGTCGGCGTGGAGCACAAAAATCTGGTCCGGGTTGTTGCGCAAGATCGAGTCTCGGAAGTGGTAGAGACCGCTGCACAACAGAAATGGGGGGAATGGTAAAATCAGTGCCAGAGATGGGGGAGATCGCTCTCTCTCTCTCTCTCGCAAGGGAGTGAACTGGAGCTTACCCTGCTGTGCCTAGACTCTGATATTCTCGCATGTATCTGTGTAGGAAGAACAAGTCAGTCCCTGGTACATGCCAAACGTATTGTAGGGGCTCACCGGATCGAGAGGTTGGGGAAGTCGATCGAGGCGGCCTTGACGAAATGAGCGATGATCGCATCGTCGTCTACGCGTCCAACCGTGATTGCGGGAACGGGAGAGCGTCAACGAGCGATCAGTTTGAAGAATTGCTCGTCGACTATCGTGAAGTACTGTATAGTAGGACGTACAGAAGCCAATGAGGATGACCTCGTGCAGACCGTCGACTTTGGACGCGGCTTGGATCGAATGCCACAGCAACGCGCGACCCGCGATCGGGAACAACGGCTGGTCGATGGGAGGCGGTCCACAGGTCAGCATACAAGATTTGCACTAAGATACAAGTGGTCGTACACACCTTGGGGATATCGAGCGACAAGGGACGGAAGCGGGTACCTGTGTGCGGAGGTGCGACGTGGATGTCAGTCAATCGGTCAGTCAGTCAGTCCCGTCGAACGTGTGTGTCGACGACGTGACTACGAAGCGGGTCCTCGGGCGGTTTGAAACGCAGTACGCATTCCATACGGGGCTCGCCTGAACTGAGAAACATACCTTTGGAAGGACCACCGATCAAGATCACTGCTTTGGAGGACGCCATGATTTCGTTGGAGCAGAGATGGGAAGGGGGTGAGGCTGAGCGCTGAGCGCTGCCACGGGCTCCAACGCGACGCGCCGCTTTCGTCCGCTTTCCTGCTCGCGCTATGACCCCTACGGAAAATCCGGCGCGAGCGGTCGCGGTCGTCGTGCCCATTACAACTGCAGTCGTGACTTCGACACAATGATCCGAACCGAAGAATTTGGGTTTACTCTACAAAGGCGCTTTAACTCGAGATCAGCTTTTACTAAGCGACCGGAAGGCATGTGCTGGGTCGGAGCTGCTCCAGCTTTGTGAAAGCCTGGATCTGTGAAGTGCATGCTCTAAAAATATGAGATGGGAACACAAGTTCGAGTAAAGTGCTGATGTAGGAGTCATGCGTCGAGCAATACTGCGGTCGCACCGGATTTTCCGTAGGGCAATGACCCTCCCCAACATCGCACAAGCTCCCAGTCGTACGCGACGCACGATTCCCTCAAATTGGGATGAACAACCCGATCCATCGAGAGTTTCATCCTATGATCGTGGTCTTTTGATCTTCTTCTCTACACGATCCCCCATAAAGTATATCAATGATTTTTCAAACACACATACATCAATGATTTTTCAAACACACACAGCTCACTTTCCAATCTCAAGCCTTTTCCGGCTTCTTGACCCTCCATGCCGAAGCCGGCAAACCTGTCAAAGCGAGCATGAACGGCATCAGCGATCAAGTTCTCTTGCCGACAGGAAGTGAGTCTTGGAAACTCACTTTGTAATCTCCTCGATGCGGGTTGGATGAAGCTGATCAAGACAAAGGCCCCGACGATGATGCACACCGACGAGACCCAGTAGTAACCGTCGCGCGTGGTGTGGCAGATCCCACCGAGGTCAGCACAGGCCGCTTTGCCGTGGTCCGAGACGCATTCTTGACCTGTCATGGAATCGGGGTCAATCACTGAATTGTCGAGGTCCAAAGTTCAAAGACTCACTAGCTAGGACGACATTGAGCGATGTGTCCTTGATCTCACAGACCGCCGTGGAGAACGCATCGACTCCTGGGAAGGATACCCACTCTCTCGATTAGCATCATCAGACCTTCCCCAACCCCGTCCGTCACTCACCCTTGAGTACAAAGTATCGAGGCCACGTTCCGCCCAAGTTGCTGACCGTGTTGAGCAGCTGAGGATGGCGCAACTTCTTCAATACTTTACAAAGTGAGGGAGCATCGACGGCCTACACTACTCACGGTCATATAGGTGCCGCCGATGAGAGGATCGGCAATCTGCGTGTGGAACGACGAGATGCCCACGAATTGGACGGTACTGTAAAGAGTGAAACAACGTGTGTGATCAGCCCAGGTCGCATACGTTCTGATGCGGCAGGCCCACGAACCCACCTCGAAAAGCCCGAGCCAACAGTGCAAAAGACGACAAGCCAAAAGTAGCTGGTCGAGATGGTGCCTTGCGGGAAGAACTTGATCAACAGCATCGACACGATCGCCCATCCAAGACGTGTCCACATCGCTATCAACCACTACGAGGCACAAAGGACACCCAATTTGATCGGATCAGCGCTAAGCTCTAACCCCGTCGAGTACAAACAGCTTGCTCTTACCGGTTTGAGCGGCTTATCCCCCTTGGACCACTTTGCAGCGAGGTAGCCAAACAGGATTTGGAAGGGAAAGTCGATCAAGACGGCGAGCGCGAGATCCTCCTTCTTCAAACCCTTTTCCAAAAGCTTGAGCGAGGTCGCGGCATCGTTGGTCGCGGTGCCGAGCTTGGTGACGAGGTGCACAATGACGAACGTTTGAACATCTGCAAAAAAGCAACCGAGTGAGCGATCAGGTTTCTCGGACACCCCCTATAATCTCAATTTGGACTCACGCTTAAGCTTGCAGATTTCATACATGATGGAGTAGACCTTTTTGACGTCCATATCGGGATCGTCTTGCGACACCGGGTCCTGCTCACGACAACAAGGTCCGTTCAGTCGGGGCCGATGGGACTGGTTAACGGACTGGACGAGAACGAACCTCGGACTGAAAGAAGGCCAAGTAGAGTGTGACGATGATGAAAGCCACTCCCCAAAACTTAAGGTACCCGCTGAGCGTAACGAGCGGATAATCGAGCGGTTGCGATCGGAAGTACTTGTTGCTGTGGAAACAGAGCAACACGGGAGTCCCAGTGAGAACCAAGCACATGTAAACATACGCTTCTTCAATAATAGTGGATTCACCTAAATTCGAGCGAGTTGAATGCGAGGAAGACGGTAAAGGACAAGAAATAGCCCGTGTTGAGGCCGATCGTCTGCGCCGTCGAGGCGTACGAGAGGTTGTCCTTGGAGAGAAGGGTAAGCGCCCAGCCTGTACACATGAAATTACATCAGTTCACATGAAAGGTCATGTCGTTCTCCGCATACACCTCTTTCCTCACCATCGACAGCAATATCTGCGAATGTTGGAGCGAAATCAGCGATTCTGGCGAGATAAGCAAGCTTCCGAACCGCAGGCTACTGACCTTGAGTAGCGGCAAAGAAAACCAAGGTAAAGAAGAGAATGGTCAAGGTTTGCACGTTTGGCTCGTCCTATGGCATCGATCAAACAGAACGGGAGACGAATATTTCACGGTCAGCTCAGCAACGCTTTAGAGCAAGCACTGCACAGTGACGTGACCAACTGACCACCTCCATGAGCTGTTGCACGTTCCCACCCATCCAAAAGAGCATGCATCCGACGACGAGCTGAATGGGCACGATCCACGACTTGCGACGACCGAGCTTGGGGGAGAAGAACGAGTCCACGATCGGGGACCACAGCAATTTGAGCGAGTACGGGTACGTGCACAGCGTGAAGAGACCGATTTGCGAGTACGACAGTTTGGCCCGGAGCAAGAAGGGGATCGAACCGAATGCTAGGCCGACGGGGATGCCTTGCAGTAGATCTGTGAGCCGTACATCACACGGTGGGGTATATCCGGATTTGACCACGTCAGCCAGTCTGCGAGCTCGTGACGGGGGTGAGACACGTTGCGACGCGTTCGCGTTCTCCGCGAGAGGGCAAATGTGACATGCATGTGACACACGAGCTGTAGCCGCAACACCGAGAGACGGGCCCCAAACTCACACAACGCAATCAACAAGGTCAAGGCCTTCCTGTCCCTCATGCTGAGTGTGCCTTCGGGCTTGTGCTCGCGGTCGTCGCCCCTCGCGTACGCCGCGGCGGCGTCGTCGTCGTGCTTCCTCGTCCACGCCTGCTCGTCCATCTGCAACCTCAACTGATCACCACGTTCGAGCAACTCGACCTCGTCCTCGACATTCTTGCCTCCTCTCGTCGCAGGTCGATTCAACATCCTGTCGGGCGAATGCGATCGGTCCAACGCGGACGACGAACTCGTACTGGTCGCCGCCGTGGCCGAGGCGCGTGACGGGTCGGGGCGCTGGTGGGGGTGCGAAGCGGTCGTCGTCGAGTGAGCAGCAGCGGACGCAGGAGCAGTCGGTTTGGAAGGTCGGCTCATGATCCTGGTCACACAGCGTCCAGTCGATCCGGCTGAAGCGAAAAGAGTCCGAAGGAGAGATGTAGGCGATGCGAACTGGAACAACGAAAGCGACTTCAAAAGCGACGCTGGTCCAAAACCGCGGGAGGAGAGCCGCATCATGCACGGACCCAAGAACCCGGACGGTCGACGGTCAGCTCTCGGCAACTCAAAATCAATCGAAAATTAGCGCGCAGAAACACACAGGGCGGCTAGATGGGTACATAGCTCGAACAGAAAAAACACCAAGCTTTCTCGACAGGGACCAAGTAGCTCATGTCTGCGACCTGTGACACGTGCAGGATCTTCGGGCCATGGCCAAGTCGGACTCCGAGAACGGAGCAGACACCTACATGTCCATGTCGCTTGGAATTGAAGTTGGCCCCTTTCAGTTTGACCGTTCATGTAGCCTACGCATGGGAGCCAACTTTGTTTTTACAGTTCGTGTGCCCAAAGTAGGAGTCTCCCGATCGGAGCCTTCTTTCGTATGGGCTACCCTTTTACGGGTGCTTCCCACAGAGACGACTCCATCTTGGAGGTCTTTTGCCTCTAGTCGAAGACAGATGAACAAACTAGAAAATGTTCTTGGCCATGGGCGCCTTAGTGCGGCCACACCGCGAAGGTCGATAGCGAAGGTGGACTCTCGGCGGTCAGGCTTTTCCGGCCAGCACTCGTTCTTCAAATGGTGGCCATCCAAGCAGTCAGCAGGGCCACATACCGTCGGGGTTGTTACATCGATCATAATTTCATATCACAAAACTTCTCCCGACGCGATGAAGCTGACTTTGTCTCCGACTGATCTCACAACTCAAAGTCGCGCCTCGGCGCTCGATCGGCGTGTGAGGGCATGTGGTGCCCCGCAAACCCTCAGCCAGGCTCAACCGACTCCTCCCTCTCTCCCTTCCTCCCATCCTCAACTCCCTACCCCAGCCCTTCCCACCACGCCTCCCTCACTACGCTTCGTACTAACCGCGTAAATCGTGGCGTCCTTTTCGTACCTCCTCACATCCATCCCTCAAAGCAGTCGATCGTCAGTGGTCGGCAAGCTCCTCAAATTTCCTGGCACACTCAGCCGACCGGCCCCGTCACCGTACTTTCCACTTCGTGCGTCTTCGACGATGGCCTCACAAACCCCGGAGAACGTCTGGGATTATCCTCGGTCAGTACAGGCCTTCTCAACTTGTACTATTTCCTCCTTGGAAGGCGGCGCATCACCTAATCTCTGGTCTCGTTATTGACCTGACAACGAGCCTCTGACGATCGAGCAGACCGCCAGCGTTGGAAAAGACCCCTTTCCGACTTCGGATCGTTTGGACCGATGAGGAGGGCCAAGAGTCTGTACTGGCAGATACGACGTCGGGGTTTAGGGTCTTGGAAACGAGGTCAGTGCCGAATCCGAGTTAGTGCCCCGAGACGGCGAAAGGACGTAACATTTACTAATCACCCCCCGACCTACTACATCCCTCCCAAGGCTGTCAACACCGAATGGCTCACCAAATCTCTGCGATCCTCATTCTGCGAAGTAAGCCTTTATCCACCTTCCTGGGCAGAGGGCCTCGTCTTTTACAATCACCACCCTGAGCTACACCTCCTTATCCTCCCTCCCGACCCAAAGGGGAAAGGCCAGGCGACCTACTACAACCTCCAGTCCCCCACCTCTTCCCAACCCCTCGCTAAAGACCGCATCTGGACTTACCCCAACCCTACCCCCCGCTTTGTGAACACCAAACAAAGACTACCTCAGTTTCTACGCCGCTTCTTCTTCCTCCAACTCGCGGTCCGAAAAAGGGAAAGGACAATGGAAGTGTTTCGTAGGGGAGGAGGAGGTTGTTCCTCAGGAGGGAGATTTTTATGGTGGGTGGAAGACGAGTTGGATTCAGGGCAAGATGAAGGGTGGGCCGGGGACTTGGGGTTGGTGAAGGGGGATCTCACTAGTGGTATTGAGCGGTTTCGACAGCGTGATCCGTTTTTCAATCATGCCGAGTTGAGGTGGTAGCGACGCCGAGCTCGTAATGAAGCAAATCATATATACTTCCAATCTAATAATGAAGACTCCTGCTTTCCAAGTCAATCAATTCCCACCCAAGCCAAATCAACCGCTCCCCCCTTCACCTCCACTTCCACCAGAGGAAGGCAAGATCCTTTCACTCGATTTCTGTAAGACAAGGCAATCGCTGTGAAGATCAATGCTACGCTCCAAAAAACGTAGCGGGACGATCATGCCAGTCCTGCGTCTTACCCAGGCCCATAATAATTGCGTTTTGAGTTGTAGGACGTCGCTTCTCCATAGTTGGCATTCTTTGGTTAGTTCGCGGAACTCGTCCGTCACTTTTAAGGAATGAGTGAGATGAAGCGATTCAGCGCCATCACTTTCCACCTGTTCAAATGTGAGGAAATTGACTTGCCATGCCAGCACGACGCGACATTCTCGAGTGAGACAAAGTCGGAAGCGACCTTGATACAATCCGCATAATTGCACACCTGGTGCGCGCATCTACAAGCATCATCCCGACCCAAACGCAATCATCAGCCAACTCGAATCAAGACATGTATGTGAACTCTTTTGTATTTGACTGACCCAGCGGGTATGAATACCGCTTCGCCCGGTCGTTGCCAAATACGAAAAGGTTTGACGCCTTTTGATTCCAAGAGTTGCGTCCGGAGGTCTTGGTCAAGGAAGACGAGTTGGGAGTGGATAGGGCTGTTGCGATAGAGTTGAGAAATTAAGTCAGTCTTTAGGGTCTGAGAAGGTGAAAGGAAAGGAAAACTCAACTCGTTCATCATCAACCTCATTTGAGCGACGGGCCGGCCGTACTTTTCCGCGAAGTGTTCGTAGAGGAAATCGCGAATCTGTCATAAAACCAGCGAAGCTGTCATAATCAGCACCCACCCGACCCAACCAAAACTTTCCCGAACCCGCAACGAACGCACCTTATCAGCATCCTCGACCCTAAACATATCCCACGCCGCCGCACCCGCCGCACCATCCTTCCAAGGTCCAGCCCAAAGCATGACGTTGACGGCATCCGCAACGTCCATATGCAGCTTGGTCGAGCCTTGACCACCGGGTCGATCGTCCGATTCTTCGGAGAAGTAGCCTTTGGGCCCTAGGTCGGGGGGGTTGGAATTTAAGGGTGCGTGCGCGGCGAGGTTGAGGACCCCGTCACGGCGGGTCATGGACCCCATGGGGAGGACGGACATGAACTGTTGAAGGGGGTGGAGACGGATCAGTCAGTTGAGGGATGCAAAGTGTAAGCTCAGAGAGGGAACCCACATCCGCGTATTCCCTGGGGAACGCCGACTTGAAATCCGTCGTCGGTGGCCAATCCTAGATGCAGCCAATACACAAAGCGTGAGTTCCTAGGTGACAGACAACCAAAGCCATCTCAAGTGCCTCACCTTGATCTTCCGACTAACGCCCAACGGGTTTCGCTGTCCGAACCTTTCGAAGAAGTTGGCGACCGTGGTCGTCGACGTCGTCGAATCCCCCTCGACATTACACGACGCTTCGCCGTAGGTATCGATGAAATGCTTGGGCGACCAGTCGAGGTGGAAGGTATCGTTACCGATGTCGACGACGATGGGTTCGCGCAAGACCCAGAGATCGGCGAAGGAAAAGCGTTTCGGGTCCTCGGTCTTGACTGGGATCGGAGCGGCGGAGAACCACGATGGCGTGGGAGGAGGCGGGTCGCTGCTCTTCTCGTTGACTGCAGTGGCTTGGTGCGGGACGTAGGGGTCGACGAGCTCCTCGCTCCTCAGATACATATGAGGCCAGCTATCGGTCAGCTTTTGGTCCCCACTCGGGCGACGCAATGCGTCGAGGATGTCCTTGGATGGAGGCCGGTCAACCTCGAGCGGGTTCGACTCCTTCCATTCCTGCATGGCGACCACGAGCTGCTCGAGCTCCTGCGCATCCCTGCGCGTGTACGGGGTAAAATCTTTGCTCGAATGCGACTTGGTGCGCGGAGCGCATCGATGAAGTCGATCTTGCTGCATCGGATGAGGCTCGGAGAAGGCGCTCGCGTGACGGGTTCCGTCCTTGTCCCCTTCCACGACCGAAAGCAGGTACCGCGCGTGTCGAAGATCGGCATTACTTAACCGTTTGATGGGCTGGTCTTTCAGCTTGAGAAGTTGGTCATAGCACGACATGCACAGATCCCTGCCGCAGCACATGCACTTGTACGCGCCGCAAAAAATGACGTGCAGGCACGTGTCGCACGTCTGGCGCGCGAACAGTTCGTGGCGGATCCGCACGCAGTCCGACTTTTGTGCGTGTTCGAGCTCTTCTTTCAGCGTCGGGAGCAGATGATGAGACGCAACGGTCTTGATCCGGATCGCGTCCTCGCCGACGAAAGACCGATCAAATTCGGTTGGGAAATGGGGCACCTCGTCGTCGAGTCGAGAGGGGCGCAAGGTTCCGCGGTCAAAGTCGAGCTGATCGGCTCCGGCCTCGATGCGAGGGAAGGAGCGGATGCCTGCAAAGGAGCACCTGGAGTAGCGAGTGATGCAGTCGTGGCACTGCTGCGCCTCTTGACGGCGGATCGTGATGCAACTGCCTGTCTGCAAGACCCATTCGTCCGAGCGATCGCCTGCGCAGTTGGGAGATGAGGCGCTGGAAGTCAGCGACGGCCGTAGCTCTGACAGGCAAACAAGAGGTCCATCCCGACTTACTTTCATCTACCCACCTGCACCTGGGTAGCCCCCTCTTCGCTCTGGGCTGTTGCGGCGAAGCGATCGAAGCAGAACCGACGACAGCTTCGGTGGGCAGATATTCGGGCGACCCAGGGACCGAAGCGTTCGACACGTCCTTGGATCCCGTCGACTCGTTCGTAGGAGGCGATTCGGTGCAAGACACGACGACGACGGAGCTGGTGTCGGACTCCCTGTCCGACGCGGTATCGGATCCTGAGTCGGATCGACTTTGACGAGGCTGGGGTGACCAGGCTTCCTCGTCACGTTTGGCTTTGGTGCGCGGTCGTTTGAGGCTCACGAGTCGAGTTGCCATCGTACTGGGCCTTTTGCTCGACTCAGCGCTTGCTTGTGGTACCACGTCTTGTGTGAGGTGTGGCTGGTCCCTTTGGCTATCGTGCACGGTCTCCCATTCGGGCGTGGCGGATATGGAAGTGGGGTCCATCTCGTAGTCGATCTCGCCCTCGGCGTCATCGCTGCTGCTACTGTAATCGACGAGGGAGCAGAAATTCGCAGAGAGATGCCTGGATGGATCAGTTTGATGCGAGTTGATGAAAGGTGAGGCTGTGCCCGGATGTCGTGCGCCTGCGCCTATGCCCATGAGCGCACGGGCTGTGGCAGCAACGAGCGGGCTCAAGCTGGAGGTCACGTGCGACTCGGGCGAAAAGGGCTTGAGGTGCGCCATGCGATCGACAGGGAGGGAAGAGGAGGAGTGAGGGGCCAGAGGGTGCTAGTTGGTTGGCTACTCTGTCGTCGTTGGATGTACTTATGCGACGGAAAGAAGGGGCCCCTCCTATGTAACGGGTTTGGCCCCGTCGAGTTGGAGCGGCAGGAGCTGGCGTGAGCGTGGGCCACTCGCGTGAGGCAAGGGCGTCGTTGGTGGGTCGAGGTGTAATCCCACACAGGACCACAGTCGCAAAAGTAATCTCGGGATTCGAGTTGCCGTTGCGGCGACCTCTGGAGGGAATGGGAGGCACAGAGGCAAGCGAGGAGAGGGGCAACTCGCCTGGGCGGCACGCGCTCACGGTTCTGCAGCGACGGGTGGGCCGCCCCCCTCGGGTGGCGCGCATGCGCTTAGAGTGGAGTAGGCGAGAGAAATGCCTGTTCGCTTCTGCACCTTCAGGGCTTCGCATTAGATCAGATATGCACGTAGATATCTTTTATCTATCTATAATTTTGCCTTTTTGCGGGCTATCTATAGATCTGTCATCTACAGCAGAACAGATAGATGAAAGATATCTACGTAGATAAACGCCACTTGATAGATGATGACTAGATGTGTGGAGGCATGCATAGATGTGCGTGTATAGATATGACAGGGCGGACCCTTGTTCCCTTGTCCTCGACACAAAAGGCCTTTGCAGCCATGACAAGATCTCTCCAGCTGCCGCCAGAAAAACTCGACGAAGTGGCAGAATGGCAGCCGTGCCTTGTATTCTATTGACAGACGACGGAGAGCAAGTGCAAATGAGGGAAAGCTAGAGGACTCGGTTGAAAAATCTATGAAGGGGCAGAAACAGAGAAACAGAGAGAAAATATGTTGTTGAGGGTTTATTATGTACATGGGAGAAACGAAGATTTACTCTGTGGCATACTTGGGTAGCGCTCAAGACGATTCTTCGTCCGTGTCTGAGAGTTCCAGCTCCTCAATCGGCGAATTTTGCGAGAGCGAGGTCGATCGCGAGGATTCTCCAGTGACGTTGTGGCGCTGCCGCTTATTCGCTTTGTGGACTGCCGAAGAACTCTTCTTTGCCACGACACGCTTCGATGGAGCACGGAGCTTGCCTGCAAGAAAGATTATTGGGTCCTCAGTCGCTGCAAGTAGCTGGGGCTAGCATGACTCCTCTCATTTGAACTCACTTGCGATGATGGGTCGGGCATGACGAGCAAAGCCCTCGGGGGTGCCCCCGAAGATAGGAGCGGTCGGGTTAGCCCAGCTACCGAGACACATCTTGGCGTTCAGAACTTCGGCGGAGGTGCTGTGCTGCATATAGTTGATCGTCCGGCGGCCGGTGGAGAAAGCGCGTTCCGCATCGCACGCAGTTGGTGGAATTGTGATGAAGTCAATTGCCATCTCGGCAAGAGCCTTCTGCCCTGGAATCGCACGTTGTGTCACCCAATACTTGATAGGGCACCCCTTGTAGGCGTCGTTCTTGTTCAGTCTGACGCATCCCCTAGCCCAGTACTGGAGGAAGGCATCTGGCTCATAGTAGTTGTGAGAGCCTTGTGTGTCACCTCCTTCATCACCATACAAATCGTGGTCGGAGCAAGCATCGGAATCAATCGGGGACGGAGGACCAGCTTCGGGGATGTCCTCATAGAGAGGAAGGTACACCTTCTTGTAGATTTCATGGAGCTTCTTCTGCTTCTCATTGATATCTGTTTCGGCCCAAGCAGTTCCAGGTCGCTGAAAGAATCGCAGATGATGACGAGGATGAAAGAACATCGACCCAAATGCAGCAATCGAATCGTCGCCAACCTTCGAGTAGTAGTTGCCCAGAACAATCAAAGCGGACTTGGCTGCGATGCGCACCATGGGAGAAGCGGTTTGAGCCTTGTTGTCAAGCATGCCTTCAACTCGTTCGAACTCGGCGATGACATCCCAAGTGCGAGGCGTTGCATCTTGGAACTGAATCGTCAGGGTCTTGAGGTATTCGCCAATGTCAAGGAGCTCTTTAACGATATCAAGTGCGTCATCAGGAAGGGCGAATTTGTCCACGATGTTCGAGGGTGTGTCGTCGCGCGCCATATAGTAGTCGATGGCACTCGAGAACAGAACATGGCTCTGAAGGCAGAGGTGAATAGAGTTCCAACGCGTCTCGTTTTTGCGGGAAAGCTCCGTCGCCTTGGAATCGGGTCGGTCCTTGGCGGTGGCAACGACCGACTGCTGCCATCTGTGTTTGTCGGAGGATTTGACTCTCAGTCCCGAAACGTGTTGTGCAAAATCGGCGATCGTAGGAATGATGGTCATGCATTTTCGTCGAAGGATGGGTTGAATCTTGATGCCGACCGACTCGCCCAAATCCAAAGCCTCTCTCAAGCAAGTCTTCGAATGATTGTTCACCGTAAATTCGAATGCTGAAATGTCGTAGTCACCAGAGGCAGTCGCAATGGACAGAGCTTGAGCAATCTCGTCGTCGATCCTCTGATCTTCAGCATCCGAATCATCTTCGACGTTGGGATGACCGTCGAAAGCAGATATATGCATGCCAGTCGTGTTCTTGCGCGCCCGAGGAGTAGGCGGACGAGCAGGGGCCATGGAAAAGGCAGCGTAAAGTGCGCCCATCACTAGCTGGAGAATGTGGGCGAAGCAGCGAACTCGCATCTCGGGTCCCCACCACGAGTCATTGAGGTTCTTGTACTCCACCGCCATCTTGTTGCAGTTCGAGGCGTTGTCCATCACGAGGGTTCGAACGAGATGCGAGATCTTGAACTCTTCGACGCATTTGGCATGAAGCGACGCTGCGAGCTCTTTCCCGCCGTGGCGACCTTTCGACTCGATGAACTTGAGTGTGTGACGATGAACGACGCCATCTTGTTCATACATTACGACGACTCCGAGAACACTGATGCAGTTGGGAGCGGTCCAACCATCGATAACCAGATGAATCCCGCGATTTCGCTTGACAAGAAATTCGCCGAATTGAACCGACAGCTCCCTATGTAGATGAACGAGTAGCCTCTTGACGGTGTCGTGACTACCGAGGATAGCATTCACATTGGCGACGTGATAGGAGTAGGCGAGCCAGGTTTGAAGTTGGGGGTCTACGTGGGTGAACGCTTCCTTCGAGATTGCAACGTGAAGAACGATGGATAACATGAACAACGCATTGTCGAAGATTGCAGCAGAAAGCAATGGTTGCACGCTCTGAAAGTACAAGACAGAAAAATCTTTAGTGACCTGCTGTAACAGCCTGCAAACATTATTTCAAGCGAACTAACCGTGTTCGCCCCTTCCCCCCTGGATGCCAGGGATTGTTTGATGCCCCTGTTCCAGTTCGATACGCCGTGTTGGTGTGCGGTCTGGAAGTCAACGGTTTCGCAATGAGAGGCTGGACGAGTCTTGCACGTTGCTCGGATCTTCAATTTGCCATTCGATCGAAACACGACGACATCGAAATGATCCCACTTTCCCGAGGTCCGGGAGAAAAGGAAGGCCCGAGCAACGTCGGCGCACCTCGCTTGCAATCGGTCTTCGGGGCCAGCAGACCGAAGCTCGGTGTAGAACACTTTTGCTTCCGCCTCCGTGCTGAAGACAGTGGCGACAAGATCTTCTGCGGTAGTAGGAGTAGCCATGTTGTAGCAAGATGAGGAGTTTGGGGATTTATGAGCTAGAGAGGGAGAAGACGGGGAGGTACTAGAAAGGGGAGAAGTGAAACCGGCAGACGACCAGTGGCAATATGCGGACTCCAAAATCTTCTGGCTCATTTGCCCATTTCCTTTCAGGAGCTCAGGTCTCAGGCCTCATGCCTTCAAGATAAAGATAGGCAATGTTTTGCTTCGCTTCCGAGATAGAAGCCGACCGAACTAGTAGGGCACAACGGGCAGCCGGGAGGGCAGCCAGGAGGGCGGCCTCTGTCTCACCGCCACCGTTCGGAGCCAAGCCAATGACTTGATAAGATCTTGGAAACTTAAGCGGATATGCTTCTTGAATATGCTTGAACCCCTCTGACCATGGACAACCTGTCTCCTCAATGTGTATTCCTGGCAGATGCTTTAGATATCTGCGTAGTTACGTCCAAGCGTATCTGTCTATCTATGATCTATGGCCATATAGATAGATGAACGATAGTTATAGGAGGTGTAGATATAGATAGGCATCTATCTGATCTAATGCGAAGCCCTGGTCTCAAGCCAAGCCCGCCGAGATACCTCGGGTAGAAGAGCGATTGCGGTGAGGTCGTCAATACGATAGTTATGAGGCGAAAACCCCGGTAACTTCAAAAACTTTCGCCAAGAGCCCCGAATCATTGCGGGCGCCTTGTGCCACTGGACGTCGAGGAGGACATCATCCAGTTGCTGTGGCCCATCTGTTGCCGAGTGAGTGACATTTGTATCGAAGAACCAGGCGTGCAAGAGGGCACGAGGCTTGTTGAGATAATAAGCAATATCTTCCTCGACAGCCAAATGGGCTTCAAAATGATTTACCTTACGAGAAGACGAGGCTTCGAGTCGTGTGTACTAGGGCTGCGGGCCCCAAGACTACGCTTAAGCTTAGTTAGTTAACTAACTACGCCACCACAAATAGTTAACTAACTATTGTTCTTTTCGGCCTTTGCTGCAAGGATTTGACGCGCCGATCGAGCTCGCGCGCTCGGGCCTCCCCTCTCCTCTCTCCCCTGCTGAGCTATAGCTGTGCCTCGTACACACGCGGGCTCACAGGCGGTCGGTCACTCGCGGGGCACGTTCCCTTCAGGGCCTTCACTGCACCGTCGACGTCTCCACCAGCCTCTGCCGCTGCGTTCACCACCGTTGATACGGGTGCGTTCCTCACTCCCAAGATCACCTCACAGTTGACGAAGTCGCTGACCGAGCGTTTCATCTTGCAGGACGTTTCTCGGCTAGCCGCGCCTAGCTCGTCTAAATCCTCGACGTGGCTCTGTCCAGGAGTAACTCGGGGTAAGTGTTATTGGTCACCCAAGCTTGTTGCACGGTGAACTTACCACTTTGATTCCTACAGTGATCTTGCCAGTCCTGTACGGGCAGTTAGTCGGTAGTCCTTGTTGGACCACTTCTCTGACTCGCAACCCCTGCATCTCTCAGCAGTCCTTCTGCCGAACCCCCCTGCTCGAAACGCAGCCTCTGCCAGCCTCCGCGGCATCACAGATTTCCGCTTGTTCTTGCAAAGGTATGCTGAGACGAAGGTAGCTATCCCCACTCTCACCAGTTGCAGCCAACTGACATCACCCTGAGCTTGTTCTTGCAATGCCAAAGCTCCTTCTGATCGATCCCACCCTCCATCCCTTGTCACTCGCGTGAAAACTACTTCATTCTTTCAAAAATTCTTCCTTTCTCTTCTTCGGTTCAGTCTGCCTTCCCACTACGTTCATTTCCGTATCTTCTTGGCTTCCATCTCGCTACACTCGCTGGGTTCAATCTCGTCTTTCGTTGTCAGACGCCCTTGGATAGTTCGTTCTTGTTGAACGGTTGGACACACCGCTAGTTGTCCCTCATCCCGCTGCAACTTGACTCATTTTACCGCTACACGTCGCGCGAGCGGTCCAGGGAGTCGACCCAACTATTGAAGCATAGTTGATAGTTAGTTAGTTTTGGCTCGGAGGATATCATAGTTAACTATTGTAACTATGGCAACTATAGGGGTCGCCGAGGACTGCCAGGGCAAGGAGCATTGGCCGAGATGGCGATCGATTTCTTGACGATGCCTTCGACCGCCTGTGATGCGGAACGCGCCTTTTCCGCTGGGCGCCGTACCATTAATCAACTGCAACACGCCACTTCCGGATCCCTCTTGAATGCCAAGATGTGCGTTGGCAGCTGGGCCGGCGCTGTTGCTGATGATGACGAGGCTGCTCGTAAGAAATTGATTGATCGAGTTACGATGATACTTGCTCGTGAGTTTATTTTGTCCTGCGGCACCTTCCGGTCTAATCACTCACTCCAACTCTGCATACAATTTGGCATATCTACAGCTATCGTCAGATTGTCATACAGCGCGCAGCCCTCAAAGGTCGTGCCCGCCAAGAGGCGCGCCACAGGAACTAGAGAAATAATTTACCTCGATGATGATGATGAGGTGTAGGTCTGTTATGTAGAATCTCGTTCAAATGACAGATTGCTGTTGTCAATGGTTGTTTCAAGAGTAATGTATACCGCTCGAGTTCATACACACTATACTATTACACTATCATAAGAGGGTAGTTTGAGAGCATGGCATCGAGCGCGGCTCTCATAAGTCGGTGGCAGACCAGAGGATCAATAGGCTCAATACAGCCAAACAATTGTTGTATACTGCTGAGCCGTATGGGGTAATTGCGTTGGGTAAGCCCTCAACGTTCCTCAACGACGCTCGGCGTGCGCCATTATTAGGGGCCATTTTGATACTTTTCATAGTTAACTATCCCAACTATAGTTAGTTAACTAACTATTGGGTCATAGTTGATAGTTAGATAGTTATGGCTGGAAGGTGGGATTTTACACATAGTTAACTAACTAACTATGGAGCAACTAAGCTTAAGCGTAGCCTTGGCTGCGGCTTCATCGTCGCCCTTGGATCTGGATCTGGTGGGCATACTTTTGCCATCCTCCCCCTAAGTGGGACCATGCGGTGAGAAAGACGAGAAAACTTCTTCCTGCACGTTGGGTCCGATACTTCGAAGCCTGGGCGTCGGTGACCACGCTCAATCCCCCGGAACTCTCCAAGAGCCAGAACCTCGAGCAATGGGCGACGCACGTACTCTACTTCCCAGCGGGCCACGGAATACAACTCTCGGTAAACCCGACGCTTTTTCGGAGGCCCGATGGCGAGGTGATGACCCCGTCTTCGTTTGTGAACGCGTCCAAACGCCACCAAGTCTTCATCTTCCCTCCTATCTTCCCCAAGGGACACCAGAAGGTATTCGATCTGCCTGAGCAACGTTGGAACGCTTGGTGGAAGGCTTTGCGCAAGGTTCGCCGGGTTCACTCGGACGCCGAGGATACCGGCCACCTTCTCTCCCTGAGGTCCCTCCATCCGGGCAGCCAAGTCGCCTCCCCAACCAGCCCTCACCCCAACAATCGATCTGCCTCCTGTGTGATGTGCCTCTCGGAAGCACCCGAGTGCCTGGCCCACCTCGCGGTCGGCTGCCCATTCGCCCGGCGTCTCTGGTCTGCTCTGTCCCCGACCCCCCACCCAGTCTTTGTGGACTTTTTATGTCCGGTCGTGTCTCGCTCGGAACGTCGACTTGTCGAACTACGAGTCCTCTTCTTTTACTCGATCTGGAAGCTCTGTCGCCGTCGCCGATTCTCGTCGGACCTTTTGGAACCGATCACCGAAACGGACTTCGAGGGGCTTCGGGCCTCTATTCAAGAGTCCAAGGGTCGCCTAGTGTCTCTGTAAGCCACCAAAGGGGGTTTTAGTGTGTTGTTGTAGGAGCGTCTCTAGTTACGTGGCGTCGATGGATGACCTAATGTGAGATAGTGGATCGCTAAAGGTCAATCGACTGTAACAGAGCGAATGGGCGAGATGTGATATCGAGTGCGTGGTGATGTATTTCAACTAACCTAATGTGAGATAGTGGATCGCTAAAGGTCAATCGACTGTAACAGAGCGAATGGGCGAGATGTGATATCGAGTGCGTGGTGGAGAAGAGAGAAAAACAGCTAGGCCAAAAGACGCAATCTCATGTAAACAACCAGCCGCCTCTGCCGCCTCTACCGGACCCCGCACAACACCCGCGCGCCCCGCGCCACTGCTAAGACCATAAGTCCCTCTGGACCGCCGACCCCACTAATTTCCCACCACATAGTGGGTATGGTTGATCCTGGTTCAGGGTCAATGAGTCCAACACTGCTGGCTTCTGCCAGTGTGCGTAACAGCATTCCCTCCGACTTTTCCGAAGATTTCTAGGTATTAATATAATTATGCTGTTAATGAAGTCTATCAAAAAAACAAAAAAAGAGGACGTTCTAGTTCTCAATCGCGTCGGCCCATCTCCCATGCCTTCCAATTCATCTTGAGTGTCGTCCGTGTGATTGTCAAAGTGTTGTTCCTCCACCTTGTATTACCCCCGCATCTGACGATTGCATATAAATAGATTTATATAACAATATCTGCTGGCCAGAATATCCATTGTACAACACAAAACAGACATGCGCAGTGTGGCGCCTGCCACACCCCATCCCCTGTCGTAGGACTGACCTAGCTCGTGTTGGCACCCCTTCCTCCGGCCGTTGGCAAAGATGGAAAGACTTGACGCCTTCGGTTTTGAAGAGTTGCGTTGGGAGGGCTTGGTCGGGAAGACGATTTGAGAATGGGTAGGGCTGTTGCGATTGAGTTGAGCAACTGTGTCAGTTTTGCGGATCTGAGGTGGAAAGAGAACCGCACTCAAGTCGCTCATCATCAAGCTCATCTGCGCGAGGAGCTGGCTGCACTTTCCCGGAAGTGTTCGTAGAGAAAATCGCAGTTCTGTCATACAACCAGCGAAACGCTCATCATCAGCATCCTCCCGATCCAACCAAAAGTTCCCCTGACCCGCACGAACGCTCTTTATCAGCTTCCTCAACCCTGAGGATATCTGCCCCGCCTCGCCACCCATACCGCACCATCCTTCCTAGCAAAAGCATCGTCAACTTTCATATTCAATTTGCTCGAGCCTTGTCCACCGGGTCGATCATCGTATTCCTCGGAGAAGTGGCCTTTGGGATCTAGCCGGGGAGGGGGTGGGAGTCAGTGGAAGGTGCGCCGTGCGCGCGAGATTGAGAATGCTGTCGCGAGTCATGGAGCCCACGGGAAGGAGAGACAATTACAAGTTACAAGTTAGTTAGTGGGTGAGATGAGGTAGCTCAGTGTCTGCAAATGAAGGGGTGGGACGCGTACCGATGCGACCCACATCAGAGTATCTCACGGGGAACGCCGACTTGAAGTCCGTCGTGGGTGGACAAGCCTAGATGCAGCCAATACACGAAGGGTGAGTTCCTAGGCGACAGACAACCAAAGCCTTCCCAAGTGCCTCACCTCCGACTAACGCCCAACGGTTTCCGCCGTCCGAAACTTGGGGCTCGATCACCATTCGTAATCTGTCGCCTTTTTCATCAAATGATTTGGGTGCCGATTCGGAGAGTCAGTCCCAATCGGCGGGTCATGCATATTCCCGGCGCGATTGAAAGAGACTTTTGCCGAACAAGCGCGAAGTTTCACCCCACAACAAAGCCTAGTAGAGAGACGTTCCAGCTCCTCCGTGATTGGGTCAAATCAGTGACGACGAGGACGAGCCTGAGCCGCAGGATTCCCCACCCCCACAATGTCACCTTAGTCGAGCCTGTTAAGCCGTGTGAGACGGAGCCGCGCTCGTCGAGCTGAGCTGGAAACTCAGACAAACCCATACCCACCTACTACGCGGCAGTGGGGGCCCATGACCCGCAGCACCAACCAACAGTACTCGAGGACGTCACTGCATTCCCTCGCCTGCTAGCGCTCCTCGTCGGCACTCTGCCACCGCGTCACCGATCCAACGACTGTGCAGCACTCTTGACTAAGGACTGGTTCTGCATTGGCGACGTTTTAGCGTATCTCACTCGGACGTGTTTGCGTTCATCGCAACTGTGATCCTTTCGTACGCGACCTTCCCACGACGTGACAACTGGAACACGGCGCGAGCACGCGGCCTGCCTGTAAGTACCGAAGTAGAGGATACTACGCAGTAGGAGTTGATTAGTTAACCCTGAGAACGCGCGGTCACACAAGATGCAAGCCGCCCCAGAACTTTGCAAGGCCCCAGCGATACCATCATGACCATCTTATGGCCACGTCCCGTCTCCCCGCCGGCGTAAATGCGGCATCTGATGACTTCGACTCCGTTAGTCATCAACGATTTGTTCTCCTTCAAATTTCCGACCGAGACCTACGAGCTGCGGAGCCGGGGCTTTTTCCCGTGGTTCCCGAGGAATGGTGACCCGTCTCAGTCCCGATGGCAACCCGGCTTCGCTCCCCCAATTCCTCGCAACGTTCGAGTGGCGCCTTCGCATCTTCTGTACCCTAGACTGAGGCGCTTCCCTGGCGAAGTCTTCCCCCTGTTTCCCCTGACGTCGGCTGTGCTCGATCCGTCACTGCTCGATCGGGTAATCTGCAGTTTCAGGGATGGCTTGATGCGATCGGGTCGACACGTCGAGGACGATCTACCCCCTTCCGCCTCCGAATATCTGAGTCGTTTCCGCCATGACAAGATCCGAGTGGGGATTGAAGGTAATTCCGAAAGCTCGCAACACCTCGACGATTTGCTGGACAAGGCTGTCAGGCCTACGGTCTCGGCTCTGATCGGGAGCAACACGGTCATCAAAGCGCACTTCGCTCAAGGCTACGACAAACTAGGCCAACCGGGCGACCATCAATTCGCGTTGTGGCGTGTCGACGGGGAAGAGTGCATCATCAACGTAAAACCGGTCGAGACCAACGCGATCGCTGCCAGCCATATGGTACACGATAAGCTTGTGCTGCCCAAGTATTGGCTCGACTTTGCAAGCCGCGAGCCCATCGACATCCGTATCCTTGAGCCGGACGGACGACTGAAGGAAAGACTCGAAGGTGATGCATATATGATGGTGAAGGCAAGTCGCGCTATTCGCAGTTTTCCCTGGGTTCTGATTTTTAATTGCATTTCGCCTTTCAAGTGCATGGGCTGACCAGTTGACGCTCGCTTCGATCTCAGCTTGCTCTTCAAATGCTTTTTCACCGGTAGCCGATTCGGCCTTTTCTACTGCGCGCCCGACTTCGTACTCGCCGAGCTTGGTGAGTTGCCAAAAGCTTGATATCGCTCCCACCAGTGGATCTTCCCTTCGCACTGCGCCTAAAGGCTGCACGCTGATGCCCTGCTCGTTGCATTGTTCAACACGATATCAGTGGTCGACGACGATCGACGAACGCACATGCTGTTCAGTCCGCTGTATTCCTCGGCCTGGGTTGCCACCGACGACGTCGGTCCTGTGGCTACCGAAACCGGAACTTTCCTTGCTACCCTGGTCTCACTCTTCATGAGTCATCACCCGAATTATTTGATCAAAAGCCCGTCGGACGAGACGAGGGCTGCCTTGCGCGCCATCACGGACAAGCTCGAGCAAAACGATGGGGAGAGCACTTCCTCAAAGCCACCGTCGAGTGATCTTGACAACACTGTGTCAACCCTCTTTGTTAGAACAGATGAGACAATTGTGTCGGTGCGGCACCATTTCGATCGAAAGGTTAGCCCACTCCCTACAGTTCTTTCCCAGCGGCCTTGGACAGAGATCATCCCCAGAACCTGCACTGTGGATCGACTCTAACACCGATCATTGTGGCCTCGATCGGCTCGACCTCGTTATTAAGGCGGGGAATGGTCGCACTGCCATAGCTTGGACTGCGCGCTGGAACCGAGCCGGAGCCGAGCCGGCTTCTGATCGCTTCACCTGTTCTCCTCTCCTTACTGGAGAGAGAGAGGTTCACCTCATCGCCAAGGTGGTCTCTGCAAAGTACGCGGCCTCGATAGCTCGCGAGTACTTTGTGCACAAGCGGATCATTCCCTTGCTGTCGCCTGCTGCGCGCGCCTTTATTCCCCAGTTCCACGGCCTCTACCGCGCTGGATCGCCGGACGGGTACGCTTACGTGTTCATCTTCGAGAACGCGGGAGTGTTGAAGGTGTTAGTAGACCTTGCACTGATATCAGGGGCCGGATAGCTTAGTTGGTCAAAGCTTTTCTAATGAATGGAAGCGACCCAGGTTCGACTCCTGGTCCAGCCGTTCTTCTTCTTTTGTTGATCATTTCGGGATCATCGTTGATTCCAACAGGGAGCAGCCATTAGGGAAGAGGTGTGGGACGCTGATGAAGAGCTCCGAGACTAGGCCAAGTGCGTCCACTCTCGGTGTCTGGTCGTGGGAGCTGACTCGAAGCAAACTCGTATCCTTATTCCTCTCTGTCTGCTAGGGCCGCTTTTCGACTGATTGGGGGAGAAGGCCTTGCGCATGGTGACCCACGATCCCCCAACGTCGTCCGACGTGCAGATGGTCAAATCTTTCTGATTGACTGGGGAGAAGCCTATGTCACGCACAAGTTGGTGCGCCTCCGAGCAGATTTCCCGGACATCTCCGAGTCCGAGTCTGGAGTCACTGCCAGTGATCTGAAAGGCACGAGATTGCTCTCAAGCCTCACTGATTCCGAATCCAAACAGAAAGGATCAAACGGTGTAATTCGCAGGCGAAGAAAGACTACCAAAAGGACTAAGGTCAAGAGGTGCCCGTGGCGCCGCGCGCAAGTAAAGCTTAGGCCGCTGAGGTTGGCTTGAGTTGTCGTGAGGCGTAAGCGGAGCGGCGCCTTACATGATCTTTTCACGTAGCGGGGACGATGTTGTCGCTGTATGGATTTATTTTCGTGTTACATCTGCGTACCGCAGCAGAGTAGTACAGTAGCTGTCGATCTTGAATACGAAAACCAATTCCCGTTGAGTCTACATGAACTCACCTCGTATCTGTGACTCTCGCATCACCAGCGCGGCCTAGCGCTGCACTAGCGCTTTTCCCCTCCGATGTCTCGATCGGATGCCAATGGGGTTCTCGAGCGCGGGAAGGGAATTGCGACCTTCCTTGTGTATCTTTCGGTTTGTTTGGTTGTGTTGGGATGAGGAAGATGATTAATCTTCCTGGACGAGACCCTGGGATGATGCGTACACCCCAATTCCCGAACCCCCGGTTCGGACAGGCGCCCTGGCGCCGGACGCGTACCACAGGTCACGCCCCCCACATTCACAACCAAAGAAACACAGCGAAAGGTGCCTACGTTACAACGCATGAATCGAGTGCAAGCTTGCCAGCCTTGCTCAGCACTTGGATTGCAATCCTCTTGTGCTGCCGCCAATACCTGTCGAAGGCATTCGATGACCGACGGCCAAGGTTTCGGATGTGATCCGTGTACACCTTTACGAAGGTAAAACGACCTCACAAACAAACAAAGGTACACGACATCGCAGACACAGGGATACGCAACTTTGTACGAACGAAGCTCCACCTTCCACGAAGGGAGTCAGATATCTCAGCCTATCGCCCACAGGGGCTCTCACGCCGCCCGCAGCAACTCGCGCCCCGCTGGAAACTTCGACAGTGGGTGCGCGATCATGAACGGGAACGGTTCGTACTGCCGCGGGCGGTCTGGCTGCCGGGACATGACGTCCGCGGGGGTCACCTTCGTGTTGATGTATTCAATCAACCACTTCACACCTCGAGTTTCCTCAAGGCTGCGCAGGTGTGAAAACGACGAGTTCAACAAGGGATTCATCGAATGCCCTTTCCTCCATCCAAGCACAACCCCGGTGTTGTTGCATTGGAGAACGAAATGTCTATCGTCTTTAGACATTTGTAACGCTGCGTCGGCCAGCGCCTCGACCGCCTACGCCTCCGCGTTCGTGATCGAGACCGAGTGTCGAGGCGGTGGCAGATCCGTCCACCCCTCGGGTAGAGCGAAGTACGCGGAGTATCCGTTGATGACGATGCCTAGTCCGTGCATACAGGCATCCGACGCTAGCGCAGGCTTCGATGGGATCAGGAGGGCCTCGAACGACGTGGAGAACGGGCCTTCCGACGAGAGGAACCTTCTCCAGTATTCGAGTTGATCGTACGTGCGACGGTCCAGGCGACGCGCCCGCGAAACCGCCTTCCGCTCCCCGTTCGCGATACACTGTCTCAACGGCCCAGTGACCGACTCGACCTCCGAGCGTCTTGGGGTAAGACAGATTTTCGATCTGTCTCCACTTCGGCGGCATTCCGGGCGCTACTGACGTCGGCACATAGCTGATCGGATTCGTGCGGAAAGGACCGACCGCGGCCTCGAGCTCGTCCTTGTCGTACGGCCCCGCGATGTACCCGAGATCGAGCATGCGCTCCATCTCACCGTCCATGACCAGTTGTTGCTCCTCGGTGAGCGGTGCGTTCTTCGCGATGTGAAGCTCCGACGGAGGGTCCTTGATGCCGAAATCAAAGCCCTCTCGGATCTGCTTCGGTATAGCGGCCAGGTACGGCGCGACGTGCGCGACCTTTGCGAGTGCCTTAATGTTGGCTTCGAACGCACCAGCATCGAGCGGCGTAACAATCTTGTACATCGCATCACGGAACGAGTCGACTTCGCGAGCCATGATTCGCATGCGAGCGGAAGTTTCGGGCGCTGGCGACGAGCCCGGCGCGGGCATTGAAGACACGAACGGGACATCTCCTTTGCTGCCGGCCGCGACAGGTTCGAGTGGAGCCCTGCCCACCCCGTGGATGGGCAGTTCGGTAATGCTCGGAGGGTCCGCCGGAGCAGCGCTTAGCGGGTCTGGAAAATTCAAATCCAGCACGTCAGCCCTCGGCTGCGGAGGAAGGGGCAACGCTCATCCGGTCCGTCGGGACCGGGCATCACGTACGCGCACGTGAGGAAGCGCGAACGGTGGGGGAATCGACCCCTGGACCAGAGAACGGAGGCCCGCGACGCGATGCCTGAGAGGCAACGACCTCAGAAAGGGCCACAGAAAGCGGTTCGAATCGTAGGGTGCGGACGTGAGAAAGCGCGAGCGGTGGGGGATTCGACCCCTAAATTAGAGAACGGAGGCACGCGGCGCGATGCCTGAGAGGTAACGACCTCAGAAAGAACCACAGAGCCCGTCGGGACCGGGCATCTACACGTACGCGGACGTGAGGCGGAAGTGACGGCACGACACGAGAATGGGGAAAGGTTGGTGATACAGACGCGCCAACTCGGTCATGCGGACCCGACGTGGGTATAAGCCTCACGCTGGCCTTTACAGAAAGAACACGCGTGTTCACGAACGCAGGATTGGACGCAACTCCTGACGTTATAGTTGGTGCAGGCTGCCGCCCGCGGCACAGCGCTGAGCGGAACCACCGAAGTTACGACTACCACTGCAGGCGCAACCACTACAGGTTTGAGAGGAAGAATCGGCTTCCAATCCTCGCCCCCCAGCGTTGCCTCCTCCATGGCTTGAATGCCGCCACGCGCCTCGATGAGATCGTCCACCGGGCGCTCAATTCCCGGGCCCACGATGACTGGTGCTCGGCCGCGAGCTCAGCCCACTTCATGGCGATGTTGAGGGCAGCCGAGACGTGAGCCATGATCGACTGGTCGAAGGGTCCGAAAACCTTTATCTTCGAGACCTTGAATGCCGACCACCACAAAGAACGAACCGTCAAGTCGTATTTCCGCATGTACCAGTTCGAGTCACAGGTCCGCATCGCAACGGACTCGAAGTGGCGGTCAAACATCTCCGAAGGCGACTGTGCGCCTCCGACGATGATCGAGGCCGTCATCGGGTCGACCGCCTCCTTGATAAGGAACGTATAGGAATAGCGCGCGCCCTGCCATTGCCTGCATCCGCGCCTTGAAACCCACACCATAATCCAGACTCATCTTGACTTGTTGGTGTCGTAACAGACACGACATCGGAGGATCCTTGCGATCCTTCGCCCACTTGATCATTTCGGCAGATGCCGAACAAGGTCGCCGTCGTAAGTGGTACACGTCGTCGTGTCTAGTAGGGCGCCGGAGAGTTGCATCGGGGGCAATTGCGGGGCCACGCCCGCGGCGCCACCGATCGTTGCCGCCGGCGACTCTGTAGATGAGGGCGCGGCGTGGTCGTTGGTTGAGGTCGAAGCAGTCGTCATTACCGGTACCAATAGGGTCGAAAAGTTTCGCGAGTGTAGAGGCAATAAGCACTGCCGTTCGAGCGAAACGAATAAGGTACACAGGGCTTCGCATTAGATCAGATAGATGCCTATCTATATCTACACCTCCTATAACTATCGTTCATCTATCTATATGGCCATAGATCATAGATAGACAGATACGCTTGGACGTAACTACGCAGATATCTAAAGCATCTGCCAGGAATACACATTGAGGAGACAGGTTGTCCATGGTCAGAGGGGTTCAAGCATATTCAAGAAGCATATCCGCTTAAGTTTCCAAGATCTTATCAAGTCATTGGCTTGGCTCCGAACGGTGGCGGTGAGACAGAGGCCGCCCTCCTGGCTGCCCTCCCGGCTGCCCGTTGTGCCCTACTAGTTCGGTCGGCTTCTATCTCGGAAGCGAAGCAAAACATTGCCTATCTTTATCTTGAAGGCATGAGGCCTGAGACCTGAGCTCCTGAAAGGAAATGGGCAAATGAGCCAGAAGATTTTGGAGTCCGCATATTGCCACTGGTCGTCTGCCGGTTTCACTTCTCCCCTTTCTAGTACCTCCCCGTCTTCTCCCTCTCTAGCTCATAAATCCCCAAACTCCTCATCTTGCTACAACATGGCTACTCCTACTACCGCAGAAGATCTTGTCGCCACTGTCTTCAGCACGGAGGCGGAAGCAAAAGTGTTCTACACCGAGCTTCGGTCTGCTGGCCCCGAAGACCGATTGCAAGCGAGGTGCGCCGACGTTGCTCGGGCCTTCCTTTTCTCCCGGACCTCGGGAAAGTGGGATCATTTCGATGTCGTCGTGTTTCGATCGAATGGCAAATTGAAGATCCGAGCAACGTGCAAGACTCGTCCAGCCTCTCATTGCGAAACCGTTGACTTCCAGACCGCACACCAACACGGCGTATCGAACTGGAACAGGGGCATCAAACAATCCCTGGCATCCAGGGGGGAAGGGGCGAACACGGTTAGTTCGCTTGAAATAATGTTTGCAGGCTGTTACAGCAGGTCACTAAAGATTTTTCTGTCTTGTACTTTCAGAGCGTGCAACCATTGCTTTCTGCTGCAATCTTCGACAATGCGTTGTTCATGTTATCCATCGTTCTTCACGTTGCAATCTCGAAGGAAGCGTTCACCCACGTAGACCCCCAACTTCAAACCTGGCTCGCCTACTCCTATCACGTCGCCAATGTGAATGCTATCCTCGGTAGTCACGACACCGTCAAGAGGCTACTCGTTCATCTACATAGGGAGCTGTCGGTTCAATTCGGCGAATTTCTTGTCAAGCGAAATCGCGGGATTCATCTGGTTATCGATGGTTGGACCGCTCCCAACTGCATCAGTGTTCTCGGAGTCGTCGTAATGTATGAACAAGATGGCGTCGTTCATCGTCACACACTCAAGTTCATCGAGTCGAAAGGTCGCCACGGCGGGAAAGAGCTCGCAGCGTCGCTTCATGCCAAATGCGTCGAAGAGTTCAAGATCTCGCATCTCGTTCGAACCCTCGTGATGGACAACGCCTCGAACTGCAACAAGATGGCGGTGGAGTACAAGAACCTCAATGACTCGTGGTGGGGACCCGAGATGCGAGTTCGCTGCTTCGCCCACATTCTCCAGCTAGTGATGGGCGCACTTTACGCTGCCTTTTCCATGGCCCCTGCTCGTCCGCCTACTCCTCGGGCGCGCAAGAACACGACTGGCATGCATATATCTGCTTTCGACGGTCATCCCAACGTCGAAGATGATTCGGATGCTGAAGATCAGAGGATCGACGACGAGATTGCTCAAGCTCTGTCCATTGCGACTGCCTCTGGTGACTACGACATTTCAGCATTCGAATTTACGGTGAACAATCATTCGAAGACTTGCTTGAGAGAGGCTTTGGATTTGGGCGAGTCGGTCGGCATCAAGATTCAACCCATCCTTCGACGAAAATGCATGACCATCATTCCTACGATCGCCGATTTTGCACAACACGTTTCGGGACTGAGAGTCAAATCCTCCGACAAACACAGATGGCAGCAGTCGGTCGTTGCCACCGCCAAGGACCGACCCGATTCCAAGGCGACGGAGCTTTCCCGCAAAAACGAGACGCGTTGGAACTCTATTCACCTCTGCCTTCAGAGCCATGTTCTGTTCTCGAGTGCCATCGACTACTATATGGCGCGCGACGACACACCCTCGAACATCGTGGACAAATTCGCCCTTCCTGATGACGCACTTGATATCGTTAAAGAGCTCCTTGACATTGGCGAATACCTCAAGACCCTGACGATTCAGTTCCAAGATGCAACGCCTCGCACTTGGGATGTCATCGCCGAGTTCGAACGAGTTGAAGGCATGCTTGACAACAAGGCTCAAACCGCTTCTCCCATGGTGCGCATCGCAGCCAAGTCCGCTTTGATTGTTCTGGGCAACTACTACTCGAAGGTTGGCGACGATTCGATTGCTGCATTTGGGTCGATGTTCTTTCATCCTCGTCATCATCTGCGATTCTTTCAGCGACCTGGAACTGCTTGGGCCGAAACAGATATCAATGAGAAGCAGAAGAAGCTCCATGAAATCTACAAGAAGGTGTACCTTCCTCTCTATGAGGACATCCCCGAAGCTGGTCCTCCGTCCCCGATTGATTCCGATGCTTGCTCCGACCACGATTTGTATGGTGATGAAGGAGGTGACACACAAGGCTCTCACAACTACTATGAGCCAGATGCCTTCCTCCAGTACTGGGCTAGGGGATGCGTCAGACTGAACAAGAACGACGCCTACAAGGGGTGCCCTATCAAGTATTGGGTGACACAACGTGCGATTCCAGGGCAGAAGGCTCTTGCCGAGATGGCAATTGACTTCATCACAATTCCACCAACTGCGTGCGATGCGGAACGCGCTTTCTCCACCGGCCGCCGGACGATCAACTATATGCAGCACAGCACCTCCGCCGAAGTTCTGAACGCCAAGATGTGTCTCGGTAGCTGGGCTAACCCGACCGCTCCTATCTTCGGGGGCACCCCCGAGGGCTTTGCTCGTCATGCCCGACCCATCATCGCAAGTGAGTTCAAATGAGAGGAGTCATGCTAGCCCCAGCTACTTGCAGCGACTGAGGACCCAATAATCTTTCTTGCAGGCAAGCTCCGTGCTCCATCGAAGCGTGTCGTGGCAAAGAAGAGTTCTTCGGCAGTCCACAAAGCGAATAAGCGGCAGCGCCACAACGTCACTGGAGAATCCTCGCGATCGACCTCGCTCTCGCAAAATTCGCCGATTGAGGAGCTGGAACTCTCAGACACGGACGAAGAATCGTCTTGAGCGCTACCCAAGTATGCCACAGAGTAAATCTTCGTTTCTCCCATGTACATAATAAACCCTCAACAACATATTTTCTCTCTGTTTCTCTGTTTCTGCCCCTTCATAGATTTTTCAACCGAGTCCTCTAGCTTTCCCTCATTTGCACTTGCTCTCCGTCGTCTGTCAATAGAATACAAGGCACGGCTGCCATTCTGCCACTTCGTCGAGTTTTTCTGGCGGCAGCTGGAGAGATCTTGTCATGGCTGCAAAGGCCTTTTGTGTCGAGGACAAGGGAACAAGGGTCCGCCCTGTCATATCTATACACGCACATCTATGCATGCCTCCACACATCTAGTCATCATCTATCAAGTGGCGTTTATCTACGTAGATATCTTTCATCTATCTGTTCTGCTGTAGATGACAGATCTATAGATAGCCCGCAAAAAGGCAAAATTATAGATAGATAAAAGATATCTACGCGCATATCTGATCTAATGCGAAGCCCTGCTTGAGACCTTTGAGCGGGGGGGCGAAGGCTGCGTTTGCCGTCGAAGCGCAGCTGTTGCCCACGCTAATAGCCAACGCGAGGCCTAAGACTGGCCGAGGCGCGTGTTTGCGCGCTCAGTGCTGCTTAGTACTGCGCTCAGTACTCGGTACTCAGTACTCAGTGCCGCGCTCCGCGTCAGTCCGCGTCCAGTCGAAGCTCCCGTCCTGGTTCTCTACTCTCCGCCTCAAAAGCTCCATTACATCCGCCATGGCACCTTTCAAAGGAGAACTCAAGGCGCTCATTCTGGTCGGGTAAGTGCAGTTGCCTCCTCCGTTTGTGGGCTCCCACGTCGCTCGCCGTCATCCGGCGTAGTCGTGGTCGCGTTCAGTTCCGCCATCGTTCGCCGTCGACCCGTACGACCCAAGCTCGCTGGCTTGATTCGTTGCTTGGCGAAGGATCTAGCTCGACCGTAATCACTACACCATTCGTCGGGACACAAAAGCTGCTTTCAAAGTGCTCCTCGCGTCGCTCTCGTCTCTTCGATTCCGATTGATCGGCTACCATCTGGTCTCGCATCGACCATCCGAGGCGCCCCGCTGTCTCGTCTCGGTGAATTCTGCTCCTTCGCAGACTCAGACTGACCTCTACAACCCTCTACCTTTGCAATCCACAGTGGCTTCGGCACACGACTGCGTCCCTTGACGCTCACCTTGCCCAAGCCGCTCGTGCCTTTTGCCAACCAAGCCATGATGTGAGCTACCGCCTTGATTCTTTACCCTGTCATGTCCCTTCACTTTGGCTGATGATACCTCTTCTCGTCCAACCAGCATCCACCACATCTCGGCACTCGCAGCGGCTGGCGTCAAGCATATCGTTCTGGCCGTCAACTAGTACGTTTCGGCGCCGCCCTTGCACGCGACGCGACGGGACAAGCGCACGTTCGACCCCCTCGAGTCGCGCCACACATCATGCTCGCGTTCAACCGATCTGCATTTGCCAAAGAGACGAAGAAAGTTAACTCATCCTGGGAATTGTTTGTCTTTGTGCGCAGCCGACCCGAAGTCATGTCGGCTTTCTTGGCCAAGGTCGAAAAGGACTTTGACGTTAAGGTGCGTGCGTAATCGAGAATTTCAACTCTGAAGTGCGCCGCTTTCGCCGAGGAAGGAGAGCTAACCACAAAGTTGCGTGCCGCTGCAACAGATCACCTTCTCGATTGAGAACGAGCCTCTCGGAACAGGTAACATCACCTGTGCTCTCACTTGGTGAAGACCTCGGTCCTGACGAACCCCTTGCCTCCATCTTCTCAAATACAGGGGGACCGCTTGCTTTGGCCCGAGACGTGCTCGCCAAGGACGACGCACCCTTCTTCGTGCTCAACAGCGACGTGACGTGCCAGTTTGCGTTCCAGAGCCTGCTCGACTTCCATCTCAACCACGGCGGCGAAGGCACGATCCTCGTCACAAAGGTCGAGGAACCGTCCAAGTACGGTGTCGTATTGACCCACCCTGGAGAATCAACGATCGAGCGCTTCGTCGAGAAGCCCAAGGAGTTCGTCGGGAACCGTATCAACGCCGGTATCTACATCTTCAACCCCGCCATCCTCGAGAGGATCGAGGTCAAGCCGACTTCGATCGAGAGTGAAATCTTTCCCGCCATGGCCGCCGATCGTGAGCTGCATTGCATGGACCTCGAGGGGTTCTGGATGGATATTGGACAGCCCAAAGGTACGATCCCATCGAGACAGTCGTACTTCCTCGTCCGCTGGTCCTGATCGGCTCTCTTTTTGACCTGACCATCGCAGACTTCCTCTCGGGCACATGTCTCTACCTGACGCACCTGAGCCGAACAAACTCGCCGCAATTGACCTACCCGTCGCAACAACCCTACATCGTGTCTGGTAACGTCCTCATCGATCCATCAGCCACGATCAACCCGACCGCTTCGATCGGCCCCAACGTCGTCATCGGTCCCGGTGTCGTCGTCGGCAAAGGTGTTCGTCTTCAGCGCTGCGTCATCATGGAAAACACGAGGTCCGTCCATTGCACAAGTGCGCAAAGCGAAGAGTGGAGAACTGACTCTTTTCGTATCGTCGGCGTTGGGATAGGATCAAGGACCATGCTTGGATCCAATCCAGTATCGTTGGGTGGAACTCCACGATCGGACGATGGGCGCGTCTTGAGAACACGACCGTTTTGGGTGACGATGTCCAAGTCGGTGAGGAGGTTTACATCAATGGCGCGAGCGTCTTGCCCCACAAGAGCATCAAGTGAGTCACACCTTCCTGTGGGCCTGGCTGGACATTGTCGTCCTTTTCTTTTGCTGATGAGATGCTTCTGATTGCATTAGGGCCAACATTGTCGAGCCTTCGATTGTCATGTGAACACCGAGGAAGGTGCTCTAGAGGGTTAATTTCGTTTCTTCCTTTCCGCAAAGAAGCAACTTTTATGCTTGATCTCTCTTCTCCCCTTCTCTTGTAGCGTGGAATGAAAGACCTTAGCAGGGCAAAGAACAATGCCCCGCGTCCCCGCACCTCTTGGACCCAGCGACCTGCGCCTCCGCGTACAGATGAGTTTCTTGAGGAATTGCAACACTATAGAGAACAAGTCATCGCATCCTCCCATCTTCCTTATATCCTAAACAATATGCAAAAAGCCCCTTTTCGTTCCTCAAAGCTTGGACTTGATCAAGTAACCCTGGTTCTTCTGAATCGTCTCGACCGCCTCCTTGATCATCTCCTCCATGATACTCTTCGCGGGTCTAACGTCCTTGATCACGGCGGCGACAGCGCCCATTAAATGAGGCCTGTTCTCGACGTCCTCCATTCCGACGGGGATCTTGCCAGCGGCAAGAAGTTTCTTTTGCTCTTCGACCTTCTCCGTTTCCCATTTCATGACGAACGGGGTCTTACGAATGCGCAAAGGGCGACCGGTGTAGATGAGCGAACGGATTGTGTCGTTGTGGTCGGCGGTGAGGACCGCTTCTTGGTGGGCTTTCGAGGCACCGGCCTGTACCGAGGACCGAGGAAAGGGTGGAGGGGGGGGGGGGGGAGAAAGAAAAGAGCGGACTTTGGTCAGGATCGCGGTTCACAAGCTCGAAGGACGAGTCGATGGACGCGTACCTCCTCAGCGCAGACGAAGCGAGTTCCAACCCAAACCCCGACAGCGCCGAAGGAAAGCGCGGCGGCGAGCGAGCGACCGTTGTAGATACCACCGGCGGCGACGACGGGCACTTGCTTGCCCGTCAGAGGTGACTTGCGCCCCTTGACGATGTCGACGCAGGCGGGCTGGAGCAAGGGAGGGGTTAGAATCAGTGACCGTTCTCGAGCCGAGCTAGGCAGAGACTCTTTGTGAACTTACGATGAGGATCGAGGTCGGGACATCGCCGGTGTGTCCACCACCCTCACCACCCTGGGCGATGATGACGTCGGCGCCGGTTTCGAGCGCCTTGAGGCAATGCTTAGGGGCTCCGACCTGAGTTCCGAAATGAAAACACTCCAAAATCAGCGCGCGTCACAATCTTC
Source organism: Microbotryum silenes-acaulis (assembly GCA_003665825.1). Lineage (NCBI taxonomy): Eukaryota > Fungi > Basidiomycota > Microbotryomycetes > Microbotryales > Microbotryaceae > Microbotryum > Microbotryum silenes-acaulis. The sequence goes on from QPFY01000002.1 coordinate 1,480,169, forward strand.
TTAAATTCTAGAAACAGTAAACTTACCATGTTGGCGCACACGATACCGGCCTTGTGCAACTTGTCGACGACGTCCTTGGGGGGAACACCGACGGCGCAGACGAAGAGGGCGGCCTTCTCCTCGATGATGATGTCGACCAACTCGTGCAACTTGCCACCGGTGTAATCCTTGTTGGTCTTGCGGGCACTACCACCGACCTGAGACATAAAAGAGCGAGTTTCATAAGTCAGCAGTGAGACTTTACGCAGCTCCTGAGCGCGACTTCGGCTTCGGCTGAACTTACTTGAGGCAATAAGAGATCGATACCGAACGGCGCGCTCTTGTCGTTGAGGTACTCCTTCAGCTCGTGGATCTGATCACGCAAGAACTTGGGCGTGTAACCGACACCACCGATGACACTGGACGTTCGAAAGCGAGGGGGATTGGGTGGGGTGGGGTGGGGTGGGGAGGAAGAGGTTTCAGGTGAAGAAGGGGTTAGGGATGAGGTTGTCGGAGGGACGTCGGGTGTGAGGACTACTCACCCGATTCCACCGGCGTTGGTCACGGCAGCGGCGAGTTCAGGACCGGCAGCGACGTTCCTGTGTTCATCATCATCAAAGCGAGCGCATGTGCCTCATCAGTGTGACCGTTCTTGGTGCTGAAACCAGCTCAGTTCCGGGGGCCGAGCGTGGCCGCGATCAAGATCCCTGAGGTTCCCAAGTTCGTTTTGATGTTACTCACATGCCAGCAAGCATGATGGGGTGCCTATGAACACGAAGACAGCCATAGTTAGTACAGGTGATCAATCCAAGACCATCCCGGCTTCGATCTTGAAGGCCGGTTGGCCACTTCGACCTCCTTTGAGATGCGGGGGAAACGCCCCCACCGGCCTTTGTACGGCCCGGCGGGAAGAACGATCGCGGTGTCCACGGCTTCCCCGGCGACGGCGTGCAGCAAAACGTCTGCACTCGTAGAAAGAACAACTACTCACTTGATCTTGAACAGATCGGTGAGGGGAGTTTGGAGGGACATGATGGGATGCGAGTATTCAAGGTGGGAAGTTGAGGGGTGTCGGTGATGGGGCTTCTTCCGTTGAATGTGGAGGAGGGGTGAATGAGAAAGGTCGGTCGGTCGAGAGAAGCTCACAGGTATGGGCCACCGTTTGGGCAACAAATGGATCTGCGCGCGCGGGGCCTGTGCGCGCTGAGAAATGTGGATATGCGCGCTCGCGCCTCGTCTAGCCCTTGTCTCCGGTCGTTCATGCACATACGCGACTAACGCGAGCTCATGCGGCCGCCTTCTTCCACACACACACACCGCCCCTACGTCAACCTTGTTCAGTCATTCCCCGCTTTCATAACGACTTTGTTTCACTCAACAGCCTTCAATTGCCATCATGAGAAAGTTAGATGGCATCATTCCGACTTGGGAGAGGGACTTGGCCGCCAAGGGTGCAGGACCAGGACCCAGGTACGTTGCAAGCTGGGAGCTCTTTGAGCCCTCCTAATTCAGGCTGGATCAGATGCAGAGATTCTTCCAGTGCTGATGTTTGATATACGATTCTGCTGCTGCATACCAAGACTCTTGGCCGGGAGCACCGGCGCAGGACTTGTCGGCCCACCCCGACAAATAATTATCTGGAACAAGCCCTACTAGTTCTCTGGAACTCAATGGAGCCCGAGTGCCCAGCCCTGAGCCTCGAACGCTTTCAACAGCCACACCACCAACCCAATACACCATAGCAATGTCACTATTTGCAAATACATAAAGGTTAGCAATCGGAGCAAACGCCCTCCTGCCATGAAAATGAATTCCACACCGCGGAGTAAAAAGGCAAACCTCCTCCGAGTGGTGTCGGTTCCCGCGCGAGTAGAAAAAGCCGCGAGTGTGTGAGCGTTTCCGGTCGCGCGCATCTGCAATTCTGCGAGCGTGAGAACTGTTTTGGGAGCGCGTGTAAGCAGCTTCCGAGGCGTGCAAATCGTAAAAAGCGGGAAGTGCGGGGTACGGAATTTAGCTATGAAAATTGAATAAATCAAGATCATTTTTTCGATTTTATTTTTATCCCTGAAGCTCGTTAGAGCTGAAGGTTTCGTTTCGAAAAATGGGGGGGGGGGGGTCCCAGCCTCGAAAATGATGCTATTCTGAGATTTTATTGGACGAAATGGCCGAAATACCCCGCACGCGCGTGGCTGTTGAAGCTCCAATAGGAGAGCCCAATTTCAGCGCCCATCGGTTCGAACGCAATAGAGGAGCCCGATTTCAGCGCCGATCGGTTTGAACAATGCTCCCCCGGATAGGAGGACCCCGGCTAAGCGCGCCGATCATTAATTCTCAATGGCCAGTGGCCACCAACCCGGTTGCTAACCTGCCGAGTCGGCGCACTCAGCGCACAGTTTGGGCGTCATCAGCCTCCCCGAGTCCCCGCGCCAGAGCGCACTACTAGCGCAGACAAGCGCAAGCTAGCGCCTGCTAGCGCACTCAGGCTGGCCTCCGTTGGCAAGTTGCCACCGCCCGGCCCTCTCCTTTCCGTCTCTCTGTACTGCCTTGTTCTAACTTGGACCGAGTTTCCTCGCATCTCTAAGACAGGCTATCACCGTGTGGGTTCAAGTCCCACTACTTGTATTTATTTAGCCCTCTTGATTTATTCCTTTTCTTTCCTTTTTTTTTTAATGAGTCGGCTCTAAAATAAATCGAAGAGCGAGAGGCGATAAGAAGAAAGTAAAGGCCACAGACAAACCAACCCTGGTAAAAGGGCGAAATCAAGCGCCCAGCGGGGCGAGAGAATTAAACACAGAATAAACAAAAAAATTAGGTAAAGAACTAAGAAATTCACTGATCTTATTGCAGAAACATTAAATCGTCTACGAATGCTAGTAGGTGCTAAGAAATGCAGTGTAAACGAACGAACACACAACCGCCGTCATGTCACTGCTTTCTGATCTTGTACACCTCCGCACCATCGAGGTCAGCCCACTGCACAACGCTCGAATCTTGGCAACGTGTTAAGCCTCGCGTCCACCCTAGCGACAGCCGATCCTCCCGCCGCACCGATCAAGCGCAGTATGTGTATTCCGGTCCGCTCTTACGCAACAGTCCAGTGTCAGCACTCGATGATGTGGTTGTCAAACGCAGTCTTGGGAAGCTCGTGTGCAGCAGCATCAACTTCACCATGGATCTCCTGAAGGAGCCTTTTCGGGCGCACCACGTGGAAGGATACTCCAGGAGGAATCCGCTTGCGAAAGAGCTATCCCTACAAGCGCTCCTTTGGTCGTGCGATTCCCACTGTAATGCTTGTTCAAATGGGTACTATGTTTTCAGAAGGCAACAAGCGGCGAGTCCCGTGACTCCGCCACGTCGTCATTGCTTCTCCAACCACAGAGCGTACGCATCAAAACCTGTTGACGTGCTTCGAGCCTGACTGAACGAGGAAGTCCAGAAGAATCGCGAGAGCGTCTCAGCGACTGACTCTAAACAAACGCTGCACAGACGTCCACCGCTGCATCCCGAGCCCGCACAAGAAGATCCCGGTAAAGTGACATCGCATTTTGCGCCAGCATCCGATCAGTTCAAGACCGAGAACCGTTCTGAATGGAATGATTACTTCACCGACGCTCGTTCCCGTCTCTTCTGCTGCCTGGTGTGTTCCGAGAGAGTCTTCGGGCATAACGTACGATGGGTGCCTGAAGACGACATCAAGCGTGAGGAATCAGGGATTTGGAGGGGATTAACCAACTCTACACTACGGACGGACCTCCGACTTACGATTTTTCAGCTTGACGGGGCGCGCTCATCCATCCCCGACGTCTCCATCGACCGAGCGACTCTTTAATCGATCAGATCGCGTACTCGCCCACGAACAACACGCTTCAGTGCTCACTCTGTCCAGACTGTTTCAAACGGTTGTTCCCTACCACAGGGCCACCGACTAAGCCCCCTCGGTCGTTGAGCGACAGATTTTATCGCGCACTGGATCACGTCCCCGCTGATGTCCGAGATTGCTTTTCCAACGCGAGTCAGCTTGAGCACCTCGTCACTGCGCGCGCCAGAGCCTACAAGATCGTGTACAAGCTAACTCGTTTCGGATATCCCAAAGCTCAACAAGAACTTACGCGCGGAAACACCCTCGTCTTCAGCCAGAACACCGCTTCATTCACCGATGTACTGCCCATGTCAGTCGAGGAACTCGCTGACAGTGTTTGCGTTTTATTCTGCGGAGGGAGCCCCAACCTTGCGGAGCTGGACAAGTGTCGACCCATGATCGTGAAGCAGAGTCGGATCCAAAAGATGCTCAGGTGGTTGATCAACGAAAGCAAGAATTCGGCGCACTCTGCCGTCTCCTTTGATGGCGATTGCACAGCTCGTTCGACGCAGTTCCGGCCCGGGTGCGCTCAACCCGACCTCTCCAGCTTCTACGGCGGTTTCAGCTTCCACTTCGACTTCGGCTTCCGTCTGGTTTGCTCCCCAAGTATCGGATCGACAAATCGCGGATGGAGACTGTCTCGTGCCCGACGTAGTTTTGGCGAATGTGGTGACCGCAGAGACAGTGGAAGCAACATCATCGCTCTTTGAAGGCTACGCAACAACGCATAACGACTCTGATGAACCAGTATTCGAACACGTCAATGTGCCGCCACCCCTTACCGACGAACCAATTCACTCATGGCTGCTCTTTGAGAACGCTCTCCGTTATCTCAACCAGGACAAGCCACCTATGTCATTCCGACAGGCGACGCCCCTTTGTGGGAACCTTCGGACGAGCTCGTGCTCTCAAAGCTGTGGCCACACCTCGATCCATTTGGTCTCGTCGGTTTCTGTGTCGAGCGCGACCTCAAGATTTCTCTGGACGAGCAAGTCAAACATTTGCTCAATCTATACGACAGCGATTTCGATGCGACCCGTCTTTCCCATTCATCGTCTCGAACATGCTCCGCCGACGAGAAGTGTTTCGCCAACTCGCTTGTCGGGTCCCCAAAGAGAAGGTGGCTCGAATCGCAGCAGCACTGCTCGAAATCGACATGGATGTTGTGTCCGAAATGATCAAAAAAACCAAGGACACGAAAAGGTACAAGGCAACAACAGAAGCAGAGAAGCATATCAACCGTATTCTGGCGGAATTGCAAAGTGTCGGAGACAAAATTCACGGCACAACTGCGCAGATGCTCGACATGAGGAATGAGATCCGCGGATACGTCAACGCGTTCGGTATGTACACCCTCTTCGTCACCGTCAACCTGGCAGATTTACACTCACCGTTGCGATGACGAGGTATCTCACAGCCTTGGGCGCATCAAGGACGAGTTTCTCGACCAAGCAGATACCGTTTAGGCCAACGACAAAAAGTCATCTAATCGTGGGTTGCAACGCTCTTCCCACTGTGAAAGATCTGTGGGGGAATACCGACACTCCATGCCATTTGATTCCCATGTCTCCCAGCGGTGGACACATTCACCACGCCCAGCCAGGCCGTCTCCCGCCCAAGTCGCTCCCGGAAGTCCCGATCTCTCAACGTCAACTGAAACCACTTCTTATAGCTGACTTCGGTGAGCGCGCGATGTGGGTCCCCGGCGCTGACGACCACATGCGAACACAAACTCGTCCAGGCGGACTGTGACATGGGCGATGTCGAGTGATATCAACTTATGCATTTACACCCCGGCTCTGGCTCGATCTCGTTGTCTGCAATGTTCATTAACGTTTGGCACATTTACACGCCTCATTCATGTGAACCGAACTGACTCGGGAACTCGGTGCTGCATACCCGATCCATGGCACGTTCTTAGTAATACTAGCTGACGCTGTCAGTCGGTGTTACTCCGTCAGAGATTCAGGGACCCGTCGCACCCTCCGGGGGCGCGTTATTTTTGGAAAAATGCCAAAAAGCGCGTAGATTGAGTAGATTGCGCGCGCATGAGCGCGCTGCAGCGCGTGTAATGCCCCCTCCGTGCGCGGATACGGTGTCTAACAGCGAGCGAAACGCGCGTGGACCCCCAATAGGGGCCAAAAACAGATGTTTTTCCTGGAAAGCGCGCAACTCCGACGGATTCAGAGCGCGTTAGAGACCAAAAGTGCGTCCAAGGGATGCAAAGCTGTGAATGACGAGCGTATGAAGGCCCATCGGCGCGCAATTGCACGATTTTCGGCGCGCGTACAAACGAATCGTAGCGCGCAAGTAGCCCGCGCGCGCAGATCCATTTGTTGCCCAAACGGCGGCCCATACACAGGCGCGCGCCAATCTGCGCCAATTTGGCAAAACGTGTCGACACGCGCCCGCCGCGCCAAGAGAAGGAACGTCGCCGTCCCGAAAGTCAAAACGACATGGTTTGGGTCGTTCGGCGATGCGAGGCGCTGCTGAGCCACTCTTCTTCACAGGGTTCGGCAAACAGGCGAATGCCCCGAGTATTCGCTACAGAAAAGAAGAAGACAGAAAAGTTTATGTAAATGTACACACTAAACAGGGAAGACAGAGCAGTAAAGAGAAGACGAGAAGATGCCGTCGTCCCCGACAAACGGACTGCATCTCGGAAAGCACACAAAATATAGATAATAGTGAGCACACACAGGTTCAAAAACAAGTGAAGCTACAGGTCCAAAAAAGAAAGAAGAGACGAGAATCTATTCTACTTTTGCTCTGTTTCCGTAACGCATTCCACTGGGCGTACATCATCATCATCATCCCGGTCATTGTGCATACATCGAGCCATCGTCCGGCCCTAATCCTCACCGCTTCCCATTCAAAGCCTTCCCCTTGTGCGGATACGCCGTCCCCTGCCCATCATCCGCATCGTCCTCCTCAAACTCCTCCTCGAACTCCTCCATCGGCAAATGTAGATCATTCGCATGGTTCATCGGCTCGAGCCCACCGACGACGGCTCCGCCACCACGGAAGAAGTTCGTGCTCTTCCTTGCGTCGGGGTTACCGTCGACCTCACTGTTCATCGAGTAACGGTTCGAAGCGAGCGAGGTGCGGCCGAGGATGCCGTTGTCGAGCATCGAGTGCGAGTGGCGATTCAAGCGCGTCAAGCCTCCCGACGAGTTTTCATTCTCGGATCGCGACAGGTTCTGCGAGTGGAGAGTCTCAATGGGTTAGCCGTCGACGTTTTGTGTTGGGCAGATGGAGCGATCCGGGGACTCACGAGGAGATAGACGCCCAGAGAAATGACATAGAGACCACAGAGAAGGGAGAGCGTGTCCTTTCCTCCCGAGGTGTTGAGTCCATGAAAGAGGATGATGGAAGCGATCAAGGTCGAGGTCGAGAAACCAACAAAGTAACTCGGGTTCACGACCGTCGTTGGGAAGAGATCCAACGCCTGGATGCAGAGTCGAGCGCTTAGGAAAGTTAGCGGAGAACACCTTGCCACTCTTCTACAAATCAGTCGACCCCCACCTTGTTGAAGTAGTTCATCTGAACGGCGATGCAACCGACGACGGTGATAGCAAAGACCCATGTCCCCGGTCGCCACAATTGGTTGTTGCCCGCGATGGTCAACTTGAGCGCAACGCCGAAACCCTTGACGGCCATGACGCTGACGGATCCGACGAGCGAGCAGATGGAGATGTACACGAGCGGGTTGCTGGACCCGGACACGGGCGCGACGCGGTAGATCATATAGACGGAGAAGACGATCACGAAGAAGCAGTAGAAGAGGAAGCCTGTGGTCCTCCTCGCGACAAGACGTCAGTGACTCGACTGTGTGTCTGTCTGACATGTTGAGCAACTCACCTGGTTGAAGTGCATAAGCAAGCACCTCGTCAACGGTCTCGATCGCCTTGTCCTCGGGCGCATGGAGCACGATGATGAGACTGCCAACGAGACAGAGCGAGCAGCCCGAAATGCCTATCCGACCGAGTTGTTCTCCAAGGAAGAAGGATGCAAGGACGGCACTGAGGGAGGAGTATTTAGCGCGTCAGTTCAGTACTCCGAGGTTCAGACCGCAAAGTGAGCGCGGCCGGCCTACCCAACGAGAACGGAGCCGGCTCCGAGAGGCGTGACCAAGATGGGAGGCGCAAAGCAGTACGCCGCAAAGTTGGCTACTTCTCCTGCGACCACTGTGGAGGGACAAGTTGAGGAGGTGTCAATATTGTCGTCTAGTACAACGCGTCAGGCAGCTCGTGGCCCTGGTGGAGGAGGAAGAAAACTCGGAGAGTGGACTGAAACTGACTGGTGATCATACCGGCCCACCAGAGGCCATTTTTGAGATACGAGTAGGTCGCCGAGCTCGAAAGTCCATCGTGTCGATCTGCGGCGCTGATGAGGCCCTGTGGGTTGGGGTGAGGCAGATGTCCGAGAAGCGACGCGTCAGTGAGGGTGGTCGCCGAGTTGCGCAGTCCGAAGTCGAGCGGCGATCGGAAACGTGTGGATCGTGTACCTTTTTGGTGATGATGCTGAGAGAACAGTGGGGGGAAAACACTGGTGTGAGTCGAGGGTGTTTGGATGACAATGGGCTCTGCGGTACGCTGTACTGACAATGATGTGCCAATGGCGATCGAACTCGAGATGGCCAGCGCGAGGCCAATGTACTTGTCGCGCGTGCCGTCCGGCGTCTGAACGAGCGATGATGCACCGTCCATAGCTGAGGGGTGAGTGAACCTCGGAGGAGATGCAGCCGTCGAGGGTGTGAAACGTTCACGGCGAGGTGACGATGGTCGCAGCTGCACCGCGTTGAGACAGGTGGCGATGCTCAGCGCTCAGCGCTCAGCAGCGCACGCGGTCGAGAGCGCGCCCGCAAAGTCACGTCCGTAAGGCGAGCGCTGTGTCTCGAGGACCGTGGCCGGAGTGGTGGGAAGGGCCAACTCGGAGGGAAGCGAAGCTCGATGCTCTGGGAGGAGGACGCGGGGAGACACACGCGAGCGGAGCTGTGATGAGAGCGAGCGATCCGGGAGAAGTCAACGTGCCGAGACCAACGCGAGGCACGACTCACCGACGCGCTGTGTGTGGCAGTCGGCATGGTGGGCGCAGGTGGGCGCAGGAGGGCGCAGGCAGGCGCATAAGGGCGTAATAAGGGCGCGTAGCGTAAGCGCGCGTAAGGCACTCGTAAGGCCTGGGATCGGCTAATTAAAGATTCTAGAGAGGCGCCGCTCGATCTCTCTGCTCCGTTCTATCCAAACTCCTACTTCTCCTCCCCACGCCTACCCACCATTCGCTCCTCCTTGCGACGGTCCTTCTCGTCGACCTCGCTCAGATCCAAGATGGCCACCTTCAACACCTACTTGTCAGTTGCCCACTTCCCTCCCTCACCTCGGGTACGGTACTCGTCCGGACCGAGTTCCCGACGTCATCCCATCCGCGACGATGGCCCACACCCACCTCGCTGCCTCAAGAGACGAGCTGCGCAAGCCATCATCTCCTTTCCTCCGTAGGACTGACCCCATCCCTACTCCTCATCCTCTAGTTCAGGCAACCCTTTGAACCGCTTATCGTACCTGCGGTCCTCACCGGCGTTCCTCGCCTCCGCGCTCTCCTCCCCCAAAGCCCGATTCCTCCTCTACGACCAATTATCGCCCCTCCTTACCTCGATCCAACAGACCGAACGTCACCTCCACCTTCTCTCATGGGATGACGTCAAGGCCCATATTGGTGAACCTCAAGACATCTTCAAGGGTGTCGATGGCAAGGACCAGGAGGCGTTGAGGCGTATCGTACGAAAAGATGGCAAGGTCGAGGCTGCCGCTCAGGATGATGTTCAGTACTACATCTCTCAGGTACTTTTCGTTTTCCGGAAAGTAACCTATCCCCGTACAATGCGTAAACTGACCTCCTCTACGACTGTTCTCTCCCTTCCAGCCCGCCCTCGTCTTTTTAGGAGTCGACGAACGCGACGCCCCGGCCTCCGCCAAATCCCTCCCCCTCTCCAAACCCACCGAAGACTCGACCCTCGAATCCCACAGCCCCCACGGAATTCCTTACTGGAGTCTCGACGTATCCAACAACGCCGAGTTGAAAGAATCCGCTCTGGCTCAAGCCAAAGGGCTCGAGTTTGGCGACTTGAGGTCAGGGATGGCGTCGATCCCGGCTCCGGATGCTTCGATTGCGGCGCAGGGGAGGGCCATGACGGATTGGAATACGCGGAATGTGTACTGTGAGTTGGTGGCCAACACTGTACGGGCTTCGATGAACCGGACTGACTCAGCTTCCCCACTCGAATGCCCATCGCCTCATAGGCCCCTCGTGCTCCCGACCGGTCAAGAGCGTCTGGGCCGGCTGGAAACGAACCTGTATCCCCTCCTCCTCCTCACCCTCGACCTGCGCATCCAAAAAGGGCGTTCACAACTACTGCTACCCCCGTACGGACCCCGTCGTGATCATGGGTGTGGTCAGTCCCGATGGGGAGAGCATCCTTTTGGGCCGACAAAAGAGTTGGCCGAGAGGGTTTTATTCGGCTTTGGCAGGCTTCAGTACGTCATCTTCTTCCCTTCTTCCTCCTTGGAGAAATCCAATCGCAGATTCCCTGAACTCTTCGCTTTAACTTTTTCTAAAACCGCACAGTTGAATCGGGGGAAACATTCGAAGAAGCCGTCGCGCGCGAAGTTTACGAAGAAGCCGGGATCGAAGTCGAGCACGTCAAGTTCGTCGCGAATCAAGTTTGGCCCTTCCCTTCGAGTTTGATGATGGGCGGGATCGCCAAGGCCAAGAAGGGGTATGAGATTAGGTTGGATTTGGATAACGAGTTGGAAGGTACGCCTTAGGAAGATGTCAAGGAAGCGCCGTGCGAAAAAAAAAATCAAAAAAAAAAATCAAAAAAAATCGTACTCACTTCACTTATTCACCTCTAGACGCGAGGTTCTTCACTCGCGCCCAAGTCCTGCACGTCATCGAAGCGAGTGGACCTTCGCATTTCACCAAAGAGGAAATCAAACAGATCGATCAACAGGTCCAGCAACGCGCGCCGAGGTCGAGGAGTCCGAGTCCTGGAAGAGCGGGAAGACCGGCTTTCAGGATGCCGCCTAGGTGAGTGTAGGGAAACGTCGAGCGGCGGAGTTGGCGGTTGCGGCGTTTCTTTCCAAGCTGATAGGAGCGGGTATTCATCTCCTGCAGTACCGCGATCGCGAACACGCTCATCACCGCTTGGGCGACCAGCACCTGGTCCGATGCGCAGCCCCAAGTCCAAGGGACCGAGGCACGGGGCAAGCTCTGATCGAACTTCCAGTACGGTTAATCCTCGGACTCTGTTCTACCCAAACCATGAGAAAACAAAGAAGAGGACACCAGTCGGAGTCGCTGTGCAACGCGGCCTAATACGTGCACGTGAGAAAAAAACTAAAAAAGCAAACACAGCGAAACCCCACACATCCCCCACTTGCTCTCCATCATCCCCATCCTTGAGTCTGACCTGTCCCGCCGCAATGCCAGTTGAAGCAGCTGTTGGTAGCGGGTGACCATGCATGTTAACAGCAGCTCGCAACTTTACGTTTGACCAGACGGAACTACTAGTAGGCAGGCAGTCACACTTGGTGTGCATAAAACTCACTTTTTGTGGACAAAGTTGTTGATTCATCATTGATACCAGTCATGACGTCTTGAACGGCCGAATGGCCGCAAGGAAACCCCCTGTAACGCCAAATCCCGAGGTGGAGGCAAAGGTGGAGGTGGAGGTGGATGACGTAAGCAAGAGGTTGACGGTGTGGTGAAGGCGAGGTTGGCGTTCAAGATCAAGGTCAAAGAAAAGAGCAGCATGAAATGAGGGTAAGTCAAAGGTGGAGGTGCAATGGGGAGGAACAGACGTAGAGGTGAAGGCAAGGGATGAAGGTGGTGAGGTGGAGGTGATTCGAGGTGGAAGCGAACGTGATGGGGAAGGGTGAAGGGTGAAGGTGAAGACGAGATTCGATGTAGAGGTGAAGATGGTGATGAAGGGAAAGATGGTGATGGAGGTGAAGATGGTGTGATGTGGTGGGGATGGTGTGATGTGAAGGTGGATGAAGATGAACGGGCATGCAAAGGTGAAGGTGAGAGCAAGGTCAGCCCAAGTCCGTCGTACGAGGTCGGGTCCGGCCGATGATGCCAGCTGCGGTGGCGGTGGCGGTGCATGCTCGGGAGGTGGGCACAAGCAGGACTGACCCGATACAGTGACAACCAAAAACCTCTCCCAAACTTTTTACCTCGCAAGACGACCAGGACTGCCGTGGGCCCCTCTTCGATCAAGAGCGTGCGATCGGAGGCTGGTGACGATCGGAGTCAAGACGAGGAGGGCAGTGCCCAAGTCAGCGACGGTTGTACTTGCAACGAGTGGGAGGGGTGAACTCACGGTGGCTGATGGTACACTACTGCCGACTTCCACCACCTACCGCCTCGGTGCTGCGTCGATGCGCTAGTCGGTTACGGCCCAGTGGTGGAGGAGCCATGTGAGAGGTACTCATCAACGAAGAAGAAGGAAGGAGAGAGAGAGAGGTGAGAGGGGCGGGGCGCTTTTATACTCGCCCTGAGGCCAGGCTTGGCGCTTATCAAGCGAATCGAGATCAAGCTCTACTAGCTTGCGTCATCGGTACCAATGACGCCAGCCCGCGCCGCCGCCGCTCAGCATCGCAGCTGCCCCGGCCCTGCGGTCTTCCGAAAAAGGAGACCCCTCGGTCACCCGAGGTCACCAAGTCGACCTGATTTGTAGCAGCAACAATGAACAAAGCAGTGTTCTTGATGGTTGCAAAATGACACTCGTATTTTAACGCGTCTGCTCGTACTACTCTGAGTACGAACGACCCATTACTTGTCTTGCCCCTCCATGGTTCGGAGTCATTCCGAGGGGTCAGAAGATCGAGCTGATGAGCCAGGAGCGCGCCGGTCCCCGTCACGCGCAACTTGTTCACGTGTGACGCGACGAACACCTCGGGTACTACCCTTTCACTCCCTCATCTTTAGATCTCTCACCGACCATGACGATCGCACACGCACACAAACTGCTCGACCAGGAACTCCTCACCGTTCCGGAAGCCCTTTTGGGTCAGCATCAAGACGTGCGACAGGCGTTGGTTTCGCTGGTAGACACCGTTGATGGTGAGTCCGAACCCACCGTCGCTGCTTGTTCAATGCTCCACCCACCGATGAACACCCTCTCTCTCTCTCTCTCTCTCTCTCTCTCTCTCTCCCACACACACACACACACACACACACACACACACACATCCGGCTCTCTACTAGTCGTGATTCTCGACGGCTCGACGCTGTTCTCCTCCGAGTGGTTCTCGGCCGCTCGGAGCGGCACCTCGTCCCGCAAACAAGCCCAACGATTCATCGGCTCGGTTCATGCAGAGACGGATCGCATCGTCGCGGCGACGGCCGGACGAATTCACCTCGTGATCGTCTTCGACCACGCTTCGGCTCGTCCGGCCTTGAAGGCCCGTCGTACCCACACGTCGAGAGACAACGGGAACGGCGTCCGGCGCTCGCCCCAAGTCTCTCCCGACAATTTCCAAAGGAGAAGCTCCGACCGGCACACCGACCCCATGACCGAATGGCTCACCGATTTCGGCGGTCAAGGCGAGCCGACCTTAGCGGGACACGTCTTCGACATGTCCTCGGAGGTCACCGTCATCATCTCGGCGCACGAAGCCGACCCCCTGATCGCGGCAAGCACCCGAGTCGGCGTCATCGGCGGCGTACGCGTTCAAGGCGACCGTACCGCCCTCGCCAGCAGAGATTCGGACTACTTCATGATGATCGGAAGCGAACGTGCACGGTACCGGATCATTCCATCGGTCAAGCATCGGGTGGTTCGAGTCATCGACCTCGAAATCCTGGAGGGTCAGGGAAAGTTCCCCGGTGCGGAAGGAAGGTTCGTTGCGGGGTTGATGATGGGATGCGATTACCTTCCCACCGGTCTTCAAGGCTACGGTCCGGCCAAGCTCGAGAAGTTAGATCCGTCAGTCTTCCAATTCGCCACTTGGATCCACGGTTACCAACACGCAACGGCGGTCCTGCATCGAGTCGGCACCAAACTTGACCCGGTTCGCGCCATCTGCGATGCAATTACTCCCATCCGCAACCTGTACGACTTCTGATCAGTCGATCCGACTAGTACCGCCAGGAGTCAGGCTAGCCACAAACTATCGGTGGTTCCGGCCGATCACTCCACCGAATGGTTCGATGGATCTACCTATCTGTATGTAATTCTCCCGAGGTGCCTCTCTGGATAGGCACGCGTGACTTATTGTGTTACGTCTCGATCCTGGCCACGGTAGGTTTCTCCTATGTACCTTTACCAAGGTAGACCAAAAGCTGCATTGGTAGGTACGACTGGTGCAAATTGCTGAGGGCGATCGCTTTAGAATTGGCGCCCCCGGGAGGTGGCAGGTGGCACTTGGCCGTTGACGCGAGAATTGGCGCTCTGGCCGCCCCCCGGCTCCCCCCGGCTCCGAGGAGATTCGATACCCGAAGTAGCTAACTTCGAGCGACCGCAGGTGGGCAGCTAGGTGCGCAGGTAGGTACTTAACACAAGTAGAAACCAGCAGGCTCAACATCCGATTGAACAGCCCACTGAAAGTCTGAAAGTGACAGTTGCAGAAGGGCCAATTAGTACCCGCGCCGAGATTTATCGACGATTTCTGAGCGCGGCAGCCGACGGTCGCGACGTCCGACACGGTCGAAGTCTAAATCGTTGTTGCACAGGAAGACTTGTACCGTTTCATGCGTATGCCGATCTCTCACAAAAAATTGGCTTCTTGATAACTTATAGTAGGACAGTCGAGACCACCTCAATGCGGTTCTGCCTGGCGCAAGACCGTCCGGCCTCCGCCAGCCGCCAACAATTCAGCCCTTCTGGATAGGTAGATAGTCAATGCTCAGATAGTGACTGCTCAAGAATGTGCAGTAGGTACTTAGATCAAAATGGTTAGCAGCCGAGAACTTGATCTTGAAGCTCTGAGACTCTGAGCTTCCGACTCAACCTCTGACTCGGTGTGCCGACTTGGTAGATGAGCTGAGACTCGAAGACATGCGCACAATGCTCTGCTTGGTGAGCGAAATCGTTTGCTAATTTATGATTGCCCCAGGTTTGCTACTTTGGGGACTGATCAATTCAGGAGACTCCCTAGAGCGATAGCCTGTTGCAGCCTCGGGTCGTGGGTGTCAAGCAAGTTGCCCGCAGGCTCGACATTTCAGCTGGCGGATCGAGCTCAAAGTGTGGCGCAATCACGTGACCGAGACAGGTGGCGAAACGTCTTTTTACGAGACCCCTGTCTCAGCTCAAAGCAAGTCCCAACGAGATCAGATTTTCGAGCTCAAACTATGGTGTGGTAGTTTGAGAGGGTCTGTGCAGGTTGAAGATACCGATGCACAGACACTCATTGCGACGGACGACGGACCGGGCGGCTCGGTCGACTTCCCCGCTGTGGTGCCCCGCCGTCTACGCAGTGCTCTGTTGCCGCATCCAATGAACTGGTGCGAGTTGGCCTGGGGTACCAGCGCCGCCGGCGCCTCGCGGCCCTGTTAGACATCTCTTTTAGAAAAGGCGCTGTGGTTTGAGAGCATGCAACATGTGTTACATCACCGTCTCACGGATGTATGCCCGCCACCCGACTGGAAAATGGACGAGATGGAATTGTCATACAAAAGGGACATGAACGAGGGTGGAGTGAGGGGTGGTTATGCAATGTACTATGCGAGCGAAAGGAAGAAACGAAAGAAGATACAGGAAAAGTGTCTCAAAAAGACGCGTAAAGAAATTGCGGATGCGAGCAAAAGGATAGGTGGTCGTAGCTTACGGGGTAGGAGAGTAAACAAAGGTGGACTGATGGATGGATGGGAAAAAGAGGTATACAACACGTGAAAAGCAAAGACGAAAGGTGGTAGTCGGGGTGAGGCAAGAGGTAGAAAGACTAAAAGGATGCTCTGTCGCCCATTCGTTCATTCGTCCGGGGCAATGGTGAAGGGTTGTGAGAGTCGGAAAGGAGCCTCGCGCGGAACTGATTCCCATTCGCCCCTTCGACGGGCCAATCGAACGCCGTCGTAGAAGACGACGAAGCGGAAGAGAGGGCATCGGGCGAACGTTCAGGGGCCAGGGCCGTGTCGATGGCGAAGGGGATCGAAGCGGCCGAGGCGATGTGCGATGCGAGCGAAGGGACGACGGGCCTTGAACTGCGGCTTGCCTTGTGCGCTCGGGTCGGGGACGTTCGATTCCTCGACGAGGTGCGCGAGCTAGGAGGCGACGACTCTGGTGTGCGATGCGCCGAAGCAGTTGAGTGGGCAGAGTCCGAGATTGCCGAAGCCGAGGTGATGTGTTGCAGCTGCAAAGACGAGGAATACCTCGGAAGCGGTTCGGCCACCGCGGTGGAGTTTCGATCGAGGTAGACGGGAACAAAGACGAGTCGAGGTCGCGACGATGGCGACGACGAACTTGCGATTTCTGAGCCTTGTTGAGCGAACATTACCGGAAGCGTGTTGGCGCGGGTCGGCCTCGTTGACGTCGACGGGAAGGAGGACCGGCGTCGTTCACGGTGTGCGGCGTATCGGCCTTCTGTCGTGGGGGACCTCTTTCTTCGTCCACTCTCCTCGTCAGATTGGTCTCCTCGCAAGCCCTTGAAGGTAGATGACGATGTGATGGATTCCGCGTCGTACCGGCCTTGCTCCTTTCGGATGCCGAGGGGTTCCCCATTCTCGATCTCCTGGAGCCAAAGCTTCTGCTTGACGAGCGTCGAATGGTAGTCCCACGTCACGATCGTCCCAAGCGTCCTCAAAGCCACGGCGATGATGGATCCGAGAATGAGTGCCACCATCCCTCCTCGCCAGTGTTCCTCGCACGCCTCGATGCCAAAGTTAAGGAGCTCGATGCCGAGCCCTTCGGGGCCGACTCGGGATTCGGATTCCCACAACTTGAGCGTCGAGACGGAGGCGAACTCGCCCGAGGTCAGGGCGCTGCAGAGGAACGACGAAAAAGGTTCGGACAAGGTCGGGGAGAAGGTGACGAGCAGGAATACGAGCAGGAGCACGATCGTGCACACGAGGTCGAACGAGGTCCCGACGGCAAAGACTCTGACTAATGGGGCTCGTCTCTGTTCAAGACCGAACGCACGAGGGGGTGCTTCGTCAGCACAGATATTTCTCTACGGAAAAAAATAGAGCAACATCGATGACGTTGACTCACCATCAGAGTCCCCGCTACGCCAATGGCCGAAGTCATGGCCGAGATGGTCGTCCAGCGCCACGTGAGGTGCGCGAGCGTGTATCGGATCGTGCCCGTCTGGGAGTAGTTGATCGAATGGCGATCCATCATCGCAAGCGCACAGTAAGCGCCCATCGCCAAACCACTCGACAGGAGGAGCGATGACCCTGAGATGAGCAGAGTGGAGGCTCGTTGGGATGTGCTGCTTGTGCGACGATAGGTGCTACTGCTGCTGGCATGACTCGGCGAGTTGCTGGCGCTGCCGCTTATTGCTGCTGCCGCCGGGCTCGGCCTGGTTGACGTCGAGCTCGAGCTAGTAGTTGTCAATGCCGGAGGCGAGGCTCTGGAACGTGGTTCGGCGATGCAAGCCATGGTCATCCTGCACCAACCCAGACCGTCCCAGGTCGTATACGAGTTGAATCAGAGCGTTGGTTAGAGGGGAAGAGGTCTCTTGAGAGGTCGATCTCGCCCGGCTGATGAGGTCGCGGTGGATAGAACAAGAGGCTCGGGCTTTCTGCGTAGTGTCTGTCGTTCGACCCCCCGAGCTCGACTCGCGCGCCGGGAACAAAGCGTCTCCCGTAATAGATTATTGTCTGAGTCACGAGTTCATTTTCCATTCTCCCCGATCAGCAATTTAGGCAGAGGCAAGTTGACTGACACTGTCGGCGGTCTAATGCACTCACCAGCACCTATTGAAAGCTGTCGCTTCGAAGAAGGGATGACTGAGGTTGAAGAGTAAGAAAGGGGGGGGGGGGGAAAGCCAAGGACTGAACAAGTGCGTCACACGACCGAACCCTGCACAAGCCTTTCTGGTCATCGAGGTGGAAAGCAAAGCTCGGTGTCGATTACGTAGCCAAGTGAGCCTCAGCCGCGCGTCCCTGCCGACCGGACCGCGGGGGCTTCCTGCCTGAGGGGGGCTCGGCATGATCGTAGCAGCGTTGCAGCACGACGTCAGCTGATCTGAGCGGTACCCACCCCTAGTGCATAGCACTCTGGCAAATCGAGGACTACTTGCCTGTTCTTTTTTCTTTTTGTAATAGCTAGCTTTGTTGTCCAGAGTTTGGAAATGAAACATGGCCCGACACGCATCGTCCTTGAAGCTTGACGATCGCGCTCACATCGACCGCTACCGAGCTCCGAGCTCCGAGGCGCCGCGCCAGCTTTGGCAACTCAGCAAGGAATGAGCAGTGTAATATGATGCGACAAGATTCGACAACGCTTGATCGGAAAGAAATAATCTCACGACATATCCTTGCTCTAAACACATGCATCTCAAAGAATCCAGCGGGTTAATAAGCTTGCGCTTTAGGCCCTAGCTTCCGTGAGCGGGTATTCAAACTTGTTTCCTGAGCAACGACGAAGCCGATCGAGAGAAAAGTTAGTGTTTCACCCCAAAACAAGAGAGAGCGGTGAAGATCGGAAGCAAAGTGGGATTTGTTCCCCCAGTGTTCCTTTATCCTCCCTTTATGAAGAATAAGACATCACGTACCCTTCTTGCGCCAACGCTTTTGCCTGATCGCAAGCAAGCAAGGGCCAAGGATGTCAGCCCATTCGAGTCGAGACGCGATGTGCATCAAAAGATCGAGAAAAGTGCGCTACAATTTCGGACGCTATTCGCCAGAGATGAACGACAGTTTTGTTCGTGAGCTCGACTCACTTCTTCTTGGTCGTCACGTGCTCGGTCCACACCTCGACGCAATGCTCGGATTTGTATTTGCGGATGAACGAAGGATCCCTGGAGGAAAGGTCGGTAGGGCGAGCCCATGGAGGTGTCAGGATTCTCCGCAGGTCGCCGAGCATCCAGAACTCGATATAGCCCAGTGAGATGCACGACTTACCATAGCTCGCTAGCAATGCCGAGGTCCTTGCAACAACGCATGAGGGCGTTAGATTTACACCCCTCGGTCGCGGTCGCCAAACCCGACGGGTCAAAATAGGCTTGTTCTCCACGAGCGACCGAGACGAGGCTGGAGAAGATTTCCAGCTTCCACGCATCAGTCATTGTTTTCGCCTTGCCTTTGACATAGCGTTCGGAGCATCTCAAGACTAACCGTCCACCGGCGACGAGGCCCCACTCGCGCGAGACCATCCTGTTCATGACGGTCAATTCGCCACGGGGTACCATACCCCATCCACCGGGGCCGAGGGCTTGGTTGAGGAATCGACGGTAGAGGATCTCGGGGAGGTACAAAAGACCGTCTGTTGGAGGAAACTTTAAAAGTCAGTTCGATCGCCTCGAGTCCGAAGGAGCGAGATGTCCAAGTTTCATCTCCTGGGCGGGTAAATGAAACATCCTTCATTACTGTCTCAGCACGACGAGAATTGAAACTGACCAGGTTTGATCTCAACCTCATGAACCTCGAGCGGCCTCATCAACACCTTGGCGGCCTTCTCCGAAAAAGGTTGCGCCGACATCCCATGGAACGAGGTCGTCCAATCGATGTCCCTCGCTTGATCGCCGATGGCGCCGAAGGAAGAAGCAGCAGGGGCGGAAGGGATCATCGAGTCGAGTGCCGAGGTCGAAATGGGAATACTGGTGCTTGAAGGGATGGCATTGTTCGAAGGGAGGGTCGAGGATCCGAAGGAGGAGGAAGAGGAAAATCCAGCTGACGAGGTGGAGCTTGAGGGCGACGCGACGCGTTCGGCAGAAGGGACGGCAGGTCCATCAAACATCATTTCCCCCATATCAATGTGCGAATCAAAGAACGCATCAGGGCTCGAAGACGAGTCGGCTGCGACGGGTGTAGGGACAGCACTCGAAGCGGCAGTCGCATTTGGAGCAGCAGCCGGAGCGGCAGCCGGAGCAGGGGTAGTGGCGGCGGCTGTCTTGGCCGACGCTCGGACGTACGGGCGTCGAGCAGGGGCACTGGTCGAGGCCGTCGAGGCCGATCGAGCATGCAAGAGACCCCATTGGAGCGCCCTTCTGGCGAGGTGACTTGTAGGCATGGTGTATGCTCGGGGAACCGATTCGATGGGTGCGAGTCGGGGCGAGGTGGGGAGCGAACGAAGGGAGGCGAGACGATACCGCACGCGGTCCCTGCGCTTAGGTCACGAACGGGCGGGCTAATCGACAATTCCGACATAATTTCGTTGCAAGCGATCAAGCGATATCCAACCTGATCCTCCGCTCGTACGTATTTTGGGGTCAATGTAGACAACCTGATTCAGACTAGAAAGTGCGGCTATCTGCGCATCTTATGCACTGAAAACCCTCCGCTGCTTTCGGCTTTCGGTGATCGAGTCCAGCGCCGACATCGCAGCCCGCCGAAGCACCACAGACACTGCGCCACAGACAGCCAGAGAAGGCCAGAGACTTCGCAGCCGTCAACGTCGGCGCGATCGGCGAACCCGTTCCACCCTTCGCACTCTCCACCACAGCCGCACCACGCGAGCGCAACCACACACCGTTTCCCGTCAACCATGTCGACCGTGCCCAAGCTGGACCTCTCGGGGATTCGCAACAAGGTCGTGCGTGGTCAACTGCTCGCCAAGCAGAAGCGCGACAAGGCGCAGGCCAAGCTGAAGCGTCGTATCGCGAGGAAGGAGGCCGAGAATCGAGGGGAGGAGGTGGAGAAAGGTACGATAAATGTTTGATATCGCTTAGTTTGAAGAGAGTACAGAAAGCTGACGCTATATGAACTCCTCTTCATTCGCCGTGCGCCGCGCATCTCCTTGGACTTCCGTCCTGCATCGGGTTTCGGTCCCTCGTCTTGTTCCGATCGCTCTTCCCTCATCCACAGGATGGACCCGTACGATCGAAAACACTCGTGAATGGCTCGGAGACTCGGAAGAATTCGCCGACGCACGTACCCGTCCCGCGCCCGTCAAAGTCGACGACGCAACAGGGGACGTCACCGTCGACCTCGGCACACTAGCGACCCTCTTCCCGGCCTCGACGGCCACTCCTCACATCGAAGGGCAACCCGTTCCTAGGGAACCCAAGATGTTGATTACGACCAGTCCGGGAAAACCCCCGGCACCTTTTACGAGGGATTTCTTGGCCGATTTGCAGGCTTTGATGGGGGGCAAAAGTAGGGCCGACATCGTACCTCGCAAGAGTCCAAAGTTCGAACTCGGTCGAGTCGCTCGATGGGCTCGTAAACGTGGGTACGGGGCCATCGCCGTCGTAGGTGAGGACCATGCCAAACCGACGACCTTGACCCTGTCGTTGTTACCGCATGGTCCGACGGCGCATTTCCGTCTCACGGGAATCACTTTGGGCAAGGATATTCCCGGCCACGCCAAATCGACGTCCCACCCACCCGAATTGGTCCTCAACCACTTCTCCACCCCCTTGGGTCTTTCCCTCGCTTCGTTACTCTCCCACCTCTTCCTCCCCCCTTCCGCCGCCGACCTGCTAGCTCGACAAGGTTACCAAGGTCGTCAAGTCGTGCTCGCGCAAAACTCGCGCGACTTTGTCTTCATCCGAAGGTATCGCTACATGTTCGCACTCAAGGGGGAACGGTTGGGCAGTAAGAAGAAGGTCGGGTTGGAGAGGCAACAACCTGAGGATCAGGAGGAGGACGATACGATCAAAACGAGGTTCCAGGAGATTGGGCCGAGGATGACGGTCAAGATGAGGTGGATTAGGAGGGGGGCTTTGGGGGAGACGGGCGATGAGAGGAGTGAGAGGGAGCGGAATGAGAAAGCTGCTGGGGTGGGCGAAGGGGAAGGCACGTTCGGGGAAGTTGCGCAGGGTGAGGATCCGGATTTGGGAGAGGTTGGGGGGTCGGGCAGGAGGAATAAGGGCAAGGGAAGGGCTGGGGATGACGACGAGGACGATGAAGAGGACGAGGAGGAGCAAGAAGCCGAGGCAGCTCGAGCGATCGATTTAGGGGAAGGTGAGGATGCGGGAACACTGTCCATCGATCCTGAAACGGGTGCAGCAAGGTCCCAAGCCAAAGACATCGACATGGCCGACGGGGAAAGCGCGCCGACCGAAGCCCCTCGGAAGAAGAAACGACCTCGCACGACCCCTCGCAAGCGCTCGAAACCTTTCCACCCCCTCTTGCGGCCTCGCGCCAACTCGGCCTCACCACCACCGGGGGAACTAGCCGAACCGGAGCCAATCCCTCTTCCGCCCAAGAATGGGAAGAAGAAGGACGCGAATAATGCGAGCGTGTTGAGTTCGGTTGGCAAGACGTGGCATGCTGGGCGAGGCGAGGGAGGTGTGAGGGAGACCAAGAAGCGGCAGGAATGGGGATGGGAGGTGAGTGTCCTGGTTTTTATTATTAATCTGTTGGTGTTATATGTTCCCGCTTGCTCATACCTCACTCGTTTTTTTCAGGCCAAAATGCAAGTCAGTCGTCGCAAGTTCTTCCTGTGATCAGCTCCTTCGGGCGTTCTGGGCAGCGACCTTTCCTCGGATTCTGGGTGCGCAGTTGGAGTTCTCTACCGTGTCCTATCTTTTTTTTTGTGCAATCGATTAGCATTCGAATCACCGCATCAAAGACGTTGCGGTCTTGGCTTGCAAGGCGCACTCATCCGTATCTCGGCCACTTGTAGTGGGATTTTCCCGACATCCGTCCGGAATGCAGTCCCGGCGCAAGATGGCGCAAAGCACCATTCGACGATCTTTCTCTCTCGGGCCAAATTCGTGCAGACAAATAACACCCTTCCAGGGTCTTGCAGGATTCACAATCTCGTTCCACCCCCCGTTGACGATCCCTCGGCTGTCGCACACACACTGAACTACTCGAACCTTCTCTCCTCTCCTCTGAAGCAAGCGCAGCCTTCTCCTGCCTCCGTTCCGGTACGGATCTATCGACATTTAATCCTTCTTGCCCTATGAAGGTTCCAGATTGAAGGCGCCGGACATAAGACGCACGAGTCAGTCGCTGTTAAAACTGACGCCGGAACGAGTCGAACGCACCCTCATCATGTTGAAGGTCCCCCTGGCGATGCCGACGGTGCCGATGGTGAACAAGGTGAGGAACGCACCTGAACCAGACGCGAGCAAGGTCAAAGTGCGTGTTATTCGTTAGTGGTGGAGTTCATGTGAGAATAGCAGGCTTGTGTGCTGGGTTGGGTCTGGAACGCACCCATGTAGAGACGCGCGCGGGGCATTTTTTGGTACACCGGTCGCGGGTCGGCCTGAGTGATCGTGAGCGAAGAGTCGAACAGTTAGTAATATGGATTGGTCGGAGAAAGCGGAGATGGACAAGCGGGGCGGGGAGGGTCTCGGCGTACCTGCAAAGCGGCTTGACGGGCGTGGATCGTGTTGGGGCGGTTGACGAGCGAGTCCACTGGGTGGTGCAAGAGGCGACGCAACAAGTGGTATGAATCGGATTGTGTACGAGTGATGATGGGGTCATGGATGGTGAGGGAAGGGTGGGGGTGGTCGATTGTATCCAGCGTGAAGCGGGACAAGTCGCAGGTGGATGACGGAGGGGTGAGAAGCGTGTAAGGAGGGACCCTTGATCAGCTCGAGTCAAAGACAGTAGCGTAGCTCGAGAGTGGACATACTGTTGATGGAGGTGGTGTGGGATAGGGCGGTGTAGGGACAACGCGAAAGGGGCGAGAGGCGGGCGCGACTGACTATTAGCCAGGACTATTAGCCCGGAATTGGCAAGAATGCGCGCTGACTCTCACTGACTATCGACTAATTAGCGCTGACGGGCGCGACGGGGGGGAAACCACCAATTCTGATTACTGCCCCAAAGTAGCAAAGCTGGTTTGTAATGGCTCAACTCACCGGCTCGAGGCCCACGCTCTCCACGCTCTCCACGCTCTCCACGCTCTCCACGCTCTCTCTCCCTACCCCACTCCCCCACTCCCCCACCACCTCATCTCACATTCTCCACCCTTGACACCGATTCACTCAGTGTGAATCATGTCGACAGCCCATCGACCAACATGGGATCCCGCGCAGGGCAAGGACAGTCGACTCAACTCGCGCGTCTACTCGAGTCGTGATCTCGCGGCTCATACTCGGCTCAAGTTCCGTCAGGTCAGTCTCAGTCCATCACGACACACTGGGACGACACACTGGGGGCATCTTTCCGAATCATAGCCTTTGTCAACGTCCTTTGAGGAGCGAGGAGACGGCAAGCGCTTGAGGAGCAGGGGGGCTCAAACGTGGCTCCGCACGACCCTCCTCTTCCCTTTCTCGATCTCAAAAACAACTAACCGATCCGATCCCACCCCCACAGCCCGGCCAAGGCAACCAGACCGACGTCGCCCGTCGAGACCTCAAGCTCGAGCTGCTCGCGGCCGAACGCGAATCCTCGGACCGCAAAGCCAAAGGCCAATCCGGCTACGTACCCGATCGACCACTCTTGTTGCTCGAGAACCAGACGCAGCAACAAAATCAAACGGACGAGACGAATAAACGACGTAGGCTCTTGGCTGATTTGGCCAAGTTGGATCGGGATGATGATGACGACGACGACGACGACGATGATGACGAGGAGCGACCCAAGGATAAGGGCAAGGGCAAGGCCGTCGAGGACAACGACGAGGAGGAGAGTGATAGCGATGATGACGACGAGGACGAGACGGCCGAGTTGCTGCGGGAACTCGAAAAGATCAAACGGGAAAGGGCCGAGGAGAAGGAGCGACTGGTCAGTTCCCATCACTCGCGGCGCAATAGCCCTCACTCCTCTCTGCCACTTCATTACCCGTTTTGTACTAAGTCGCCCTTCTCGTACCTTGCCCAGGAGCGTGAACGAGCAGCGAACGAGTCAACGACTCGCGAGGAAGAAATCGCCGTCGGAAAGTAGGTTGGCCGCGACGACATCGGACTGAGTGCTGGGCCCAGAACCCAGACCCTGATCGCTGTCTCCATGTTATCCCGCAGCCCCTTGTTGAACCTGCAAGCTGCACTCGGCGCCTCACCGACACCTTCGGCCATGTCGACCTCGACGAGCGCCTCGACGTTCGGCGTCAAGCGGCGCTGGGACGACGACCTCATCTTCAAGAACCAAGCACGGGACACGAACGAGACGCCCAAAGCAGAATTTGTCAATGATCTGCTTCGTACGGTCAGTTCGGCGCGCACTGTTGCGATCGGCCTGTTCGCGAACGTGTCGTGGCTGATTCTTCTCCTGGCTGGGCTCCCAATCACAGAACTATCATCGCCGCTTCATGAAGCGTCATGTTGGTTAGAACAGGATTCGATCTCGGGGCTTTGTTGTTCTCTCTTGGAAGTGTGGATCGACCACAGTGCAGGAGGAATGGGATCCTTGGCCAGATTCACAGCGGTCGTTGGATTGCCGAGGAAGTATCCCGGTCCGCGATGTAATACACACAACAACTGTACACGCGAGAAAGTTTGACATAATAGGGAGTGGCACTTTTGTACAAAACTGGAGGTCGCTTCTTCAATGGCGTCCTTTTGCGATCCCAATCCTTTGAACATCGCCGGTTGACTCGATCAGCCTTTTGATGTCCGGCTCCTCCCGGCTCCGGCCGAGTCGAGTCGCTTACCGCGCACTTCTCTCGCGCTCGTCTTGCTCTGGCCATCCACGTATCGCGGCTAACCATGTCCGATCCGACGAGTGCGTCACTGAGCCGACCGCGCTGATGCTCTCCAGCGATACTGACCCACCTACCCAACCTCCCCCAGTCCGAATCTTCCCTCCTGGAGCTCCTCCCGCCGCGGCGTCGAACCGGTTCGCGGCGTTGATCCCTTCGCAGTCGATCGCGGTCGTGTCGTCCTTTACACTCGAGTCTGGCGTCACGTTGGAACAGGTCCCTGTTGGTTTCAGGACATGGGGAAAATTGAATGCCGAGTGGGTTATTCTCTGCTGTGATTGTCTCGACCGGCGAGCATTATCGAGTCAACGAGGAGCTAGGCTCGCTGAGCTGCAGTGTCCACGCGGTAGCCTAACTCTGAACGATTCGTATTTTATTCTGCAGGAAGGACAATGTCATGATCCTCTGTCATGCTCTGACCGGCAGCAGTGATGTCGAAGACTGGTATGTTATCCGCTGCAACATATTTCCTCGACGCTCTCCTCTCGAGTGGTGGGAACCCCTAAAGCCTAGCATTAACGTTCGACGAGGATTCTCTTACAGGTGGGGACCTCTGCTCGGTCCGAACCTCGCCTTCGACCCCACACGCTACTTCATCTTTTGCGCCAACGTCCTCGGATCTCCTTACGGCACGGCCTCCCCTACGACCAAGAACCCCCACCGCGACGACGGAGGGAGATGGGGCCCCGAATTCCCCGCGACCGTCGTACGCGACGACGTGTGCCTGCAGAAGTTGCTTTTGGACCATTTGGGCGTCGCTCGTGTTTCGGTCGTCATTGGCGGTTCGATGGGGGGTATGCAGTGCCTCGAATGGCCTTTGTGTACCCCACCGGGTTACGTCTCCAATATTTGTCCCGTCGCGACGAGCGCTCGTCATTCCGCTTGGGGCATCTCCTGGGGCGAGGCGCAACGGCAAAGCATCTACTCGGATCCCGATTACCAAGCGGGCTGGTACGCCGAGGATGGGCAAGGTCCTGAGAGGGGTTTAGCAGCAGCGCGGATGGCCGCGTTGTTGACCTATCGATCGCGCGATTCATTCGAGTCCCGCTTCGGGAGGAAGGAGAACCCCTCCACGCCTAGGGAGGGCTCACCCAAGATCGATGGGGCGAGCGGTTTGGGAAGGGGCAAAATCACGGATGCTTGGGGGACGCCGAGAACGCAGGCTGAAAGAGCTGAAGCGGCGCATAACGATGGCCATCGTCCAACGGTTGCGACCAGGCCGGCGTCACCTACTTCGAGATCACCTTCGACGATGGGACCTGGGACGAAAGGGGGAGACTTGCCCTTGACTGAATCGGGCGAGCCTTTGCCTCCTTCTTCGCCACCTCCGATCTTCAGCGCCCAATCCTACCTCCGTTACCAAGGCGACAAGTTCGTGCGTCGGTTCGACGCCAACTGCTACATCCACCTCACGCGCAAAATGGACGCCCATGACGTAGGCCGAGGTCGACCGTCCAACCCACCTCCCTTGTCGCTCGCTCCACCAGGAGCTCTCGTGATCGCCATCTCGACCGATGGGCTCTTCACCCTTTCCGAACAGCGAGAGCTCGCTTCAGCACTCCCCGAAGCCGATCTCATCGTCGTCGATTCCCCCGATGGGCATGATGGTTTCTTGCTCGAGTTTGAACAGATCAATACGCACATTTCGAGGTTCCTCAAGTTACGCTTGCCGGAGATTTACGAACGCGAACCTGTTGCACCTGTCGATGAAACCGAGAGCGCAAATGGATCGAACGGGTTCCAGGTGCAACACACATCTTTGTTTGGCGAGGCTGAGGCCGGTGATATCACGAGGTGGTAGAGCACCCGCTTTCCTTCTTCCACCTTGTGTTTTTTTTTGTTTTTTTTTCTTCTCTTTCGCTCCGGTCCGTTTTCTTCAAGTCATGTCCAACCATGACATTTACCCCGTTGTGTTATAGTGTTACCTTTGTCTTCTTGTCGCTATAGCAACTCGCATCCCCAATCGCAATTCCAACATTGTCGTCGTCAACCCCCATGCTGCGGGCCGCAGTGCTCTCAAAACCGTGTTCCTGTTCAGTTGATTCGTGTGGACAAGTGTGACTCTCATTTTGATTGCTCAACACGGTCAAGAGAACCCCAGTCATATGAAAATTAGGTTTGGTCTCCCCTTAGTAGCCCCCAGAAAATTGCTACGGTACAAGTCGTTGAGATTACCCCCACAAGGTCCGACGGTCCCTGATTTGTGACCCTGCACGTCCCCATCGTCTCCCCCGGCCCGGGTGTTGTTGTTGTTCAAATTTGCTTGTTGTTACTGTTGTTGCTGTTGGTGGTGACCGCCCTCACTTTCCCCATGACCAACTTGTTCGCCGCCTTTGCCACCGCCGTTGCTGTTGGCGTTCTGTCGGTTCTTGGCAGGACCCGGGTTCTTGATCCTTTCGTTCTTGTTTCCGTGGGTCTTGCCAGGTCCCTTTGGGTGAAGGAATGCCAAACGCCGCATCAATATCGCGGTGAGGACATGTCACAAACTCAGACAAAAAACCTGAGCTCACCTTCTTGAAGTAGTGCTTCTTCCAGCTGCCTTGCTCAATGACAGGACTCTCGGGGTAATCGCCGGTGACGAAGCGCTTCTTCTCGTCGGCGTTCAGGATCCAAGGCGCCTGAATCCGATGACTCGGTACGTTCGCCAACTCGGGTAACCACGTCTTGATGTACGTTCCAAAAGGGTCATAATCATTCGCTTGCTTGATCGGGTTGAACTGCCTCGACGCGCGAGGGTCGTTACCGACCCCACCAACGTACTGCCAATTACCGTAATTCGCCGTCGGCTCGTAGTCGACCAGATGCGATTCGAAGAATTCGGCCCCGAGACGCCAATCGACTTGAAGGTCCTTGGTCAGGAACGAAGCGACATTTTGACGACCTCGGTTCGACATGAAGCCCGAGCCTCGGAGTTCGGCCATGTTGGCGTCGATAAAGGGGACGCCCGTACGTCCTTCGAGCCAACGAATCGCCGGTTGATCACGCGGACCGTCGCTGTCAAGACCTTTCCACCATCCGGGCTTGGTTTTAATCTGCGCTTGCTTGGGGTCCGTCACGGACTCGAAGCCACCGAGCGTGAAGAGCTTGGAGCCGTACTTGCGCGAGATGAACATGAAGTAGTCGCGCCACAGGATCTCGAAGCGGACCCAGTACGTGTTTTGCGACGAACCGAACTTGGCCTCGTGTTCGTCGAGCGACTGCATCACCAGACGCGGGGACAGCATGCCAAAGCACAAGAAGGGCGAGAACTTGGTGCTGTACTCGTGGCCCAACAAGCCGTTGCGGGTCTCCTTGTAGCGCGCAACGGGGGGAGGCTTGCCTTGGTGGAAGTACCAGTCCATACGTTTCAGCGCCGACGTCTCACCACCTGCAAATGGAAACGCGCTCTTGTCCGAGGGGGTGTGTGACGGTGCGGAGTACGCGGTCGCCGAGGAGCTATCGAGCGGCTTGAGCAAGTGCGGCAGGATCGCATCAACAGTGTTGCTCTTGTCGAACTTGTCGCCGTACCCGGGGAGCGGCGCTGAGCTCTTTTCCAGTGCCGGGAACGGCTTGAACTTACTCGGCATCTCGAGCGGTGCGCGCCCGAGCTGTCCAAGACCCTCAACACGCTTGCGGAAGGGCGTGAAGACGTCGGGGCACTCCTGGATTGAGAACGGAAGATCGCGGACGTCCAAAAGAGGGGAGGTATCAAAGGTCTGCACCTGCACGCTGTTCTTGCCGAGGAGCTTGGCCGTTCGTCGCTCGACTGCCAGTTCTTCCGTGCAAAACTAACGGGTACAAGAGGGGGTGATCGCACGATGAGCATCTACTCTGGATTATGCTTTGTGGCACATCAATCAGGATATAAGACTGACCTCTTTCTGCATCAACACCTTCTTGACTTCTGCACCATCGTCCTGCAGCGACTGCACGATCTGCGCGATGACGTGTTCGGTCTGTCCAAAGCGCACGAGCAAATCCGATTGGCGCTGCTGCAACGACTGTTTGAGGTCGTACACGGCTTCGGTGATGAACCTACGGTAGAAATAAGATTAGATTCTCAGTCCAGGAGCTCGGTCAAGTCCAGGAGCTCGGTCACTATGGATCGTGAGGCGATTTGAGACTTTTGACATCGGCATCGCTGGGCATCGCCGATGACTGAATCGAGAGCGCAGCGTTTGCGGATCGCAATTGCCGAGAAGGATATGGCTCGCATATGCTCGCACTCGATGTCCCCAGTGGCGCATGATCTTCACGGGTATAACTACCGATTCCTACTCTGTGCATCACGCAGTGCATTCTTCTCACTTACTTTGCTCTGTAGACGCCTGTTCTCCAAAACTTGTAGATTCGGGTGCGCGCTTCGGGTCCCTGTCGCTGATAGTCAGGGAGCGCCGAAAGCTCGATCTGGCGCTCATCGAAGACGTAGAGCGGCAACAAATGCGTCACATCGGTGTTGTTTTGCGAGTGGGCGGCATGGAACAGTGCTTGGTCGTGGATCCTGTTGGAGTAATTTCGTTGTGAAAGCTGTATCAGCTCCGAGAGAAAGGTTTTGCGCAGGTGGCGATGCGCCGACCTCCGAAAGCTCGGGCGTCGACGTCACGCGATGAGCTGCAGCTCGCCATGTCGGACGAGGCCAGCGACGTCTCCTTCCCATAAGGAGCTGGTATGGGACGACAAACGGCACTCACCGCAAGTCATTGCGCATCAAAGCGACGATCACTTTTCTCGCCATCTTGTGCGGTCCTGCCCGGGTCGGAGCTGTTGTCGTGTAGTGAAGAGCTCCTCGTGAAGCAGGCAAGCAACGGACCAGTGGTCGACCGCTTGCGAAGACGGATCGGAGAGCGAACGTCGTGTTACGTGGTGATCGGTTTCGAGATTAGTTGGTGGTCGGAGAAAGCTGGTTCCTCTGGCTTGGTGTGGACCAAGAGAAAGAGTGCTACCGGGTGGGCAGGCACACCAGTAACCGCTTGCCCCGTCGGGTCGAGAGAGGTCGACAGCCCGCGTCGGTACAGCGAGGCCGCTACCGGGCGAATCGCAGCGCATGCGCGCGCGATGACCTAAGCTCGAAACCCTCCACAGAGTGGAGGGGCTTGTACCTTATCCGCGCGTTTGGCTGAGTTGCCTATCGAAATTTGGCCCAGAAAAGTACCACCTTGCTGTAGCATGGCAAATAAAATCAACCTATACAATCTGTTTCAATAGGCGCATTCTTATGCTATTTTTTCGAGCTTCTACCCAAGGGAAGACTCTTGCAAATCCTATTCATTGAGCTACAGCGGTGAGAAGTCGTTATTTTCGACTTGGAGCTGGCTCGCGCACGGACCCAGAGGGACGGTTCTTCGCGCCGACGTGAATCAGCCAGCCGCGCCTCACCGGTCTCACCTTCGGTCCACAACGCCAGTCCACGACGTCGCTACCGCCCTCATGATCCACCATGCCCGTACAAACGCCAACGCCTGTCAAGGGCACACCTCGTCGGTCTCCATCGATTGAGTTTAGAGAGTCGCCCATACGATCAGCTTCGAAGGCAAAGCCAACGACATCAAGGGACCATCACTCAACCAACACAACCCCCGAACTGCCTACCCGTCGCTCTCGGGCTGCTCACTGGAGATCACAATTAACTCGAAAAGATCGAGTTGACCCGATTGAGTTACGCAAGAAGCTCAGACTCCTCTTGGTCGACAGATTTGGCGAGGACTTCGTCCCCCGGCCGGTGCAAATCGAAGCTCTCGCGGGACTTGTTCAGCTCGAGCGGTTCAAGACTCGAAATCAGTATGACGCTGTGTTCGTCATTGCTCCAGCGGGTTCAGGGAAGAGCTTGATATTTCAAGTCATGTATTTGGTTTACGGACGCCGGGCTGTGACCATAGTTGTCAGTCCTCTGACTGCGCTGAGCCAACATCAGGTAGGTTTTATTCGGTTGGCCGTAGAGGCGACGCCGGTGCTGAGTCCCACGGTCTTGATATCTTTACAGGCCGACAATCTCAATCAAGAGCGAAAGAAAGCGGTTGTCATATGCAAGGAAACATGGGGTGACGGAGAGCTGTACCAGCAGTTGAGCGATCCCTCCCATACTGTCTCATTCATCTTCATCGTACGTGTCCATTCAATCCGCCGCAGGTTTTTGCATGCTCACAACCCCCGGGCTGATATCTTGCTACTAAAAATCTCCGACAGTCTCCAGAGATGCACAATGGAGACAAGCGCTGGGCTGAGCTGATATCGAAGGACTCGTTCCGAGAACGAGTCAAGCTGCTTGCCTATGACGAAGCAATCAAGATCGCCGAGTGGGGATTCAGCGAAAGGGAGCGCGCCGGAGCTATGAGCCACACAATGGAAGGCTCGACTGCATTTCGCCCCGTGTATGGGCAAGTTGCGGAGCGGCGTCTCATACTTGGCTGTCAAACACTCTTCCTCACCGCCGGCGCTCCACCCTACAAAATCAACAAGATCCTAAAGGTATCCAGTCTCTCCGAATCGCGGACGTTCTTCGCCAAAGCCGACCTTTTCCGACCAAACCTACGCAATATTGTTGTCGAGATGAAACCAAAATTTGGTTCGTTTCATCTCCTTCACAATGATTGGGTCAGACTGCACAGGTAGGTTGCAAGTGTTTAAGAGGCCTTGCCGCGTTCTTGTATACTGATATGATATGCTGGAGTGTTACCCACCTGGTTGGCGATCCAATCATTGATTCGGCCTCGTGCGTCTGGGCCATCTTCGCGGGCGAGTTGTATAATGAGATCAAGTACATGCTTGAGCTGGGTCCAATTACTGTTGAAGAGCTTTGACCTATGATTGTGAACACCATCGTGTTGTGTTGATGGGCTGAAATACCACGAGAGGTATTGACATAGTGAGAGCTTGTGAAGCCGAAACCGAGCCCGCCTGACGGCGGCGATCCTGGCGAGTCGTCGAGTCATAGCGTCTGTGGTTGCGCGTCATTCTGAGATAAGCGCGGTGTTGCACCGAGAACAAGCGAAGAGCATAGTACCGAGAAGACGAGTGATGCGGAATGGGACGGGAGAGAAACCGATGCGCACACGCCGAAGTGCGGAAGCCGGCGGCTGCAGCAGCGTGCTGCCGCTCGGACCACTCGGGACCAAATTGACCAAATTTACACACTTCAGATCATTATAGCTTCGCCTACAGATGGGGTATCCTCTTGCCGTTCGGCACAGGCCATTTGTTCTAGTAGAAGATCAATAATCTCTCTGCGTTCTGGATAATTGTAAGTACTTGCCACGCTACAGAGAACCACCCCAAAATGGCCCTGAAATTTCGGAGGGCAACTGGGCCAGGCGCGCCGATAAGTCCTAAGCCCCTCCCAGAGGGAGGGCTTAGTTGAGCTTAGCGATGACCGGTCACCGCACAGGACAGGCGGCCTTGATAATCGCGCTGCGATCACTCGCAGACGATGCGGTCATGGAGGCCGATGGACACGTGACCTATTCGGGCTCTTATCGGATGTGAATTTGCCATGGCAGAGTTGTTCTTGACGTTGTTCGGTATTATTTGCGGCAGATAGTCAGGCAACATTAGTTCAGATCAGCTAGTACTACCACGCCGTTCCTGTCGAGTCACCACCCTGTGCGAAGGACGAGACAAGACGAGACCCCCTTCAGAGTTCAAGTGATCGACCGGAGATCGGCGGTGTGCGCTTATCTCCGAGGCTTGACGAATCAACCCCGGCCTGTGAGATGACCCCATTTCGGGTGACGTGCTACGACAGTGTCCATTCCTCAAATTCTGGGTAACTGAACCACCTTTTTACAATACACGTGCGGTGTGCCGGCCTGTAGGTGGTACAATCACTCGCGACAGAGCGCAGAGAAACAAAAATTCAGTCCAATGCAATTCACCAGTTCCCGCAGATCGCGATTGAGGTGTTGACGCACCTCCTCATAAGGCTCCCCTTCGATTTCGTATCCGAGCCGAGTGTAGAATGATATGGCGGGCAACTGTGACGAAACGTTGATCGTGCATTCGGACTTGTCTCGATTTTCCACTCCAGCTCGGCCTTCACGGCTCTTGAGGTGGTCCTCCAATCCCAACACCAGGATTCGTCCTGGAAGGTAGGGCCATTCGACGCGAAAGAATGTTTTCTGAGTTCGAGACGTCTTGTTGTACAAGCTCGGGATCAAGACTCCACTCGGGTCCGGCTGAACTCACCACCTCCAGTGCCGCGATACGCCTTGCTCACGGTGACCCGTCCCAATTTACACGTCGTCGCTATCCATCGGGCGATACCAGCAACCTCTCCCGTCTCCTCGTCGATGAGCAAGAGTTGATCCGAGACATCGTCCTTCCTGATGAATGGGTCAAAGGCCAGTGGCCGAACGGGCGTCAGCATTGCTCGCTCCACCGGCGGGAACGATCCAGGGTGCATTGCAGGAATCACGTGGCTCTTTCAGGAGACTCACCCATCCCTCTCGATCAGTAACGAGTAGCCTTGTTCCACGCAGAAAACATTGTACCGCAGCGCAGTGGCCTTGGCCAAGTCCTCGGGAGTTCGGGCGAGTCGGACCGAAAACTGCTTAGACCCGGATGATGTGGGTGTCACTGTCGAAGGAGCTGCCTCGTTGGCGGTCATCATAGATTTTGTGCTCGATTCTAGAGTGCTCAGGTCCAACCCCGTGTCGGATCGTTGCAGAGCCGGGGCGGTGGTGGTGGATGGGAGAGAGAGATCGCGAGACGGGCGTTACGCCGTCTTGGGGGAAGGGCCGAGGAGAGTCTAGGAGAGTACTACATGTGCCCATAAGCTCCCATCTAGCGTTCGTTAGATTCGGTCTTTGAACAAGACTAGCTAATTTATGACTTAAAGTTTAAAACTTAGTAGCCACTATGAGTCGAGCACTTCGCTCATAAACCCCTAAATTTGTCTCATCTGACACAGCCAAGTCTCAGCTGACCAAATTCCGTGGTCCTAGTGTGCACTACATTGCAAGATAATTGGACAACGAAACCTTGAAGAAAGGATGCCGTCTACAACTTGAGCCTAACTCCACTCGGCCCTCCAGCGTCGTCGTCACCACCTTCAGACCGCTTCCTCTTCTTGCCGTTGACGGCCTCGACCTTTTTCCCCCCTTTACCCAACACCGTCACGCCCTTTTGACCGACGAGCATCTGTGTCGCCATCTCCTTGTCCTTCTTGCCCCCCTTGGCCCCCTTGGACTCCTTGATCCTCTCGACTTGCTCGGCCATCGCGGCCCGGGCCTTGCGTCGCTTTTGTCGCGCTGCCTTCTTCTGCGCCGGGGTGAAGCCGCTACGGTCCTCGTTCGTTGGATCGGGTACGAACACTTCTTCGGGCGCCAACATGGAAGTCGCTTTTTGCGTTGGGGGTAGAGCTGACTCGAGGGATAGACTTGGCGCGTTGGTGATGTTCGAGATGGTCGATTTCGGGGGCTTAGGGGTGAAGCGCGCGTTCGACAGGGCGTCGAGTTTGGCCGCGAGGTCATCGAACAGCTCTTCAATTTCTTGATGCTTGGCTTCGAGAGCGGCATCCATCTCGTGCACGACCTTCTCCCCCGTCTCCTTGGCCCTCGCCGATTGGTAGTCGTCCTCGTAAATCTCAGCAAGCGACTTGTTCGACTTGGTGTCTTGCAATTCCATGAAATGAGAGGGCAAGAAGGCGTGAGGGTCGACCGCTCTCCGTCGTTCGACATCGTCGAACTGATTGTCGAGAATACGCTTCTTGATCAAATCTTCAATCGACTTGGACGTTTCTTCCGTGATAACGGGCACGACCTTGCCCATGCGTTCGAATTCGAGATCCTCCTCGAGCAGACTGTTCGCCGGGCGATTGCGAGCTTGAGCTTCACCGAGCGTTGCCCATTTCTTCGGCCCAACGTTCTCAGCTTCGAGCGAGGCGATTTGAGACGAGAGTTGCAGCAACCGTCGCTCGTGTCGTGACAGTTTTTCACCTACAGAGAGCGGAAAGGTTAAGCTCCAGCACAGGACGACGGGAGTTCTGTCATCGATAACCCACCTTTGGACTCGCCCTCGACCTCGTCATCCTCGCCATCGTCAAAGAGCGAGGAAGAAACGCGTTGCATCGTCGCTTGTTCCTCCAACTGACTCTCTTCCTCTTCCTCCTCGCCCTCCTCTTCTTCGCCTTCCTCTCCTTCTTCATCCTCGTCCATCTCTTCATCGTCTCCACTTCCCTCCTCATCCTTATCGTCTTCATCATTCTCTTCCAGTCCCATCCCTCGCTCACTTTCTTTCAGCTGTTCAAAAGCGATTACGGCCTGATCATACCCTAACGCCTCGACCAACTTGGCGAATCGTCCCCCTCTTGACGGGATCAGCTTGACCTTGACCTTGTCCGCAAACTTGACCCGGTCAGTGCCCTTGCCCTTGCCCTCCCCAGCCGCGGCGTCCCCGTTCGTCGTCGGTATGGGGTTCGTGACGATGGTAATGGTAGAAGCCTTGACTTCGTTCGCTTTCCGCTTCCCCTTCTCCTTGGGCTTGTCATCTCTTGGCCCCGACCCTCCTCCCTTCTTGCCGTCCTTCTTACCGCCCAGAGGTCTCGACGGCGGATCGAAAAAGTCGGAATACATGATCCCCGCAACATCAAGATCCTCTTCGTCCTCGTCTTTATCCGCGCCGTCGACAGGTGCAAATAGGTCAAAGTCGTCCATTTGATCGTCCCCGTCGTCCGAGTCGGCTTCGCCTCGGATCATGCGGTCCATCTCGGCTTCGCCCTCGTCGACCTGTTGATGGAAGTCGTGGAGCGAGAAAAAGGCGTCGTCGACGGCAGAAGCGGGGCCGGTTCTATTCAAGGAATGGGAACGTTAGTCGATACGGGTCTCCAGCAAAATATTCACTTCAACCCACCTTTTTGGCCCCTTGCTCTTCCTCCCCGGTCTATCAAAGTTCTCCAACGACAACTCTTTGGTCTCGTCCGCTTCGGGATCCTCGTCCTCCTCTTGTGCCTGTTCAGGCAGCTCGGTTTCCTCCCCTCCTCGAATGATGTAGGTATTGGGCCATCCCGGCGTAGGCTTGCCGAGATCGGCTTCGAAAGGTTCCATCTCGACGAAACGCTCGACGGCGAGTTCATCCTCGGTGTCTTGGGATTCAGCATCATCATCTTCTTCGTCTTCATCGTCCTCGTAGGATCCTTCACCATCCGAGTCTTCTTCTTCTTCCTCGTCCTCGTCCCCTTCCTCTTCATCACTCCCCTCCCCCCGATCGTACTTGTCAAAAGCACTCATGTCAAAGTCGTCCTCTCCCTCGATCCCCCCGTTCAAAGCGTCCTCGTCCGGATCCTCTGCTTCTTCCTCCCTCCCTTCACCACCAAACATCTCCTGCAGCACCTCATCGACGACCGAATTACGCATCTCGATCTGTTCCCAAATCATCTCCGGTTCCATACCCCGAGTCGTCAATTCCGACAACGGCGTCGGAGGGAGGATCGTTTCCGCCTTGAGGCGCTCAGATTCTTGGACTTGTGATGAACGAGACTTGGATCGGGTTGAAGGTGCGGAGGATGGGGTGAGGGAGGTGATGAGGGTCGAGAGATGAGGGAAGGCAGAGGCTTCCGAAGTGAGGGCTGGGGGAGATGAGGGGGGGGGTGAAATCGAGCGTGAGTTGACAACCTTCCTTGCCATTTTTCAGTGGGGGTTAAAATCTCGTCATCTCTATCATGATCCGTCGAGTGCGCAATGTCACACCCGACCCATTGCGAACCACTCCCAAGTCACAAAAGCGAGACTCGGACTCGGGACCAGCCTGCGAAGTCATCCCCGACTCCTCTCTATTGCGCTCTCTCAAACCCACCACACCCGTGGCCCGCACCACACTCACCTCGATCAAATCCCATCTTGAGCGCATCCTCGCACTTGGCTCTCAACTCAACATCCTCCAATCCATCGACGAAGAGGTGCGCTCGTTCGGTCAGCGCCGAGGCGAGTGCGATGATGGAATCGGCGTACGCGGACGCCTCGAGGGGGAGGGAGGGCATCGTCGGCCCCGTTGTCGGGAGGTAGGGATGTGGTTCGAAGTAACCTTCGAGTTCGAGCTTGGCCCAATCTTTGAGAGCGGTGAGACGACCAACGCGGGGGTGCGAGTCGAGTAGTAGGGTGATCAGAGGGAGAGCGGCGAACGAACCCACCGCGCGAAGCTTCGCAGCTCGAATGAGCGCTTAATGAGCGCTAAAGCGAGCTAAAGCGCTAATGAGCCAAGACGACCCACCGACGTTTCCAAAGGGGTTTTAAGTATTAATATTCATTGAAATCTATCAAATAAAATAAATAAAAAATAAAGGACGGTCAATGTGCGGCCGGCGATTGTGTGTGGCGCGCGGGCGCAACAGCGGTGAGCTCGGCCCCGAGCACGCTCGGGCGCATCTCGTCGAGACTGCTCAGAGCGTTAAATCTCATCACACTTCTTGCGGTGTATCCGGGCCCATATCATCCGGAGCTCTTAGTGTACCCTCGTTTCACGCTCTCTTCAACACTCAACTCGAACCGATAGCCCATAGGTAGGGAGTAGCCAAGTCCAATCGATTCGGCAACGAGCAACTTGAGAACTACCACCCGAGAGCGCTGATGCAACAACGACGACCATCAAAAAAAGAACTCAAGACAAAAAGAAGATGTTTCTTGCTTTAGAGTCGGTCACGCTTCCACGAACCACCCTCGAACCTGTAGGAAGAGACCGATTCGGAATCAAGCCAGGTTTGCGTGTTGAGTAAAGACAGTCAGCTTGGTGCGAAGCGATCGATTGAACTGTCGAAAGAAAGACTGGAGATCTTGTACTCACTTCTGGTTGACGGCGTGCAGCTTGGTGTTCTGGTCCGGCTTGACCGAGTTCCAGGGCTCGGGGTTGCCTCGCTTGTCCCAGACCACGTCGGGGTCTGGAGAGAGAAGAGATCGGGAACGCATGAGCATCGTCGACATTGGATCAAGCGCAAAAGGAAGCATGATAAACTCACGACGCATCAAGTGGGTAAGGTCTGGATGAAAGGGCAAGATGGGTAGTTGGTGTGAGATCAGCGATCTAGTCCGAGGCGGCATTTGGCCTGTGAGAGAGGGGTCCACTCACACCATCCGGCACCGGCGCAAGCGATACCAACAACGGCGTCTATAGTTATTTGAAACAAAAAGTGGTCAGTATACGGTCTCCTCACGCCATGTCATCCCGCCCCGCCACTACGGGAATGGCGTGCCCCTTTCCCAGCCGGGAGGCGCATCTCCTGACGTCCAATACGGCCAGCCTCAAATCGCCTAGGCCCACATGACTGCCCAGCCATGAAGCGACGAGGGATTGAGAAACGCACAGATGGGGATGGCCGCGGGCTCATACCAGATCTTGGCGGTGTTACGGAACGACGAAGCTCCTCGTGCGACGACCATGGCGTATTCGAGATTAAGCGGGTGGCTTGGGGCTGAATGGATGATGAACAAGGTGTGCAAATGAAGGTTTGGAATGCGTTGTGTCAGTTGGCAGTCAACTGTGGTCCCGAGGAGGTGACAACTCACAACTGGGAATTGGGTTCGCGGCGGATGTGGTTGGCGGAAGGAGACGCGAGCCGGCTGGCGCGCACGGGCGCATCCGCAGCGGGGGCTCTGGCAGGCTCGGGCGGGCTATACTAACTGGCGGGCTCTGGCGGAAGTTATCGCCGCATCAAGGCGAAGCGACGCCAGTAGGCCCTTGCCAGCTGGCCACTGGGGATCTTGGGAGAAGCGCCGGTGGCGATCTTTTAAATGGCATCTTAAGAGTTTTGTGGATTTGAATCTCACACCGAGCACAACAGATTTGAAGGCAATTTCGAGACAGGCTGAGATGTTGAGGATGTTGGTATTGGCACAAGGAGCCCGGAAGACCCAGACGGACTAGGACCTGGAGCGGAGCGCGAACGGGCGACAAACAAGAGGGGAGATGGACCAAAGAGAAGTGAATAAAAGGGCAATAAAGTAAAGATATAGCAACACATATGATAGTATAAGGATAAGACCCCAACACAAAAATCCGAAAAAGTCTGCGTTGTGGAAGGATTCATTGGCTGCCGATTGGTTAATGACCCCTCTCTTTGAGCAACGACAGCGCCGAGTTGGATCGCAAGACGGCCATGTTCTGTTCGAAGAAGCACGTTGAAAGGAGGCGTCAGCGGTGCGGCTCGTGACTCAACTTGAGAGTACGAGTCGAAGCTCACCTGGAGGGACACCTTGCCCTTGGTCTTCTTGAGCGACAACTCGAGGTTCTTGCCCGACATGACTTTCTCAAAGTGCTCGCGCGCCTTAGAGAATTGCCCCATCGAGTCGTACAGGCGACCCAACTCGTAGTCTGTCGACAAAAGGAAGCGTCAGCGCCTGAAAGTACTATAAGCTTTTACGTGACACGTAATCATTTACTCACGGGTGAACCAAACGAGGTGGTGGTCGTGTTGCAGATCGCGCCCGTGCTTGAGGACGTTGTTGAACGAGATGAGCGCCTGCTCGTCCGCCTCCTTGACCGGGATCTGCGACTTTCTAGGCCGCGGATCGACATGCGGTTGAGGGTGCGCGATGAAGTGCAGGACAATACCGCGGAGCAGGTGCGCAAGGCAGTAGTCTATAGCGCCACGAAAGAGGATCAGCAATCCCTTCCGTTCGAGCTCTCAGAACGGAAAAGTGGACTGACCATCCCAGAATTCGTCACCATTCCCGTATCGACTAGGGTCCTTGACTTGGTGAAGGTCGGACAACACGGTGGAAATCTGGTCGAGGTGGACCTCGAAGAGGTTGAAGCTATCATATCGCGTCTAGGGTCAGTATCGGGTTGACGGACGCGCTTTTGCTCCTCGACACGAGCGGGCACTCACCGAGGCGAAAGACCCAAGCAGTTCAGGACGTAGGCCAGCTCAATACCAGGCAAGCAAAGGCGATTTCCTTGTGCGACATACTTGCGAGAACGACGAGCAACGAATTTCTGGAGGATCGTTTGGGTAGCGCGTTAGGTGAGGGGCAACCACGCAAATAGTTATCCTCGCCGCTAGACTGACCTCGAGAGGAATACTTTTGCCGGCGATGCGTTGCATCAGGTCAGGGACGCCCTTCATGATCTTGTTCGCCTTGGCAATATCTTGCCCTTGTTCGTAAATCGACGTCGCCTACGACACAGGGGAATTTTGATGCGTCAGTGCCGGCACTACCACGAGGCAATCAGACGGAGGCTCACCTTGGCATAGGCGTAGATAGCCTTGG
Organism: Microbotryum silenes-acaulis; assembly: GCA_003665825.1. Lineage (NCBI taxonomy): Eukaryota > Fungi > Basidiomycota > Microbotryomycetes > Microbotryales > Microbotryaceae > Microbotryum > Microbotryum silenes-acaulis. Next base: position 1,520,877 of record QPFY01000002.1, read on the forward strand.
ACCAGTTCGATTCCTTGTCGAGGATGTTGAAGCATTCGTAACCCTTGATCCAGTCTCCACTCGCGAGGGAGACAAGTCCAAGGTCCCAGTAGCAAATGTGACCGAGTTGAATGTACTCTCGCTGCGCCGCGATGGCCAAGTGAAAAGATTTGACCGCCGACTCGAGCTGCGTCTCGGTGGAATGAAGCCGACCGGCAAAGTAGAGGAAGAAGATGCCGTTCGGGTACCGGTCAAGGTTGTAGTGGAGAATGTGCGCTGCAGTCGGGACGTCAACGCCACCCACGGGAAGATAGTTGGCAATGACCAAGTGGTGCATCAGCAGGACCATGTCGCAAATGGGGCGACGGATTCCTTCTTGCTCAGGCGGCATCCCCGGCTCGGCCGTGCGAGGCTTCCATCGACCACCGAGCATGAGCGTCTTGAGCGCATACTCGCGGTCACCCGTGAAGCCGAACACGGTCATGATCTTGAGCACGGCACTCGGCAAGAGCGAGAGGATAAGCGAGATCAAACCGTTGCCGAGGTAGACGCCGGATCGGAAATCCTCGTCGATGGAATCGTCGTGGCCGCCAGCGGACTGGTCCATCGCCTCCACGTAGGCCGCCAGGGTTCGGTAGATGGCATAAGCGTTACGCATATTCAGGGCTTCCTTGAGGACTGTGGTTTGTGATCACGATCGAGTGGTGTCAACAGCTAGCATAACGGGTGACGCAAAGACTGCCTAGCTTACATGCGACAAAGTCGCCCGAGTAGATGATACCCAGGACGGCCTGTCGTTGAAAAGCGGCACGCAATCATTAGGATCGATAACAACGACACGGGGAGTTCAAAGCAACGATACTCGCCTTCAACAACGTGCATTCACTGAAGACAAGCTCCGCGTGTCGCTGTACAGGCGTCATGGCCTTGATGGAGCTGACCGAGGTCGAGCCCTTGGCGAGGCGGCCGACATTCTCGAACAGGCCGTGGTCCTTCTTGCGCAGCAGTTGGGCAATAAGGATCGAATCCTGCAGTCCGAGAAGCAATGCAATATCTGGTCAGGGAGCGAAAGAGGGTGTGCAGGAAGTAAGGCAACTCGGACCGAGAGCCCCAGACATACCTTGCAGCAAGAGATCGCAGCTTCAAGATCTTCAGGCTCAAAGGTGGCGAGAGACTTGATCGATTGAATGAGCGCATATCCGACGGCGTAGTACAAGCGGTTGTCGCATGCGGCCAAGCAAATGTCCTGTGTTCGTGTAGACGGTCAGCAAGCAATCTGAAGCTAGCTCGGGCTCGAAGCAGCGCGAAACCCCAAAACCCACCTCTGCTTCGATCATGCGGCTGGACATGAACAGATGCATCGCTTTCCAGACGGTTGCGATATCCTGAAAGCCCAACATATCGAAATCAGTCCCTCAAACAGAATGCGAGGCTACACGCAACCATGTGGGGTGACTAACCTCCTTGACATCTGACTCCTGGAGCGCAACATCGTCCGAAGTCAACGAGGAAAGCGGTTTGCCGAGCTTGGGGCGCAACTTGACGTCCTTCTCCATCGCTTCGGTCGCCAGTTTGGCCGCACGACTCATGTTCTGTCGTTTTGCTGGATTCTTGGCCTCACTGGGATTGACCTTGTTGCGTTGACTCGGGCCTCGCTTCTGTGGTTCAGCGGCTCGCTTTGGCGGTGCATCCGAATCGTCAGAGTCGTACGAGATGATCCCGGCGGCAACAGGAGTGCCTTTGACCGGGTGAGCGTACTCGTCGTCGGTCGAAACCTCCTCTGCATATTCGTCGTCATTCTCGTTGCCAGCCTTGCTGGTACTACGCTTGATATTGTTGGACTTGGCCGAGCCGAAGGTGGTCTTGCCTCGGAGAGCGGCGCCTCGCTTGGGTGCATCCTCCTCACTTTCCTCCGAGTTGTGTTCGGATGCGCTCTCTTCTTCTTCGGACTCAGAGGCCACGGCGGGTTTGGGCAAACGGGCGGCACCGGCACCGGCACCGCCGTTGGACTTGTTCGAGAGGGAGCGCGACAGGGAGGCCCCACCCCCGCTTCGATCGTTCTCGAGCGACAACAGGCGGGAGTTGGGCGAGGCCGAACCGGCGAAAGAAGCTGTCAGGTCCGAAGCCTTGACCTTGCCTCCTCTTGAAGATGCACTGTGGGACGTGGACCGTACAACGTGGTACGGGGCAAGCGCAAGACTTAGCTGCCGGCTGCACGAGCTCGGGTGGGGAAACGGAGATGGAGCCTGCTGCTCACCTGAGGATAGAAGCCGAGGTTGCCGACGAGGCGTCGGACGTACCTCCGACCGAAGACGACGACGACGATACACTGCGACTCTTGTTGCGTTTGAGCAATGGCATTTTGTGAGCTTGCTGGATGAAGAAGGGCAAGAGAGGGAAAGAAGGCAGGCGGGGAGAGGGAGACGGGGCGAACGGTCACGGACGACCGTACATTGGCGCCAATCTCCGCGACAGACGCTCTCAGGCGCCCAAAAGTCGCCGCCCGTTCGCCGAGGCCGTTCAACGGCCTGTTCGTACACAATCAACTTCAAGTCGGTGCTAATAGGCCGTCGCACCTGGCGGTTCCGGTTGGGTGGCGGGTCTAGATCCGTTAGGCGGTGATGTAACACATGTTGCATGCTCTCAAGCCACAGCGCTTTTCTAAGAGAAATAGATGTCTAACAGAGCAGCGAGTGTGCGGCAGCACGGACTACGGCCGGAGCTCACTGGCCGCCCGGCCGCAGGCGCCGGCGGCGCTGGTGCCCCGGGCCAATTCGCACCAGTCAGAGCACTACGCGGACGGCGGGGCACCACAGCGGGGAAGTCGACCGAGCCGCCCGGTCCGTCGTCCGTCGCAATGAGTGTCTGTGCATCGGTATCTTCAACCTGCACAGACCCTCTCAAACTACCACACCATAGTTTGAGCTCGAAAATCTGATCTCGTTGGGACTTGCTTTGAGCTGAGACAGGGGTCTCGTAAAAAGACGTTTCGCCACCTGTCTCGGTCACGTGATTGCGCCACACTTTGAGCTCGATCCGCCAGCTGAAATGTCGAGCCTGCGGGCAACTTGCTTGACACCCACGACCCGAGGCTGCAACAGGCTATCGCTCTAGGGAGTCTCCTGAATTGATCAGTCCCCAAAGTAGCAAACCTGGGGCAATCATAAATTAGCAAACGATTTCGCTCACCAAGCAGAGCATTGTGCGCATGTCTTCGAGTCTCAGCTCATCTACCAAGTCGGCACACCGAGTCAGAGGTTGAGTCGGAAGCTCAGAGTCTCAGAGCTTCAAGATCAAGTTCTCGGCTGCTAACCATTTTGATCTAAGTACCTACTGCACATTCTTGAGCAGTCACTATCTGAGCATTGACTATCTACCTATCCAGAAGGGCTGAATTGTTGGCGGCTGGCGGAGGCCGGACGGTCTTGCGCCAGGCAGAACCGCATTGAGGTGGTCTCGACTGTCCTACTATAAGTTATCAAGAAGCCAATTTTTTGTGAGAGATCGGCATACGCATGAAACGGTACAAGTCTTCCTGTGCAACAACGATTTAGACTTCGACCGTGTCGGACGTCGCGACCGTCGGCTGCCGCGCTCAGAAATCGTCGATAAATCTCGGCGCGGGTACTAATTGGCCCTTCTGCAACTGTCACTTTCAGACTTTCAGTGGGCTGTTCAATCGGATGTTGAGCCTGCTGGTTTCTACTTGTGTTAAGTACCTACCTGCGCACCTAGCTGCCCACCTGCGGTCGCTCGAAGTTAGCTACTTCGGGTATCGAATCTCCTCGGAGCCGGGGGGAGCCGGGGGGCGGCCAGAGCGCCAATTCTCGCGTCAACGGCCAAGTGCCACCTGCCACCTCCCGGGGGCGCCAATTCTAAAGCGATCGCCCTCAGCAATTTGCACCAGTCGTACCTACCAATGCAGCTTTTGGTCTACCTTGGTAAAGGTACATAGGAGAAACCTACCGTGGCCAGGATCGAGACGTAACACAATAAGTCACGCGTGCCTATCCAGAGAGGCACCTCGGGAGAATTACATACAGATAGGTAGATCCATCGAACCATTCGGTGGAGTGATCGGCCGGAACCACCGATAGTTTGTGGCTAGCCTGACTCCTGGCGGTACTAGTCGGATCGACTGATCAGACGCGAGAATGAGGTACCGGTTAGCAGTGGGTACCCGACAAAGTCAATTATCGACTCGGTCGGACGCGAACTACCTGCCCTGTGTCTCGGAAGCTAGATCACATTTGCCTACAATCACTCAGGTCACGGGGAGCAATTTGCGAGGCCCCACGCCGTCTGAAAAGAGTCGAGGCCACTTACTCGGTTTCACGAAGTCTGCGGGTCTGTAGTTACGTGCAAATGATGCGATCTTAGGAGGCTAGGTCGGACGGTGGGCTCAACAGAGCGTGCGGCAAACCCGCCGAGGGCAATGACGGTGGGTAGGTACGGCAATTCCGCCGAGGGAAGGTAGCTAGGTATGTAGTTAAGCAGGTTAAAGCTGCGTCGTTACCGACCAGGAAAGCATAAAGTGTGGCCAGCTCCTTCAAGTTCCAATCCGTGGTGCATGCGCATCTCGATGCCTGCAATCGAAACTACAAAACACGAAGGGAAACACTAGGGAATGAGAGAAAGGTTCACGGGGGAGGCTCAATGTCGGAGTCGGATCTAGCCGGACTAGTACTACGAAGGACGAATGAGTCGCCTGTCACGTAGCACCGTCACAGAGCTCGTGGGACCCATCTGAAGCAACAAGAAAGGAAAAAATGCCCTTGTCGATCGAGATCAGAGATGGCTTGAAGACCGTGTATAGCTGAAGGCTTATGCGTACACTAGGAGTAAGCTACCTCGTACGACACTGCATTAAACTACGTGCATACTCAGTGATGATGAAGATGCCATGTATCTCCTTCAAGCCGAATGGGACATCGACCTTGAGCGCTCACCCGGGGTGACGGAACAGTACTAGAGGCGAGTGTAGAGAGGGAAAGCGAGGATCGAGTCGTCAATCTGTTGATGGAACTGCCTCGCCCATCCTCGAGGGTCGGCGAGTAAGATCGATCATTCGATCTCGGGTCGAAGCAAAAACTCACGGGGTACAATCATTACGAGCGGAATAATGGACCAGGATCAGTCTCAGCGACATGCTGTGAGCGTCATTCAACGCCCGTCGACGCGTGGGCCACGAACTTCAGTAACAGACGGTAGGTGGGAGTGGCTAGGTGGGAAGCGAGAGCTCGCAGTGAGAGGTCAGAGGTGAGAGTTAGGGCGGGGTGGGGTGGGGCAGGGTGATGGAGGTGAGGTGGTGAGAGATGAAAGGTGAGACGAGTGAACACGAGACGAGACGGGTCAAAGGCGCACGGGATCGATCAGTCTCGCTGGGTGGCAACTCGCACCTTAAACGACGGGAGGGATTCAACGGCAAACTCTACGACACCACACAAAGGCCACCGTCTCGTATAACACCAAGAAAAGGGACAGTTTATGCATGTTGAAGTGCTGCGGAAAATTATAGAGTGCGTTGACAAGAAGGGAGGCGAGAGAGAGCGAGGCCATGAGCCTGAGATGGTTGCTGACTTGGGTGCGGGGCGCGCGCCTGGCAGGAGGAGTACATGTGTCTCATCAATGTGAAGCCAGACTGGAAGATTAAGCCTCCGGTCCTCCACCTCTCCCGATGCGGAACCGAGCCGAGCCGAGGGCCGAGTGCCGAATGCTAAGCGTGGCCGAGCACGCCGAGGGTCGGAAGCGAACTCGTGGACAGGGGACCGTGCACCCCACGTCGAGGTTAACGATCCAACCCTCAACCTTCGGAAAGACCGAATATCTTGTTGATAAAGCTCGGTCAAGCCTTGAAAGATAGTGTGGGCACTGAGAATCACCCCAGTCTTGAGACCACCGCGATCGATGCAGTGGTTGTTGCTCCAGCAGCGTTGTTCGGGCCGGGCGACCTCGCCTCAACCTCGATTTACTGCGAGGTCCGACATGGAGCTGGGTTGCGGTGCGGGGCTCACCGTGACTCGATAGCTCCGACGTGGCGAGTCAATGGGGAGAAAATTCAAGATAATTCCCGAGTACACCACTGAATGGGATCTAGATTGAGTGAACAACTTCAGTTTCAGAGGTAATTCGGTTGCTTCGGAGAAAATCGGTCTCGGCTGTTGAAATAGTAACTCGACTCTTCGAGTGCCTCATGCTTGTGTATCAGCATGCATGACTGTGAGTGTCGGATGCATGGCCGGTGTCATCGAATAGCACGGGTGCACACCCTCATGCATCGTAATGCACGCTGGTGCATGGGCTGGAAACCCAAGTATGCCGCGCTCAATCTCCCGCGGTTCGCAGGGTGTGCAGCCGACGGCGCTGAGACTGCACGGGGGTGCATACGCGTGCATGGTTGTGCATCAGTGTGCACACGTATAATCCGAGTATTGTTAACGATTCTACACGAGTAGGGACTGGATCTGACTTCATCTCAGTCGGCTCCGAAGGTGTTTGGTCGACCGGAGGTTGAGCTTCATGTGCCCTTCAGTTGGTTCACCCATTGCACCCTTCCTCTGCTAAGTCTCACACACTCTGTCGCTCATTCCCAATACCGCCTACGGGTCTAATAATCGCACCTCATGCAGTACTTGACGCTGGGCCGTGGTTCTGGTCCTGTTCCTCCTCCAGATCCGAGGCTCGACGTGCACTCGGCGGTGGGCGAAAGAAGGTGTTTGCAACGAAGCAGGCTGCGCCGGGAGGTCGATCCGAGCGTGCGCGAGAGTGCATAGCCGTGCAACGTCGTACAGAGACGTTTCAAAGAGATAAAACTGAGTAGGTACGGGTATGCGCCAATTTGTACATGCATGCACACGTTTATACGAGAAATAGTGGCCGGATGGCTGCCAGCGACGGCGAGTCGATCCGCGATTTGGCCCGGTTTCACGCCGAGTGGGGGCGGGGGCTGCACGAGTCAATTGTCGGCGTGCTTGCTGAAGCAAGGGGAGGGCATCGATGGCTCATTCGATCAATCATCCGGGCCAACATCGCCCAGAATCCAGAAATCAGAAACCAGATGCAATGGTGGTTATTGTTATTCAACGCAAGGTCTGATCGGTACTCATACGGTGTTCACAAGGTTATTTCTGCCTCTGCGAGCCTCTGCGCGTGCTCAATGCCGTATCACCGGAGTGGTTAGACCTGTTTCTCTCCCGGAACGTGATCAGTGTGATCGGCAAGGCCCGTGCGAGTCGCGCGGCGTTAGAGAAGCGCACCTCGAGAATCGCCGGCAACAAAGGGGAAGGAGGGAGCTTCCCTGATCGGTCCCACTCACACCAACCTTCGTCGGCTCCTTCAAGTGCTCGAGTGGTCGAGCTGTCGACGCTTGCGCCGTGGTCAGTCTTGTGAGGTACGTCGTGTTGTGCTTCATCTCTCAAGTCGCAGGCCAGTGGCTGCGTAGGCGGGCTCGCCCGTCGATCATTGAGGACGACGGGAAGAGTGCCGTGGCGCCTGGGGGAAGGCCTGGGGGCAGGCGCGCCTCGTTAGCCCTCGTTAGCGCTGGAGAAGGGGGGGGGGGGGGGGGGGGGGGCGCTCCCACGCTTGTTGAAAGGAGATAAGGGGGGCCTGTGCTGCCGGGCGTGTGTAAGAGGTGTTCGTGTGCCGGCGTAGACGACGGTTCAGCCACATGGCGAACGTGCCTCCTCTCCCTTGCCATGTGTGCCCTTTGACCTCTCGCGTCTGGTTAGTGTCCGTGGTATCGCCTCCCGCCCCCGAACGCTACCGCCGCTGCCACGACCCGGTAGCACCTCGCTTCCCTGATCGCACCCATTCAAGCCAACGCCGCCTGGCCCGCCTTGTGTTGCTCAGTCCTGACCTCTCCCCCCTCTCACGTTGGCTGCGCCCCTCTCGAACGTGGCTTTTCTATCTCGTCGCAGGCGAGTTGACGAAGCAACCGAGTCTCAACACCCGACCCGCTGTACCAGCACCGGCGCCGTCAACCCACACTGCGTGCTCCGGGGCCGAGGCGCTCATCTCGCGCACGGAATTGATCCCGACCCCGACTTGCTCTTCCACACGATATATCGCGCCTATATATCCCCCTACCGAATATTTTCTCTTCGCCATCACCCCGGCAGTCCTCTCGCTATACCTACTGCCCGCCTCTGCATCGAGTAATCGACAGCCCCGAGAGGGTCAGCGACTACGAGACGACGATCGACGAGCGCGTCTGCAGCCTGTCGCGTTCCTGACGGCGATCTCACACTAGAGTGTTCAATTCAGCCGGTCCTTCTCTCGTCCCCCCCGGATTTGCTGTCGACATGGCCTCCACTGCTTCCAGTAGTCAGCATACTGCCGGGCGGCAGCAACAATCGAGTCACATGTGAGTTGGCAGCGCCTCGCCGTGTCACCTGTCTTGTGCGGATCGTGCCCGCTGCGATGGTCCTCCACCCCCTCCGAGCTTCCTCTGCGAGGTTGCTGGCCCTCGTATAGCATGGGCAATGTCATTAGCATGAGTATTGACACAAGACACCGACTTGGCAACTCACAGGCTCAAGACGGGACGAAGAGGTAACCCATTCTGCAAGGTAAGCAAGCCTACCTGCCCCCGTGACCCTGCTGGACTCGCACCCAGCCGCGCTTGGTCGCGCACTGGCAGCGGTGACGGCGCAGGCTCGATCACCGCTACCCGCTTTTATCTGAACACCCTTCTCGACTGACGTACGGAAGATGGCTGTATGCCGTGGGTCTTGTGCTGACCCGCGTCCCCTCCCACTTGTGCGTCGTGGCTCTACAGGACACGCACGATTTGTTCGCGACGCTCATGGTTTCGCTCGACCTTTCGGACCGCACGCGATTCTTCCGGACATACCCGAATGCGTTCACAACCGACGACGCCGCGACGAATCTCTCCTCCTTGCGATTCTCGCAGTCAAATCGAACATCCGATCCCGTCGATCCGCAGCGCATCGTGACAACAACGACGACGACGACGTTCTCCATGTCGCGGGACATCGCCAAGGGCATCTGCCAACACTTTATGGACGCGCGCCTCATCGAGAACGCGGCCGACCCCAGCTCGCTCAACTTCAAAGACCGGGGCATCTACCAAATCACACCCAAAGGGCTGCACATTCTCGAGCGGTTCATCACAAAGAACGGTATCTCGGCCGACCACCTGGTGCCCGTCTTCACGTCGCAACCCATTTGCATGAAGCTTCTACACCTCGAACGACGCACCTCCGATGACGAGATCCACATCTCTCGGTCCGTTATTGATGTCGTATTTAGGAGATTCGCCGGCGGTCGACACCCAAATTACATCAATGAGCCGCATGACCCAAGGCCGGTGGTGGGGTCGATCGTGCCTAGACCGTTCGTGGACAATGCCAGACCACCGCCAGGGTTCGATCGTGCCGGTGGGGTCGAATTGCAGGACGTGACAGAAAAGTCCAAGGCCGGACAGCCCGTGGTCGTCAAGCAGGTTTTCTTATCGACGCATGGAATCGATTGGCTCGTCGACTATTCGACATGTTGCTGCCGAGAGGAAGCGGGCGAATTGATGGCCCATTTTGTGCGCTATGGCCTCATCACCCTGTACCTCGACCGCTCCAAGACAGGGGATCGAGTAACTGCTTCGGAAGCCAAAGGGACGACTTCGGGCGAGGCAGAATACCGACAGGGCGCCAAAATCTTGTACCGCATCACCGACGACGGCCGCCGAGCCGCCGCTACCCCGGGGCCGGTGTCACAGCCGACGGCGGCGTCCTCGACGCACTTCATACCGCTCAATGAAGCTGCTCCCCCGCTTAGCAAACCCGCTTTGATGAAGGCTGCGAGCACGAAGATGGAGCCCAAGGTGTCATCAGAGGGGAAAAGCGATAGCGACGTGGATTCACAAACCGATCTCGACCGGGTCGTCGACACAACGTTCGTTGGTGGCACCGGTCTGAGCAACGTCTCGGAGTCGGCATTTGTGGGCAAGAAAGCACTGGCCGACCTCTTCAAGTCCGACACCTCCGATGCGGCCGTCGCCGGCTGGTCAAAAGATCAACACTCGACGACAACCCGGCTGCGAGCGATTCTCGACGAGCCGGCCTTACGGGCCCTGTTCCGTGATTTTTTGCGCGCGAACTATTGCGACGAGAATCTGGCCTTCTGGATAGATGTCACCGACTTTAGACGACGGTTTTCGACCACCTCGTCGGCCGTCGGCGGAGCGGCGCAACAAGCTGCCAAGCGGAAACAAGGCGCGGCATCGAACGCGATGGAGACCCATCAGCAGAACCTCGTAGCCGCAGCGCTGCACATCTATCACACGTACCTCGCTCCCCTTTCGCCGAGTGAACTCAACATTGATCACAATCTGCGCGCCGACGTCGTCAACTACGTGAACCGGGCCTTGGCCGAAGTTGCGCCTCCGTCCAACCGGCCGGTGACGTCGAGCGGCAGCAGCGGAGATGATCCCGATATGATCCCCGCTCTGCGAGCCACCCAGGTCCAGACGTTGCTGCGGCAGTACGAGCGGATACAGGAGCACATCTTCCGACTGCTGGCCACGGATCAGGTTCCTCGGTTTGTCAGGTAAGTCATAACTTTTCGCCGCCTCCATTCATGATACCGCAGCTCCCCTCATCTGATGCACGCCCTATCCACATTCTGTCTCGCACATAGAACGGAACCGTTCTTGGCTTTAATGGAACCCGAAGCCCTTAAAAACGCTGCACCGAGCTCGACCACAAACTCGCCAGACCTCTCGAAACCCCCCGTCGCTGCCAGTCCCGCTCTTGGTGCGGGCCCACCCGTGCCGCCAGCATGATCAAACATGGGCGCATAGTTTTATTCAAATACCTGCCTCCGTATTTGTTTTTCAGCAACTGCATTCATGCGCCGCGTACTGCTCGTTGGACCGGTATCGTCAAGTTTCGTGGCCACCGCCCCTGCTGTTCGCGCCGTTTCGTTGTGTTCGTAACCCTCCAGCCTCTGAAGCCCTTTCTCCGCGTTGATCCCTTCTTCTGTCCAACACGAATCAGTCCTGATCGCATCCCAGTACCTCTCGACTTTCGGTTCCCGCTTCCGCGCATCGTTCTGTCACCCCTCGCGATCGATAACTTCGGCGGGGGCCAATCGCACCCCCAGTCTTGTTTTGTCATTTTTGCATACCACCTCTTTGCTTCGCCCTATTTCCTCTTTTTTCGTACATTCTTATGCTGGCTTTACCCTTTGCATGACCGATGAAATTGCCAAGTTTTCTTTGGAGCCCATGGCACAAGACGACGATACCGGTAACGGACGGACGTTGTCCAAGCGCTGGGAAGTGGTGTTGCGCACCTCGCCCCGAGCTGCACAGCCTCATGCCGGAATCAGATGCTGTGCTTGCGCTTAGCGTCCCATGACGCGGATTGATATTGCTGCTATACCTACCTATGTAACCCGCCGCGACTCGTTGCATCTTGAAGGAGATGCAGTGCGGCCAGTGGCCGCGTTGGAAAGTACTAACTCGTTCCCGCGCTCATCGAATGCATCAACCCCGGCCCGAGGTATACAGTGCTGCGCTGTAGATTCTGGTCCCGAGGCACCCAAATCTCACGACCATGCCGACCATCACAAAATCTGCCAGTTCCCTTTTTAGGTTCTAAAAAGGGAAAAGGGCTAAAAAAATGAACCTATCGGGAATCAAAACCGGGTAAAAGGACTAAAATGTTGTACAAATAATCTTCTTTTTAACAACATATCAATAGATGGGAAAAATCCTTACTAAATCATGAGATTCAAGTGTAGGTAAGGTTATGCGCGGGTTATCGCATTAAGCGTCAGGCTTCACTACGGGTTTTCGAGACCATCTAATCATTTGGTGTTCTGTCGTGTGACTGTACTTTCCAGGCCGAGTGTGTATTGCAACTGCCTAGAAAAGACCTTCAACCTGATACCGCAGTGAGTCGCACATGCGTAGTGTCGAAGCTAGCTCAAAGGTGCAATTCACGCCAAGAAGATTGCAAACGACCGAGAGTCGACGACGTCGCCGACCAGCCGGCTCGAGCTCCGAGCGCCAACTCTTTCCGAGCGGATCTTGGGGCTGACGTTGTTGCTCCAAAGTGGAACGCAGCCCAAGCGCCCGCGCCGGCCTGCGTCGCCTGAACTTGACGACGCGCGGGGCCTCACCTCGCAGCACCGGCCGGCCTCACAGAATCCTCACAGCGGCCCGCCCGCGCGTCCCCGACGTGGGCCCGTCCAAGCCCGTCCTTAGACTACAACTAGCACCTCTATCACGATCGTCGATATACCCCGTTTCTCACCTCTGGTACGCGACTCCCGGCTGGTCCATTCTGTCATTGTACCCGAGTGGCGAAGCATTCGTGCAATCATGTGAGTGCCAATGACTGGTTGTCTCTTACCACGTGCACCATGTCACGTCGTCGGGTGCCCGACTGACGCTGCTGGCTGGCCCTTGTCTCGATTGTCTCACCGACTCTCCTGCCTCCCCGTGTGCGCGCGCAGACGGCACGGACGACGGCGACGATGCCCGACCCGACCTCGGCGGATTCGTACTACCTGACAGGCAAGGATGCCGCCGCCAAAGAACGAGAACAACGTCTGCTGGCTGCGAAGCGCAAGGTGCGTACTTGATCTCTCTGTGTGCTCAGCACGACCGTGGGGTCTCCTCTTGCGCGAGGAAAGGAGATGCCCGTGGCCGCCACGCGCGGCTGTCGTTTGGGAATGCAAGGCTTAGGCGACTGACGCCCGGCGCGATCGTGACGGAATCGGCCGAAACCCCCGCAAAGATCGTGGTGCATGGGGTGCGCGACGCTGGAGATGTGGGAGCTACTGTGGGATGACGACGCGAGGGATGAATGCTGTGTGTTCTCGTACTGACGGACAGGCTCGTTGTGACGGCGCTCCTCACAGCTCAAGAGCTATCGCGCGCGACAGGCGAAGGGGAGCTCGATCGCCTCGTCCGACTCGCTCGCATCACGATCGACTGTCGCAAAGCGAGAATCCGTGCAATCCGTCGCGTCGTTGACGGCATCTCTCGAAGGCCCGGGGACACCGCACAAGCACCGCCGATCCATCTCGAAGTCGGCGCTCTTGGGCGAGCGCGTTGCGCCGTCGCCGACGCTGCCGAGCGTGATGGGCCATAGCCGGCGAGCGTCGAAATCGCGGCACTCGAGAGGGCCTTCCCTGACAGCACAGATCACCCAGATCAAGGGACACAGCCATCAGCGATCCCGGTCTCGCGCCTCCATCTCGATCAACAGCACGCCCCGGATTCACGCGCCCCAAGACAGCTTTAGTGGCAGTCTCAACCCTTTCGACCCCTTTGCGTCCGCGTTTCCGCGATCGACATCGCCATTACCTCCCGGTGCCAAGACTCCAAATACGACAGCGAATTTGAGTGTGGGCTGGATCACGAATCCGTTTGTAGGTGTGGCCCCCGCTCCCGAAGCGTCGACCTCGAAGCTCCCACCACCGACCTTGTCTCCGACGCGAGACACCTACACGAAGTCCGCGCCCTCGCAACCCTCGCAGCCATCGCAACCGCCGCACCCGCAGCATTCTACAACTTCTTCTTCGTCGTCGATAAGTGGCAGGATGGCTCACCACGAGCGACGAGCTTCGAGACACGCACGGCAGAGCTCCGTCTCAAACTTTCGCGAGTCGCTCGAGATTGTTTCGGGCCAGGGACAGTATTCAGCCACGGGACCTCTTGGCTACAGCCCTGCGGTGTCGTCATTCGCCGCAGCACCGTCGTCCGTGTCTCTGTCGCCTTCGAACTCGTTTCAGGGCGTTGCGATTCCAATGATCCCCATCACTCCATCCAGCACATCGCCGCGCCCGAACACCTCGATGCCCTGGGAAGCCGACCCGGCCAAGGTCCTCGAGGCCTTGAAGGAACGCGGACGTCGTGAATCTGACTTTGGTCTGGATCCAGAAACAGACCGACGGAACGCCCTGGAGGCTCTGGAAGGACGAGTGGCCGCGCCGTCGGAGATGATCGATCTCGGCAATGAGGAGCAGGGCCAACTGATGAGGGCACCGAGAAGCCCCGGTTTCACGGACACTGGGAAGCCACTGGCACCTGCCGGACTGCTCGGGGCGCCCTTGATTGGAGCGGGTACATCGTCAAACGCTTCTCCGTCGTCTCTTCCATCCTTTGCGCACTCACCAATCATCGGCCTAGGCGTTTCAGGCAAGAGGCGCGACAGCTGGAACCCGCCAGGACCGGTCACCGCAGCTGGCGCAAAAGGCGCAATGGATTTAGGCATGCTTGTAGAGGAAGAGGAAGAGGAAGAACACAACGACCCGCTCATCTCCCCGCGGCGACGCACGCCCCGAAAGGTGCGAACTGCCTCCACGAAGAGCACGAAATCATCTCCCGGAGGCCCCATCTCCCCGACGCCCCGGGCCCGTACGTCCACGATCGACTCGGTCGTGATCCCGATGATGGAAACCGTCGAGATCGATGACAGTCGATCACCTCCACCGCCACCGCCACCCCCGGCTTCCTCGGTATTCACCCCCCGTCCCTTGCGCACCCTGTCGCTGACCGGCTCGATCATTTCGTCAGGGTCTCCCGGTGGGATCCCTTCGTCTGCGGCCCCCTCCCCGCCCGTCACTCGTCAGACGCCTTTGTCGTCCGTTGCGTCGCCTCCGTTGGCACCCGTCGAAGATGCTCGCACCTCGCCGACTCTCGAGCGCAGAGTGAGCATGTTCCATAGTGCAGCGGTCGCGACGGCGAATGGCCACGACATGACTCCATCGCCGTTGACGTCTTCGCCGAACAGCATGCCGCGTTCTACCACGGGTGGTGGCCTCCGTTCGCTGTCGATCGGGTCGAACACGTCGCCCCCGCTTGACCGCATGCCGAATCGTAGCCCCTTCGGACAGCGACGTGTTGTCTCGGGACCGAATCAGGCCTCTCCCTCGCCGGTGGGCGCCTCGCCCAGCTGTGGCAGCGACAACACGCAGAGACGTTCTTCAATCACGTACAAGACGGCCTCACTCTTGTCCTCGTTGGGAGCTCAGGACGCTCCGTCTTCTTATGCACGAACGCAGGGTACGCGCGGGCATCAGTGGCAAGTGAGCACCGGCGGAGGGGGCGGAGGAGCGGCATTGGCCGGCTACCCCTTCCCGGCCTATGGCGGCTTCGGAGATCTTCATCTTGACACCACCGACGATGAGGATAACCATTCGCCCTCGGTCGCTTCGCCGCTAGGCTCGGTCTCGGCCATCTCACCAATCGCCGCCCCTCGCGCCCTGCCCAATGTCTCAACCGCCAGCTCCATCTCCAGCTCCGCCTTTTCGGCCTCGGCAGCAAGCCAAAAGAACAGCCTCGAAAGGGACCGCGACGAGTCGTCGGGGCTGCGACAACAAGTCGCATCGCTGCAATCGCAAGTCGAGCATCTCAAGGCGTCGCAAATGCAACTCACGTCAACACACGCACTTGAGATAGCCGACCTCGAGAAGAACGCGGCTGGCGAGGTCGGAGAGCTTCGGACGCGGATCGAGGAGCTCGAAAAGTCACTCGAGGCCGGCACGACAGCGCGACGCTTCGAACTTGAAGGGCTGACCCGTGAGATCGAGCAAGCGCGCGAGGCTCTGCGCGATGTGATCGAGGAGCGCGACGAGTTGCGCGAAGACGTCGATGGGTGGCGTAAACGGTGTGCCTCGCTCGAAGTGGCGCCGAGGAAAGATCGTGAAGACGAAGCGTTGGCCCAGGCGCAGGCCAAACTGATTGGCGAAATGCGTGATCAGATCCTCAATCTCGCCGGTGCGCTCGAACGCGAACGCAAGCAGCACGATGAGACGCGCCAACTACTCGAGCGTTCGCCTGCAAATCGTGCTCCGACGGCGCAGAGCAATGCAAAGCCGTCATCCTTTGGTCAGCAGCGCAAGCCAGCCCCCGCTCCTGCGCACTCGGCGCACATGATCATCGAGCCCACCCCGGTGACACTCGAGATTGGCGAAGCCGATGCCAAGGCGTTCGCGCGCGTCCCCCAACATGGCTTCAAGAACGCCTCCGACGGGTCCGTCCTCTCTGGCTCGTCGTTCGGACGCTCGTACTCGGGAACGACGACCGAGGGCACGTCGGTCGACGACTCGTACTCGATCAGGATGACCTCCTCGCCTCCTTCACACAGCAACTTCGGCTCCAAAGGTCGAGAGAGCGATTTCGGCAGCGCGGCTGCGCTCAACCAGTTGCAGACGCTCGCCGAGGAGGAGGAAGAAGAGGACGCCGCCATTGTCGAAGCGAACCGCATGCAGCACGACACCGGGTCAACAGGCTCGGTCAGCAGCGTCGCGATGCCCCTGACGCCCAACAAGGAGGACTTGCCGACCTACCATCATCGATCGCACTCGTTTGTTCGGCACTGGAGTGTGAGCGCTGTTCACTCATTATGCGCGGACTGTGTGAGCAAATACTGATGCTTCTTTGCCTTCTGTCTAGTTCCCCAAGGGCAGTGTCAGCTCAGTGCGCATGTCGATGGAAGAGGATCATTCCTTCTTCGACTACAACCGTCACACGTCCTTGCCGCCCCTTCCGCTCGATGCGCAGTTCCCGCCCTTCATCACCGCGGACCTCACCGTCGAAGAAGATGATCTGCACGACACTGGCTCGCCGTCGCTTTCGCAGTCTGCACCCGCGCATGGTCGTCGACCATCTTCGCCCCGCCCACTCAATCGCATGAACCCCCACACGCGACAGTCCTCGGGCCAGTACACCCGAGGTACACCCCCTGTCGCACCCTCGGCGCTGATCCATGCTCAGCTTGCATCGCCGACCCCGTCGACCCGCTCCGAACCCAACGGGAACGCCCCTTCGAAGCAAGGGCTCTCTCGTTTCGGTTTCGGCATCATCGGTTCCCTTAGCGGTTGGTCACCGGCGAGCTCGGCCCCGGCGACCACCCTCCCGAGCTCGCAACCTAAGGCGCCTTTCTCGCAACCACCTCGCGAACAAGACGAGATCGACGCCCCTCCATCGCGACGACGAGCCTCGTCGTCGGCTTCTCGAGCCCAGATACCCATTCCGCCACCACCCATGTCGTCCAAGTATTCGGCGGCGATGAAGGGGCTCGCGCCTCAGTCGGCACCGCGCTACATTAAGGCTTCGGAGGTCAAGCGCCCGCGTGCGTCTCGTCTGGCCGTCCTGAACTTTGATCCCATCTGCTGCGCAGACGAAGATGTGTTCTACGTCTAGAAGTGCCAACTTTTCGACGCTCGTCGACCACCCGCGCTTGAACCGATCGGAGAGGACTCTTCTTGTATCTTGTCTGTTCGTTCCATATTATTTTCACGATTTCTAGTGGTTGCTGCACGCAGCAACAACGACACCGCCCTGTATATATGGAACCATTTTATTCGTTATAATTGCAACACGCAGGCTTTTCTCTTTATCCAACCTACTGGACCTTTCGCAGGGTGCCTCGAGGCAGCTCGTGAACACGACGAGGGAGCTAGGTCAAAGGAAAATATACTTAATTGCAATCATGGCGCACTGTGTCTCGCGGGCTCCATGAAAAGGTCCTCGTCGGTCAAGAGTGTAGTCAGTCTGAATATTCGGTCGCTATCGGGTGAGGGGTTCTTCGCGCCTTCGAGAGAGCGCGCCGCGGCCGAAGGCCCGAAGGTAGATGAGAGCGAATCGCCGACCGAGTTGACCTGGTGCGTTCCTCGCGTCTGTTGAAAGGAGGTGGTGACATTTGAAGGTCCCTTAACCTTACGGTAAAGCAAAGCCGATCGATATTCTTTGACATGCGAGATCGTCCCACTCGACAAGTCGGACGAGTCGGAGAAACTGAACCTCGACACGAGCGGGGCCGTATCGCACGTGAAGCTGGAGAGATCATCAGGGATCCGATCCCAGCTCGTCGTTCCTGTTGAAAGCGTGGCTTGCGATCCGGAGGAGGGGGTAGAACTTTCGGAGGCTTCGGGTACGGAAAGCAGGGTTTGCGTGAACTCAGGGAACTCGATCTGCGCAGTCGTTTGTTCGCAGGTTGCGCCATCTTCGACTGGACCGTCGCATGCTGTCTGGAGTGATGAGGCTCCACTATGCCGCTTAGTCGCGAGGAACTGATCACCGAATACGGTCGTGGTCGTCGAATCGAAGCTGAAAAGATCCCCTTCGGCCGGTCGAGGGGGTCGCCTCGGGGTTTTTAAACTCGAATCGAAGGAGGGACGTAGCCGGATCACCGGCCGGGAAGGAGGCGGAGACCGCGGCGGGACTCTGTAGCGAAGATGGCAGATCTGATCTTTCAGGGGATTCGGATGCGACTCGTTGGCTTGAATGAGCTTCCGTTTTACGACGCTACCTACAGAGCCTCGGCCGCCGGGCATCAGAGTCGGTCAAGCGGGGTCACGAGAGAATTATCTGGTCGGCTTACGGATGACTTGGGGAAATGATAGTTGTGAAGGGGAGGATAGTGTGGGTTGTTTGCCTGGACTAGGCAAAGACGACTCGAGTTCAGTGGCTACCGCTGCGAGGATGTGGTGATCGTGCTCTGGGGTCGAGCGAGCTGATGGCGTCACGATTCGATGGTTCCTTTTGCCCGGTGTCGACTAGATGGGGGTGAACTCTTTGATGCATCAGGTAGTGCCCGCCAGTACACTGGGCAATACATTTTTGACGTACCCTCAGTGAGGCTCGAGCCTGTCGCAATGTAGTCAGCGCGGCCGAGCTCATCGACCTGATTTCCGGCGATTTCGGCACCGTGGCGACCCCTGGCCGGTCGACTCTGGGAGCGGCAAGCGGGCAGAAAATAGCTGCATTTCCCCCCGCCTCTCTGCTCATGCAGCATCTCTTCGGTGTTCTCGAAGTACTGCTCTCTGATCTGGTGCGCATTTCTACAGCCTGTGCAGGTAGAATGACCAACTACGATGCATCAGCTCGTAGTTTCATCGAAAAGCCGGCACTCTACCTCCACCCACTGACCTGATCCGCAAGACATTTCGACAACTCCCTACTCTTCCTCAGCTGCTCATTTTCCTTCTCTAACGCTTTGAGTCTCGCCTCGAGGACCTTGATGCGTTCGCGTTCGGTCATCCTACGCTCGTGTACCTTGGCTTCGTGACCTTTGCGAGTCAGTTCGGAAGCGATGGGGCCGAGGAGGATCGCTTCGACTCGAGAATGGGGGCGATTTTTCCATGGGGAATTTGAAGCTCTCGGAGATGGTGAATGTGATGTCCGAGTTTCGAGACCTGGTTGGCTGGGTTTGGTTGAGCTGGGAGGCAATGCCGCGAATCGGACGGTGGTCCGTCGGGAAGGGGTTCCAGCTTGGCGCTCGTGCACACACCCTTGACTTTTAGCCGTCCTTCGTGGAGACCTCGAGTCGTCTTTGGTAAATACACCTCCCCGTGGTCGTGGACGATTCCGATGTCGATGAAGCTGATCCTCGATCTCGGCGTATTCCTCTTCCACTCTCCGAGTTGGGCTCATTCTCGGTCGTTTCGAGCGTAGACTCGCCTCATCTAACACCTCTTCCTGATTCTCGTACTCCACGCTTCCCAGGTCTGTGGGAACTCTCGATGGTGTGTTTCTACCACTAGCGGCGCTCATGAACGCCGATGCCTCGTCTCTGAGACTTCTCCACATGTGGGAGAAGAACGACAATGACGGTTCGTCATCAACCGCCCTGTGCTTCATCGGGTTTGACTCGTATTCGATCCAATCATTCTGCCGCCTTGAGGGGGAAGTAGAAGCTTGCCGCAGAGGGGAGTTTGTCGTCGTCGCCTTGGTCGTGGATGTTGATCGACCGAGGTCTCGATCGCTAGCTCGCTGGTGCGCGTCAGGGGTCGTCAACGCCAGACCGATCAAGTTGTTCGTAGCGCCTTGGAGTACCTCGTTCCGCGGTGGGGGGAGTGGGAACATCGTTTTTGAGTTTGGTGGCTGGTCGGAGGGCCGAAGGAAGGAATTGATGATGGGAAGGGGAGGTGGGTAGGGTCAGAACGGGCTCAGGGGTATCGTGGCTTCAGCTGCGGCGCGCTGAGACAGGGGATACGAGACCCCTCCTATTTTGGGCATATTTCGAAAACGTGGAGGCACTCTGAGAACTAAATGCTATTGTGTCTGCTACTCCCGAGTGTGGCCTACGATACGTGACCTCAAATCCGAGTCTGCGAGTCAGTTATTCCGACTCGATCGATCGCTGTCGAGCGAAACGGTTTGAGCTTGAGCCCCAACTTGGAAGTCGCGAGCGAGCGAGCTCTCCCTCAAGCTCTCACCACGTCTCGACACTTTGAGCGTCGCGTGTCTCGCACGACCTCTGACTAATTTGAACCGGGCGGAAGAGGTTATTCGGAGAGGCGACGAAGACGTCAACATGTCGAGCGAAGACTCTCTCGCTCCGACGACGGCTGCTACCGACTCGACTTCGCAACCGACATCGTCGGAGGTCGCTATCGCCGGTCCCTCCGTGCCTAGCAACGAGCACAACCCAACACATCCACTTCAACCCTCGACATCAGCCTCTTCAGTACCCATAGATGAAAACGGTCAAACTCTCTCCAAGAACGCGTTGAAGAAGCTCAAGAAAGCCGCGGCGCGGGAAGCGACGAAAGCGTTCCGACGCCAACAAGAACGAGCCTCGCGTAAAGCCAAACAAGCTCGCAAACGACAACTCGTCGCCGAGGGGGTCTTGGACAAGGAAGAATTGGAGAGCGTGGCGAGTCGCAAAAGGAGGAGGCTGAGGGAGGCGGGGGGGAGGGTCGTGCCGCATGGGGCCAAGGTGATTATTGATTTGGGGTTCGATGAGCTCATGACGGAAAACGTAAGTCACGTGCAAAGTGGGTGGCAGGCACCGAATGGGACAGAGAGTTTACGTCATCGATTCTCGTTCGCAGGAGGTCAAATCCATGTCATCGCAACTCGGGTTCTGCTACTCGGCGAACCGCAACGCTCTGAAACCGTTCGACCTCATCATGACCTCGCTCAGTGGGCGACTCAAGCAACGCCTCGATTCGACCAAGGGGAGACCGCATGAGCATTGGAAGGGCGTGAGGTGGATGACGGATCCCTATACCGCACTATACGATCCTTCGACTGCGACCGCACCGGCCACTACGAGCTCGACGACGGCCTCAACCGAAGCCTCGACTTCGATTTTGAGCCTCACTGCGACCACGACGGCTACCCCCACCGAGTCCGAAGCAGCTGCCCATGGACCCACTCCCATCCAGGCAGACGCACTCCCTGCTCTCGACAAGTCCTCCTTCATCTACCTCACCGGCGACTCAACCAACGTCCTCACCACCATAGACCCAACCAAGACCTACATCCTCGGCGGCATCGTCGATCGCAACCGCTACAAATCCCTCTGCCTCGACAAAGCGCTCCAACACGGCATCGGCCATGCCCAACTCCCCATCGGGGAATACCTCGCCGAAATGCCGACGAGGAAGGTCCTGACTGTGAATCAGGTGTATGATATCATGGTCCAGTTTGTCGAGTGCGGCGATTGGGAGAAGGCGTTGAGGGAGGTGATGCCGTTGAGAAAGATGACGCATGGGACGCCGGGGCATAAGAAGACGGGCGAGAGGAAAGTCAAGATTAAAGAGGCTGAGGCAAGAGCCGAGGGGGTCTACGTCGCAAAGGATGAGATGGCGGACGAGGATGATGGGGTCGACGGTGCACAGGACGATGAAGATGACGACGACGACGACGCGAGTGACGCAGTGCCGAGTGATGAGGAGGGAGGAGAGGGAATGTCGGGCGTATCAGAAGCAGGCAACGACGACGTAGAACCATCAGTAGCAACATGACATAGTTTGTATTGCCACATCTAAGGGCTATTGCTAGTCTAGAGGTGTGAGCTTGGGACCCGATCCGAGAGCATCGGCCAAAGAGACTTGTCCCGAGCCTCGTTTCGCCGGTTTGGGCTGCGAAGGGTCCGGTTTCCATCCGATCTACGTGTGTCGAGTTCTCATCAGTCAACGACGCCACGATCGAGGAGGAGCTGCAAATCGCTGCTCACCATGTGCATGATCTGGAACGTCGCCGGGATTGTCCCGTCCTCATGCCCGTGCAATTCTGTCATAGTAAGGGGACGTTTCCCGCTCAATTTCGGCCGCAAGAGAGTTTAGGGGAGAACGGCGACTGACCTCGGTAAATCGAAGCAGCGGCCAGCAAGGTGTCTGGATTCAACTTCGGCCGTCTGTGGGCGAAAAACATTGAAGAGTTAACTCTCTGGCTTGACATCACCTTTCACTCCCGAAAGCACCTGTTGATGACGGCATTCGATTCACCCATCCACTTGAGGTCCTCGACGAGCTCGAACATGCTAGGATAGCTGATGTCGATCTCGTCGACGTCGACAGTGGCCAAATTGAATCCAGCTCGGTTCAGGAGTGAAGTGATGGATTGTGAATCTAGAAATGACAGGGTGGGTTAGGTGGTCCCCGTCAAGTGGGATCAAAAGGAGGACTGACTTGTCATGGGAGAGATACGGGGCGAGATGCCGCCTTCTCGTTCGATCTCGGCTAATTGCAGTGCAGTTCTGGTGCAAAGACCTTCGTATTAGCCTTCTAACTTGCAAAGTAAAACGAGCGTCAAGTGGCGCACCTGAGTTCAAACAGCGTGTCGCCACCGAGCATACTCCCGATGAAGACTCCATCGGGCCTCAGCGCTCTCCGAATCTGAATCAAGGTTCCTGCGTCGCCGATGAGGACCCCGCGAGTCAGTTCAGCAGGGTTCGAATGTCTCTGGGCAAATCTCCGACCGACCTGGGAGGTCGTTGACCCAGTGCAGCGCAAGGCAGGACATGATGGCGTCGTGCGAATTTTCCTCGAACGGCAGCGCTTCTTCGTCGCATACGATCCTCTCGATCGGCACTGGAATGATGAGCAGTAGCTTCAATCATGATCAGCGGGGAGTCGTGTAACTTTTTAATTCGTCACTGACCATCAAATTTGTGATCTTGGTCCCTGTAGAGCATGTCCCCTGTTCACCCATACAATCGCCGATCGCCGAGCGGAGGACGTGAGCGAGAGAGCGAGGGGTGAACAAGTCGAATCAACGATGTCGACTGACTCGATGAATCGGTCATGACGACCTTTTGCGTGATTTCTGGGTCGAGATGCTTGGCGATGTAGCCAGGCCCGGAGCCGATGTCGAGCACGAGTGGGAAGCGACGCTTGATGTCCTGCGAGCATCGACGTCATCCTCGGAGCCGAATCAGTGGTCGAGAGCTCCAAGCTGCATTCATCTTGGCTCGAGAGCCGAATGATTCCGAGTTGGTGCGTCTTGATAGTTTCTAGTATAGCCACCTGGCCATGCTTTACCACCTCTCCCTCGAACTGGCCGATCAATTTTGAAGCTGAACGAAATCCAGATCGATCGAGACTTAGGAACGCGTGAACTGACCAGCAATCGATCGACCATATTCGCGGCGACCTCATCCTTGATATAATCGGTCAATCTGCTCTTCTCGGGCTCCCTAGCGGCCCGATCACGGTGCAGTCGCTTGAGTTGGCGATCAAAGACAACGAAGGGCGAGGCGGGCGAGGCGGCGCCTTGCGAACCGGGCGCGAAGGACGAGGTTGCGTACGAGCGAAGACTTGGCAAGAGGCGAGAGGTGCTTGGCTTGGGAGGCATGGTCGTAGAGGGAGTGGGTGAGGATTGGCTGGTCCGAGGTGGGCGATGTGGGCAACACCGAGGCTGCGAGGTGGAGTGGGGTGTGCGAGCGCGGTCGGCTCGAGAGCCAGTGTCGACGACAACGGGCTTGGCGCGCTGGCACGAGGTGGCACGCTCGGGGGAAAAACGTTCAAACTCGTACGGCGGGAGGCTGCTCGGGTACCAACCGTGCCCCGGGTGGGCCGTCAAAAAGTCTAAGACAAACAGGTGACTACGGACAAAAAGAAAAAGGGACACGCGCACCAGGTTTCGCAACGAAGCAGATTGCGGGAGATCGATTCGATCCGAGCGTGCGGCGCGAGGGTGCCTAGCTGTGCAATATCGTGCAGAGGTGTTGGAACGAGCCAGAAAGAGTATACATGGCTATACACCAATGTGTACATGTATTCACACGCATGCAGGGCCGACAGAGGCCGTACGGCTGCCGGCTACGGCGACTCGATCCGCTCGGATCTGCGCCGGTTTCGCACCGGGTGGGGGTGGGGGCTGCGCGAGTCAGGAGTCAGCGCGCGTCAAGTTGCTGAAGTAAGGGGAGGGGTGGGCTCTACCCCATCAAAAGGGTTCAGAGGAGCGATGATGTAGTAGATGTGATTTTGGGCTTCGATCGATGGTTCCTAGGGTTGATGACTCGAATACCACGCCATGTCCAGCCTTGACTGTGGGGAGACCGGGAGATCTCCCCCGAGTGAGGCCGTCTCCCCAAAGTGGCCACTACTAATCCTGAAAAGCGATTTGGGCGCGGCCTGGCGCGGCCGAAAACCCGCCGCCAAGTCCGAAGCGCCAAAACGAGGCGGGGTGAGTTCGCCTCCTGACTGTGACTCGTACGGCGCACAGGTGCACATCTCGTGACGTCTTTCTCGTCGCGGCTTTGTTCGCACCTCCTTCTCCGGCCAGATCCCCCCCCAACGCAAGCATGGTCGCTGGTCCAGTACGCAACCGATTGTCGTCGCCTCCAACTGTCTCACCTCGCCAGGTTGAGCCTCGGACCAACGATGGCGCTGCTGGTGATGATGCGACGACGAACAAGACCGCCCGATCGCCACGTCTACGGCAACGACGCGTGTTCCCGAGGGCACCCATCACAGAACTCGACACAGGCAAGTCACCTGTTAGTCTATCGTGTGTCGTCAAACTCAGCACTGACCTTTGCACGCTCTCATACCGTCGATCATCTCTCGTCACCCACCCACCGACCAACCTCTCACGTGTCCGTGGGCCCCGTCCTCGTCCCCGTCCCCATCCCGGAACATCGCTCAATCCGCGATCGCCCGGACTTCCTCAGCCATGTCGGCCGCCAACTTTTACATCCCTACCCTGCCTGGTCTATCCGCCGACTCGACCCTGTCCATGTACGGCGGCCACATCCCCTCGTTACCGTCCACCTCGCAGGTCGGCGCGACCTCGGCCACCAGTTCAGAGTCGGATGCGCACCTCTACTTCTTCATGCTCAAGGCGCGCCACATCGCAGACAAGGAACGCACCATATTCTGGTCAGTCGAGCGACGCGGTCTAAACAGTGCCTCTGCTCACTCTTTGTCCATTCTGTATTCCGACGACAGGTTCAACGGAGGACCGGGGTGCTCTTCGTTCGATGGAAGCATGATGGAGGTCGGTCCTTTACGGCTCGAACCGGGGAGCAAGGGAACGCTCAAAGAGATCGACTCGGCATGGAATGAGTATGCCAATGTCGTATTCGGTAAGCCGCCTTTCTCCCACTGCCGGCCACATCTTGGTCCTCGAGCACCTCAAGGCTGACTCTCGTTGTTCACGCAGTCGATCAACCTGCTGGGACAGGCTATTCCTACGCCTCGACCAACAAATACGTACACGAGCTGGATGAGGTCAGTCAGAAATGAACTTCGACTTGGCGCGCGCCGAGCTTGTAGAGCAAAGAGTAACCCTCGCTGACCCTTGTCGTGTCGTGTCCAGGCTGCGAATCACGTCGTCGAATTCATGACTCGGTTCTACACCGTCTTTCCCGAGTTCCAACGACATGATGTGAGTTTGGACTTGAAATCGCCAACGTCCCATCCGCGATATGCTCATCATGTGCTCTCTGAACCCGCAGACCTACCTTGCCGGCGAATCTTACGCGGGCCAATACATCCCCTATATCGCACGAGCGATCCTCGATTCGGCTCGGATTAAGACCTCTCTCAAAGGTGTTCTCATCGGGAACGGCTGGATCGACCCGTATTCGCAATACCCGGCCTACCTCGACTTTGCACTTCAATCGGGCGTCATTAAGAAAGGGTCGGCGGCCGAAACCCAAGTTCGCCAAGCCGTCAAGGAGTGCATGGACGCGCTCGAGTCCCGCGGGGGTAAACTTAAGGTCAAGGTCCATACCGGGTTGTGTGAAGCCATTCTGCAGGGCATTACCGATGCGACGGTGACCAGGTGAGTCGAGCCTATGGTGTCGGCCCTTCCCTCTCGTAGAGCGGCCTTCACTAACGCCGAACTTGCGAGTTCAGTGTCAATGGCTTGGACGTCTGTGTCAACAACTATGACGTGCGATTGACCGACTCGTACCCGGCATGCGGCATGAACTGGCCCCCGGACCTCTCGGATATTACGCCATATCTTCAGGTGAGTCGCAAGACCCTCACCAACCCTCCTCTTCCCCGACGTGAAGTTGACTCTAATTCTCTACGTTGACGTGACGTGTAATAGCGAGAGGATGTCAAAAAGGCTTTCCACGCGTCGCGTCACGACGGAGGCTGGACGGAATGCAACGGTGGCGTCGGTTCCAACTTTTGGGCCTCGGAATCGGTCCCGGCGGTGCAGTTGCTGCCCAAGCTCTTGGACGAGATCCCCGTGTTGCTGTTTGCTGGTGATCAGGATCTGATATGTGTGAGTGATGCGTGGGTTCATCGACTCTAGACCGGATAGCTTATTCTGACGGTGTGTGACGTGTGCCTACAGAATCATCTTGGTATCGAACGATTGATCGAGGGGCTGACTTGGAAGGGCGAGACTGGATTCGGGGTGAGTGGTCAACTCGCACAACCAAGTCGCGTTTGGAGCTCCTGACTGAACAAGCGCTTGCCGGATGCTTTCTGCAGACCGAGAAAGCCAAAGATTGGTCCGTGAACGGCAAACCCGCGGGGCAATGGACGACCGCACGAGGTCTGACCTACGTCAAGATCACCGATGCGTCCCACATGGTCCCTTACGACCAACCCTTGGCCGCGCACGACATGTTGTTGCGATTCCTCGATGTCAACCTTCTTGGTGCGGCGGGGTCGAGCGCTCGAGTCCCTTCCAAGGTCGGAGATGAGGTCGAGGCTGTTGTGGGAGAGACCAAGATTGATGGAACGGCTGTTACTGGATCCGATGGCGTTCGGCTTGAAGAAGGAGGGACGGGTTCCAAGACCGACGCATCGGACAAGACCAATGTCGGTGTAGGCGCGAGCGACTTGGACAAGTCTGCCGGATCGGGTCTCGGGATAGGAGCAGGTGGAACGAGTCCCGCCGCGGTCGAAGGTCTCGTCAACGTCGGCTCCGCCTTGGTCATCATCATCATCATGACCTTGTCCCTCGGTGTGTTCCTGCTCGTTCGAAGGAGGATGCGTCGACATTTGCATGGTATCGGAGGGAAGAATGGCGCTGCACCCGGATTGGGAGGTCGAAGAAAGAGTCTTGGGAGGGGCCAAAGTCCCTCGGAACGGACGCACGAGATGGACAACCTCGTTGTTCCAGGGGCGAGTGGTCATGCGGAGGATGATGAGGAGCAGTTCATTGGGGGGAGAGGGAGGTCCGCGAGTGAGGTCTTTGGGGTCGGCGAGTACGATGAGGATGAGGATGTCGAGGATAGGAAGTTCAAGGATTGATTGGGAGGGGCTGTTCGCATCTACCATGCATCGTGGTCGGTTGTAATACTTTAATCAGAGTGATGCGGACGTAATTCACCCACGCCATATTTCAGATACCCCATCGTGCATCTGTCACTCGGGAAAGAGCAGACGCGTTGACAACCACCGCCGAATTCGAGGTGGACGCCGAAGTTGTAGTAGAGATCGTCAGTATGGCGGGTTTGCACAGACCCACGCAGTGGTGCCTGTAAGTGAAGTGATTTTTAGCGTCCCCGCAAACTCGCAATTGCAACCGACTTTTTCAGTCTGCTCTCTTCTTTCAAAGCCCCAGCCAAAGGCGGCAAACCTCTCGGCCCGTCCGTAGACGACTGGTGTGGCGCATAGACGATGCAATGCATTTTGACAAAGTATATCATCGACACATCTCCTACAAGAAACCTCGCACACGTTTACCAGTCACCGGAAGCGGCGGGGGCTGCCTCAGCGGCGGGAGTCTCAGCCTGGGCCGGGGCGGGGGCCTGTTGTTGGGCGGGGGCCTGTTGTTGGGCAGGGGCCGCGATTTCGGCGGCACCACCACGGGCCTCGGAAACAGGTTGGCCGAGCGTGGCCGAAACCGACTCCTCCTTGGGCTCGACAATGGTGACGACATCGGGCAAGGGCTTGGCGGGGCCGGTGATGCCTTGGGGGTCCCATGCCTTCATGATCTTGACCTTGATACCGAGGACACCTTGTCGGAGCAAGACGTGGCGGACGGCATGGTGAACGAACTCGCGAGCGGGCTAAGGGAAGGAAAGATGGGGTGCAAATCAGTACAGTGTGCCACTACCTGTTCAGGAGGTAGGTGGGCTGGCACTCACTTGGCCGGAGTGGATCATGTAGCCGTCGGTGAATTTCATCGACTTGGCACGGGCGGCACGCAGCTTGCCGGAGACAACGACCTCGCAACCCTTGGCACCGGACTCCATGATGAATCGGAGCACACCGTAGCAAGCACTGTGGGCAGGCAGAACTGGCTAATCAGCGGCAGCGCTCGTCAAGACATTTCAGCACGCTCTCGCGACTGACCGTCGGACGGCAAGACCACCGAGGAGCTTGTACCTCAACGACTCGCACTGGGCAACAGCATCAAGACCACGGTTCTGGACCTTCTCGGCGTAGAGCTCGACGGCGCCCTCGGGGAACTTGAATCGCTTCTGGACGAGCGAGGTGAGCTCGCGGATGCGACGTCCCTTCTCGCCGAGGACCTCCTGGGTGTGGGTCGCGCGGATGATGATCTCGGTGCGGGCGTGAGTGACACGGACCTCGCATCCCGAGTAACCCTCGGACGAGAGCGATCGAGTGAAGAACTCGGAGAGCTCGGCGCTGCGGGTTGGAAAGAGAGAGGAGTAGCGCGAGCAAAGACGCGGGGTCAGCCACGGCGTCCTGGGGTGTAGTTTCTCGAGGTGGTGGACGATCGAGCTTACTAGAAGACACCGTCAGCCACGAACTTTCTTCGCTTGGAGATGTTGGTCGAGGCCATGCTGTAGTGTGAGGTAAGCGAGAAAGAGAGGCAGCGGAGTGGTCAGCGAACGCGGCCTGCGGAGAGCGCGAGCCAGACTCGAGAGCCAAAGCGAGACAGTGAGCGCAGGCGGCGTGGCCGTGGGTCGTGGGTGTGCGGCGGGCTGGGCTGCGAGCGAGCGTGGAGCGTGGTCGGGGCGAGGGGCGATCGGCGGCTTCGATAGGTCGAATACGTAGTTATGATGGTGCCCGTGGTCGAGCCAACGGATCAATGACAACCCCGGTACTCCACAAGTAACATCTCGCCAGCCATAACAGCGTAATGCTACTGGGTTGGGAGATGCGTCCTGCTGCCTGGTTGATGCTGATCTGGCATGCCGTCGCGTGGGTGCGTGACACACCGAGCTACGACACCCCCAGCCCCAGCCCCAGCCAACCCGCCCTCATCTTTTGAATCCTCTTCTATTGTCCACTTGTGCCCACTGGCCTCCACGAACGTCACCAGCTGTGAGTGGCGGTCGGCGCAGTTCGCAGTCGGGTTCCTCGCCGCCGCCGCCGCCGCCACCGCCGCCGCGGTCGTCGTCGTCGTCGAGCTCGCGGCGAGCGGGGTGGACGAAATTCTGCCCGTCGCAAGGGCCAGCCTCGAGCGGGGCGAATCGTCGAGGTCGTTCGTCGTGGGTCGAGAGGTGTACGCTGATCTCCTCGAATTCGGATGGTCGTCTCCACAACGGCACTCGGCACGGTAGGGTAGGGGCAGGCTATACTCACATGTTGTCGATGGGTAGGAAGCTGAGCAAAACTCGAGGCGAGGCGCAGGCTTGACCCTAGCCTCTCAGCCTCCGCCTTTGCCTTTTTGCCCCGGCGCATCCTCGCGCATCCCCCCCTCCAGCCCAGCCAACCCGCCCAGCACCAACTCGTCGAGAAGCAAACTTGTTAGCCGCCCCCTCGCGGTCCTTACCGCCAGGCTCAAAACGCAAGAAGCAGCGTTGCAGCAAGCTTCATACATCGTTCTGGGATATTTTTAAAAGATCCCATAAATACATTTCAAATTTTGCTTCACAAGCCTCGTAAAAAGCATACAATTTTCCGCCTGTATTGTGAGACGCAGGCAAAGCGAATCGGCCGCAGAGAGGAAAACTGCAGGATCCTGGTTCGTTCCCGTTTGCTTCCCGTCCTTCTACCTCCACGCTCCACGCTTGTTCCACTCTGGAATCCCCAACTCCTTCTCCCCCGCCATGCTCGTATTTCAGTACCCATCCTGAGTTCCCTCTTTCTGCACCACCGCCCTCGAGGTGCAACAACCTCTCTTGAAGCCGCCGATGCAGCTGCGAAGCTTTTCCTTCGAGTTTCTTCACGTCAGCCCGTTTTCGATCACAGGTCTCATCGATTTGTCTGCTACCGCCAGCACGAACAGATGTATTGCCGCTGATACCACAGGATCTGACCACCTCTTCGTGACTGTGACCATTGGGGCACGGGAGGAAACGGCTCTCCCTTTTCCTCGCGAAGGAGCTCGAGATCGTGAGAGTCGACCCGGAAGGAGGGGGGACCTTGCGGTCTCGGCTGTTACCACGTGAGTAAATTTTTCATACATTTCCTTTCTTCCCAAGCCTCTGTCTCCTGCTCGTCGGGTCTCGATTATATCTACCTGAGCCGCTTTCGACATTCAGCTCCTCTTCGGCTTTCCCCCTTCCTCTTTTCCAAACATGATGATACGGAGCTTGGTACTCCTATTTTATAACTGGCACCTCTTATTCTAGGGGTCGGACAGATTCGCCCTTGCCTCCTCTTGTGGGCCCCTTTTTCTTCTCAAAGCATCCCGTAAGATCTGCTTTGTGGAGAGGGAAGGGTTCTCGAGGAGGCTCGGGTTTGAGCAGCTCCTTCTTCGATGAGTTCAACTTGTTCTGATCCAAACTATACACATACGACTCTCCAATTCCATCACTTTTCGAAACCTACATTGATCACGATGGACTTGTGCTGACTGTGTTTGGAAATCGCTCTGCTTCGTTGCAGATCTCGTTTACTCGGCTCGACTCTCATTACGTCTTAGACGGGCGTAATGGAACTGCTCTGAAGCATCTCTGCTAAAAGCTCTATCTTTGCAATTTGAACATGCACATTTGCTCTTTACACCACGTGACATCTTTGCATTTTGATCTTGTCCTTCCGGGAAAGCCCATCCTTTTCAGCGCAGTCGGCAACTCTGCTCGAATCTCGCAAGGAGGACAATCCTCTCCACGCCTCATCCTGACCACACCGGATCCAGCTATTGCAAACAAGAAGAGAAATGATCTACGTCGAAGCACGCTCTCTCTCGCTTTCCCCTTGTATGGGAAGTTTTGATGTGATGTTTTAAGCCTCCTCCTCTCCGTCGTTCAATGCCTCGGAAGCGAAGAATTTGAGGGTGAAGGTGTCGGGGCTTGTCGAGACGACGCGGAGCCATTCTCGGACTGTGCGAACGTGGAAAGGTGGAGCGATGGCAGAGAGGGGTCAGTTCTATAGAGACACGATTGCTCAAGGGGAATCGCGATCTCTCCCAGAAATCCTCTCCAACGAGAGGTCCTCAATGAAAAAGAGATTCCCTGAAAGTCCAACGTACGCATGTTCTTCTTGAGGAACTTCTTGGTCAAGTACTTGATGTACCTCTTGCTCATCGGGACGGAGCTGGTGATGGCGATCTTGCCCGCGCCGGCACTTTGGACCGAGATGACGTCGCCGAGTTGACCGGTCTTGCCCTCGTGCTTGATCGAGTTGATCAGGAATTGCTGGTACGCCTCGGCATCGAACTGAGAGAAGAAAGGTGGAAGGGTGCGTAAACGGAGAGGGTAGGGAAAGGGATGGAGGCGCGACCCGAGTTCCGATGAGACGAGAACTGACGATCTTGTTGTCGGCCGGGGCCGAGAAGTCGACGATGAACTGGTGCGAGCTGGTGGCGGCGGCCTTCTTCTTGTTCTGGTGCATATGAGAAACCCAATGGGGAGAGCGAAGCAAGGTTCGGAAGTCAGAGGAGAGTCAGCATTGTCATACGCGCGTAGGCGAGATGGTGGTGCTGCACCAAAGGACTGACAGCAGCGGTGGGAGTCATTTTTGAGTATAACTGTGTGCACGTAGAAAGAACAGATCAGCCCAACCGTCCCTGCGACTTGAAGATGGTCGGTCCATTGTTGGTTGTAGCAGCTGTCCCTCCCAAGCCGACCATGACCACGAGCGGCGACGATCGCGCGAAAAAAAGCCACCACGCCTCGACGAGCCACGGTAGGTGCGATCGGATCAGGGCATGGGACGAGGCTGGGGGAGGTGGTACAGTGATGGGGTGTGGAAGTAGCGACGAACGAGTGCATGCAGCGACGTACGTTTTGAACGGGGACGACGATCAGAACGCAACCTCCCTTCTCCACGCTCGTGTGCCACTTTTGATCCTCCCTGGCCCGGCGCTTTGGGCTGGCTGGCGGCCCGGGCCATTTCCTCAGCGCCGCGAAGTCGCTCGTGCGCCGCGCCGCCTCAGCCAAAGCGCCAGCGCACCAATCTCGATCTGGGGCGAGATATAACTAAGCTCTGCCCGTTAAGATTTTTTGGTGTTGTTGCTCTACTCACACAACAAGTAGCTTATCTTCTTATTTTCGTCCTGGAGACATGAGAAAAGAGTACCCGCGACATGACTGAATACTGCACAAATTTGCCGGCTATTTCGCGCTGGCGCCTCGATCGGGTCACCGCGTCCGTGCGTGTCCGTGCGCAAGCGCGCATAGTTGCGCTCCGGCCCGGTGCATATTGCTTCCTCTGCACATCCTTCTCTCAGGCTCCCAGGGGGCCACCTAAGCCGCCAAGTGTCGACCCGCTGCCGGACCATCGCGCTCTTGGGCAATTGGTCGTGGCACTCACCCACAACATACGCATCCATCACCAGCGCCACCACCATCACCACCACTCCAAAGACGGGCGCTGATGGCTCTGAGCTCCACTTCGGCCTCGTCCTTGATGAAGCCGAAGGGGAAAGCGCTCGTCGGCGCGATCGCCCTCGGTTCGCTCGTGTTCCATTTCGTACTGTCGTCCAAGCTCGGCTGGGTCTCGTCCCATCTGGCGAGTGATCGCGAGGAAGAAGACTGGAGGAGGCTCGAAGGTATCCGGGCCGTGATCGGGGTCGGGAGAGCCGTGTCGCTCGCTTCCGGCGCGGTCGCCGCGCTCGGGCTCTACGGCATCGTCAAGGACCATCTCCCCTTCCTACGCCTCTTTACGCTCAACTCGTTCATCTCGCTCGGTGGAGAACTCGGTCTGCTGCTGGTCATCGTCTTTCTCGCATCGTCGTCCTCGTCGAGCTCGGTCACGTCGTCCGTGTGCGCGTCCATCTCCAACTCGGACATCTCGCTCGAACTCTTTGGCTGGTCCCAAGAGACATGCGAGGAGCGCTTCAGCTCGTTGCTGCTCACCTTCCTCGGTTTCGCCGCAACCGTCTCGTTGCTTCGAGCGTGGTGCTCGGTCCAGGTGCTCGGGTACTACACCAACCTGTCCAAACGACTGCAGCGTCGACCCCACCTCTCGATCAACGTCCGAAGTGCGACGGCGTCCAGCTCGGGCGACCGCTACTACGATCGAGAAGCCGATTCGGCCGGAGGCGGATATGCAGGATCTTTGTCGTCCAAACGTCAACGCATCTTTCTCCTACCTCAACCGATCGATCGACAACGTGATGGCTTGGGTGTCGATGTCCCCTTGCTGTCCTTCACCTCCAGTACACCGGATACAACCTCATTCCCTTCGACAAGCTTCCCTCCTACGACGGGGCACACGACTCTTACCCCGATTGAAGAGACGCCCAAGTATCTCGTGTACGCGCCAGTGATGATGACGGCCGAAGAAGCACGCACCATTGGAGCTCGTGAGCTCGTGCTCGGTAGTGGGAATGGGCGGATGAGATCTCGTTCGAATCCGAACAACAACCATTCAGTGTCGACACCGCTGAGCGCGCACCCCGTCTCTGGACTCGATTCGCCAACACCGACGCCGACGGCTTACATTCCCTCTTTACTGTTGCCGACAACGGACGAAGCTCCGAACGTGAAAGGCAAAGTAGCCTGAGTCGTAGGATTTCCAAGAGGTAGAGGTGGGCGGCCGCTCTCTATCGCTTTTAGTGGGGTCCGATTCTTCCATCAGTCTTAGCATGCCATCATTTCGCAGTGTCCCCGCCATGTCGTCTTTATGTCTGTTCTTTGTTCCGTTAAGTTTTCTGTCAACCCTTGTCGCGTATCCACATCTCTCTGTCTTCATTGACAATCGATGAACCACCAATCAATACTTGAAACCCTGTTCGGTCGTCGGGACGATCGATCGACGTGTAGGAACGTTATATGAAGTAACAATTTTGTTACTTGTGAGCTTCGTTAGCTTCACTCGAGGTCCAGCGCCTGAAAATTTCGTCTCTTTGTGTGAAGACCAGTTGGAACTAATTTTCATTCTCATTCGACATCTTCGGCCCGGCGCCGAGGGTAAGCGATAACTCGTGGAGCTCGACTCTTTCTACTCTTGACCGTATACTCGCCTGGAGAAAGTAGCGCCATGGCACCACCTGCACCTTATCAAATCTTTCTGTGCGAGACGCCAGAGGACGAGAAGCGATGCTTGGATATCAGGATGTACGTCACTTGCTCGAAACGATCGTCGAGACGGAGTTGCACTGCAGCCGAAGCTCGCGGCGGTCCATTCACGAAGCGATCGAGCTGATCGCTGACCTTCTGCTATGCATTCACCACCGCCGAGCAGAGAAGTCTTCATCGACGAACAAGGCTTCTCAATGGAAGATGAACTGGACGCAAAAGACCCCGGATCGGATCACCTCATCTTGGTCGATACGGAGACGGAGCAAGACATCGGGACGATTCGTTGGTATCCCCCGATGGGGAAATTGGGTCGGCTGGCGGTGAGGAAGAAGTATAGGGGGATTGGGGCTGGTCAGTTGAAAGCTTTCGGCGTGGGAGAATGGATTTGATGTGGGGTAACCGACTGAGAGGGTCCTGTATGTGCAGGTAAATGGCTCGTCGACGCCTTGGAAGATCATTTAAGATCGAGGAGGGGCAAAGGCGGGATCGCGAACGAGGATAAAGACGAGGTCTTGATTGTAGCAAATGCTCAGATCTATGCGGAGAAGTTTTATAACAAGGTAAGCCGTACACTCGCCAAAGGCGCCGGCGAGAATACTGTTGTTGTAGCTGGTTCGAAGGTGCAAAATCTGATCTGTGGGGAATCAGATGTGGGCTCACTTTGCTGAGGTGGGGATGATTTTACGTGCAGTGCGGATACGAGGCGGATGGAGTTCCATTCCAAGAGGTGAGATCTCTGGAACATATTGTTGAAGATACCATCGAGGATGCTGACGGGGGGATCTGTTATCTCGGTCGACGTCGTTGGTGCTTTTTTTTTTGATTTATTTTCACAGGACGGTGCACCGCATTTGAGGATGGTCAAGACGTTGAAGATCTAATGTAATATCATAGAGTATTTTATTCCGATTCGCACCGGGTTCAGACTCGTGATTCTTCCCGCATTGGGCCGAACTTACAAAGTGACATATCCCCGAAAATCACACGAAAGCCGAGTACTAGCCGAGTGCGCGTGCCAGACCTTGCCAGACCGGCGCGCCGGGACCGCGTCCCTCCTCTGGCTTCCGCGAACATCGATATCGCCGCGTACTATTCCAGCAGGTGGTGCACAATCCCATCCGCACGCTGTCCAAAATGGGCTTCTGTCAACGATGTGGCGAAATCACGGTCACTCCTCGATGTAAATGCGGTGGATCTGCTAAAGGTAGGATCAGCGAACCAGGGACTGATGCGACCGCGACGAACTCGGCGACGATGCGATGTCGATCGCTCGCTCAACATCGCCGAGCATCGACGGGACGGACTGCTGAATCCGTCACTGATCGCTGACAAGGGTCGTCTGCGATCAACAGAGACTTCGACGCAACTCCTTTTCAGAGGATCGTCCGGGGATAAGTGGAGCCAGAGGTGAGTGACTGATCGTGTACTCCAGCTAGGAGTCTGAGCTCGCACCTACCGCCTGTTGTGGCCTGTTGTGGCCTGTTGTGGCCTGTTGTGGCCTGTTGTGGCCTGTTGTGGCCTGTTGTGGCCTGTTGTGGCCTGATGGCGCCGTCATGGACTCATGGTGGCTCGAGCGGAGGTGGAGGCAGTTGAGCATGCGCATGATTAGTTTGGACGTAGAGCTGATCCAAAGCCTTTCTTGTGCTTTAGATATGTCGCCAAGACCACCAGCCCCTCAGCGGCATCCCTCTTCGCGCCAGCGCCAATCTCGTCCGCGGCGGCGACAACCTCGTCAACCTCAAAGCTGGGCCCCACCTCGACGAGTTCTCCGAGTGCCACCCCTCACGGCGGAGCTCACCTTCCAGCATCTACCACCTCCGGTACGCCCGTTCGACCACCGATCAAAAGAAATCCTACTACTTTTGAGAATCACGAATTGTCGAGTGTTTTCGGGAGCGTGCTCAGCCCTAAGGATCAGTGGGAGTGTGCCGCGTGCCAACATCGCTTCGTCCAGGTTCGTCTCAACCGGTGCTTGCGTGGGTGCTCCTGTTTTGGGGTCCTCGGGTCAGCCCAGGACTCATGAGGGGCCGTCTCTCTAACGCCGTACCGGGTATCATGTTGTCCAGGAAGAGGTCATCTACCCCCACCCCAACGCCAAGGTGGACGCGCAGCTCTCCGAGCTCTACTTTTGCCGCGAATGCTTCGCCGAAAGATTCAGCAAAGGCACTTGGTTCGTTTTCAATCTTCGAAAAGGATGTGCTGTTGACTTCTTCTTCCACCTGCTGACCCAAAGTCATTATTGTATCTGTATCATAGCAAGAAGTGCAAGTGTGCGGTCCTGTCAGATGCTCCGTTCATCAGGCATGATGACCGACTATGGCACGAAGTGAGCAACAGAGTTTGGAAACTTGGTTAATCGAGGCTGACGAGTGCACTTTCCTGTAGTCGTGCTACACCTGCTCCTACTGCTCGGTTAGCTTTTCAACTGCCATGAGAATCCGGTTCGTGCACCGAAACTGACTCAATCGGGCGCTGCACCGAATTGTCCATCAGGATCCGCAAACCGGTCCAGTCATCGACTTCGCAGGAAACCCAAGCTGTGAGGCCTGCTTCGATAGCGAGGCGTACAAGACGAAAGGTGTTCCACCGTCCCCCCATTTAGCCCAGAAAGGGTTCGACATGGGTCCAGTCAAGGCGAATTTGCGACCTGCGCCGAGCAAATGGGGCGGCTCGAAAGCGAAACTCAACCTCTCTCCGGCAGTGAAGCCGACAACTCAGACGAGATATGGTCAGGATCACAGCAACACCCCCACAGAGAATAGGAACAGTGCTCTGTTGGCCGGAAACGATCGAGCGGTTCCGGATTGGCGACTTCGGAATGAAAGGGAGAAGAGCCCGATCGCGGCGTCTTTGGACGAAATGGGCAACACGTTTCGGCGACTGGGGTTGGAGCGGAGCGAATCGCCTGTTGCGTCGTCGAAGCGGACCAATATCGCTGCACAGTCGACACCAGTGTCTTCGCCGACCTCTTCGACGTACGGCCGCGACGTGACTGGCGCCCCCGCGGTTGGGAACACCACATCGCGCACCGCCCCTGTTTGGAGCCAGGTGCCGCCCATCACCAAATCTATCCAAGCGAAGGAGAGATCCTCGCCAACAGAATCGACACATTGTTCGGTGTGCGATCTCGTACTCGGATATGGGGAGTTTGTACAGCTTCAAGGAAAAGCCAGTGTCATGCACAAAGCGTGCTTCCTCTGCGGTGGGTGTCGCAAACCTCTCGATCAGGGACGACATGTTGAGGCTGAGGGTCATATTTGGCATCAAGACGTAAGAAGCGCAGGGAGGATCCGACATGCGTTCTTCGCTGTGAAGTGCTGAACCGTATTTGCAACCCGACAGTGCGCTCCACCCCCCAAAATGTTGCGAACCATCGAAACCTCTCTCGCCGAACCGCAGCTAGGCCAGCCGCGCAAGCCATACGTACCCACGAGCCCCGTACAGGACCCGTGCTGCCGAAGTTGTCGGCTCGTACTCGGCCTTGGATACAACATCAGCACGTCGGGGGGTACCGTGAACTACTGTGCTCAATGCTTCAAGTGCGCAGCATGCTCGCAACTCTTTGGAGGGATCCCTAGTCATCGATCGTTCATTGAGGTGGCAGGCTTGCCGTACCATATCAGAGTGCGTCGAATAATCCGTCTCTCTTATGTGTGCTCACATCTGCTACTACTCTTCCCTTCTAGTGCGCGCCTCCTCCATCCCCCCAGAGGGCCGAGGAGAACCCATCGACCCCTCTTCGAGCCTCGACATCACGGGCTCCATCCTCGTTACCTCTGGCGCCTTCGCAAACCAAGATCTTCCACACTCCACCCAGCATCAATTCGGCAGAGAAACCTAGATCCATCTTTGCGACGCGCGAGCGCCCTCCCGAAAACCTCGGTGGACTGCTCGTGTGTGCGGGCTGCAGTGTTCGAGCGACGGAGCGCGAGACCAAGTCGGGGCCTTTGGGTAAGAGATATCACCCACGTTGTCTCAAGTGTGGATTGTGCAGTCGTACGGTAGACTCGGAGAGTCGGATCGGCGCGAATGGAGAGCTACGGTGCGAGAGTTGTAGGGTAAGTCAGGCCAGGGGAGGGGAAAACCTTGATTGAGAAGTTTCTGACGCGACGTTGCGCATTCAACAGAAAATCGAGGCAAGACGATCGACCAATCCTCGGTCGAGCTTTATACATGTACCCTCTGTAGATGCGACACCATCGAGGTACTAGTCACTGTACATCGTTTTGAGCCGACCGGAGGACCGATGGTCTCGGCGCAGCTTACGTCCTCTTCAGTACGAACCAGGGGACAGCTCCAGATGTCTCGATAGCCAGGGGTGTAGCTGAATGTGCAGACAGCGTTGATACACATTGGTATTATAAGTGCTAAGAATATGTTTAATCCTGCACCTAGTGCGGCGACCGATCACTTGGGATCCAAATGAGAGCCGAAGATCTCGAGGTAAGTTGGGCTCGAATCGCGACGACTGCAAAGACAGGGAGGGTAACGTATGCCCGTTCAGAGTTCAAGGATGCGACTCGTAGATAGGGCAATCATCTACTCAGGCACTGTACGTTCTGAAACCGCTGGTCACTGGAGCTCGATGTACACTAGCGCCGCCACATGGTCCGCTCGGCATTCCAGTACGGTAATGACAGACTCTGTCTACCCAAATAATGAAAAAACAAAGAACGGAACCGCAGTCGGAGCCGCGGTGCAACGCAGCCTGATGCGTGCACGTGAGGAAAAGGAAAAGGAAGCAAACACCATGAACATCAACAACACATCCCCACTTCTTCTCCATCCTCGAGGCCGGACGCATCCACCTCGTGATCCTCTTCGATAATACCGTGGCTCGTCCCACCCTGAAGGCGCGCATCCTCGCTTCGAAAGACAACGGGAACGGCGTCCGGCGCTCGCCCCAAGTCTGTCCCACCAATTACCAAAAGAGACGCTCCGACGGGCAAACCGACCGCATGACTGAAGGGGACATGTGCGCATGCAGCTTGAGGAAACGCCAGGTACCAGGTGCCAACCGGGTTTTGGGATCGGATGCGGCCGTTGTGGGGCCATGTATCGGCTGAGGGAGAGTATAGTGGTATGTTTGTGGGTGTCAAGATGTACATATATGGCTCCCGGGGCGTTCATATTACTCTCTGCTTACGGGGAACTCTTCGATCTACGACTAAGAACCGTGTCCCTCTCCGAGTCATGATCAGGGAGGCTCGCCCCGCCGAGCGCTCGATGTAGTGCAATGTAGGTTCTTTTATGTAGATGTAGATTCCTGTGCGAAGGCGGTGCAGATAGTTAAACGGCTCATCTAACTAAGCCACCTTCAACTGTTTCTTGGGTGCGGGCTCGTAGACATGATTGGCACGAACTTTATGTTGCAAAGTCGTGCACGTCGAATCGTGATGGGAGGAGAGGGCCTAGATCAATGCGGGCTCAGCCCGAGCAATATGAGTCCAACGGGTAGCGTAGGAGGCCCGGATCAG
This sequence comes from Microbotryum silenes-acaulis, assembly GCA_003665825.1. Taxonomy (NCBI): domain Eukaryota; kingdom Fungi; phylum Basidiomycota; class Microbotryomycetes; order Microbotryales; family Microbotryaceae; genus Microbotryum; species Microbotryum silenes-acaulis. The sequence goes on from QPFY01000002.1 coordinate 1,560,838, forward strand.
CAAAGCGATTCCCATCGCACCACCATCGGAATGGACACCGATACACCCTCCACCGAAACGAGTGATCGTGGGTTACATGTCCCAATTCTTCGAGCCTCCAACTACATGGATTGGCGTCGACGTCTTATTGGTCGTCTTGGGTCCAAGGATTTGCATCTTTGCGCATCGAGGCGGATGAGCCCGGCTGCGGAGGCTGTTCTTCAGGCCGCAATCGACGATCGATCGCGTGGCTTCCACTCGCCACTCGAGCGGCTCGACTTCGCAGCTATGGACGCGAAGATCGCCAAGGAGCTAAAGAAGGAGGTTCGAACTCAGGCTGAAATCATTCAGTTTCTCGACGAGGCCAATCTTCGCCTGGTCAGGGGTTGTTACACGTCTTACGACATACTCGACTCGCTGAACACGTTCTACCTCGGCACGATGAGCGCTCAGATCGGCGCCTTGACGACTGAGCTCTATGCGCGCAAGTTCTCGTCTGGCGATCGCGGGCAGTTGCTTCACCACCTGATCACCATCCAAGGAATTCTACAAGATCTTGAGGCGTGTGGCTCCGGGATGCCACCAGCTCAACAGTCGACGCTGATGCTCGATTCCGTCTTCGACCCGCAACACGAGTCGTTCACCAGCTCACTGCGTCGACCTCTGGCTCTTCCTTCGGAGATTGTTTCAGAGGCACGGTCGTATCAGTTCAAAATCTCGCTGGCAAGTCGCATCAACGGTCTATCTGCCACGACTTCCGGACGCGCCATTGCTCAGTCGCCTGTTCCCGCGCTCGTTGCGCAAGGCGAATCGCAAAAGGGAGCGCGTCGCAAAAGAGGTCACAAGAAAGGCAATCGTGACGGTCAAGGAAATCGCCGCCCTCCCGATTCGACCTGTCATGCATGTGGAGCGAAGGGACACTGGTCTAGCGATGCTGTGTGCCCTGAAAACCGCTCAAAGTCATCTGCAGCCCCTGCGTTGGTTGCAATGAACTCCCATTCCCTTTACCTTGCTGGTTCTTCCTCGAGAGCTCCCGATACCGATTTCGTTTGGATCGCGGATACCGGAGCTGGTCGCCACTTCGTTGGCGATCGCTCGCTGCTCTCGGACTTCAAAGAATCCCCGATGCAAGTCCAGATGGCCGACAATTCGCTTAGTCAAGCCACTGGATACGGGCGAATGTCTGTTAAGACTTCGCAAGGTCACCTTCTCAAGTTCAAGGAGATGTACTACCTCCCTGGATCGAAGTATGGTCTCATCTCAATGTCGTCGCTCCGCGCTGGAGGCGCGAAATTGGTTTATGGCCATGGGGGAGATACTCAACAGGTTTGGCTTGACGGCTCTCTCGTCGCCGAAACTGTCAAGACGAAGGCCAAACAACCAAGTTACGTCTTCGATTTTGAGATTGTTTCTCCACCCTCGCCTGTGCTCGTCGCAGCTACCCGTGCTTCCGTTGGAGCTTCGCTCATGGAATGGCATCGGAGCTTCGGACACATGGCACCGTCTTCAATTCTTCAACTCGTCAAATCCAAGGCTGTCGTTGGAATTCGTTTACTCGACAAGAAGATTGAAGACTGTGAGCCGTGCATCATCGCAAAGGCGCGCGCGGGCTCTCACAATCATGTCAGTCGAAAACCCGAACATGTTCTTCAACGGGTTTCGATCGATCTGGGATTCGTCAACGATGACGATACCAATGGACGATCCATCTACATGGTTATCGTCGACCAACTTTCAACCTATAAGTGGGCTTTTCCACTTGGTTCGAAGTCGGCATCCGAAGTCCTCGAGGTCTGGCGCGGCTTTCAAGCGCAGGTCGAGAGGCAGTCCGGTCAGAAGCTCAAGTTTGTTCGTTCTGACAATGGAGGCGAGTTCGTCAACCAACTCTTTGGCGACAAATTCAAGGCACTTGGCATCACCCATGAACTGGCTGCACGCTACACGCCGCAGCAGAATGGTCAAGCGGAGCGCGCGAACGGCTCTCTCTTCGCGCTTGTCCGTGCCATGCTCAAGGACTCCGGACTTCCCAAGAAGTATTGGTTCTACGCATTGGAAGCGGCTGTTTTCGTTTCCAACCGCGGTCCTCACCCGCATCTCAAGGGCAAGACTGCGTTCGAGCTCTTCTTCGGCAAGCAACCCGACGTTTCGCATCTTCGCGCGTTCGGATCTACTGCCTACGTTCTCGTCCCCAAGGCGATTCGTAAGAAGCTCGATGACCATACTGTCAAGGGTACTTTCCTCGGCTATTCGGGTGAGTACAACTACAAGGTTCGCGTCGAACACGGTCGGTCTTTCAAGATCGTCGTCTCTTCCGATGTCACCTTCTCCGACAAGGCTCCTTCGATCGCGGACTCGGCTGTCGAGCCTCGCATCTACGAAGTTGAACCTCTACAAGAATACGAGTTAGTACACCAACTGCCGTTTCCTGGCTTGGAGCAGATTCCGGCTTTACGGCCTGCTCCGGAGCAGACTCCGGCTTTACGGCCTGCTCCCCTTCCTGAGGCAGGTTTGGCTTTTCAGCCTGCGCTCTTTCCCGAGGCGGTTCCGGCTTTACGGCCTGCGCTCGTACCCGAGCTTGGTCCGGCTTTTCGGCCAGCTCCCGCTCCTCTTCCTCGTTTCCAACATATGGACGATGACGACGTTGCTCCTCCTCCTTTACCGGCTGTCGGCCCGTTGGCCGAAGACGCTGAAGTTGAAGAAGACCCGATCGATCATCGACGCGAGGAAGCTGTTGAGGCTATCGACAGTGACGATGACGACGGCCCTGCGGAACACGATCAACCATTACCTCCTGAGGATGGTTACGAGTATCGACCTTACCGTGTCGGCCGAAACCCTGGTGCGCTCGAGAACGTCAATGCCGGTAACATTTTACCGACTCGCCTGCGTGCTCAGCATCGTGCAGGCGCCCTTCGTGTCGTGTCTACTCGCTCGGTCTACCGTCGTCCACCAGAGCTCATTGCTATGGTTTCGTCTCGTCACCCCCCGCTTCCCAAAACGTTTGTGGAAGCGATGGTCTCTCCTGAGGCCAAACACTGGATGGCCGCTTCTGACAAGGAGTTGGGCTCATTCAAATTGCACAAGGTCTTCAAGCTTACGAGGTTACCCACCGGGGCACGCGCCCTGGGCTATCGTTGGGTGTTCACTCGGAAGGAAGACGCTGAAGGCAACATCATCAGCTACAAGGCTCGTCTCGTCATCCAAGGCTTTGCTCAACGACTTGGGATTGACTACAACGAGACGTTTGCTCCTGTCTCGTCGATCACGACGATCTTGTTTCTCATCGCGATTTCTGCCGCTCTCGGACTCGTCCTCGAACAGTTCGACTATGATTCTGCATTTCTCAACGGGATCATGGAGGAGGATGTCTACATGAAGGTTCCTGAAGGATGGACTGGTGGTTCTCAGCCCGGTCACGCTCTCAAGCTCCTCAAATCCATGTATGGCACCAAGCAAGCTCCTCGGCAATGGAACGCGGCTCTCCACAAGCTGATGACGGATCGCGGCTATACGCGCTCCAATGTCGATGCTTGTCTCTACTTCAAGTATCATGGCAAGTCGTTCGCGATCATCACATTGTACGTTGATGATGGGCTTGCTGCATCGAACAACCAGGCTTTTCTGGACTCCGAGATTTCGGCTTTCGATGCGGTCTACAAGCTCAAGCGACTTGGCCCGGTCAAGACGTTCCTCGGTCTCGAGTTTCTTCGTACCAAGGATTTCATCTTCGTCCACCAATCAAAGTACATTCGAGGCTTACTCGAACACTACACCTTCGAAAGCAAGTCGAAGAAGCCGGTCGCGACTCCCATGGAGGATCGCGTCGTTTCGTCTTCTACTGCTCCGTTCTCCGACATTCTCGTCTACCAATCGGCTGTGGGAGCACTACAATATGCTGCGCAACGTGTTCGTCCCGATATCGCGACTTCTGTTCGTGCGGTGGCGAAGTGCGTGGCTGCTCCAACCGAAGGAGACCGTTGGAGCTTCGCTCATGGAATGGCATCATTTCTATCTACGCGAACGAATCGAGGTTGGCGATATCGATCTCCGCTACTGTCCGACCGATCTGAACACGGCCGACATTTTGACAAAACCCCTATCCAAGCTCAAGTTCGCTACGCATCGCGAGAGACTCGGGATGGTCTCGCTGGCTACCTTGGCATGTGGGAGTGTCATTTGATATGTGTCTGTGCCTGTGGTATCTGCGCGGATGCGCGTGCGTTTAGTCATTAGTCACTTTGGTATTGGAGTTTGATCTGTTTAAGTTAGGGAGCGCGCGGGGCTTTCTTCCCGCGCGGCTGTTTACTCTTGGTAGCTTTCTCATCACTCGCTCTACATTGTGGTCCTGACTTCTCGGCGTCGTGCACCCTCACAGAAAAGATGCGAGCGCGGAAGTAAAGCCTTCCGATAGGTGAGGGTGCACGACGCCGAGAAGTCAGGACCACAATGTAGAGCGAGTGATGAGAAAGCTACCAAGAGTAAACAGCCGCGCGGGAAGAAAGCCCCGCGCGCTCCCTAACTTAAACAGTTCAAACTCCAATACCAAAGTGACTAATGACTAAACGCACGCGCATCCGCGCAGATACCACAGGCACAGACACATATCAAATGACACGTTTTCATTTATTTAGCGAGACCGTTGCCCTCCGCTTGAGGGTAGATGATGAAGGCGGTCTCACCTCTTCATTAACGAATCCGAATTCCGATGGTCGTCGGGCAGGTCCCGCCTTGACACATATCTACGTGCGCTGAGTAACAGTGGCACCGACCCGAGCATCATAGAGGTACTCGCCTAGAAGTGGACTCTTAGCAATTTGCCCAACCTTGCCGATGAGTACGATGAGTGGTGAGAACAGCTTCGGTACCGCTGGCATAATCGAAGCACTCTACCACGTGCACGACTTCGCATGACCCGAGGTTGTTTCGACGTAGCTAGTGCGCACGCAGGTGGTAATGGAAGCGAAAAATTCCACCTACTTAGCACGCCCGATGGGAGAGATGGCTCCCACTCGATCGAGCTAGGTAATACATGTTTCGTTCGACGTTACAGCAGGAGAGATGGTACACGAAAAGAGAAAATGAATCGAGCCTGACTTCTGCTCGAACCCTTAGAGCACCGAGGACCGTTCATGTCGAGGTCATTGAGCATGGCAAGCGCTGTTCTCTGTGTACAATGTATGATATTGAAGTCCACAGCGAGGTTCCATCATCGCGGATGCGAGTTTGACGACCAGCCCCATGAAGACGACTCCGGAGCCGAGGACCCCGGTTTGCCGAGACGCCGGTCGTCAACATGTCGAGCATCCCCGTATTCATGCGGTGCTTGGTCATCTTTCGCGATGTCTTGGTCGCGCGACCCAGGTGACTTGCTGTAGATGCTTTGAGGTGGGGCCGGTGATGCACCGGAATGCAATCCGAGCCCATGACGGCCGCGCGTGTCCTCATCGAGTCCAGACGCGAGCCCCATGACCATCCCACTTGGCTTTCGCTCCGCCGATTCACCACCGTTCTCACCAATAGAGATGTTTGTGAACGCGTAGGAGCTCGGTCCTCCTGTGGACCGTGGCGGTAATGCTGGTGCGGAGCGACCGGGCCCTCCGGCCGATCCGGGAGGAACCGTGTGCAGAGAACCAGAGCTCGCGCTGTCGAAGCTCGAATACTGCGAGCGTTGCGGTTGGTAGGAGTGGTATCGTGATGCAAGAGTCGATGGTGCGTACTCGAGCGAGGGGCGGACGTCGGAGGAGTACGACGAGGGCGGGCGGGCCCCGTTCGGGCCAGCCATGTTCGAGGTTGGCCCACTGCCGCTCGTGCTGTTACGACTCGTTGGTCGATCATACTCTCCGGTGAACGCGATGGGTGCACCAAAGGAGTAGTACTGCTGCGATGTAGGATGGTGCGACGATGCGAAAGGCGACCAGTGCGTCGAAGAGGGTCCTCCGGCATAAGTTGACGACGCCAGACTCGCGGCCGTCAGCGGTGCCGAATATGAGGGATAGCCCGGTGCCGTCGAGGGGTGATGGCTGCTGCCTTGTTCAGGTCGACGCATCTGCTGATGCTGGGTCGATGCGGTGCCGGAGTGCGGAGGCGGTGGATCGTACTGGAAAATCGCGCTCGAACTGGCACCAGAAACCGAGACGGGCTCGGTAGGCGAGTAGGGAGTGGGATGACGAGGCTGGTAAAACTGGCTTTGGTGCTGGTATTGTGAGAGCTGCTGAGAAGATGCTGTGTGCTGGCTGGTGGATGCGGACGTATGGTATGGGTGCGCAGTCGATGGCGGCCGATGTTGCGAGTGGTGCGCATGCAGGTGCGAAGTAGGAGTTGACCACGAGTGGTCATCGCCCGGAGACGCACTCAGCGAATCAAGGGCGGGAGATAATCCTGTTGACGCCTCGTTCATCTTGAACGACTCCCCAACGCCAGAAAGACCCGAGAGGCCGACATGCCCCGCTGAGGCACGCCGGTGGCTGTCTCCCTCGTGGAGGGGCAGCGAGAGTGGGAAAGCACCGGAGCCGGAGGATGGCCGCGCTAGGGTCGGCGGTTGGCGCTGCACAGTGTAAGGGTCGAATCGGTTCGAAGTACGTAGGGCCGAGACACGCTGCGGCGAGTTGGGCGGCCCGTCCCGCTGCGACGAAGGACCGGCGTTGCTGAGTTGAAGAGTGGGTAGTCGCGGCGAAATGCGCGAGCCGATCGAATCGGAAGACGGCACCCTCGACAGGCCCTACAATTTATTGAAGAAAAGGCGCATGGCATACCAGCAGCAATCAGTTACAGTTTCGTTGTTGTGCTCGGAAGTGCCCCTCGACGTAAACTCACGTTAGGAGTGTTGCTGCCATGCAAGGACGAGCTTGCGCGAGGCACAGGAGATAGCGGCGCATCGGCGGCCTCGCCCTTGTACCGCAATCGTCCGTCGGCTCCCACTTCTACCAACGGCGGAGCTCGGAAGTGGGATGCCGAAAGGAAGTCTTGATGAATTTCCATGGCGGCGAGCTCGGCGTGCGATGATGGAGTGCGCAGGCGGCCAGAGGTCACATCGTCGATCCGATAGTACCCAATCATGTGCAGACCAGAGAGCGATATTGTCTTCTTAACCAGCCCATCGGTCCTGAAACTGTAGCTTGCCGTCAGACTGCCAACGAGAGCACGCTCCCTGGCTTTGTCGAGTGTCCCGGAGCTTGCTTCGTCACTGACGCTCTTTCGTCGCGCCGACGGAGGTATGAGAACGGGTCGCGTGGACACAGGTGTAGCACTGGATCCCTCCTCGCCTTCACCATCAACAGAAGCGGCGGCTGCGGCCGAGTTTGCCTTCTTGTCCAGTTCGCGATAGATGAGGAAGTTGCCCAGCGTTCGTGATGGGCTCCAGGTCAAACCATCGGTCCACCGTTTGATGCCCGTGTCGTCCTCGTCGAACACGAAGATCGCGCCCGAAGTGATAAGGTCGCGTTTTTCGTTCTCCGACAAGCGTCGCGATATCTGAGTCAGCTGCTGGCGACGACACCCCTCGAAGATGAGGAGCGCATCCAGCGTTGTCTCGATGAAGCCCCGGTACGCTGGCTCCATGGCGTGCCGGTGACGCGAGGTGTAGCGACTACGCCGAAGCTAATGCTCCTCGGACCCAGTGGCGTCGAGGCGACCGAACAGCTGTAAGCATGGTTGCGGAAAACATGCATAGCCAGTGCGGGGAGGAGCGAACGTCAGCTTTGACCGACGTGGACCTTCTTCTAGAGCCTGGGAGCACGAGCTGAACGCACGCGTCAGTCGCCGAGGGGATATGCCGACTATGACGGCCAAAGACTGTGGAGTGGACATTGTTTGTTATCAAGCACGTGCAACAAGCTGTCAGCTTTGGTCTCGTACCCCGACAGATGTGTTCGCGGTCCTGACGATGTTGTAGATTGTGCCTCACCACTTGGGGCGCGTTGGCCGGAAATCGATCTCAGCGCTGCCGCTGGTTGGTGCCCCACAAGGAACTCGGTGACGCCGCTTCGAGCTATTTCGGACTAGCTTCCCGGTCTGCTAATCGCCGCGGCACTGCACGTGGACCTGAAAGGCAGATAGGAATCTGTGATGGGCGAGCATGAGTCAACAAATGATGTACAGCAATCTGGTGTGACTTGGGGCCGTGAGCGCGCGCATCGTCGGAGCCTGTCTTACCCGGGGTAGAGGTGGAGTTTGTCCGATGCGGGATGACCACGATCGAGGACGCGACAATGAATCGCCCTGCGGGCACGGGATCTTCACCGGGAGCTGTCGAGCCTAGCCGGTGCGGACCGACGGAGTCGAAGCACGAGCCGGGTTGAGAGTTCTATGATAAATGACTGAATTCAACCTGACGGATAATCGTCAAACTAGACGCCGGGGTCGAGAAGAACGGCTCAAGCAGAAGGCTGTCGACTGCGCCGCCACACGAGGGGGCGACGGTAGTGCACTCGGTCGTAGCGAGGGAAGCCGACTGATGAAGCCAGTCGATGCAAGAGGGCGGTCGGCGATCGTGAGCTGTGAACGTCCAAGCCGGGGGGTCAAATTAACGAGCTTAGTCCTTCAGAGGTGAAGGGGATTGCTGGGGCCGCACACCAAGGGTCGGAAGGCGCACCGATCAGTACAGGTCGTGTCGGGATGCCCGTGCTCGATTGGAACTGGGAGAGCAGCCGGACCGGGGCCTTGTGAGCGCTCTTCGCAGGTGTGCACGAGGCGTGGACCTCAGCTGGCGTCCTCAACGTTCGACAGGTCGAGGGGGAAGTGATATAGGCGTTCAAGTGTGCGATCAGCAACGCCAAGCCGTTGCAGTGGGCGTGGCTAAGATGCACCGAAGGGGGACGTCGTCGGTTGAAAGGAGGTTGAAGGAGGCCCCGTCAGTCGACAGTCAGGCTGCGCCAATGGTTCCTAGCGCTTTAGCCTGCTCCTGCCTGCTCTAGCTCACCTCTGCGCGCGCCGGCGCGGAGCCGGGCAGGCGTGAATCCGTCGGTCGCTGCTCCCAGGACGCTCGCACGCCGCCGCTGCCGAGCTTTTTCTTATGCGCCGTGTGTGGGTGGGTGGGAGTGGTGCCTGGCGAGCCCCGCGGCCCCGCGGTACCACCGCCTGGTGGACACCCACTGCCAGCGTTCACTTCTCGATCAGTCTCGCAATGCTCTGCGGTCGGCTTCGCCGTACCGTCACCGTCCGGCACGATCGCTCGCGCGTTACGCGTGAATCGCCCCTCTGGCCTCGGGATGCTGCATGCTGCATGCTGCACCTAACGCGAGATTCAAGAGCTGCTAACTCCGACGGCTTCTAGATTTGTTTCAAGGGCACGTAAGCAAGTAATGGTGGCATTCACAACATGGGCACTACCAGGGGGTCAATACTTGGCATTTTTCGTCGTGCCCTTGAAGATGCCCCGTGATCAGGAAAAGATTAAAGACAGGAAAAGCCGAAGAAATTCAGGACTCAGGATCGGCACTGCGGGCGTTCTTGAAGCAAGGTTTCGCGCTTGTTCGTCATCAAGTTCAATGTGGCGAATTCGACGTGGGCTGCTGCCCACACCCGTCACCGCGAAGGCTTCGCTTGTAAACTCGAAATTCAAATCCGTGGTGCATGCGCATCTCGATACGTGCACTCAAAAACTACAAAACACGAAAAGGGTTCACGAGGGTGGCTCAATGTAGGAGTTGGATCTGGCTAGGCTAAACAAGGACAAGTCGCCTGCCACTTAGCACCGCCAGCGTAAGAGTTCCGAGGTGAAACCAATTCGCAAGCAACAGAAAAAGAAAAGGGGACCTTGTCGACCGAGGTGGAGATGGCTTAAAGACCGTGTGCAGCTGGAGGTTGACGCATACACTAAAAGTAAGCTACCTGGTACCATAGGATCAGGGAACATGCTACTCACTGATGTTAAGGGTACCGTGAACCTCCTTTGATCCGAGCAGGTGAGATCGGTCCACTCGGTGACGCAGTGGAGGCTACTGTGTGGAGAGTGTAGACGAGGATCGAATCGTCAGCCCCGTCTCGCCCGTCGTCAAGGGCCGGCGAGCACGATCGAACCATCGATCGATCAAGGGTCAAAGCAAAGACTCACGGGGTACGATCAAATGCAAGCGGTCTTGTGGACCAGGAACAACCTCAGTGACATGCCGTAGGCGCCATTCAACACTCGTCGACGAGTGGATAGGCTGATGGCAAGCCGTGACGCAGTGAGAGACGGTAAGGTCGGAGGCAGTGGCGAGGTGGGAAGCGAGAGATCGCAGTGAGAGGGGAGAGGGGAGAGGTGGTGTGGGGTAAGATGATGGAGGTGGTGTGGTGAAAGATGGACGCGAGACGGGTAAACACGAGACGAGTCAGTCCGACCCTACGCCACACGAACACGATCACAGCTAGGTGGTTACTCACACTTTTGACGGTGGGAGGGATCGAACGACAGACTCTACCACACCACAAAGGCCACCGTTTCGTATCCTCCTGAAAAGGGGGGCGATGTCGGCAAGATTAAGTGGTGCACAAAGTGTAGAGCGCGTCGACGAGGGAAGGAAGGAGGGGGAGGGAGGCTGGGGAAGGCAAATTGGGAGGGGTCAAAGACGAGTGAGGTGAGACGACAACGATAAGACGCGGTAAACGAGAGACGAGGTAAACGAGATGCGAGGTGAGATGGGATAGGGTGGGATCGGGTGAGGGGAGGTCAAGGTCAAGGTGAAGGTGGAATCAAGGTGGGGTGAAACGAGGGTCAGGTGAGGTGAGAGGTGAGGTGAGAGGAGAGGTGAGGGGAGGGGAGAGGAGCGTCGAATGAAGTTGAAATGAGGGGGGATGAAGATGAGAGGTGGAGGTGAGGTGGAGGTGGCGTCGCCACGATCGAGTCAGCATCACCGCTCGAGGCACAAACAAGCTCGCTCGAGTCGCACCAGGCATCAATCAACTCACAGGTAGAGAGGGTGGGAAGGGGGGATGATCGAACGACAGACTCTACCACACCACAAAGGCCACCGTTTCGTATCCTCCTGAAAAGGGGGGCGATGTCGGCAAGATTAAGTGATGCGAGAAGTGCAGAGCGCGTCGACGAGGAGAAAGAAGGAGAAAGAGAGAGAGGCGACGAGCTCGAGGTGGTCGCCGACTTGGGTGCGGGGTGTGCGCTTGGCAGAATGAGTCATCTCATCGATATGACGCCACGCTGTGACTTCAAGCTTTCGATCTTCTCCACCTCTGCCGAGCGCGGCCGAGAGCGGCCGATCGCGCCGAAGATCTGAACGGACAGGCGACCGTGCACCCCACATCGAGGCCAACGATCCACCCCTCGGAAGACCGTCTTCCGAATACCTTGTCGATCAAGCTCGGTCAAGTCTCAGCAAGTAGGTTGAGCTCTAAGAATCACCCCGGAGTTGAGATCGCGGCGATCGATACAGCGGTTGTCGCTCCAGCAGCTTGGTCCGAGTTGGGACGACCCCGATTCGACCTCGATGGCCGCCGCCTTGACCAGACCAAGATTGAGAGCAGAATGATAAATATGGGGTACAGGCTATTTTACGCTACAATTTGAAATATTCCGATCTTCTCCACTGCCGAGCACGGCCGAGAGCGCCGAAGATCTGAACGGACAGGGGACCGTGCACCCCACATCGAGGCCCACGATCCACCCCTCGGAAAGACCGAATACCTTGTCGATCAAGCTCGGTCAAGTCTCAGCAAGTAGGTTGAGCTCCAGGGATCACCCCAGAGTTGAAATCGCCGCGATCGATACAGCGGTTGTCCTCCAGCAGCTTGGTCCGAGTTGGGACGACCCCGAACTCCGAGTCCGCCGCGGAGCTGAGTTGCGGGGCCGGCTTCACGCGAGAGCTCCGACGCAGCAAGTCGAGGCTGTCATGCAAGTAGGGTGGCACCCAAATACAAAATTATATCGAAAGAAGAAAAGTTTTTTTTTACATGTACGTCGAACCATTGTTCATCAGAAAATTGGCGGATTCTCGCTGCCTAGATCGTGGACGCTCAAGCTCCCCACTGCGATCTTCCGAAAGGAGGCCGCCGCCTGGTCATTGACCAGACTAAGATTGAGAGCAAAAATAACGAATATGGGGTACAGGCTATTTTACGGTACAGTTTGAGATATTATGATGCATCTTCTCACACTACTCTGAGCTCGAACGACCTTTTGTTGGACCTGCCCCCGTTTGCTTTTCGGCTCGGAGCGAGCTAGCGGGCAGCGCAACGTTCTCGAACACCCTTGATTCTTCCTGCACCCTGCACCTTGTGCCTTGTGCCTTGCGCCTTGCACCTACACACCTCATACCTCCTCCGATGACGGTCAAACACGGCCACGACTGCCTCGGTTACGCTTTAGAGGTCGTTCCAGACGCCCTTCTCTCTCGGGAGACGAACCTGAGCAGCGCGCTGGTTTCCCTCGTCGGCAAGATCGATGGCAAGTCACTTCCTCAGAGCCCCTTCGCAGCCCATAACTACTCCGGGACGCTTTGCCGATCAAACCCTAGCTGACCTTCTACGCCGTCCATCACTGTGTTCCACTCAGTCGCCATCATCGACGGCGCTACCGCGTTCGCACGTCAGCGCCAAGCCGCGACGGACCGGGCGCAACATAACGAGTCGAAGCGAGGCCGGCTGCTCCTCAATGCGATCATTCGACACCTCGAGGAGATCATTGCAGCAACGGCAAGGCGGATCCAAGTGGTCGTGGTATTTGATCATCCCATCCTCCGTCCCGAGCTCAAGCGGGACACCGTGCTCGATCGCCAAGATCGCCAGCAGCCGCAACAGCCTTCCGATAAGTCGACCCCTGTCACCCACCCCGTCCCCGTCATCACGAACGACACCCTCGCCGCGTGCGTTCACGGACGATCGAGCAAAGAATGGGAGGTCGCTTTTTGCCACGGTGACGAGCCAACCCGAGTCGCCACCTTTGAGGCTTGCTCGGACCAGCGGCCCACGAGGCCGATCCCCTCGTCTCGGCGTCGACCAAGTTTGGCCAGATCTGTGACGTAGCGCTCGAATCCAACCGCGTCGTCCTCGTGAGCGCCGACAGCGACTTTTTCATGCTTCTCGGCGCCGACCAAGCCCGTTATCGGGGCGTGCTATCGGGCAAGGACCAAAACATCAGCTTGGTAGACCTTGCCGTGCTCGACGCTCACCCCGCGGTGTGGAGTTCTCGTCAGCGATTCGTCGCGAGCCTCATCCTCGGGTGCGACTATTTCAGGGGCATCAAAGGGATCCGGCCAGCAGGACTTCAAGATTCGGCTGGGCAGTGGTTGGACGCGGCGACGTGGCAGAGTGGCTGGGAGCGCTGTAAACTCGGACTCTATCGTCGGTGAATCAGTGTTCTGCATTCGCCATTGCGCGGGTCTTCGATAGGGTAGGCCCGTACCTGGCAGTCCAGGGCTGTCCCGCTTCACTATAAGGTTTCGCTTGGATCTCACCGGAATCCCCTTTTGCAAGAACGGGTGGCACTGCGGTCCGCTGCCGGAGACCGCGCTTCTTCGACCTGGGTGCCATGGCAGGCAGTAAGAGAATCCGATCGCCCAGGCGGCACTGCGTAGGCCTTCTGCAATATTGTTGAAGCCCTCTGCCGAGCAGAAATTACCGCTCTGTCGACTTTGAATCCTCAGGGGCGACAGAGCTGGGTTCCCGTCGGTATTTGTGGATTTTCACTGCCGATTTTGGCTTGCTCGTTATCACCCCTTCCTCCAGGAAAACCGAGAGAATCGAGACTCGTGATCGTCAATAATCCTTGAGTGGTCGATGGTTGTGGCATTACTATGGCATTCTCACACGTGCCTAGCTAGTACCGTATCTCTGCGGCGAATCTCGCGGGTCAAGTTGCGTGAGCAAACTTGAAGAGACTTCCAGCCGCTTGGCACCGAAAAGCTCAGAGCGTCGCCGGCCCCTGTCTCGATTCACCTAGCGAAATCTGAAATATGGACATCGAAAACAAGAGGAGATCGAAGCTGGGGGCCTTACTCTCTGCTCTGCGCTACAATCTTGAGAGCTGGCGGTATATCCTCATCGGGAGATTATGGCCAACATGATCAGGGATTCTGCCCCAACGAGATGATGACATCGACGGAGTCGGAGTCGGCACATTGACTGTCGTGTTCCGCGAACAATAGCACCGTTTCCATCGCTACGATCGATCTAACAAAGTTCGTTTGCCCTAGACATTGCTGAGCGCGGCCGACTTCGTCCACTGGCTGGAGTAGGAGTACAAGGTAGGTATCATCAATGAGGCCACGAGCGGACCGGCGCGTGCGGTCGCAGAACCGAGGGCTCGATCGCCACCGAGATACACAGTAGAAAGGCATGTGCACTGGGCCTACTGCCTCAGTAGCTGAGCTGACTCCTAGGCTGGTGGAGACCTCTTTCTTTTCTGGGTCGAAGGGGGGGTATATTCTTCTCTTGCATGGTGCATGTCTGTTCTCTCCTTCGAACATGACACTCTTCAAGCCGGGCTGTGAACCAGTTGCCTCGCAAACGGCCTGCAGCACCGCTGGCATTCTTTTCGCTCCTCCGATCCGTAGCTCCTCGAAGGACTCCGAGCCTGTCTCCTTTTTCTTGCTTTCTACCACTTCGTTCGCTCTCGACCCCGTTTCTACCCGCGCTTCAAACAAGCACTTCGACGGTTTTCCGATTCCTCCAAATCGACCGAGAAGCTCGAGAAACGTGGCCTGCCAATCAAATCAAATCAGTGGCGGCCTAAGCTCGAAGCCTCCCCCTGTGTAGGGCTTAGTACTTTACTTATGCGCGCGTTCGGCTGAGTAGTTGCCCTCCGAAACTTTGGCCTGGAGCCAAGCGGACTAAAATCTGCTTCTATCATGATAAAGCTTGGAATCCGATGGCTAGACTCTGAAGGACGAACCGTCAGAGTCCTTCATGGGTGTGCTACAGCAGCGAGAAAGTGCCAAAATTCACGTTGTGACCCAGGCGTCGCCGGTCGTTGTCTGGCGATTCTTGAAATACTGAGAAGATGGAGGCCAAGGACAGCCTTTACCCTTTTCATTTCCCTTTCTTTCTCACCAACCTGAGTCTTTTTTCCAAGACGGGCACGCCGACATAATGCAGCGGCCCCAGTGGATGTCGAGACGTTGTCGACGCTTGGACCTCCTCTCAGCCATCGGTTTCTTGGCAGCTTCCGACGAGAACTTTCATCATCTCCAATGAGCCAAGTTGTTCAATATAGAACAACTGCGGGGTTTGATCCAGGCTAAATGGTCCATCCATACACACTACCTACCCAGCACGTGACGACTGGTGCAGCAGAACCCGGCATGCATCCCGGCATGGCAAGCGCTGTCCTCACTTGTGGTACTGTTTGAAAGGGTGTTGGTTGAAGAAAAGCCAATGGAGCCCAGTAAACGCGATGTTCTTCGATGCGACGACATCACGATGGACAGGCGGTTGGCAGCCCTCCTCGCATTGGTAGACGCGCAGCAGCGGGCTCGCGTTGCCCTCCACGGTGCCCTTCTTGTTGAGTCTGGCGAGGGTGGGGCAACGAAGGAGAGCCATACCGGTGGTTAGGGTTCAGCCAACATCGACTCGACTCGGGCCCGTTTGAGCATGTACGAACTTCGGAGACTGACCTCGAGCGGCGGCCGTGCTCGTCCCGACAGTCTTGGTCGCTACATAGCGATGAGGTCAAATCTTCGTCGACGTAGTATACAAGCATCTCCGGCCCGACGCGCTTCAACCGCTTGATCTCGTCTTCAAGAGCCCGCACAAACACGTTGGTACGGTAAGTCGCGTGGTTTACGCCACGGCTCGAACCGCCGTCGCCGATGAAGAAAATGAAGAGACGAGGGTCCGCGGACAGTATGTCGTCTCGGAGCATGACTTCCGGTGAGGGCAAGCTTGCGAGATCTCTTTGATTCCGGGTACCGGTGATGGAACGCTCTTGATGCCAAAAGGAATGGGAGAAGAACCCCCGTGCCGGTCAGCGGTGGGTATTCCGCAAAAGCTCTGGACTCCGACTCGATCGATTGGCCACTGCCGGCCGCTGAAAGGTCCCGTCGACTCGATGGACTCACCGACAACGCGCACACCCGTCGCGATCATCACCTGATCGACGACGCGCCGCACAGTCGCTTTGGCGTGGAGCTTTGATTTGTGAACCGCTTCTTGGCGTTCTGGCTCAGAGTGCAGCCACTCGGTCGAAGATGCCGCATCGTTCGACGAGCCAGCGTGCGACGAATCGGCGGCATCGCTGGAGGCAGTTGCAAGGGCGGGAGCAGCGGGAGTACGAGTGGGCGTAGGGGCAGGAGCAGCAGCAGGAGCAGGAGCGAGAGCGGCGTTGGTCTGGAGATCCGACGAGTGCCGCTTGAAGCCGAACTTGAGCTCAGCGCCGAGCTCGGCGCCGATCTTGTGTACGCTCTTGGGTCGAGTGCAGCGCGTGGTCGACGGAGATTGCATAAATGACTTGACTATCCTCCATCGGGTTGCCGTTGCGATCGTAGAGCCGAGTCGATATGGCGAACGGACACTTTGTGCCCGTGTCGATTCCGACGGTGACGACAGAGCGATTGACGGCGGTCTCGAGCTGTCTCGCCAAGTCCTCAAACCCGGGGACGCAGGTCGAAATGGGTGGAAAGTCGACGTAGTCGTCCCACGACTAGCCCGTCGGCGTGAAGTGCGGTGGAGTGAGTGACCACCTGAGGTCAGCAAATTCAGAGATACAAACGAACGATGCGCCTCGTGGGCCTGCGCCAGCGAATTCCTCGTCCGTCGTCTGCGCCTCAACGCGTTGCGCGACCCACGGGATCCAGACTCCATCGAGCCATTGGACGAGAACATGCGCGACTTTTGGTCCTTTCCAGAGCATAATCGCCGTACGTCGAAGCGACATCGTGATGAAATCAGGGGCGAAATCCTGTGGAACGAGGGACGGGTGTCGAGATTCGGTCAGCATAGAGTGCTCGCCTGGTGGTACCTCGGACGCAGTCGCGATTCCACCCGGACATCTCGGGGGCCACTCACCGGAGCAATACCCTGAGCGCAACCACTCAAGATCTTGAGCGAGTGAAGGGCTGGAAGGAGGATATGGGTCGGCAAGAACTTGAGACGACCCCCGACGAGATCGCCGAGGGTGTGTCGATTGGTGAGCTGTTTGTGAGCGGTTGGAGAAATGACCTTGTCGAGGTGTTGGCGGATGATCTGTAGCCCCTCGTCGACGAGTCTTCGGGCGCATTGGTAGACTTCATCAAAGTCTACAGCCTCGCGAAGGTGCTTCTTCAACTCGTCGTAGTAGACACGAAGGTTCCCCTCCAACTTTGGGTCGGTGGCGGCGGAATGGGTCGTGCGGTCATGTAGTAGGGGCATCATGAGCATGCGTTTGATGTTGCGGTCACGGTATCGAGCCTTCGCCGCCTCGAGTTCATAGTCGCCTTGGTCGTCGCTGGCGGCGAAGCACCCAAAGCCTGCCGAGGCGAACGAACGAAGGACCGAAGGAATCGCATCCTTCCATCCAAATAGACCGACAATCATCATGACGACCCGGTCGTCCCACCATTCGGGCGCGTGCACGAAGTGAGGAATCGATGGCCTCTTCTCCTTGGTTTCCACCGTGGCCCGGATGACGTTAGTCCAGGCTTGCGAAGCGAGAGGGAGAAGGGGTGTGTGCGCAGGGCAGGCGGCGTCAGGTCTGGCACCTGTCCACGGGTAACGAAACCGCCTGTGTACTCACGAACGCGAACCCGATGACGTCCTTGCCACTCGAGACGCGACGGAAGAGTTCTTGCTCCTCTTCGTATTTCTGCGGCCCGACTGACGCCTTGTCGGGCAGCGTCAGCGGGTCGTCGAGCCTCGTGCGGCACCTGGATCCCTGGCCCGCACTACCTGCCACGCCGTCCTCGCGCAAGAGGTACACTATCGCCATGATCAAGGTTCGCCAGCGATTCTTGTCGAGTCCAAGTTTCTGCCACTACGCGGGGGTAAGATACCCCAAGCAACGGCCGAGAGCATCGGCGAGAATGCTCTCGACCTCGCGATTCGAGACGGCCAGGAGGCGAAGGACCGGCTGGAAGGCATCCAGGGCCGGCCTGGGACGATTGGGGGTTTCGAAACGGTTGAAGGGCATACCGTTGGAGTGTGGTGGGTGGAGTTTGCCGTTGATGGTCCGGAACCGAGAGATGGGTGGGGCCGGACTGACACGGCGTGCCCTGGCGTGTCCAGCGCGGGCGGAATGTCTCCTGTCTGAAATTGATTTCGGGCATGACGTCAGAAAAAAACGCATCGCGGCCGCGCGGTGGTTCAGATGCGAGCACCGCAGCCAGTGTATAAAGAAGAAATTCCCGACCACGGTCTCCATTCATGGATCGACCTCGATTTACACTATCTACGCTCGGACGAGACGTTCGAATTTCGAGCCGATCACGCGATCCCGCCAGCCAGAGCTGAGACGGTTCCGGCTCAGGAGCGACCCTATGGAACATGTTCAGTGTAGCCGCGTACCGCACGACCCGTGTGAACATTCCTTTTATCAGAAACTGGAAAAAAAAGGGAAAAATATATACACCACTGATAGTACTGAACAGCACATTGGAAACCATCTACCAACTTGAGGCGCGAATGCAGTGAGCACAAGCTTCAAAGAAAGCACATACGAAATTATCGAAGTATAGCGAGACACGCCCCAAGCCCTTCCGACAGGACGCATCGACCTTCCGTCTCGCGAGTCAACTCATCCATCGATCTGCATCGGTACGATCCCGTCGTCGCGCGAACCGGAATCGCTGACCGAAGCCAAGTGACACTCGACATCCAGGCACTCATCGTGCTCGGAGCTTGTTCGGTCCCGCGTTGCCGACGGTGCGCTCGCTCCAACCTCTTGAACCGTCGTCCTGGCCATGGCTCTTCGGACTCGAAGTGATTCTTGCTTCAACTCGCCTGGCATCGTTGGTTCCCTCACCATTTGCTCAAGCGTACCCGTCACCGTCGACATGCCGTAGATTGTACCGCCAGGGGTCTTGCCGCTGCCGCCATCGCCGCCGCTGCTGCCCGAGTCCGATTGCTTTGAGAACAGCGCCAGTACTTCGGCGGCGGTGGTCGCCTTCTGCCTTTTTTTTTTTGGCTCGGCGCTCTTGGATTTGTGCTGACAATCTACTTGGCTGTCCTTGAAATCGGGCTCGACGAGGTGGTAATCGGGCGCTTTGACGGTACCTTGAACGGCGAGCTTCCGCTTAGACGCCATGCGGGCCGGCTGCTCGGCCTGAAGTCGACGAGCCTTGGCGAGATGGCGTCGGAGATTGAGGTCTTGGATGCTCGAGAGGGGCAGAAGGGGAGGCAAAGGTCTGACAGAGGAGACCCCGGGGAGCTGGATGAGGGGAGGGTTGCGTTGGATCGGCGGGTAGGCCGTGTTGGGGACTTTTGAAGGATCTCTGTGTGGGGTGCCTTCGAACCGCACCCTGGTCCCCTTTGCGACTGTGGTGATGGACGCCTTGGTCGGTTTTGCGAACGTCTCGTCCTTGTAGCGATGCATCAGGTCTTGGATGGGATCGATCTTGGCGCAGAGCGACTTGATGTCCTCGAGTCGATCAGCC
Organism: Microbotryum silenes-acaulis; assembly: GCA_003665825.1. Lineage (NCBI taxonomy): Eukaryota > Fungi > Basidiomycota > Microbotryomycetes > Microbotryales > Microbotryaceae > Microbotryum > Microbotryum silenes-acaulis. The sequence goes on from QPFY01000002.1 coordinate 1,580,310, forward strand.
GTCGGCGCCGCCTCCGAGTCGACGTTCCTCTGGACCAGCTGCAGCGCATCTACGGCGCGCTCCCAGCCACTCTGCCACGTCGCCGCGTCCAACCACTGCCCAGCCGAATCTTGAAGTCCTGCTGGCCGGATCCCTTTGATGCCCCTGAAATAGTCGCACCCGAGGATGAGGCTCGCGACGAATCGCTGACGAGAACTCCACACCGCGGGGTGAGCGTCGAGCACGGCAAGGTCTACCAAGCTGATGTTTTGGTCCTTGCCCGATAGCACGCCCCGATAACGGGCTTGGTCGGCGCCGAGAAGCATTAAAAAGTCGCTGTCGGCGCTCACGAGGACGACGCGGTTGGATTCGAGCGCTACGTCACAGATCTGGCCAAACTTGGTCGACGCCGAGACGAGGGGATCGGCCTCGTGGGCCGCTGGTCCGAGCAAGCCTCAAAGGTGGCGACTCGGGTTGGCTCGTCACCGTGGCAAAAAGCGACCTCCCATTCTTTGCTCGATCGTCCGTGAACGCACGCGGCGAGGGTGTCGTTCGTGATGACGGGGACGGGGTGGGTGACAGGGGTCGACTTATCGGAAGGCTGTTGCGGCTGCTGGCGATCTTGGCGATCGAGCACGGTGTCCCGCTTGAGCTCGGGACGGAGGATGGGATGATCAAATACCACGACCACTTGGATCCGCCTTGCCGTTGCTGCAATGATCTCCTCGAGGTGTCGAATGATCGCATTGAGGAGCAGCCGGCCTCGCTTCGACTCGTTATGTTGCGCCCGGTCCGTCGCGGCTTGGCGCTGACGTGCGAACGCGGTAGCGCCGTCGATGATGGCGACTGAGTGGAACACAGTGATGGACGGCGTAGAAGGTCAGCTAGGGTTTGATCGGCAAAGCGTCCCGGAGTAGTTATGGGCTGCGAAGGGGCTCTGAGGAAGTGACTTGCCATCGATCTTGCCGACGAGGGAAACCAGCGCGCTGCTCAGGTTCGTCTCCCGAGAGAGAAGGGCGTCTGGAACGACCTCTAAAGCGTAACCGAGGCAGTCGTGGCCGTGTTTGACCGTCATCGGAGGAGGTATGAGGTGTGTAGGTGCAAGGCGCAAGGCACAAGGCACAAGGTGCAGGGTGCAGGAAGAATCAAGGGTGTTCGAGAACGTTGCGCTGCCCGCTAGCTCGCTCCGAGCCGAAAAGCAAACGGGGGCAGGTCCAACAAAAGGTCGTTCGAGCTCAGAGTAGTGTGAGAAGATGCATCATAATATCTCAAACTGTACCGTAAAATAGCCTGTACCCCATATTCGTTATTTTTGCTCTCAATCTTAGTCTGGTCAATGACCAGGCGGCGGCCTCCTTTCGGAAGATCGCAGTGGGGAGCTTGAGCGTCCACGATCTAGGCAGCGAGAATCCGCCAATTTTCTGATGAACAATGGTTCGACGTACATGTAAAAAAAAACTTTTCTTCTTTCGATATAATTTTGTATTTGGGTGCCACCCTACTTGCATGACAGCCTCGACTTGCTGCGTCGGAGCTCTCGCGTGAAGCCGGCCCCGCAACTCAGCTCCGCGGCGGACTCGGAGTTCGGGGTCGTCCCAACTCGGACCAAGCTGCTGGAGGACAACCGCTGTATCGATCGCGGCGATTTCAACTCTGGGGTGATCCCTGGAGCTCAACCTACTTGCTGAGACTTGACCGAGCTTGATCGACAAGGTATTCGGTCTTTCCGAGGGGTGGATCGTGGGCCTCGATGTGGGGTGCACGGTCCCCTGTCCGTTCAGATCTTCGGCGCTCTCGGCCGTGCTCGGCAGTGGAGAAGATCGGAATATTTCAAATTGTAGCGTAAAATAGCCTGTACCCCATATTTATCATTCTGCTCTCAATCTTGGTCTGGTCAAGGCGGCGGCCATCGAGGTCGAATCGGGGTCGTCCCAACTCGGACCAAGCTGCTGGAGCGACAACCGCTGTATCGATCGCCGCGATCTCAACTCCGGGGTGATTCTTAGAGCTCAACCTACTTGCTGAGACTTGACCGAGCTTGATCGACAAGGTATTCGGAAGACGGTCTTCCGAGGGGTGGATCGTTGGCCTCGATGTGGGGTGCACGGTCGCCTGTCCGTTCAGATCTTCGGCGCGATCGGCCGCTCTCGGCCGCGCTCGGCAGAGGTGGAGAAGATCGAAAGCTTGAAGTCACAGCGTGGCGTCATATCGATGAGATGACTCATTCTGCCAAGCGCACACCCCGCACCCAAGTCGGCGACCACCTCGAGCTCGTCGCCTCTCTCTCTTTCTCCTTCTTTCTCCTCGTCGACGCGCTCTGCACTTCTCGCATCACTTAATCTTGCCGACATCGCCCCCCTTTTCAGGAGGATACGAAACGGTGGCCTTTGTGGTGTGGTAGAGTCTGTCGTTCGATCATCCCCCCTTCCCACCCTCTCTACCTGTGAGTTGATTGATGCCTGGTGCGACTCGAGCGAGCTTGTTTGTGCCTCGAGCGGTGATGCTGACTCGATCGTGGCGACGCCACCTCCACCTCACCTCCACCTCTCATCTTCATCCCCCCTCATTTCAACTTCATTCGACGCTCCTCTCCCCTCCCCTCACCTCTCCTCTCACCTCACCTCTCACCTCACCTGACCCTCGTTTCACCCCACCTTGATTCCACCTTCACCTTGACCTTGACCTCCCCTCACCCGATCCCACCCTATCCCATCTCACCTCGCATCTCGTTTACCTCGTCTCTCGTTTACCGCGTCTTATCGTTGTCGTCTCACCTCACTCGTCTTTGACCCCTCCCAATTTGCCTTCCCCAGCCTCCCTCCCCCTCCTTCCTTCCCTCGTCGACGCGCTCTACACTTTGTGCACCACTTAATCTTGCCGACATCGCCCCCCTTTTCAGGAGGATACGAAACGGTGGCCTTTGTGGTGTGGTAGAGTCTGTCGTTCGATCCCTCCCACCGTCAAAAGTGTGAGTAACCACCTAGCTGTGATCGTGTTCGTGTGGCGTAGGGTCGGACTGACTCGTCTCGTGTTTACCCGTCTCGCGTCCATCTTTCACCACACCACCTCCATCATCTTACCCCACACCACCTCTCCCCTCTCCCCTCTCACTGCGATCTCTCGCTTCCCACCTCGCCACTGCCTCCGACCTTACCGTCTCTCACTGCGTCACGGCTTGCCATCAGCCTATCCACTCGTCGACGAGTGTTGAATGGCGCCTACGGCATGTCACTGAGGTTGTTCCTGGTCCACAAGACCGCTTGCATTTGATCGTACCCCGTGAGTCTTTGCTTTGACCCTTGATCGATCGATGGTTCGATCGTGCTCGCCGGCCCTTGACGACGGGCGAGACGGGGCTGACGATTCGATCCTCGTCTACACTCTCCACACAGTAGCCTCCACTGCGTCACCGAGTGGACCGATCTCACCTGCTCGGATCAAAGGAGGTTCACGGTACCCTTAACATCAGTGAGTAGCATGTTCCCTGATCCTATGGTACCAGGTAGCTTACTTTTAGTGTATGCGTCAACCTCCAGCTGCACACGGTCTTTAAGCCATCTCCACCTCGGTCGACAAGGTCCCCTTTTCTTTTTCTGTTGCTTGCGAATTGGTTTCACCTCGGAACTCTTACGCTGGCGGTGCTAAGTGGCAGGCGACTTGTCCTTGTTTAGCCTAGCCAGATCCAACTCCTACATTGAGCCACCCTCGTGAACCCTTTTCGTGTTTTGTAGTTTTTGAGTGCACGTATCGAGATGCGCATGCACCACGGATTGAAATTCGAGCTTTGGCACTTCATGGACGACTCGTGATCTGAAAAACTGGTGCAGTCCACATTGGAGCTGGGAAATATGAACGACCTCGGCCTCAGTGTGGATCGCTGCAACCCACCGTTCGTGCGAAAAGGTTGCCCAAATCTGCAGCGTGAATGCGCGGTCGGGCTTCCTCTTGCTTTCTCCAGCTTTCTCGGGCACGGCTCCGTCACCGTAGTGCTGGGCCGCGCGGAAAGGGATTTTGCTCTTTCACACCAGAAGACGAGCAACACGCTAACCGCATACGCTATCGACGTTGCCCCTGCCGTCGCAGTGAACCGGTCTCTACGTACTTGTCACCATGTCGTCCTCATCCAAGGCTTACGAGATCGTCGTCTGGGGCGCAACCGGGTTCACCGGCCAGCTCGTGGCTCAGTACCTCTCTACTTCCCCGACCGCGGAGGGCCTTAGATGGGCCGTGGCAGGTCGCTCCAAGGCCAAGCTCGAGCAACGCATGCAAGAGGTGGGCGTCGATGTACCTGTCATCATCGCTGATGCTGGGGATGCCGGGAGTCTCGATGACCTCTGCAAGCAGACTCTCTGCATCATTTCGCTGGTGAGTGCGAGACTGTGATCTGGTCGTGCTCGATGACGATGCACGCCAGCGAGGCACCTGGCGTGCACTCCGGCTTCTGACACACAATCCCAATCCTTCACAAACGACAGGTCGGGCCTTACGCCCGATACGGTGAACCGCTTGTCAAGGCATGCGCCGAGAATGGCGTTCACTACGTCGACCTGACCGGGGAAGCTCCTTTCGTTGCACGAATGGTCAAAAATCACGGTCGAGCAGCCGTCTCGACCAAAGCCATCATCATCCATGCGTGCGGTTACGACTCGGTCCCTTCGGATCTATGCGCCTACTTGGCTGCACAACGACTCAAGGCCGCGGGTGCCGAGGTTGGTCCCGTTCGAGGGATCGCCAGTTTCAAAGGTGGCATGTCGGGGGGCACGTTTGCGTCCATGTTGGATATCATCAAGGCCCCAAAGGAGGACAAGAAGATTGCGATGAACCCGTATGGTCTATCGCCCATTCAGGGTCAACACAAGCCTGGAGCCGTCATCGCAAAGAGTACTACTCTCAACGGCCGTCGCCACTGGGGCGCTTTCTGGATCATGGTGAGTCCAATCCAGTTGCTATCGACTTGTGTGTGTTGTTGAGATAGTAATTGTCAATTTCGACGCCACAGGGTCCCTTCAACTCTGCCATCGTTCGTCGTTCATGGGGAATTTTCCAAGGCGCCTCGGACTCATCCTCTCGCGTGTTCTCGTACGGGTCCAACTTCTCCTACGACGAATGGATGGGCGTAGCCAACCCCCTTTTGGGTCTCCTCGTCTCGCTCACTCTCTTTGTTGTCTTCGGGATCCTCATCTTCGTCCCTCCGATCCGCTGGTTGGCCGAAAAATACGGTCCTCAGTCCGGCGATGGTCCGAGTGAGAAGATGCAAAAAACAGGTTGGTTCAAGTTGTTGACGATCGCCAAGTCGACAGACGGGAAGCAAGAGGTGGCAGTGACGATGAAGGGTAAAGGCGATCCGGGGTATGCGGCGACGTCAAAGATGATTTCGGGTGAGGACTCGGAGGCTCTCTCGGGCATTGCTTTGAGTTCGGATCAGGAGCCGGCTCTGATGGCGAGATGGTTTAATCTCTCGCAGAATGCGCGCTGGCGATCGTCAAGGACTATGAACGATTACCTCCTATGGCACGACATGGGGGGATCCTGACCCCTGCCACTGCTCTCGGTCCCGTCTTGATTGAAAGGCTCGAAAAGACGGGCTACTTTTCGTTCACCACTTCTTCCGAGGGCAAGAGGATCGAGTAAAGAATATGCTGAATGGTCTGACATTGAATGTAATGATAAACGGGGTAGCTATAACAACATGCGTTTGGCCGGGTGAAGGAAAATCTGTGTCAGGGTCAGGCAGGATGAGTAGAGGTCAGCTATCGAGCACTCGGAACCTCCCCGCCCCCCCCCCCCTGAAAGCCCTAAGCGCCCAAACAACAAGAAAGCAAAATCCCACGATCCAGTCCAGAGAGTTCAGGGTTGCATGTGTTAACGATGCGGTTTTGTATCGTCGACAGAGTATGTATTAAGACAGGGATAACTAATAAAAGCACCGGTAGAAGGGAAAAGGAAGCTCGAAAGCAACCGCTTTCTCCTTCTCCGGAACCTTGTTGCTCATCATGCTTGGATTGGAAGAGTGGGACATTGCTTTGTTGTTGTTTGGGGTATGGGCTCCGGGGGTTGGGGCTGAAGTGTGTGGGAGGGGTAGTGTGTGGACGGGGTCGAGGGGAGGGAGGAAAAACGAAGCGTGCACCCGAGGGGTGCGTGGGTGTGCATGATGGTGAGAGTGACTTACGGCTCGATAAATACGATCGTAATGATGGTGGTAGTTATTGTAAATTCATGGTTGTCGTCAACGTCGTCCGTGAGGTCGGACGTGTGAGCGGGAAGAGGAGAAAAGACGAGTCGCGAGCGCAGCGTAAAGTCGATCAGCCGTTCCACGCTCTTCCACGCTTGACTCTGCAGGACTTGGCTTGACTTCGCAGCCGAGCGCCTCGACCGGCTCAGGATTTCACTCGTCCCGACCGGTTTCAGTCAAGCTCATCGTCCGGTGTCGGTCGAACCACTACCTCATCAGTTGAGCCGCACTTCGGCGAGTGTATGCCCCCCACTTTGCACCGTTTCCTCCTCCGCACCATGTCATCTTCCTCCATCTCCCAGGGTACCACCCGACCGAGCAAGAGCACGGGCATGGGCATGGGCATGGGCATGGGCATGGGCACGGGCACGAGCAGCCGGTTCAACCGCGAAGTAGCGCCCCCTATCCATCGAGGCATGACCGAGTTGGACCGCTCGCGATTCTCGACCCGGTTACACTTCGTCGCGGCCAAGATCCCCGCGAATGAGACGGGCAGGTTTAGGGATGGCGTTGCAAAGTCGTATGTGACCCGATCAACTCGGCGGCTCTCACTCTCGGGAAAGGCACGGACTGATCAAGTCAGCTCCCGGTCCCTCACTTGTGGGGCTATCAACAGCTCCCTCATTAGGATTCCAAGACTTCCAGCAGTGGTCAATGATCCCGACACGCAGACGCATCGACGGGTCATCCTCCAACTTCCGAGAGAAGGTAAGGCTCGAGAAGGTTTCTTACGAGACTCTTCCTACGCGAGATGATGTTTACCCTGTCAGCCGTCACTCAAAGTCGTAGGAATGAGATCGTACGATGGCACTCACAAACTTTGACTTCTCTACCACACGCTTGACTTCCACAGAAATCACAAAGGACTCCCCACTTCAACGAGCGCTCGATGAACTCGAGGGCTCGTGGGTCGACCACGACATCACGTTAGACTACGAGTATTGGTCCGCAGGTGAGCGAGGTGGTCAATCATGAGAAGCAACGTCACGAAACTCGTGTTTTGAGATGAGTTCATTGTGCTACAGACCAAATCCTTCAGTCGATCCTGCCCGAAAATTTGCTCGATGAATCGCCAACGTCGTTCACCCAAGTCGGTCATATTGGTGGGATGGGTCCCTCAACTTCAGCTATTGAGTATGCTATACCTTATTGAAGCTCATACTTTCTCTCAGCCCACCTCAATCTCCGAGACGAGTATCTGCCGCATCGCCATTTGATCGGTCAGATCATCCTCGATGTAAGTTCCCATCACGCCCGACAAACGACGAGTCGAGTTCGACCACCGCGTATGCTGACGCTGCTCACTCCTACAGAAAAATAAGGCGGTGCGTACGGTTGTCAATAAGCTCGACACGATCGACAACGAGTTCCGCAACTTTGCCATGGAGGTCCTCGCCGGTCCCGCCGAATTCGTCGTCACGACCTCGGAGAGCGGCTGCACCTTCACATTCGACTTTTCACAAGTCTACTGGAACTCGAGGTTGCAGATGGAGCATCTGAGATTAGTGGAGAGCTTTGATCCCACGGATGTCCTTGTTGATGCGTTCGCTGGGGTCGGACCGTTCGCGATCCCGGCGGGCAAGAAGGGGTGCGGTGTTTCGGCGAGCGACCTGAACCCTGCTAGTGCGAGTGCGTTGAAGGAGAATGCAACGGCCAATAAGGTGAGTCCTGCGAGATTTTGTCTTAAAGTCGTGAGCTGACTCGCAGGTTGATGTGCCCCGTACCCAGGTCGACCATATTGTCCGAACGGGTAACGCCGACGGGAGGGATTGGATCCGCCAATCCGTTCTCAACATTTGGAATACACCCTTCCCAGCGTATACACCAGCCTTATCCGCCAAATCCCGAGGCAAACTAGCTCGTCGTGCCAACGACCCCAAGGCTTCTCGATCTACCACCTCTTCTCCCCAAAAGCCAAACTCAGTAGCCCCTGTCGACCTTGGGCCACCTCGACGATTAGTCGATCATTTCGTGATGAACCTTCCTGAGTTGGCGATCACAATGCTGGACGCTTACAAAGGTTTGTATCACGAACTGTACAAGATGCCTGGGGCGAGGCAAGCGATTGAGGAGAGGGGTGAGGAGGGGTTGCCGATGGTGCATTGCTATTGCTTCACCAAGGATATGGACGACCAAGAAGGAGACATCTTGGCAGTGAGTATACCTTAATCGGTCATGCTATGTCGTGCTTTGTTTAAAACTCGATTTGATATTCTTTTCCTTTGGACATCTGACCAGCGAGCGTCCCAAGCGCTCGGGATGCCGGTGACGAAGGAAGCGAGAGACTACAAGTTGAGGTTCGTGAGGGACGTTGCACCCAAGAAGGAGATGTATTGTTTGGAGTTTAGGTTATCCAAGGAGATGGTGGAATGAAACACGTGGGGCTGTCGCCAACTCGGCGTTTCTGGGTGTTGGCATGTTGATCCAAACGGACCCAGCAGTTGGTGGCGCGCCCATACCTGCCCATACACGGAAGTTCGGCAGGAGCCCTTTATGCCAGTTTTCGCCCGCGCCAAATCGCGTTCAGGATGAGTGCTGGCAGCTTTGGAGAGGTCTCCCAGTCCTGCACTGGTGTGCCTGGGCTTGGCGTGGTATTCGACTCATGGACCCAAGGCACCATCGATCAAAGCGACCATTGATCTCCAACATCTACCCCATCATGTTTCGATGTTCTGAACCCATTTGATGGGGGGTACCCACCCTACCCTATGCTTCAAGCAAGTACGCCGGCGCCTCACTCCTGACTCTTGCGGCCCCCACCCCCACTCGATGCGAAACCGGCCGAGATCGCGGATCGAGCCGTCTTCGCTGGGAGACGAGTACGTTCTATGTCGCCCTTGCATACGTGTGATGCTATTGCACATTGTGATGCTGTTGCACACTGTGATGCTATTGCACACCTATGCACCATCGCGCACGCTCGGATCGAATCGACCCTCCGTGACCAGCTTCGTTGCGAAACCTCCACCGCCGAGTCCAAACGAGGTCGAACAGTCATGCATGCCATATTTTTTATATTGTACATCAGGTCATTTCTTGACCTTATTTGAATACTGGGTGGTTCATTTGGGAAGCCTGGTGAGGCCTACAGTGGCGCTGACCAATCCGCTGTGCGCGCAAGCCTGGGGGTTTTTGGGGGCTTTTTTTTGTCCAGTTTAACCAAGAAAGCCGGTCTCTTGGATATTACTAATCCAGTCATAAATCCCAGCTAATCTTCTTTCCAAGACAGAATCTAACAGACTTCAGATCCGCTGGACCACCATATTATCTACCATCTACCATGTATCAAAATATCGATTCTCATATTGCAGCTTCGCTAGAACTAGGACTGATGCCCACACCCCCACCCCCCATCTCTCAGACGTGCCACGTTTTAAGTTTTAAGTCATAAATTCCAGCTAGTCTTATTCAAAGACAGAATCTAACAAACGCTAGATCCGCTGGACCACCATAACATGTGTCATCATACACCCATATTGTATACGGGCCATTGCCTCGCTGGGATTATGACTGATGCCCCCACGGGTGGCAGACGCAACTGGCGCGCTTGTCTCCTTTTTTTGTCCATTATTTTGGCGTAGATTTTTGATGGGCGACGGGCACGGGATTTAACCCACATGGTGCCACCATCTCCGCCCCAGTCCGCCCCTTACCTCCCCTCACCGGCCTGACCCGCTGGGCCTGGCGCACTCCATCGCGACTGTCGCGCCTCCCTTTCAGCCGAGCTAGGAAAGCGTCCTTGTCGACGAACTTGCTGCTGCCCTGCGGGGTGAAGCAAGACGACGAAAAGGAACCCATTCACGGCCTCGTACACCACCCTCTCCATCGAGCGCCATGTTACATTCGAGCGCCGATCCCCCTGCACCTGCTGGCTCAGCTGAGGTGATGATCCCCCGCTTACCTCCACCCCAGTTCGAGCCTCGCGCGGAGGGGCAGCCTCGACTGACCTTGTTCACGGGCACCACGGGCGAGTTCGAAGCGCTCAATCGGGCCTTCAAGCGACCACGGCATGTCCAGTCGGAACCCGTACCCTCGCCATCGCTCGAGACGGCTGGAGCCGATTCGAATCAAGGATGCGCGGCGACGGTAGATCAGCAGCAAACATCGGCAACGGCGGCAAGTGAAAGCGCGGGTGCGAAGCGACCCCGGCTCAGCTTATCGACCCCGTCACAGACCTCGTGTACACCCATCGTTCGACAACTTACACCCGGGGACCAGGACCAAAGTGCCCAACCCCTCCGATCCCAGGGCGCTGCCTTGGTGAAGGAGGTCCTGACTCGGATCGTGCTTTTCCGACCGGGAAACACAGAGCGCCGAGCGAGGTGGGGCGGCGACCCGAGGTTCTGGGACGAGTATAGCGCGATCGAGTGTGCACTCGTCACGTTCACTAACGACAAAGCCGCACACGCTGTGTTTTCTCCCACCCTCTTGGTTGAGTTCAAAAAGACTCTCATGGGCCAAATGAGGCTCGCGTGCGTCAATTCTTCTCTGATCTCAAATTGGCGGGATCTTGTTTCGCCGGTTCTCCAGTGGTTGAGCTGATACGCGAGCTTTTCTGCCTCTGTGTACCCATAGACAAGCAATACCCTTCTCCTGGCAGCAATTCGAAACCGCGATGAAGCGCGTGCAATCCTTGATCAATCACCTCCGAGTGCTTTACTGCTCGACATGCCTGTGTCAAGCTCTGCCCCTGGTCGTCGAGTCGCAATGGATCGACATCGTCCGTGCACCGTCGAACCCCCATTCGACAAGTCCGCAGAATTTTCCTCCTCCGACCCATGATTCGCCTCCGCTTCCATCCACGGCCCATTCTACAACGTCTCGCGCGACACCAGAGTCGGCGCCGGGGAACCAAGACTGTTCGCGATTTAGACCTTCGCCTCCCACATCGAGCTTGCTTGATACCGAACAGCCTTCCACCTCAGCAGTCAGCTCTCCGACACATTCTTTGGGCCAGAATTTACCTGCGATTGCGCCATCGAGCGTCATACTCCCTCCACGACATCGATCTCGGCTTGGAATTCCGGGATCCGCCGCTTCCCAGGGACCATCGCCTCCACCGACCAGCACCACTTCACAAAGCTCAAAGCAGGGCTTGAACTCGAACCCTTCGCTAGGCGTCTCGTCTGGGATCGTGTACGGGACTAGTGCAAGCTGGAACGCGTCGCCGTTCCTCTCGAACAGCGCCAGGGAACCTCCCACCCAGGGATCACCGCTCAATCGCTCCCCGCCCCGATTCCAGTCCCAATTTGGACCTTCGCCCTCGTCCCTTCCTCCTCGCAGCTCTCATATACAAGAATCTTCACATTGGAGTCAACCTCGACAGATACCCCAATCTCGGCCCGGCCCCGTACATCCGCATCCCCAAGGGCTATCAACGACGCACCGATCCCCTCCTCTCGGTGGCTCGGCCGGCCCATTCCCCCCTCAACAACTTCAGATGCCGATCGAGGCCGAGTTGGAAAGAATCTACCAGATGGGAATATCGGCGGGTCGACGTTATGAGCATGAAAAAGTACATGGCAAGGAACGAGCCAGAGCGGAAGCGGAGACACCCTCTCAAGCCTCGGCTCCGCCCCGACTATCCCAGGACTTTGCCCAAGCGCTGGCGCAACCGCAAGCGTCAATGCAGGCGACGGAAAAGACGCAAAGCGTGGAAAAGGTCCAGATGCAAGCTTCAATTCGAGCACCCGTCCCTCAAGTAGCTCCTCCGCCGAACGGTTCCGGCCACGGGCAAATGCAGTCGCCCGCGCCGATTTATGTAGCCTATCGAGGGAGGCTACCGCAGAACCCCGGACCCAACATGCCGCAGATGATTAATTCGAGGCCGATGCATTTTAGCGCAGATTTTTCGCCGACTCTACCACATGAGCAGCTTGTCGGTGTCCCCGATCGAGTTCCTTCACCGACCGAACAGTTCCGCGCATCCCTGCATCGACCTCCCGCTTTCATCGAGGGCACCGAAGGCCTGCCGGAACATTTCGGCCCCGTCTATGTGCTCCTCAACTTGGCCACCACGCCCGACGTTGCGAAAGGTGTCCTCGGCTTCCTATTGGACACTCTTCCCATTTCGACTGCTTTGGACGTCATTGTCACGCGGCTGCGCGAAAGTGCACGTCGGTTCATCACGCGACCCCCGAAAGATCATCATCAGCTCCTTATGCGCGTGGTGCCGTTTTACAATGCGTTCGCCGAGCACACAGCCGAACAGCTCAAGTTGGGCCGGATGAGCCTCCAAGCCTTCAACGAAGGTACTCTGCGCGTGGATCAGACCGAGCAGGCCAAGGTGATGGGCGGCTTTGAGCAGGCTAAGTACGCCGACAGGGTGTGTGAGATTTTGGCGAGAGCGATCGATACGTGGCATGCGCATGTCACCAAGATTCTCGGCCCGACGCCCCTTCCCGCGCCTCCTCGTTCCCGTTCGCAGAGTGGTGAAGGGCAAGGAGTCCAGCTTCTTCAGAACGGTCAAGCGGGTGTTATGCCGTCAATTAGTCATCCGACGCGTCTGTCATCATCACTCGGAGCGTCGAGCGTACGCCCCGCCGGGAATGATAGTGGGGCACCGTTAGATCGTGCGATCAAACCCACCCACCGAGCGTCGGGCAGCGAGTCAAACGTGGCCGTTCAGCAAAACCCTCATCCGTCAAACAATACAGAAGCTGCGCCAAGGAGAGTGTCTGGTCTCTCACCCGTTCCTGCAGAGAAGAACCTTGCCGTGGCACCTCAGTTGAGGCCGTCGTCCCGTCTGAGCCCTCCACCTCAGCCTGTGCAACCACCACCGACGGCGCGAGACAGGCTTCGAGCCAAACGCGACAAACTCGTCCCTGCACTCGAAAAGGTGATTCAAGCGGTGGAGTCGTTCCAAACGCAGTCCTCAGCGCACGAAGACTATGCGGCACTCGTTCAACGCTTCGAGAAGGCCAAAATCGAGCGCGAACGACAAAAAAGCGCCGCCTCCGCCGCTTCTACCTCCCCTACTTCTTAAGATTCCCCCTTGACCATCCCCTTCCGCTCTCTCTCTCTCTCTCTCTCTCTCTCTCTCTCTCTTCGTTTTGCTGCTTGGCTCGAACCGTAGTCATCCTTTGTTGTTAGATTATGCATGCCGTACCTTTGTTTCACGTCTTCGCGAACCGTACGTAGGCCCGGATCGATCGGGCCCGGCACGACGACGCGCGTCAGGCGCTCAGATCCCCGGCGCGTCGACCTGCCTCCTGTCTGACTTACCCCTGAGTATAGTAGCGGTCAGTTCACTGTTCTGTATGTTTGGGCCGGCTGGAGCGCTTCCCCCTTTTGCATCAACCCACCTCGCCGACACGACCTCTTCACGACATCACACGACCATCACGACCCGGCCCATTCGCCTACGAGAATCTCGACAACGCCTCTTCTGCGCCGCGCGCTCCTTGCCCAACCCTTCTCCTATCTGGTTCAACGTCTCTCGCCGTCGAGTTCACTCAACATCCCCCCTCATCGACCCTCGATCGACGTGTTGTTTGACGATCGGACGCGAAGTTTGGCATGGCTGCGTTCGGATCCAAGGTGATCATGGGCTCTGATACCCGGTACAACGATGCCAATACTATCCTCTTTGTCACACTCGGTTGTACGATCGCTTCGTAAGTCGAGTTGAAAACGGTTGAGCGGTACAAGCCGCACTTTGGCGACTGATACTCTTGTTGCGTACTCGCTCTCCACCCGCCCCAACTGTCCAGTCTCTTGTGCTCCATCTATAGCACTCTACGTACCCTCCTCCCCTTATTGGGTCCTCACCCGCTTGAACGACGCACGACGGGCTCCTCGGTCGGCCCCTACGACGCACCTCCTTCGGTCCAAGAGGAAAAGCGCGTAAGTATACTGCATGTTTTTGACCTTCAAGCCACGGTTTATTGACGTAACAAAACGACCTTTCCTACACCAGCCGAGGTTGAAGTCGGCGCAGCGGTTCACAACCTATCTTGCCGGGTTGGACATCATCGCTGTCTCAGTCTTGGTGTGGGAGGTGCGTCCTGTTCCCTTTTTAGCAGTCGGTAACACTTGAATCTAACCGATTTCACATTGTCACAGACCGCTGTGGCCTCGTCTGCTGGCTCTGCGATCGGATCGAGTCGAGCCGGGGCGGCCAGGTTGACGCTTGCTTGCGCAGCTCGGCCTACTTTGCTCGTGGTGGTCGCTGTTCTCTCCTACGCCAATGTCGTCTTGGGTTGGCTTCTTTCTCTCGAGTTCAGTAATTTTGACGAAGAGCTGACTCATGACTCGATCTCAACTCCCAGGACGATCGATCTCGCTCGGCCGTGTCGACTGGGTCGTCTGGTTGCCGGCGCTCTTTCTGGTGGGACTTGGGACCGGCCTTGCAGGTGCTATTTCGCGAGCTGCTCCTAAAGTATGGATCGGACTGGTCGCTTGGATTGGGCTGTTTGCTCTCATTGGTGCGTGGGCCGAACTGACCTGGCCGCGCAGATGTTTCATCAGTGAAAGCGTACTCATCGACCCCTCACCCTGTTGCGCAGTGACCATATGCTTCGGACGTATCCTCGTGGCCATCTTACGCGTTCGCAAGGAAAGTGAGCGTGAACGCAAACGCGACACCTCTCACTGGGCTCTCGAACAAGAGCGTGTCATCCGTAGTAGCAACGGTACACGTGATTCGCGCCACTCGCGCCATTCCTACTTCAACCGGCCTCTGGGTAGCCCCTATCTTCCACCGATCCACACCAACTTCTCTGGTCTGTCTACGTCATTTATCGGCACAGTCGGTCGTTCGGATTCCACTATCGATTTCTCGATCTATCCGGCGACCATCGAGCCTTCATTCCGGGATGCCAATACGCCGGCCGTCGGATACGCCCCTTCGCGACCCTCACTGGACCAGGATTTGAACGTCCGAGACTTCCGCTCACCCACCCCTGGTTCTAGTCGGGGCTTGCTTTCCAGTATGTTTGACACGTTATCTCGAGCTGCGACGCCGAACACGTTCTACACCTCCAGTCCTCCCCCTTCGTCGAAAACCGTTTGCGAGCCCGACCCCCGTCCCTCACCAGGTGGCGGAGAAGAACAGGGTCCGCATGAGATCCTCACATTCGAAGAACTGCCACGACCTTCTATGTCGTCCAATTTCCCTTCGACCTGCGGAGAAGGCTTCGTCGGCGGCCCAGCGATTCGAAATGCGATCGTGAAGGAGGTGTGGGCCGGAGCTCCGATTCCTGGGTCCGGCCATGGTCCAACGGTGGAGTTGTCGAGGAAGGAAGCACTTGGCGCGCTGGTGAGGATCGGAGGACATCTCGCTGGATGCCTCGTCGGATTTGTGAGTCTCGAACCTGCTCCTTGAATACCCGACCTGGTGAGCTGACCTGGTCGCCTCTACCGTTTAAAGGCTTTCATCGCACCTTATCTGTTTGCCCGAATCCTCCGCCCAGATGCGCTCCCCCCTCTCGTCTCGTCGATGCTGCTCGTAGTTGGGATCTCTCAACCAGGCATCATTCTCGCCGCACAATGCGCGCTCAGCGAAGGCTTCTGGTTCAAGCATCCTATCCCACCGGTGCTCACGTCCTCTTCGGCGGCAGATCTCGAGCGCTCTCATGCTCGTGACGATGACAATCCTTCGATGCGGGAACGCGCCAGCAGTTTTGCTTCAAGTTGTCGTTATGCAACAAGTGCTTCGACCCTGCCTGGCATTCCGACGGACGGCGAGGATGTCGAGACGCCGAAAGGGACGCTTGGTAAGTCATCACGAAGTTCTGCTCCCCCAGACGGCAGCCTGGAGCTGATACCTAGCTCTACAGGTCGAGCTATGGCGATGGCATCAGCACACCCGAAACTTCTCGTGTTGTCTGAAGCTCCGACATCCAAGTCGGCCGCTGTGACGTCCGGTGCCAACCACAACACTCATCGCAGCGGAGCCCACGTCCGCCTGCGTAGTCTGCAGCTCGCCAAAAGTGCATTTTCCACCATCACCTCACGATACGGCCACGAACGCGGTTCAAGTGCGGCTAGTCGGGCAACTGTGGGAGGATTCGAGCATCCATCTGAGCAGGCGCCAGTCTCTTCGTCTCCCGAAGTCGGCTATCGTGAAGACGAGCTCATCACTCGGTCGCTGCTACTCGCTCGGCGTGCATCGATCGCAGTGGATCAGCCTCGACATCACTTGATCGCAACGGGGGCTAGTCGGTACACGCGTTCCTTCTTCGGAAGTCTCGCCAGTGTCTCACAAGTCGTGTCGACCTCCGCCTTCGAGGGCAAGACACCCGAGTACAGCTTCCACACTCGCGAGCTCACTCCGTCGAGCCAGATTTCTGCGAACTCCCAAGGAGCCGACTCGCCGAACTACACCATCGACTACCTCTCATCCCAAGTACTTCCTCGCCTCCGTCCAGACATTAAAGTTGGTTCATCGACTACGGTCAAGTCCGAAAGCATGTCTCACCATCGTCGCCCAAGCGTACCACTGGAACGCCAAGCGCAGTCAATGAAGATGCGCGACTTTGGTCATGGCGGTTCGGGGTCTGTGCGGCGCAACTTCTCCCTCCCGAACGTCTTCCACCGTGATGGCGAGGACAGATCCTCTTCGCCTGAAGAGGAGGATCCTTGGGTTGCGATCGAGGAAGATGACGTTAGGGCGTCTTCGCCGCTCAAATCGATCACTCGGATGGTGCGAGGCGAGGGCATGTCCTCGAGCCACCGATCGAAGGCTTCGATCAAGAATCGCTCAGATGACGCCTGGGACCAAGTTGAAGCGAGCGAGAAGAGCACATCACGCCGCCGACGGCCATCATCGATCCAAATTGACAGCAACAGCAGGCGTGTCACGTGCCCGGAGCCTCATATCGTGATCTCTCCGCCACCCGCTGCGGCCGTTGCGACCGAGGTCGGAGATTCTGAGGCAGAGATTCTTACTGAAGAGCACGAGTTTGCGGATTCAGAGGGCGAGGACGACGAGCATATCCAGGAAGCCGTTTTCCGCTCATATCAGGCGGCTCAGTCGAAAACACGCCTTGAACACGCAAGCTCGACCTCAACCCACTCTGATGAGCCTTCGACGACCGTTCACAACGAGTTCGGCCAACCCCAACAGGTGCCTGTCCGACCAATCAGTCAGTCAAGCAATCGTGACTCGACAGGATCCAATATTTCGGCTTCGCTTTTGCGACGACTCGACTTTTCCAACGAGTCCTTCGCCTCAACCAGATCGATCATCTCGACCAGCGATTCGATCACCAGCATTGGTTTCCGCAACCTACTCGAGACGAACTGTAAGCGGATAACTTGTTGTGACAGCGACCACTCATTTGACGAACTAACGATTATGTTTGGGGCACTGCAGCATGGCATGCGCGAGAAGAGCTCAGCAGTTCCGAGGAGCGCTCGTCGTCGGAGGTATCTCACGTCCATCGTAGCATCAACGGCTTCAACACCGCACGGTCTTCGTCTGGCGTTCTTGGTGGGCGTGATATCAACGCCGCTCGACTCTCTTCGGCTTCCGAGAGCGAGGACAGCGATTCGAGGCCTCGCAAGGCTGTGGTGCGTCGCTCATCCGTCACCACTTCCACCGTTGCAAGCCAAGCTCCGCACCGCCGTATTTCAAGCATCCCTATCCCCCCAATTCCCGACACCATCACCGAGGACTTTGACGAGGACAAGAAATCGAATGCTGGCTCAACACCCAGAGCGGGACGGACACGTGTCGAGTCGACAACAACGACGATTCGCGGTAGAGGCACGCCAGGTCGACAGACACCGGAATTCGTCCACACCGTCCACCCTGCCGTCTTGACTTCCCCTGGGATCACAACTCGTTCGAGGGTTCGCACCGCCGCCATGACACGCCATGATGAAAATGCGGCCCCCGGATCAGTCCTCAAGACACGGCAAGGCCCTCACGAAATTCGAGGCTCCCGGACGCCTGTTCGAACCATGCGATAGGTATAAATTCTCGTACCTCGTTTTCATTATGCAGTATACTTTAGGGGCCTCATAGTGCGGGAATTCGTTCCAGGCCCAATATATCTCCTTATGCCACCTTTGCGCTCAGCTGAGGCCATTCTTGTTTAGCGCAGCAAATTGAGCTGTAAACATTGCAAGCCACAGATTTATTGAAGCGAGAGTCGTGAAGGTCCCAAAAGCAGACTTGTATACACAAATATGTCTTACTTGTCCCAGACGATGAATTTGGAAGCTGGCTATCACCCAGCCTCGGACTGAACGCTGGTCTGTTTGAGCGATTTGCCGGTCATCCTGCGCTTGACGCGGTCGATGCGAGAGCTCAAGCCGTCTTTAGCCCAGATCCCGGTCCTGACGGGAGTGAACTGCATTTTCCCACGATGACGAGACTCGAGCGCCTTCTTGTGAGCGCGATTGATTTCCTTCTTCTCCTGCTTGTTGATGACGCCGTCGTCGTCGGCATGCGAGTTCTCCTCGGCTTGGGCAGCCATTCCCTCGACGCGGTCGTACACCTCAAACTCGTGGCGTTGCGTCTGCGTCTCGGCGTACTGTTCGTGATCTTCATCGAGGCCAGCATCGAGCATGACAGTTGTCGTCAACCAACCGACAACAGTGTAGTCGTGAGTCTTCTTCAACTGGTCGCAAATCCGGTTTTGGCGCAAGCGTTCGAGCTCGGGCGAGATGACGATCGGCACACGAATTTCCTTCTCCTCGTCATCGACGAGTTCGCTGAGCCAGCATGCAGCATAGGCATCCGTCTTATCACCGAGAGGGCCGAGTGTGAATCCTCCACCATAGTCGAAGAAGAGCGCCGAGCTGTAGCGATCGTAAGTCGGCAGACGAATGTCCTCGTCGACGTCCCACTCGATTGAACCATCGGCATTGACCGTCGCGGCGCGCCCAGGGACCTTCTGCTTCGCCTCGAGGGTCGAGAGGACAATCTTTTTGGCTTTGAAGTCAAAGTCGACGCCTTCGACTGGCTCAACCTTGATGTTGCTCGTGACACACACCGTTCCCGTATTCCAGCCACGGAGTTCCTTAGGCAGCTCAACCATGACTCCCTTGAACAGAACAGAGATGCTGATTTTGCCAAAGCCTACACCATCTTGAATCGCGTACAATCGAGTGACTTGGGAGGAGTGAGCGAGGATCTTGTCGAGCGGTAGGTTGACGATGCCGAGAATAGGGTCGTGTTCGCGTAAGCGGGAGTCTCGGACGACGACTCGCAGGGTCGTGTTCGTGTAGTCCGGGATGTACCATTCGCCCCCGGCCTCGAAAAAAGGCATCTGAGAGTACTGCTTGACGCGGGTTTTGTACACCATGTCGTCGTTGAGCACGATCTCGCAGTATGCCGAGGGGAGGTTGTTCTCGGCCTCGCTCGGATCGTCGGTGTCCTGCCCGGCATGACCCTCGCGATCCTTGCCGCTGGCTCCCTTGAGATTCTGTCGCTCCAAGTTGTTGATCTGATGAATGATGATCGAAAGGATACCGGTCGGATATTTCGGGTCAGGGGGCGTTCGTCGGACATCCGCCTCTTCGGCGTTGTCCATAGCCGAGGTATCGACCTTGAGTTCGGGGTGATCTTGCAATTCCTTGGGTAGATTGTGGTCGATGCCTGGAGCGGCCTTGAGATCGGGGTTCAACTTGGCCTTTTCGTAGTACGCGATCTCCCAGTGCAGGGTGCCAGAGAGCGAATCGGAGTCTTCGTAGCCCATAAGCTTGTCCGAGCGCTTGTGAACCTCGTTGGGCTTGAGCATGAGGTCGATCAAAGGCACCGTGATTCTGCCGACCAAATCATCAGCCGACAGCTTGTCGCTGTCCCAGAGCTGAACGGAGAGCTTTTCGTCTGCGCGAATTTCGTCGTCCGTAACGAGCTGTGGGCCGTCTGTCGAGGTTAGTTCCGGGCCTGCAGACACTGCAACGCTTCCAGGTGCTTACGAGGAAGGCAGTTTGCTCCCAGACCGGGTTCAGAGTACGTTCGATGATACGAGTACTGAATAGAGGCTTGCCGAACTTGGCGTAGGCGAGCACGACGTAAGGGTCGGAGAAGCCATTGTCGTCTTGAGCCGAGAGATCCTCGGCGTAGTGAATCTTGATCATGAACACTCCAAGAGCTTTGGTTTCCTTCTTGATACCGTCACCCGAGATTATTTGTGCAACGTTCATCGTCATCGACTTGGGAGCGCAGTAGATCGACGTCGCCGCCGCGATGGATGATTGTACGAAGCCACTGATGAGAGGGAGGTCGAGGACGTTTGGAAGCCCCCTGGCCAGAGGAATGGCCGAGGCTTCGATCGCGGGAACACCCATGAGCGTGAAGGTCACGTTCCGAATGAAGGGTGGGTTGGCCACCATCTGGCAACGCAGTCGGACGGTGCCGACAATCGACTCGACGGCAATCCAGATCGGAATGGGCAAGTGGAACAAGTCGTAGGCGCCGAGGAAGAACTTGATGATGAGGGAGATGTTCTCGCCTTGGAGCTTCTTGGTTCCGGGAGGGGCGAAATATCCAAAGCTGACTTCAAAGTTTACATAGTCGCCCGCTTGATCTTCGTCCTCCACATCTTCGCCCTCGACTTGCTTGTTGATCTCGTCGAGCTTCTTCGACTCCTCCTCGGTGAGGTCCTTTCGCTTGTCAACCTTCTTCTTGCGGCGTGCCGGGTCCAAGGCTTCTTCCTCGCTACCTTGGTCAATCCACTCTTCGTGCGGATATCCAGACTCATTTGGTTGGTCCGGAAGAGCACGCATCGAGATGATGCGCAGCGAGTTTTTGCCGATGGTAAAGTCTTCGACTTTGACAGCATCGATGAAACCCGGAAGCGAGGCTTGCATAACGTCTTCGATCATGTCGACCAACGAGACGAACATTGAGGGATTAATTAGGGTCCAGACGACTTTCGTGAATGCGTTCAACCACTCCACCGACTCGGGCGTGGGAGGAGAAAACTGTACACAATGGCGGCGCAAAGCGTGAGTAACGAGTGCAGCAGCTTCGATCACACCCCGGCACCTCGACTGCTCTCCCGACTCACCTTCTCCCCTCGTTGCTTGTGCATGTCCAAACGGATCCTCTCGAATTCTTTTTCGATTTTGCGGCCGACGATCCCATGGGAGACATACACTCCGACAGCAAGTGCGCCGATGATGGCCGAACGCAGAACGAACTGGTAGTAACCCGATCCGAAAGCGACGAAGAACCAAGTCACGCCAAGACCAGCGACGATAGCCAACGCGTAGTGGTCAAGTGTGGCGGCGATGGGCTTGACCGAATCGGTAACGGGAGGAGGGAAGTGGTGCATCAAAATGTTGCCAGGCTCGACCGGGGACGGTGCGATGTCGTGGATGGGGGCATTGCCCTCTTTCGCATCGGGAATGTTCGTCGATGGGCCACCAGGCTTTGAGGGATCAAGACGATCCTTGTCGAAAAGTTTGGGGTTGCGGAAGTCTGGAAGCGAAGAGCGATGTCAGGACTGCGGGTGAACCGGTTCTCATTCGCCGAGCTCGCTGCTGCGGTTTCTCACCCTCCAACTTGGCATCGCGAATGACGACCTTTTGACCGGTGACAGGGTCCATAACCTCTCTCTCTCCCTCTCGTTGGAACTGAATGGTGCATAGAAATCGATTGACTGGTATTAGCAAGTGTAACCAACTGGATGCCGCAGAGTGTGCCAGGGATCCCATGATATCCGAGGTGTGCACACGCCCGCAAAAAACCTGCATCGCCTCAGCTCACCTTTCTCGCATTCGGTTGCTTGCCCGCCGAGGCTGCTTTCTCCATGTCAATTTCTTTTTGCGACTTAATACCAGTGGCTCCTTGACCAAGTTTGGACGACTTTTCGTCATCGTTTTCGGTCCACTTGTTCTGTGAGGGAGAAGCGGAAGCATCGGGTTCCTCGGTTGTCTTGGTGGCCTTCTGTAGAGACAAATCCGAGTTTCGGGTTGAGTAAGGATCAGCTTTCTGTAGTTTATACTCCACATCAGAGAGGCTACTGCGCTGCAGCACCTTCGGGGGACCTCTCCACCGGTCGCGACGAAACTCCAATCGACCGCGGATCGGGCGCTCGACTCAATTCAACGGCCGGAACTTCAAGAGCTCACCTCCTGACGCTTCAAGAAGGTGCCGATGCTTGGGATCTTGTTTCCAGATCTGCACAAGTGTCACATTTCATTTTGATCAATTACTGGTGGGCCCTGGCATGCGCCTTGCAGCGAGCTCGTCCAGCCGCAGTGCAGTGCGTGATAAACCGCCCACTAGCACTGCAGCCTGCGCGCCACGCGGTGACGTCGTTGATCGCGCGATTGCAAGCGATGCGTGGTGAATGTGGGGGGCCAGGGGGAAGGAACTCACGAGTAACCCTCCCCGAACCGGTGCGACGTCTGTTCGTATTCAGACAGCTGCTCCCCGAGACGAGGGGGATGTTGTGGAGTGGAAGTCATCTCTGAGAGAAGACCGACACAAGGGGCGCAGAGAACGGTCGGAGAGGGAAGAAGCTGCCACGACGGGCAGGCACTAACTGCATCATCATAGAGAGCCTCACCAACTTCACTGCGACGACATTTACCGCGGTCTCGCGCGCAAAGCGATCCGTCGGGCACCGTCGCGAGAATCTCCCAGGCGCGCCAAGCCCGAGCTGGAGGAAGCGATGACGCTGAATAGTCCTAGCCCGGATATCTGAGGAGGACTATACTGTTCTGACGCGAAGCCTTCCTACACACGGCGAGGTAAGATTGCTTCAGATTTTATTCCGTTTTCGTTGATCTTCTCAAAGCCTCAATCCCAGCCTTAGAGGTCGAGCCCCACCGACGGTCTTGTCTTGTCATGTCGGAATGCGAGAGAGCGCCACTGCATGATCACGACGGTAGACTCGGCAACCATAACCATCTTTCTTTGAATAGTAGTAGCCTAGGGTTCTCATTCTGAGAAAATTTGTGCAATGAACAGCAGCTACACCACGACCTTCCATCTTCGCCGTCTTCCCGCGCTAGACAGCTCTTCTCCGTTCGCCGGAAGACCTCGTCTGCTTGCCCGCGGAGCCGCCGTGGAAGTTGGCGGAGTCGAAACTTTCTTTGCATTTTTATCGATGTTCACCTTTTCACACAAATCCGGTGTCAAACTGTCGCAAAGTGGGACTGCAGCAACTTCGCCATGTTCAAAAGAAACGAAATGCTCATCGACCCCACTGATGATGATCCAATTCAAACGCCTTCGACAGCGCAATGGAGCTAGCTGATCCTGACGACAGGTCTGTGCCGCGTTGGTAAAGCCCACGTCTTCCTCCTAACTGACACATCCATTTCGACTGATCTCACTCCAGAGTGGCTACGTATTCCTGATCAGAAAGAAGATCCGCTCTTAGTCAACCGAGCGGCTTGTTGACTCAGTGTTACAATTGAAAACGTAGCTAGGGCAGGTGGAAGAATGACCCGCATACACCTCTTAGGCTAGGTATAGCAATTTTTGTGCCTTGTTTGATTATCTTTGGTACATACTCCAGTCACACCATCAAGCTTGAGCCGAAGAAGTAAAATCTCGAGCAACTACACAGTATTAATGAAATAGGAATGACCAGGGGTTCTATTTTGAGGAGAGACAGCACCGGGCTAAATAGAAGCAAAGGTGAATGAGGAAATTAGGATATCGAAGGGAAAGAGAGTAGGGTTCCGAGGCAAAGTCAGAAGGAGGCTGGACCTGATACTGCTTTTTTGAACGACTCAAGGCAAGGCGGGAGTGGTGGTCATGATCACGAGCGCAAAGGTCATCGTTACGATAGCTGGAGGGGTCTTCACAATCGCTGGGGTCGTAGTGGCTGGCAATCGATAGGGTGGTATTAGCTGGGGTGTGGTGATTCCGATTGGAAGACCAGCAAAGGGGTAGTAGTCGCAATCGGGAGACCAAGGGAAGGGGTATTCGTAGCGATAGGCAGGCCCGAGGTAGTGGTGGTAATGCCAGCTGCGCTATTGGTCGTGGTTGTGGTCGTGGAAAGGCCTCCAGCGCTTTTGTTGGTGGTGGGACCGCCCCGGCATTTGTTCGACTTCAGAGAGTAGCTCGCATGCGTGCAATGTCCTTTTAGGGGGTCGCAGGAAGATGCGTGTCTGTCGAAGCGTCGGCAGCGTCGGCATTGGCGGCTTGAAACGTCGTGGCTTGAAGGCCATGCGCAGCAAACAGACCTAGTGAGGAGCTAGAGCAGAATGAACCGCTGGGTGCGAAGTGGGGGGTCATCAAACTTCGGAACAATGATTAATTAGAGCTCAACGCCGATCTAAACAGCAGAAATGAGACAAGCACGGGATATGACAAGGAGCACTGCAAATTGGATGCCACAAGACTGGTACAAGCGATCGTGAGCGAACAAAGGGGAAGGGTGGGCGGCAAACGACACGGTGAGAGGGGATGCGGCGGACAAGTGCACTTGCAGCCATAAGGCACTCCAGCAGCTGAGCGGAGCGGAGAGTCGACAGACAAAAAGGTCACATATACACACGGTACACGACAGTACGTGTACATATTCCGGTGGATACGTAGGTCACTTTCTAGTCAACTCGCATCGGCTCGGGTAAGTTGTCGAGGACCGGCCCCTTTCGCCTACCGAGCAGTGTCGCCTTGTCGAGTGCCAGCTCAAACCCTCCCTTGCGTCCCCGTGAGCCACGGTCGCGAGGTCCAGCACGCCCATCGTACAATGCCGCCTCGGCCATCTTGCGATCCGCACCTCCCCAGCCTTGGTATTGCTGTGGCGCGATCGGCACCTCCTTCTTGCGATTCGGATCCTGAACCTCCCTTCGTTTGTCCTCAATCGCTTTCGAAACCTCGGCACCGTATCGCCTTTTGGTCGTCTCGATGTCCTCATCCTCGTCCTCTTCTTCGTTGAGACCGTGCAGAAATCCGGCACGACCGGCGCCACCTGGTCCATTGTACGCACGTCTCCGAGCCCCTTCCTCCTCCATGCGGTGTACAGCGTAGGTAACATCGAACGCTTCCTTGAGCGAGGCGACACCGGGCGAAGGCATGGCTCGTCGTCCACCAGGGGCGAGCAGCGGCGAGTCGAGTGGTTGGTACTTGGGGATGGGTTTAAGCCCAGGAGCCAAGGTCTCGAGCGAGTTGGGCGTGATGACGGAAGGTGCGGACTTCTCCTTGCACCACGGGTGTGCCAGGAACTCGTCGATCGTGTAGCGTTTCTCAGGATCGACATCGAGTAAGTGTGTGATCAGGTCTTTGGCTGTAAGGGAATGATGCATCGACGCAGACAACGTCAGCAAATTGTGCAAGCACCACCAAAGCGGCGAAAGAACGTACATGATGCAGAAATGTCCTCCCACCACGGCGACAGGAATGTGTAGTAGCCTCTCGCCACCTTCTCGGTCAGAACGTTGATGCTCTCGTCGTAGAAGGGAGGGAAGCCGCACAACAACGTGTAGAGCACGCAGCCCAAAGCCCACATATCGACAGATTTCGAATACCGCTCGTCCTTGACGATCTCAGGGGCGGTGTAGCCGACCGTCCCGCACGGTGTCATCGTCTCCTCATTCCAGACGATCTTAGATAAACCGAAATCGGCGATCTTGACGCGCCCAATGCCTCCACCTCCGATACCAGGCAAGAACTCGCCCTCGTCTTCCTTTTCCTCGTCGTAGGGACGGTTCTTGGGAACGCGCGAGGGAATAATTGGGATCGCGTCGAAGAGAATGTTTTCGGGTTTGATATCACTGTTGAGCAAGATGAACGGTAGAGTAACGATGAACATGAGTTTCCTTCGCGTTTGAGCCCGGGGATGTGAATGAGTCATAACGAACCGATGGACAACACCCTTCTCCTCGTGCAGATACCGGATGCCGTGCGCGACTTGCAGGATTACATGCCGTGAGAGCTCCTCCGAAAAGTACGTGAGTTTAACGATCTGGTGGAACAACTCTCCGCCCTCCATGAGTCTTGAATGAGAAGTGTCGAGACCGTCGGTCAGTAACAAAGATCGGGGGCGAGCAGCGAAGGCGGTGCAAAGGTCACTCACTCCAGAGTGAGGAAATAGTGTTCCCGCGATTCCGTAAAGTTGAGTAACCGAACGATGCTTGGGTGGTTGAGGCCCCGCATAATTTGGACTTCTTTGAGAATGTTGGCGCGCTGTGATCGGGAAGGGGAAGGGGTGGGCCAAAGAAACATGGGCAAACGAGCGAGAAGGCGAGCGATAGCGCGCGCAATCGAGTGCAATGGGGAAAGGAGGTGATACAGAGAGTCAGATTCATCGCTTCGATCGCGGCAGGTTCAGGTTGGAGAGGCTCGCAGAGGAGCGTGCAACGGACCTCGGTCGCCCTCGGCTTCTTCTTGACTGCTTCGCCGACGTGCTTGCCCGTCAACCCCTGCAAACGAGGGGCCGAGTCAAGGGCAAGGACACGATCGAGCGAGCAAGACATAAGTCAAGTATTGTGAAGAGAGCACAGAGGGACGAAACGCGAAGGCAGATCGAAGCGAAGAGTCCGTCCAGGAAAGATGTGAAGGGAGGGGAGGGGAACGAAAAGGGCGACGACAAGAAAAGACAAGACGAGACGAGGGGAGGAGTGAAAGCGATGGGAAGCAGGGATCAGTTTTGCGTGTTTGCGACCTCGACTGGCGACGATTCGCAGTGAACCACTCGAGTAGCAGGCTACAGTACGAGACTGCTCCTCGAGGTCGTCGCCGAGCAGAACCGTGCCCGTTGCCGAGGCGGCCACCCGCGATGACGTGCACGCACGGGCCGAGGTCCCCTTCCCCTGACGTCGGGGATGCGGAGAGCGAGCAAGCGAGGAAGCAAGCGACGAGGTGCAGCAACAATGAAAGTCCGTGCCCATCACATGGAAGGAGGAAATCAAAAGTTCGCTTACCTGAGACGAGTTGAGTTCGTACTTGCGCACGCACTTGACCGCGACCTTGACCGACTTGCCGAGGGTTGGGTCGATAGCGAGCTGGGCCGCGTTCGGCCTCAGTGTCGCCGCGAACACGTTCGAAAAGGCGCCGTCGCCCATCTTGACGCCGAGGACGAGACCATCCGGTAGGCCTTCGTATTGGGTGTGCTCGCGCTTAGCCCTGTTGGCGTTGTCCTTCCGGACGAGCTCCTCGGCATGCTGCGTCATTGTCGACTGCATGGTCGCCTGAGCAGTGCTGCTGGCCGTAGTCGCTGCGGTGGCCGGTGACGCGGCGGTCGTCGCTTTCGACTTGGACGTTACTTTGGATGCCGAGGCTGATGTAGGACTAGTCGAGGTGGCGTAGGTGGTGGCGGTCGAGGCGGCGGCAGCGTTGTTGGCTGCAGCAGAGTTCGTGTGGGCCTTGGCGGCCGATGACGGTGGGGACTGATGACGCGCGCTGACGATCGGAGCGGCGCTCGCCGCAGACGACGACGACGGTGCTGCTGCCGCTGATGAAGGTGAGGCGTAAGTGGACGGTTGCTGCTGCTGCTGCTTCTTGTCGAGTAAGAGCCCCTTGAATTTGTCGAGCAAGGGCATCGGGGAAAGGCGGGGAAGCCGGACAGGGGGCGCGGCAGCAGTAGGTCACAAGTGCAGGAGGGAAGGTCGGCCCGATGTAAGCCCAGGCGGCGGCGGGGGCAGCAGGGGGCAGCAGGGGGCAGCAGGAGGCAGCAGGTAGGCGCGGGCTGGCGCGGGCTGGGCGGCGCGAGTGTGCAAAGCGAGGGGCCGAGAGCAAATCGTCCAGAGCCAACAAGAATCTACAGCAGGGAAGGTGTCGTCGAGATCGTCGCGCGATCACTGGGGTCAATGTCACCAAAGGTGCTGCTGCTGATCCGACGCCGGACGGCTACGTAGGGGGTCACTTGGGCAAGGTCCAGTGTCGAGGCGGAGGGAGCGAGGCCCCCGTGCGGGGCGTGCGCTCGAAGGTCAGCACCAGGATTGGAGTCATCAATCAGCGAAGTGACGCGCGTGGCGAGCGACGTCATCTGGCACATTCAATAGATTGCAACATCCGACGGCGCACGGAATGTGCAGCCCGGGGAAGCTTCTTGAATGCCACCCGCACTGGTGTGTGCGATGTAATCTACCTCGACCAAACAAAACTATTCAAACTATTCAAACCCAAGCCGTAGGAGTGTTCAATAGGACCCGACACGCCGGCACCTTTGGCTACGGATTGCAGCTACAGTGCTTCAAGGGAACTGCGCATTTAAATGCTTACAACGCCATCCTCATCTGCCTTCCCAATGGCTGGACCGGAATAATCCAGTATGAAATATCGGACAGGAAGCAACTGTCAAAAGGAAGAATTTACGAAAAAAAGGTAGCCTCGGCGCAGAACAGAGAAATTTGAGATACGCTATCTAACTCAAGTCGAGCAAGCAGGTTAGGACCGCTGTATTGTCCCGACCCCTGTAGCTGGGCCCCGTGTCAGCGCGCTCGACGTCGGCAATTTCTGAGCTCCGAACTTGACAAAGTACTTCGAGTTCCATCACGTAGGCTCATCTGGCTAAGTTCATCTCCGTTGTTCGTAGCTCTTCGAGTATTCTGGTCACGGTAGTACCCTCTCACCACGTCTCCGTTGAGCTGGCTCCGGCTATTCCTTCGCAGGATAGACAGCACAAATTGATAGGATGTCTGACAGTTCAACATTACCTTTCCCGGAACTTTTCGACCCCATTGTCCTTATGAATGATGAGTCAACTGAAGGCCTCGCACCTCACACTACCTCACAGTGCGGCTGTAGATGCTGACCGAGAGGACGACGGACTATCACGGACTGGCTTCCCGGCCCACAGCGCTCGCCATAACCACCCTCGCTTCCGTCGCTTCTCCTCTTCGCGCCATCTTGTATCCTCGCACACGCCCCAAGACGACCTACATGCAGCCTAGTAGGATAGATTCTTCTTCATCTTCCACAGTCGCCGCGTCGGACCGCGAGCCATCCCCTGAACGACCGACGCAAGACGGGTCCAAACAAGCTTCGCGACGTCATGATGAGGCCGACGAGGAAGCGCGAAGAAGGAGGTGGGAAACCTGACGACGATGAGGAAGCGAAACGGGACAAAGATAGAGTTCGAATGGAAGATGGTGTACCTATGGTCGGCTTGACTGGGCTCGACGATCCCTTCTCGTGAGTGGTGGCAGCGTCGCGACTGGCCCGAGCTTGACCGATCGCGGACGGTTCGGATTCGCCAGCGATGGGGCAGCGACGCGAGACTAATGATGGCCCCTGTTGTAATGGATGTAACAGACCACTACGGATGAGTAACGCACGTAAATGGGCCATACTTCTTGTGGTCTCTTCGGCAGCGTCCTGCGTGACATGCTGCTCAAGTATGGTCAGCTTGACGTACGATGGCACGGCTCGCGAGTTCGGCGAGACTTCGCTTGTCGTCATGACGCTCGGAATCTCTCTTTTCGTCCTTGGACTAGGCATCATCCCTCGCAAGTTTCAATATCAACAAAAAAAAAACGCTAGTCAAATCCACGAAGGCTGACGAAGAGAGGCTCTTCGCACTCGCTCTCCGATCATTGCAGTGCTCCTTGGACCCCTATCCGAGTATATCGGCCGAAGGCCTATCTATCTCGTCTCGTACGGCGTCTTTGTTGCCTTCAACTTCCAAGTTGCTTTCGCCCACAATATTGCGACATGGCTTATCGGGCGCTTCTTCTGCGGCATGTTCGCCAGTCCGTTCCTATCGGTCGCCGGAGGATCCGTTACCGATCTGTGGGCTCCTGACCAGGTTGCAAGTCCCATGGCTTTCTGCACGGCCTCGCCTTTTCTTGGACCCGTCATCGGGCCCATCATCTCCGGAGTAATCAACCAGCACCTCCACTGGCGATGGACATGGTACATCTTCATCATGTGGAGTGCTGTCGAGTTCGCGGCCCTCTTCCTCCTCGTGCCCGAGACATACCTCCCCGCACTGCTGAAGAAGAAAGCCAAGCACCTACGCCAAAAAGGACGCTCCGACGTCCGAGCACCGATCGAGTTGGATGAGCGAACTCCCCTTCAAGTCGTAGCAACAAGCTGCCTGCGTCCCTTGCAGATCTTGATCTACGAGCCGATGGCATTGGCGCTATGCACTTGGACCGCTTTGCTCCTTGGAATTCTCTACATGGCGTTCTCGGCTTGGCCGATCGTTTATAGGGATCAACACGGTTTCTCAACACAAGAGACCGGATTCTCGTTTACCGGCATCGGCGTCGGTATCGTCATTGGAACTCTTATGCAACCCGTCTGGGCCATCTACTATGGTCGGATAACAAAAGAGACAGGAGAGCGACCCCCCCCCGAAGAACACCTGCGCAAGGGATGCTGGGGCGCGGTCCTCGTCCCCGTCTCGCTCTTTTGGTTCGCTTTCACCTCGTATGCCTCGGTACACTGGGCCGTCTCCCAAGTCTCGACCATCTTCTTCGGTATCGGCATTATCCTCTCCTATCAAGCCGTGTTCGTCTATCTCGTCGATGCGTTCCGTCCCGTCGCTGCTTCCGCCATGGCGGCCAATTCGGCGATGCGATCCAGTTTCGCTTGCGTTTTTCCTCTGTTCACTCAAGCCATGTTCAAGAAGCTCGGAACGGCCGGAGCACTTGCCCTCATTGCAGGATTGACGTGCTGTATCCTCCCATTTCCCTTCTTGGTAGGTCCGGTCGAAACCTTTTTGCCTCGCATTGCGACAGGGGTGCTGACTTTTCATGCTTTACCCTGTAACTTTTGCAGTTCTTCAAGTATGGGCACAAGTACCGCAAGTCGTCAAGATTTGCAAACAAGGAACGGTGATGGACTCGCATGGCCCGATCAATACCCTCTTGGTGGAAAGCACATACATCCTAGAACGCACATCTTGCTGTTATCATCTGAATCTTCGCAAAGTCTACTTCTACTGAACACTCTAATCATCGTTCTCTTGCAATGGCATCGTAATCACTATTATCGAAACTAAAGCGATGCCTTGCCCGCGAGTCAATTGCCGTCCCACTTCATCACGACCGAGCCCTCCCATTTCTCCCCCTTGCTCAACTCGACCCAACTCGAGACCTGCCCCGGCTCGAGACAAACATACTTTGACGCTCCACCTTCTTGCATATCCCCAATCGTCGCCGCCTTCTCAGCGCCGGGGTTCCACAGAACAACATCCGCCAGACCGTTCTTCGAAACGGTGACGGATCCTTTTGAGCCTTGGTACGTGATGCGCAATTCGTTCGGGGCGCGGTGGTAGACTCGATCGACTTCTCCCTTTTGCACGACGACGACCGATCGGTCCTCTTTTCCTTCTCTACTTCCCGTTACTTTGTCAATGAACCTGAGCCCTTGCAAAGGTTGGACTTGAACCTGATCAGGTTGGACCGATTCGGGCAAAAGCAAGTAGGTGTGCAGCAGCGCTTGGAAGCGCAAGTCGTCCCCCTCTGAAGGTGCCTGGACCTGAAGGCGCAAGTCGAGCTCGGACGACTTGGTGATGCGTACGGTGTAGACAAGACGGAAATCCTTGTCAAAGACGGCACGGGTGATGGACGAAGGGGCCAAGGTGAAGACGGCTTGGGCGGCGCCACTGCCGGACGGGTCGGGACCGGAGGTGGACGAGTCAAAGGTCCATTGAGAGGTGCGAGCAAAGCCGTGTTGCTTCAACTTGTCGTAAGGTGCTTCCGAAGGGGGAGGTCCAAATACGGGCTGCGGGGTGGGAATGCACCGGCGATTTGCT
Source organism: Microbotryum silenes-acaulis (assembly GCA_003665825.1). Classification (NCBI taxonomy): domain Eukaryota; kingdom Fungi; phylum Basidiomycota; class Microbotryomycetes; order Microbotryales; family Microbotryaceae; genus Microbotryum; species Microbotryum silenes-acaulis. Next base: position 1,612,086 of record QPFY01000002.1, read on the forward strand.
TGATCAGCCGTTTGGGGGTGTCCCAGTACGATGACCCCCACATGACGATGCTGTCACGGGACTGACCCAGCACACGGGCACACCACCTCGGATGGCAGCCTTGTCGGACAGGTCAACGTTGGATTTGGTCGAGACAAACAGTCGCTCGGTACCCGAGGTCTTGAACGAGATCACGGTCGCGCCCTAGTGAGAGGAATATTCGTCCAGCAGCAGCGAGGAGGTGGAGGGGGAGTCCAAGTCGCAGCGTGACCGGCGGAGAGCCAGACACAGCATGGTGGGAGTGTATTCTCCATGTCAGTATAAGTAGTAATCTCCGCAAGATACTGGCTCACACACCTTGAGAGCGACCTTGACGGTGTTGTCACCGTGTCGAAGCACAACAGAGTCCGACTTGACTTCGTACGACATCTGAGCGACCGCACACCACACTGAACTCAGCTGCAAAAGACGTTGCAAGGTACTCAACCACACTCGGTGGCTTACCTTGGACTGAAATGGGTCGACGCGATTGGTGGGGGGAGGGAGAGAAGCGCGGGCAGGCACGGCCGATGAGCGCTGAGCACTGTGACACTGGCACGACCTACCACGACCGACCACAGGACAGACCACGACACTCAACTTAGGACGCGACACTCCATGACAAATTGACACTCCAGGACACTCTTGGACACTCCTGACAGTCTCTGACAGTAGTCAACAGCTCTGACAGTTCCAACCTGTTGTACGCAAGAGTCATTGTAAAGCCATGCTACAACAGTGTTTTTTTGAGCGATCCGTGATAGCCATAAAAGCAAATGACGGATACTAATTTTGCTAGGGCATTTCACCGTCCTCGCTGCTTAATAAGGTTTCAGCGCCTCCCGTTCCCGGAAGATCGTTTCCACATCGTCCATCGTCCTCTCCCCTTCTTCCTTCTTGAGCCGATGTTTAGTCGCATCGATGTAAGGCAACGGGATATGGAAGAACTCGTCCTCTGCGTGCTCGTCCGAATCGGACTCGGCAAGGGCAGGGGGAGGCGGAAGAGCGTAGCGCACTATCACGGGGAAGAATAGATTGTCAGCTCGGCGCGTTGACGATTTCTCGCAGGCTGGAGCACAACTACCTCTCAATCCTCTCCGCAGCATGGCTTCATGCCATTGCTGTCGCAGGTCCTGATCGGAGAAGACGCTCTTCAACTCGGGTCGGAAAGCGATCAGGTACAGATCTGCAGAAGACTGTGAAGTCGGTAAGACTGATCATGACTTGGGCCCACTTCCCTTCGTTGGACTGACCTCGACACCAAGGACACGCCTCAATAGCTCGGTACAGTTGCGTCTTGACCCGCGCAAACTCCTCATTCCGTAGCTCAAAGTCGATGTAAAGAGCCCAAATCGAAGGGCATGAGCGAGTACTGTAAGAAATGGCCATGACTTCCGAATGAGCAAAGGGCCAGTGCCGAGCCGCTCGGGTGATCTGGGCCATTCTTACCTTGGATCCTCTACTGCCCGCTCAAACAGGTTGCGCACACCCCACACGTTCGTCGAGCGAAAATCGAGATGCGACTCGGCGAAAATGGCAAAGAGGTAGCCTTGGCTCGTCGGCTTCTTCGTGAGGACAAGATCCTCCATCGTCCGTCGCACGCGGTTCTGAATCTTGGTGCGGACTAGTAGGGAGAATGTGTAGGTGTGAGTTAGTACGTTCTCAGACCACAAGGATCGTGCAAATACTCACGCTCGTTATGGTAGTACACACTGAGGAACATGGAATTGTTGCGAAACTCGGCGATCGCTCGCTCCAAGACCTCCCTCAGCTGCGCAGGTCGATGTCCTCGCTTGCCCTTCTCGGCATGCCGGTACAACAGCTTGACGTAGGCCTGATACGCCTCCTCATGCTCGCATGATCCCTTGGCTCCCGTGTTTTCAAGTCGAGAGAGATGTTGCTCAAATATCTCAGTCGTGAAAGATGTGAGATCGCCATAGGACAGATAATCGAAGAGGGCGAACGAAAAAGCCAGATGGTTGCGATTGCGGACGAGGCGCTGAGGGGCGGATGGTTGGAACGAAGCCTCGAGCTCAGTCGTGTAAAACTGTCGTGCTCGTAGGTTCTGTGCAGGCGTGTTCTTGGAGACTGTCTTGGCAAGCGTGGCTGACAAATTGACACATCAGTTAGGCCACTTACTCCCTCAGTGAGAGGCGTCGTTTGACTCACCAAGATCCTCCCCGTCCCCAGCCGCAGTCGCAGCGACCAATACCTTGAGCGCCAGATCAGCCCCTCCTTCCTCCCATTCCATCTCAGCCCAAGACCTCCACAACAGTGGTCCATCAATCCTCTCGTGATTCGGGAACGTGCGATACATAGAAAGAGCCGTGACGTAGACTTGACGAGCATCGGAGACCTTGCCTCGAGCCCTTTCGATCCTGGCGTACCCGTCCCACAGCGCCAAGGTCTGTCGCTTCCTTCGAAGAACCGATTTCGCGAGTTTGCCAGCGGAGTTAGGCGATTGGCAGGCTTCGAAAGCAAAAGCGTCGAGGTGGAGAAAAGGATCATCCGCAGAAGACAAACCCGAGAGCAATGCCAGCGCATTCCTCGCAAGCTCGGAGTCTACTCCTTCGAGATCACGCTCATTGATCGCCGTGAACCATCCTTGCTGCGCGGCAAAGAGAAGCTCGACAGAGCAAGGCATCGCGTTGAAAGGAATGTGCCATGGCTTCTCGAGTGCAGGCTTGCGTTCGGGTTCCATCGCCTCGCCGCCGATGACCTCCACCGCTTGAGTGGTTTCCGGTTTGCTGGGCCAGAAACTCTTGACGAGATCCTCATGCTCGACCATCCTCGAATGAATGAAGCCATCAGTCGCAAAGGGCGTCGATGTCGGGACATCGGGGGGTACGAAAGGCAGACCCAAAAAGGCGAGGAAAGCGTAGATGAGCTGCTGCTTCGCGTCGGACGAGTCAACGAAAAAAAGCAACGGCTTGATGTCGGTGTCAAAGAGAGGCACTCGGGCGACATCGTCCTCATCGACGCTTTCGTCCGTCAATCGAGCAGGCCGGGGGTTGGCCATGCTCGCAAGACGTTCCGAGCGGGCCCAGCGATCGAGACCAGACGAGTCTTCATCGGTGGATGGGGAGATTCGTTGATCGGGTTGGGATTTGGGAGCGTCTGCGCCAACCGCAGTGTTGCACCATCCTACCGCTCCATTTTCACCGACTCGTGGGGGCTCGTCATCCCAGAATGAATCGAGAGCGGCCAGTGTTCGAGATCGCCAGCCGTGCAGATTTTCATCTCCCGCCCTCGACTGGAATTCGACAGGTCGGAAAAGGTTGAGCTCGACAATGGCTTGGAAAGAAGCCAGCGCTCGTTCAATGTAGCCTGCGGGCGCGACGAATCACACTGTCAGTGGGGAGGCGAGGAGGCGAGGAGGTGGAATCAAGCGAACCAGCTTGTCTGAGCATTAAGCAAAGACGAAGGAAGAGATACACCATGTTCGCATCAATCATGTCCCCTGCCGGATCAGACCCAAACATCGTGTCAGCACCAAGTTAATTCATTGATACACCGTTACTCAACTGTACTCACTCTCTTGAAATTCCGTGGCCAGATCGGCCCTCCTCTGTAACGTCTCGAAGCATTCGACAAAAGCTTCAACGACGGACTCAACCTCGAAACTCGTCCCATCCGTTTGCCTCCATCCGACGTATCGAACCCACAAGCTAGTCATCTTCGCATGTTCCTCCAAGACTTTCTTCCACCTCTTGGTCACCGTCGGGGTATCCTCAACCTCCTCCGCCAACTGCAAAAGCTTCAATACCAATCTCTCGTCTTCGGCGTTTGCAGGATCCGCCTTGAGCGCCCGCTCTACGACCACCAACTTGACATGAGCTGCACCCCTTCTTTCGACGCGGTTCAAAATCGTCCGCCCTCGGTTCTCCCCCGAAGCTGATAAAGCGACTTGATCCTGCCACTCGACGAACTCGAGCCACAGCTCGACATTCTTCGGATCATCCCTCAGCGCCCTGTCGAACTCGACGTTGCGTCTCGATAGGTATTGCGACTCGGATTCACCTCCCGTGACACCGAGTTGATCAAACTCGTTCTCATCCACCGCCGCGTCCGTATTTTGACTCGCTGCGGCTGTGGACAGGTCCGAGGGTTTAATCTGCCCAGCAACGGATCGGTAATCTGTTCCTTCCTCGTGCTCGAGCCCTTGCATAAGCTCTTCGAACGGGTACTCCTTGTCGAACGCGACGATGTTCTCCCGCTCTGCGAAAGGATCTCGACGAGGTTGGCCCCCCGGCGTAGACTTGGCTGCGAGCGATATGCGGCGGAGGTCCTTATCTAGCATATGTCGAGCTGAGCGCGAGTCACTGTAGCGTGGGGTCTGAGAAGGGACCGTAAATCGCGTTAGTTTAGGGATGTGGTCGAGAGAAGGCCTTGGCGAACACCCACTCTGAACCACCTCATAGGTCCAATCTCGACACCCCTGCCCGTATAAGCCGTATCTCTCGTGATTCTCAATCCCTCATTGAGTCCAACGACTCGACCCGCTGAGACCAAAGATGTCCCGGTCAGCCTCGCGCGGTCGATTGGAGCGGGTAAAGAGTAGCTCTGCTCACCTCCCAAGCGTCGATAACGGGGGACAGCGCTTCGATTTAAAGAGCCGTATTTGATGTTGAGCTCATCTCCCGTCCTCGACGAATAGTAGGGGGGGTTGCCCGGGTCGTCGGACACCGAGGAGGATACCTTGGGAGCAGTCTTTGCGTTCTCGTCTGCCACGGTCGCCTGGACGAGCTGGTAAGGTTTACGTAGCTGCGGTGAGAGGCCCATGTTTCAGTTGATCTGTTGAAAACGTAGATGAGGCGTTGCTACTCGTTCCGACGTACCTTGTGACCATACTCGTGCTCAGTCAATTGGAACTGATCGGAACTACCGAGCTCCGACTGATCCGCTTTCGCCGTGGCCTTTCTCGACGAGGAAGACGAAGAGGGGTTTGACGAGTCTCTGATGACGGCAGGTCGATCATGATGCCCTCGTTCATGCTTGCGCTTGCGATCACTCGAGTGTCGTTCGTCGCGCTTGTCCGTGCTCTGTTTGCCCCGGCTCCCGCTCGTTGAAGGATCCAAGCCATCATGGTGCTTGGACCGTCGGTGGCCGAGCTTGTCGCTAATCTTGGTCGGCTTGGATTGATCCAACTGTTGTTCAAGTCCACTGAGGAAAGTATCGGCCGGTGTCGGGACTGGAGGAGCTGGGAACGAGTCGAACGATGGTGCCGTTGTGGGGGGATTAGCACGTCGAATGGATGCGGGTGAGTTCGATGGTGCATTGGGAGCCTCGGCTGCGGGGAACGAGTCGAATGATGGGGGTGGCGGGCGACGCGAGCCACTCATCGCGCGCACGCCGAACCGATGCGACCTGGGACGACGTGGTGACGGGGGAAGGGGGCGGGGGGCGGAGGAGACGTGGAGCAGCGTGGAGCAGTGTGGAGCATCGACGAACAGCGACGAACAGGAAGTCAGTCAGTTCGAGCGCGACCAAGCTCCGCTAGGCTCAGCCAGTGTGCTCAGCGCTCGACTGCCTATCCACCCTTTGGCCAGAGCCTCAAATTTGGCTCGCAGCTGACCTACCTATCACCATGACTACTCAGAGCACGCCCACACCCCGACGGCGAGTCGCCCTGGTGCTCTACCCCCGCTCGCAGGACGATGTCGTCAAGGCGCTGCGAAGGGCATTCGAAGCTCACCCCGAATGGTCGATGCAGACAACCACTACATCTGATGATCAGATCGACTTGCAATGGTCCGATTATGACCGTATCGACTGGGACTTGGTGGAGGGGGCTCAGGGCAAGACTCGGCTCGTCAATAGCTATGTCATCCGAAAGGGGTCAGTGTATGCACGTGATCGTGATCGAGCGTTCGCACAGGAGACTGATTCAAATGCGTCCGCACAACACAGTCTAATCCGCAAAAATCATCTCTCACATACGATCGCACTATACCTCTCCAAGAACCCGACCTCCCCACTCGCCCGAGCCGCTCCACAAACCTTCTACTTCACCCTCTCTTTCGCCGACGAGCTTGACGAGCTGCTCGTAGATGAGCTGTACGACGTGCAGCACTCGTTCGACACAGCCGATCCGGACAAACCATCGTGGTGGATCCTCAAGGCGGCATTGGCCGACAAAGGGGTAGGCATTCGTCTCTTTTCCGATCGGGATCAACTCGAGCAGATTTTTCAGGAATTCGAACCCGTCAGCAGCGACGAGGAGAAGGAAGAAGAGGACTACGACGAAGCTTTTGGTACAAAAGCATACGGTACAGGTACCCGAGTCGACTCGTCCCAAGTTCGAGAATGGGTCGTACAGGTGAGTCCCATGGGCTCTTTCTTACCTGGCGAGGACCGCAACTAACCTGCCCACCATAGCGCTACGTTTCGAACCCCCTACTCTTCTCACCCTCCAACACCCCTTCATCGCCAAGCTACAAATTCCACCTCCGTGTCTACGTCGTTGCATCAGGTGCACTCACAGTCCACGTGCACCATCCTTTCCTCGCTCTCTTCGCACCAACACCTTACTCCACTCCCGAATCCTCCGACAAGGTTGACCTTTCGGCCCATCTTACCAACACCTGCTTGCAGACGACCATCATGGGGTCTCAGGCACTGCCCGAGTCGGTCAATACGCTGCAAAAAATGCAAGGGTATATGATACTCGGTGGCGCTCTGGAGGGGCAGAAGTTGACCCGAGAGCAGATCACCAAGATTGAGGATAGCGTTGGAGAGGTCGTCGCTGAGCTGTTCAAAGCGGCCGTAGGCGCTGGGACATCGTTTCAGGTCAGTGCAGAGCCTGATATTTTCCAGCTCAGACTTTTCGGAGACCTAACCTCCTCGAACCGGGTTTGATTGCAGGCATTACCCAACGCATTCGAGATCTTTGGCTTGGATTTCCTCGTCGATGACGAACTACGAGTCTTCCTCCTGGAGGTCAATGCCGTGAGTCCCGCGCCGAAAGCCCTCGGAAAGATTTCCCGCCTGACCATTGCAGCGTTCCTCGAGTACAGTGCCCCGACTTTGGCCAAACAGGCCCCACCTTACAATCAGTGATCGACCACTTGTTTGCATCTACATTGGACGAGCTGGTGATCCCCTACTTTACACGGCAAGAGCACGACCTTCCTACCTCAGAGGAGCCACGGGATGCCTCGGCCGAGCCACAAACTCCGAGTAAAGCTTTACAAGGATTGATCTTGGAGGAGACGACACAGCCAGGACTAAGGAAGGTTTTAGCGATGGAGATTAGTAAAGCTTGGTCAAAAGGGAAGTAATGGGAACCAGCTGCTATTTCCCTATCTGTGCTGGCGAAATTCATCTCATTTCGGCAAGCCGCGGCCCCCGGGGATTGAGCCCTCTTTTTTTTTGGTCGGGGAACCAGCCAAAGGAGGTATCGTAATTTCGGAATCATAGAATCGAGTTCATGAAGGAGAGCAGGACCAGAAAGAGTTTTGTAATGTGGGGTAAGCCAGTTCCATGGACTTGCCGAGATGCCGGTAGACCCTTGGCCCGCACCCGCGACCGGATGATCAGAGCATCCGACGCCAGCGCGCGGCTGGGGACATCCGGGAGAACGGCGGCAACCCGATCGCCACCGCTGCTGCTGGGTCCCGATCGGCCTCCGAGGGAAAGATGTCCGAATCCGAAAGCCAGGGTTATCCAAATCCTTCTCACCCCCTCCCATCACCTTCACTCTTTCTCCTACCAGCTCATCATCTCTACTTCAAACCAACCATGGCCGCAATCCCCATCGTCAAGTTCCCGGCTCACGTGCCCGCGGTCGAGCTGCCGAGTTCGTCCGGCACGGTGTGGAGCTTCCTCTTCGACGCCAATGGGACGGGCCAATCTCCCTTCGTGAAAGGTTCGCCGACGATGAAGGCGACGCGCAAGGACTTGCAGAACCGATACCTTGACGGTCCGATCCCCGCTGAGAAGCCCGTGTTCCGTGATGGGTTGACGGGTGAGTCGGGATGCACCGCAGAAGGATCGGACTGCGCGGCGCTTACCCCGGGTCGCGTTGCGCTGTCTGTGGGGTTGGGAGGGGTTGGGCCGCGGCGCAGGAAGGCCGTCAATGAGACGCGGGAACTGACTCCTTCTTCTGACCGCATCACAGGCGCCACCTTGTCCTACGGGCGACTCAAGTCCGACTCGCTCAGGATCGCCTCATCCCTCATTCACGGCCCTCTTGGCTTGAAGCCGGCCCCACTGGCGAGTGCGGACCCCACATCGAACCGAGGCGCCGTCGTCTCTCCCATCGTGTTGCTGCAGCTGCCCAACTCGTTGCCGTTCGCGACACTCGCTTTCAGTGTGCTCGCTTCGGGATTGACAGTGAGTAACCACGGACGGCTACTTACTTCGAAAAATTATGACTCAATCCGCTCCTCCGGCTCGTCTAGTTTACTGCCGTCAACCCGGTGCTCACCTCGTCTGAGATTGCCCACATTCTCTCCCTCTCTGAGCCGGCGGTCATCATCACTACACCTGCAGGCCTGCCGACCTTCCAGGAGGCTTTCCGATCGTTGAACCCCGACGTTAAAGCCCGACTTGGGTATGCGACCAAAGGCAATGTTTTCATTGTCGACCTCTCTCACGACGACTATGGGCCTTCATCCGGGTCAATCGGGCAGGTACGAGAACAAGTCATCGGCGGATGGCGAGTCCAGGACTGGAAGGTGCTTTTGCCCCCGGTCGCTCCCGAGGAAGTCATCTTTGAACCTCCTCGTTACACTGGGTCCGAGGATGCCGTTCGAAGTGCCGTCATTTTCTGGTCGTCCGGCACGAGTGGCAAGTCCAAGGGTGTCATTCTCAGTCACAAAGCCGTCGGCTCGGCAATCGTCTCGGTCTGGCATTGCGCGACGCTCGAAGCGAACGAGCGCCTCGTCGGCTTGCCTCCTTTCTACCACATCTTCGGCTGGTCCAACGTCCTCATGCCCGCCGCCGCGTTCGGAGCAACAGTGACGGTGATCCAAAAATTCGATCCCCAGACCTACCTCCGCATCGCTCAAGAGTGTCGAGCGACGCATCTCCATATCGCACCTCCCGTCGCGGTCCTCTTCGCCAAATCCCCCCTCGTTGACGGCTTTGACCTTTCCTCCGTCCGAGCATGCACATCCGGTGGCGCTCCACTGGGATCGAGTATCATCACCCAAGTCTACAAACGTCTCGGGATCCTCCTTCGAATGGGTTATGGCTTGTCCGAAACGTCGGGTGTGACGGGCCAATCGGCACCTACATGGTCCGAATTGGAATCCGAACTTGGTTCAACAGGCAAAGTCTTTTACGGCAACGAGCTCAAGATCGCTTCCATCTCTGGTCCAAGCAAAACCGCGACAGTGGGTGAAGATGGAGAGGTTCTGATTCGTTCGCCTTACATGATGATTTCATACCTCAACAACCCTGTCGCGACGAACGAATCATTCGATGAGGATGGGTGGTTCAAGACGGGTGATGTTGGGAACCTCGATGCTCGAGGGAACTTGCACATCGTCGATCGAATGAAGGAGATCATGAAGATCAAAGGGTCAGTCACCACTGCTGTAATCAATCACTTACTCTCCCGATTAGTCGAACCGACACAATTCACACTTTCATGACTCAAGTTTCCAAGTCTCCCCCGCCGAACTGGAAGACTATATTTGCTCCTCCCCCCTCGTGCAAGACGCCGGAGTCTCCTCCATCTACCACGAAGAACACGCGACTGAATACCCCCGAGCCTACGTCGTCCCAGCGGACAAGTCACATCTCCTAGGTGGAGCAGGGGCCGAAGTGTTTGCCCATGCGTTGCGCGAACACATCGAGGCCAAAGCCGCGCCTTACAAGTGGCTTCGTGGAGGTGTCGTCTTCATCGATGCGGTACCCAAATCGGCGGCGGGCAAGATCTTGCGTCGTAATTTGAAGGAGTGCAAGGGTCAGCTCGTGCATGTATACGAGGACAAGATCAGGGCCAAGCTTTGATCTGTGGCGGGGTATAAAGAGATTTTATTTTCGTTCTTAGTATGCTTTGTTCTTCGGATGTACAAATGTAATGCTGTAAAGTCCCAATGGCTGTGGGGGATCAAGACTTGTGACTCTGATTACAATAATTCTGTCGGTGGCAAGTACTTGTAAGGCGACAAGATCTGACGCGGGTCGAAGAGCTTGCGGATCTGCTGCATCAGAGCGATTGACTCGTCCGACTTGGAGTAGCTAACGTAAGGCGCCTTCATGAGGCCCAAGCCGTGTTCGGCCGAAATGGAACCGTTGCGAGCAGCTGTGGAGATCGGGAGCAGGACTGGTGATGAGCTTCTCCATCATTCACCGGGATGAAGAGCTACGAGAAACTGACCTGTCGCTTCGTAAACCCAAGGTTCAATAATTTTTTCGATCCTTTCATCCCATTTGTTCGCCACAATGTTGAGATGCAGGTTGCCTGCCGCCGAGACATCCCACGGAAAGTGTCAGCGCCCAACTCTGCTTCTTCGAACCTAGGAGCCAGGACTGACCATCACCGATATGCCCATATCCAATCGTCTGCTTGATGCTCCCGTCCTTATCCAATCCATGTTCCTTGAACCGAATGCGCGCCTCCTCCACGAGCGAGTACATGTCCTTGACTGGCATCGACAGGTCGTACTTGTACACCTTGCCCAACTTGCCCGCAGCTTCCGGCATCAATTCTCGCAGGGACCACAAGGAGAGGAGTTGCGCTTCGTCCTGAGCCAAGACACCGTCGGCAATGATCTCCTTCTCCAACAAATGCTCCAAAAGCCCCCCGAGTTTCTATGTGACAATGGGGGTCAGCTTGTGCACTGTTTCGTGGATCAGCGGTCCGCATGTGAGCTCACCTCATCGTCGTGATCCTTGTTGCTACCACTTGTCTCGATCAAGACGTAGAAAGCTCGACCTCCCTCTGGTGTACCTTCGAAGGGTGCCTTCTGACCCGTGTGGTGAAGCACCAACTCCAGTCCCTCCTGATCCCAGAACTCGAACGCCGACAGGATCTCGCCAAGGCGACCCCTTGTCTCTTGGAAGACTCGTTGCACGCCTTCAAAGTTTGGCACGCATAACACGGCAACGTTCACAGCCTGGCAGGGAGAATATGTGGTCAGTATAGAGAAGAAGGAAACAGATACTCCGAAAATGCTAGTGACTCACTTCGGAGATCCTGGGTGTTAGAATCGAGACACCCGTCACGATTCCGAGAGTGCCTTCGGCACCGATGAACAACTGCTTGATGTCGTAGCCTGAAGAGATACCCACACAGTTAGCATTACGTATACTTTAGGGGTTCTGACAGAATTCACATACCCGTGTTGTCCTTCCTAAGCGCTCCACCCTTGCTCCCAGGCATCCCGACCGAGACAACTGTCCCCTTCTCATCAGGCAAGACAACCTCGAGCCCCAAGACGGTGCCGTGCAAGGATCCGTAGCGCAGAAGTCGGAGACCACCGGCATTGGTCGAGATATTTCCGGCGATGTGACATGAACCTTTGGCACCGAGGTCGAGGGGCATCATGTATCCTTTGGGGTGGAGGTAGTTGGACAGAGATTCGAGAATGGCTCCACCATCGCAGGTGAGCATTCCTGTACGAAATAACATCCCTGGTCGGCATTCTGCATCTGCGCAAAAAACAGACCATCTGCATCCACCCGCTGACTGACCTGACACCTCATCGAAGTGCCTGACCTCCTTCATGCCTTCGGTCGAGAGGATCAGCTCGTCATAGACGGGCACCCCTCCTCCGACGAGTCCCGTGTTTCCACCCTGAGGCACGATGGCAATGCGATGCTTGTAGCAGTAGGCCACGATCTTGCTCACTTCCTGCGTCGACTTGGGCTTCACCACGATCGCGGATCGGCCGACGTACTTGTCGAGCCAGTCCTTGTTGTAGCCTTCGAGGTCATCCGACGCGGCCGAGCTCCATTCGCCGTTGGGCGCGGCGATCGTCGTCATCAACGACGCGGTCGGGTTGGACAGCATCGACGCGAATTGGGAGACGTCCTCGGCGGTCAGTTGCTTGTAGTCACCTCGTGGTGGCACTGCACCGCCTAGAGCCGGTCGGGTTGTGGAGAACTGTCTTCGCAACGAACGCGACGACGACGGCAGGCCAGCGGGGACGGTGTTGCGCGATCGGAAGGCAAGGCTAGGAGTGGCGATCGTCCGTGTCGCACATGCAGTTAGGCGAGCGGCCATCGTTGATGAGGCGCGGCGTGACATGCTGTGAGTGAGACAAGAACGGGTGAGCAAGATCGTGGTCGATCGGCAAGAGACGGCGACGGCAGGTGCTTGGACTCGGCAGGACTCGGCAGTGACTCGGCCGGGGACTCGGATAACGACGAGAAATACCCCGGAGCACGAATCGTAAGGTACGTCATAGTCATTTCAAACGCGAAAATCAAACAACATATCAACGGATTGTGATAACATCTAACACGGCTGATTTAGATCCATATTGATCCGAGTCACCGGATCCAACTGGACAAGGCCAGGGTTTTCGACGCACTCGGGCATCGCGTGCGGACCAACACGAGCAACACGAGTCCAATCAACGTCATCTGCGGATCCACTCAAACCCAGCAAAGAGAGACTCGAAAGTTTTCCACCAAGCTCGAGCACAAGTTGCGTGGGCTCGACCCATTCTGCCACCTCGGGGTCGACCAGGCCCGACTTCGACCCAGGGTTGACCGGCTGCGGCCACCGCGGCAGCTCGAGCTCGGTGAGGTGCCTGAAGTTCGCCAAGGCCAGAAGATAGTCGCCCTACAAAGATATGACGCAGGGGTATAAGCACTCCCAAAAGGCAACTTCGGACTACCGCAGCCTATGAGACGGACTGACTCTTCCACCAGCCCATACGGTCCGATCGCCGAGGTGCAGCTCCCTCACATTCGGAAACTTTTCCGCCAGCCACTCGACGTCTTGGGGCTTGAGCAGAGTGAACTCGTCCAGACTGAGGTGTCGAATTTTGGGCCCCGCACGTGAGAAACATTCGAGTGCGGCACATAGTCGTTCGCCTACTGTGCGCGATGGGCGACTCTGGCTCGACAGAAAAATCGTCACGCTGAGGGATCGTAAAGCTGCGTTGGAAGGAATCTGCAACAAATCAACGCACCGGCCCGTCAGTTGGGACTTGAGCAGAGAACTTCGCACCGTTGAACCAATGATGAACCGACCAAGCAGACGCACAATCAGGGACTGCAGAGCCGTCTCCAGAGGAAGCTTCGTGAAGGTGGTGGCAGATGGAGACTTCTGCAACGGACGGCATTCGATTTCGAACACCTCGAGCCGATCCCACACGCGCACCCATTGGGCTATGGGCCTCTTGACATTCCATAGCGTCAACTTGAGTTCCGTCAGCGCCTTGCACTGCTCCAACAAGAACTGCGCCACCTCGTCCCTGACGTCGACCAGATCGAGTCGCCTGATCCTCATCGACTGGGACGGACTGACAGGGAGTAGCCACATGTCGAACTGGAGATGCCGCAAACGCAATTCGGTGAGGTTGGATGTGATGAGGAGGGAGTAACCCATGGGGAAGGTCCAATTGCGCGACCTCGAGGCGGAAGCCCCTGAGCCCCCTATCTCAGGGTAGGTCATGACTTGAGTCGACAGCTCGACAAACCTCGCGTTCGGTGGTATGGTGATGTCTTTCACAGTCTCGAGGGCCGTTTGGATGAATCTGAGGTAGTGCAGCCTTCGAAACCGATTGAAAATCTGGATCTGGGATGGGCTCGCCTTTGTGGGATCGGGTTCAGAACTTCCACGATGATAGAGCAGAGCCTGGCAACGCCAGCGCAAGATCGGCGACTTGGACAGCGAAAGAATTTCGAGTGGAGATGGTCTGGATTGACGCGATTCCGAGTACGAGTAACGATGCTATGGTGTGATCGTGTAGCCGGCATAGGAACGGAACGAGGTCGACATCGGCCATTGACAAAGAAGGTGCGTGCCCAGCCAATGCATCAACGTCGGGCAGTGAGCAGCCAGGTCAGTACATGCGATCCGGGTTACTACTGAGTCGTCAGACGTACGAGCGCCACAAATTGCAGTATCAGGTCGATGATGTCCTCGGGGAGGTCGAGCAGACGAAATGTGGGGGTCGGCGGCCGCCCCAATGCCGCCCACTCAGCAATAGTTCGGGTCTTCTTGGCAGTCTGGACCGCATGCAACCCCCCAGAGCTGTCTTCTGCTTTCTTGTCTTCGAGTGGTCCATCCGGTAGTCGGCCGATGGGGCGCAGTGGGCCTAGCCGCATGGTCGAGGAGAAGAAAGCGAAGCTGCGAGCCGGCCGTCCCACCAATCGGCGCTCACCACCCTAGGCTGACGTGCACGGGGTCATCGACGAATCTCAGGTAGAGAGCTTCAGACTATTTGACCTCAACACTAGAACTCGTGGTTGTTTCACATCATTCATTTCAATTGTACATCAAAGGAGTGGCATTCTAGAGTCGATCCGAATTGGCCTTGACCTTGATCACAATTTTGCCCCTCGCCCTCCTGGTCCTCAACTTCTCGAACGCCTTCTCGACATCGTCAAACTCGTACTCGCTGTCCACAACGACCTTCATTCCTTTATCCTGTATCAGCTCAACACCCTTGTGCAACTTGTCCTTGGATGCCTTTAGGCTGATACAGCTGTACCTCCACTTGGCGCTGAGGCCGTACCAACTCCATAAAGTCCTCCAGACCATCCGAGGGCTGTACCAATACACCGTTGCGCCTCCTATCCGTTCCGAGTCGGTCGCATCGCCAACGATGGTGATGTAGCCACCACCAGGGTGACCCGGGGATCGATCGGCGTGGGTCAGGAGTTGACCGAGATGAGGAAGCAAGGCAGTCCCTCCGACGCAGTCCAAGATGGTAGTATATCCTTCCGCAGGACGATGCTTCAATAATCCTTCCAGTACGTTCTCCGATATGTAATCGATCACATGATCCGCACCCAAGCTCCGTACGAACTCGGCGTTCTTACCCGAACAGGTCGCGACAATCTTTGGAGCGCCGAGTTCCGATTTGGCGTATTGGATCGCATAGATCCCCACGCCGGAAGATCCGCCCAGCACGACGATTGATGGTCTGAAAGAGTCAATTTTTGGTGTATAAGGTGGCGTCAAGGCGGTCACGGCGGTTTGAAAGACGAGAGGGAACGACGCCGCCTCGGTCGGAGAAAGTTTGGCCGAGGGAGAGTACTTGATGACGGCTGATGAGGCTTCGACGATCCGGACTTGGGACAATGCGCCTTCCCATGGCTTGCCTAACTGTCAAGTGAACCCACCGTGTCAACAATTTTTACCGCGGTTCCTTACCGAAGACCACCCTCGGAGTGGAAGCGCGGGACGAGTCCACGACCGGCACTCACAGCAGTGAGATAAAACCCTAGCACGGTGTCTCCTACAGCAAATTCGGTCACCTCGCGACCTTGTGCGATGACGCTTCCCGCATAATCCTCGCCGATGCCTTTGGGGTAGCTCAACGCCGCAAGCTTGAAGACGGACGAGTTGGCGATCTGCACATCAACGGGGTTGACGGCCGCTCGGTCGACTTCGATGAGGAGTTGAGTTGGGGACAGAGTCGGTGGCTTGAAGGTGTGCTTGCGCAGTGTCGAACCGAAAGGTGGTGTCGCATGGGTCCAAGCGGTGAAGCTCGGACCGGCGGCTGTTGAGGACGACGAGGGGGAGGCCGAACAGTGAGGGGCTTGAGTTGAGCTTGTCTCCTTCATAGCTCCGGGATGCGGGATTTTGGGAGTCTCGCACCAAATTCCTTTGGAGTCGGACCGGGACGAGTGAACACGGAGTTGATCATCTCCGCGGAGCTGCTGGCCTGCTGCGCCGACGCCAGTAGACGTCATGCAGACAGATGCAGACGCCTGCCGCCGCTGTGAACAGTCCGAGTCTGACCGCCGGTCTGACCAATGACGTCATCCGTGCGCGAGGCCACGCGCGCTAGAACACGGCGCGGGCGAGACCCTCTTTTTGGCTTTACCCATTCACCTCTTCGGACCGCACGCAGCCAAGCTTCCAAGGTGGCGGCCCACTCGTTCGACTCGTCCTCCCCGTTTCCTCGACGGTTCGATGCCTCGGTCCCGACGCTGTTGAAGGCGCGTTCGATCGCGTTAACCGGTCCGCTCCCCACTTCGTCCGTGCTTCATGTCGCCGTCGCCCATCTTCGAGGTCGCTCCTCGGAGGGCGATCATGACGATGACCATAGTCAGCACTCTTTGGAAGCCAGGCAAGAGGACGATCAAGTCGGACCTGAACGACGACACGTGCTCGTGCTGACGTCGGATCAGGCCAAATGGCGCGACTCGCTGATCAGGGAGAGCGACACGTCCTTGTTCTCCACTTCAACCCGATCCGTCGATGCTTCTTTCGTGTCCTACCTCGATAGGGTCGAGATCAAGTGCGTAGTCAATCGAACGCTAGCCTAGCCTCAGCTTTGACGCTGGCTGATGATCTCGGCGACACACATAGACATCTCCCCACTTCGGAGCATCTCCTCTACTTACTCACGACCGTCTACTCGCATGCCGAGCATCTACTCGCGAGTCAGGTATTCGTTGAATCTGGTACGAGAAGTAAGAGCGATCCTTCGTACTTGCCGATCGTGCCGACCCTCGTCGTGCTCCACAATCCCTCGGAATACCTCGCCGAGTCCCAGGCGCAAAAGTGAGAAAAACTTTGCCGACTGTGTCACCGAGCCTGGAGTCACAGTGAGCTTATTTACAGTTTGTCTTGTCTTTTGCAGTGACGGTATCGAGGCATACACCTCCTTACTCGCTCTGTTTGATTCGGCTTTCACTCGCCTCTCTCCTCGGCACGTTTCAGTCTCCCCTAGTCTAGGCTGGTCGAGCTCACATCTGACTTCGACCTTCTCCTCCGATATCGAACCTCGTAGAAGCCCACCTCTCCTGGTCCTCGTCGATAACGACGCCCTCATCCTCGAGCAAGCATTATTGGCTCCCCACTTGCCACAACCTCGTCGCAAGCG
The DNA here is from genome assembly GCA_003665825.1 of Microbotryum silenes-acaulis. Taxonomy (NCBI): domain Eukaryota; kingdom Fungi; phylum Basidiomycota; class Microbotryomycetes; order Microbotryales; family Microbotryaceae; genus Microbotryum; species Microbotryum silenes-acaulis. The sequence goes on from QPFY01000002.1 coordinate 1,629,071, forward strand.
GAAAGCCGAGTATGAGGAGCGCCGTTTCGAACAAGGCGAACCCCCGGACGAAAGGCACGTCGAACAAATGAGGTTGCTGAGCGTCTTGCCGTATTTCTATGACTGGGTCGGAATCGTTGAACCAGGTTCGTCTGTCTTTGACTCTGTCTTTCTCAACGTCATATGTCCTAATCCCGCTTCGCTTGCATGGAAACCCGCAGTTCAACAAGAGCCGGATCCATCTCAGCCAAGTCTAACCTTCGTCATGACCTACACACCCTCCCTCCACCCCAGCGACATCCCCAGCCTACTCCCCGCAACATCTCCAACGTCCCGCCAACCCGTGGCGGTTGAATTCGCAGTCCAGCACCTCTCTCAAGCTAACGGGGACGACGAGGACGGGCTGTTTGTCCAGGTCATCAGTTGAATGATCGATAATGGAACCTGTAGCGTTACGAAATGCGGAATGCCAAGTACTAGTAGTATTTGTTGTACACAATGGAATACATAGGTGTCATTCTTGTGGAACCCCCGAGTCAACCACTTATCCGTTCGAAGCGCCACATGTCGACTTGGATATCTACCGACTTCTTGCTATGGTGTGCCATCGTCTTGGGGAGATCATACTAGGGAATGCACAAATACGTCAGTGAGGGAGTCTTTACTTGACGATCTCATATTATCCCCACCTTCATCTCTGCAATGACTGTCCCTTCAAAGCCGAAAGTCTTGGCTTTCTTTAGGATGTAGTCCCGTGTCGAAGACTTATTCAACGAGTACACCGCGGTCTTTGCGAGCTGATTTCCATAAACGGCGGGCACTCAGATCAATAATTCGCATCACGGACCCCAGTTGATCAATGGTGTGCTCACCTCGCACGCCGATTCCAAGAAGACCATATCGATCCCTTTCCTCCAACTTCCAAAAGGAGGGTTCTGTGCCACCGGGAGAGTATCAAGCCACTTGAGCACATCTTTATAGAAGTATCATAAGAAGGCATTCTCCCACAACTGACCATGACGACCGTGTCGAACCTCCTCTCCCCATCCCGATTTGCCAAATATTCTTCCAGACTCGGCAAGCCCTTCCCGATTGACGAGTCTTCGGCGATGTCCCCTATCCTCGCATTGACTAATTCGATCTCGTCCTCCATATCGATCTCTTCGACGTTCTGCTTGGCGATCTCAAGAGCGTCGGAATCGATATCGACACTCAAAACATCACTGCATACATCCCAGAAGTTAAGGGTCAGTTCGACCATCGCAATAGTTCGCAGACGAGTTCCAATCCAAAGCAAACTCAACCAAGCACCCAACATGACCGCACCAATACTCAAAACCGCGCATCCACATCCCAGATCCAAAACGTGCTTATCGTTCAAGTCGCCGAATTGGGATTCGGCGGTGTAGAGCATCCGTGAGGCAAGGTGCGCCGAGGTGACGTATTGCTCTAGTTCGCGTTTGGGAGCGGCTGCAAGACGGAGAAAGGGTGGCACGGGGGTAAGATTCGATACAAGTTTGAGGGGCTACACGCGGTTGAGTATGGCTCGCCAAAGCCTTTGAGAGGTTGCAGTTCTGTTCCGTGCGAAGACCATGGTCGAGGTCGTCAGCTCGTCTTCAGGATGCTAGTGCTCGCCACCAGCTCGACGAAGTACGAACCTGACTCTAGTTCTTTCAGCTTCATCTTGCCCCAATCCACACGAGGCTGTCCACTTGAAGCGACTCTGGGTACGACCGTGTATGGGAGAGGCGAACATCCGCGTCGGCGCTCACGCGCTCACATGCGAAGTGGTGCCCCCGCCTCCCCAGCCGGCCGGCGCAGAGCATCCCCCGGAGGCCAACACGGGCACACGTCTTCGACCGCGGGCATGATCGATGATCTCAGATGCTCAAAACAATCGTTGATGAGTACGGCTGAATCGCTTTTTGTTTCATTTCAAGGTTTGCGATTAGACACATAGCGGGTGAACTCGTCCGCCTCAAGGAAAGTTGGGACGCTGAGAGTCGAGTTTCGGGGAAAGGACTTTCCCATACGCCATTCCGTATTGGTGAAGAAAGAGTACTATGCTTCTGATGCGAAACCATTTATCGTCCGCCGGAGACGGCGCCCCTCGAGGTCTGATTGGCGATCCCGCTGAGAAGGGAACGGAACGGGGAAGAAATACGAGTTAGTATCCGGCTGCGGCATGAGCAACCGAAACCCCTCGAATAAGATGACACTCACGAAGCGCTGCCTTCCTTTGCCGAGGTCTTGGCCGGCCCGGTCACATACTTGCCCTTCTCGAGCACGATCTCGACAATCTCGGTGTCGTTGTGGGTACCAAAAACTGAGTCGAGCTCCTGCTTAGAGGGGCGCTGCAGCAGACCTTGCGAGCCTTGCCCAGTGTGGAAAACGTCAAACGAGTCGACGATGTCAACGAGCGGAATCGTCCTGTTGTTGCGCAGGTGTACCGAGCGCGATTAAAGCATCAGCGAAATGGGTCAGGAAGTGGGTAACTGCCCCCACTCGAACAAAGCCCGATGGAAAAGCAGCTCACTTGTCTGTGAAAATTGAAAAGACAAAAATCTTCCAAACTCAGCATTGAGAAAAGCCATTTCTGAAGCAATGCAGGGCTAGAACGTACCACCTGCGACCCATTTCTTGGCGGCTGTGCGCCGAAGAAGGCCATGGAACGAGTGGGGAGAGAGGCGCGGGGTGTCACGAGATCGTGTCAGTCAGACGAGCAAGCTCTAGGCGTGGGCCGATGATGTTGAGGGAGACAGAGTAAGCCAGTCCGCGATGCATCGGGACCTTGGCCAGACGGCCATTCAAAATAGTCTCTTTTGTTGCCTTGTTCGAACAAGCCCAAGTAGCGTGGCAGTGAGATGGAGCCCCTGAGCTGCGGGCGGGAACTCACCAGATTCATCGGCAACGATGACGATAAACTCGTCCGTCGACATCGAGTCAGGCTTGTAGACGGCCTGTGTAATTGCACATGTTCACTTTCTGATCAGCACACCTGCCATGAGCAGACTGCGCCGGAGCGGGTAGGACCACTGCGAAGAGCCGGGGCGGACGTGGCAGTACCGGTGCACGCCCAGCCCCCGCCGAGGATGACGACACCGGCTGGGTCAGGTGCGCCTGACTCGAGGCTGATGGGACGTAGATCATCACACACCTTGGTTTGAACGTGTTGAGGCACTGCAGAATAGGTCCTATGGTCAGCAATCGAGCCTTCCCTGCGACCCTGCGGGCATCGGAACTGATTATGAGCGTACTAGTTGGGTAGTTTGGGCAGAGCGGAGGCAGATGTTACGCGGGCGTGGGTGGAACGAGAACAAGAGGCGCACTCTAAGCTCGAAACCCTCCACTCTGTGGAGGGGCTTGTACCTTATCCGCGCGTTTGGCTGAGTTGCCTATCGAAATTTGGCCCAGAAAAGTACCACCTTGCTGTAGCATGGCAAATAAAATCAACCTATACAATCTGTTTCAATAGGCGCATTCTTATGCTATTTTTTCGAGCTTCTACCCAAGGGAAGACTCTTGCAAATCCTATTCATTGAGCTACAGCGGTGAGAAGTCGTTATTTTCGACTTGGAGCTGGCTCGCGCACGGACCCAGAGGGACGGTTCTTCGCGCCGACGTGAATCAGCCAGCCGCGCCTCACCGGTCTCACCTTCGGTCCACAACGCCAGTCCACGACGTCGCTACCGCCCTCATGATCCACCATGCCCGTACAAACGCCAACGCCTGTCAAGGGCACACCTCGTCGGTCTCCATCGATTGAGTTTAGAGAGTCGCCCATACGATCAGCTTCGAAGGCAAAGCCAACGACATCAAGGGACCATCACTCAACCAACACAACCCCCGAACTGCCTACCCGTCGCTCTCGGGCTGCTCACTGGAGATCACAATTAGCTCAAGAAGATCGAGTTGACCCGATTGAGTTACGCAAGAAGCTCAGACTCCTCTTGGTCGACAGATTTGGCGAGGACTTCGTCCCCCGGCCGGTGCAAATCGAAGCTCTCGCGGGACTTGTTCAGCTCGAGCGGTTCAAGACTCGAAATCAGTATGACGCTGTGTTCGTCATTGCTCCAGCGGGTTCAGGGAAGAGCTTGATATTTCAAGCCATGTATTTGGTTTACGGACGCCGGGCTGTGACCATAGTTGTCAGTCCTCTGACTGCGCTGAGCCAACATCAGGTAGGTTTTATTCGGTTGGCCGTAGAGGCGACGCCGGTGCTGAGTCCCACGGTCTTGATATCTTTACAGGCCGACAATCTCAATCAAGAGCGAAAGAAAGCGGTTGTCATATGCAAGGAAACATGGGGTGACGGAGAGCTGTACCAGCAGTTGAGCGATCCCTCCCATACTGTCTCATTCATCTTCATCGTACGTGTCCATTCAATCCGCCGCAGGTTTTTGCATGCTCACAACCCCCGGACTGATATCTTGCTACTAAAAATCTCCGACAGTCTCCAGAGATGCACAATGGAGACAAGCGCTGGGCTGAGCTGATAGCGAAAGACTCGTTCTCGGCGAGAACGAGTCAAGCTGCTTGCCTATGACGAAGCAATCAAGATCGCCGAGTGGGGATTCAGCGAAAGGGAGCGCGCCGGAGCTATGAGCCACACAATGGAAGGCTCGACTGCATTTCACCCCGTGTATGGGCAAGTTGCGGAGCGGCATCTTATACTTGGCTGTCAAACACTCTTCCTCACCGCCGGCGCTCCACCTTACAAAATCAACAAGATCATAAAGTTATCCAGTCTCTCCGAATCGCGGACGTTCTTCGCCAAAGTCGACCTTTTCCGACCAAACCTACGCAATATTGTTGTCGAGATGAAACCAAGAACAAACGGTACGATGGGAAGTATCAAGGATCTCCTTAACCAGCGGTCAGATCCCAGCACCTTTCCCCAGTCCATCATGTACTTCATCAGCCGGGAAGCCACGTCAAACGCGCTCCTCGCGGTCCACGAACAATACGGGATTCCGATTTCAGTCCACTCTCCCCTAGCGCGCAAGTATACCGCGGTTCGAGGTGAATTCGACAAGATCGAGGATGGCAAGGACTTCGTGCGAGGCAAATTCCCTGTCTGGATGACAACATCAGCCTTGGGTCTCGGCATTCACTACCCGGGCATACGCACGGTGACTCAGTACGGTCGCACTACCATTGAGGATGACGGCCAGCGCAGAGGACGAGGCGGACGCAGTGGGCAGCAATCGATCGGAATTACCTTCTTGGAGCCTCGCAAGGATACGCAGAAGAGCCGCGCGAGCAGCGATCAGGAGCAAACCGACGCCGTTCCTGACGATAATTCAGCTCTCACTTGGCCCGGAGATCGGCCCCGACCCGAACTACTTACAGATGACGAACTGTCCAATCGCTTCTTCTACGAGTCAAAAGCGTGTCTGTACGCCCTCGCCGTTGTCCTATACACGTGAGTTGAGCCCTTCAGGAACTGCGGCAATGCACCAACTGACCCCTTTATGCAATGAATGTGCACAGGCAAGGCGAGCTTCCGCTCAAACCGGATGACCCCCTCATCGTTGTTGAGAAGGAGCGTCAAGCAAACATCAGAGGCAGATCTTGCCAATGTTCTAGTTGTGACCCAGAAGGCGCCAAGTACATCGTTGACAACCTAAAAGACGCAACTGAGGACAACTACAACAGCCTCTCGACCTACGACGGAACCGTCATCAATCGAGAAGAGACCAGCCAGCCCTCTTTGGACTCGCAGGCCCAAGATTCCGAGGAGGATCCAGAGGTCTCAGGCAACGAAGGTACTCTCTCGGCGGTCAATCGACAGAAGCAAGCCCAAAATCCATGGAGAATGAAACCGGAAGAACGAGATGCGTTTGTCGAAAAGCTCCTCGACAAATACAGGCAGCATGCCGAGAGCCGGAAATCTTGCGCAACTGTACACCACTTGTGGCGTTTCCCTCCCATCATCGCACAACGAGTCGCCAAGTCAATCTCGTCGCTCGATTATGGGGCTGCCTTTCGTCTCAATGGATTCAATGAGCCCTTCCCGGACACGTGGGAAATCCTCTTTCCGATCGTCCGTGAAAAGAGGGAGGCTTTGATCCAACGATAGTTGGAGTCGGAGACTGAGTTGTATAATGAGATCAAGTACATGCTTGAGCTGGGTCCAATTACTGTTGAAGAGCTTTGGCCTATGATTGTGAACACCATCGTGTTGTGTTGATGGGCTGAAATACCACGAGAGGTATTGACATAGTGAGAGCTTGTGAAGCCGAAACCGAGCGAATAGATCCGCCTGACGGCGGCGATCCTGGCGAGTCGTCGAGTCATAGCGTCTGCGGTTGCGCGTCATTCTGAGATAAGCGCGGTGTTGCATCGAGAACAAGCGAAGAGCATAGTACCGAGAAGACGAGTGATGCGGACTGGGACGGGAGAGAAACCGATGCGCACACGCCGAAGTGCGCAAGCCGGCGGCTGCAGCAGCGTGCTGCCGCTCGGACCACTCGAGACCAAATTGACCAACTTTACACACTTTCCTCTTGCCGTTCGACACAGGCCATTTTTTCTAGTAGAAGATCAATCTCTGGGTTTTGGATAATTGTAAGTACTTGCCACGCTACAGAGAACCACCCCAAAATGGCCCTGAAATTTCGGAGGGCAACTGGGCCAGGCGCGCCGATAAGTCCTAAGCCCCTCCCAGAGGGAGGGCTTAGTTGAGCTTAGGCGCACTCTCTATAAAGGAGCATGGGCACAGATCGACACCGGCTCTCACTGGCGCCTACTGGCGCCACTGGCTCTCACCGGCTACACACCCGCTCCATTTTCTCACCTCATGAACGTGTGACTTGACCCATCAAATTTAGTACCTACATCCTGAAATTTTCAATCTCGTATCGTTGAAAAGAGTGGTCGTTAAAGAGACATATGAAAGACTCAGAGCTTGGCTTGGGCTGACACGGGGAGGTGCTTTTTCAAGAAGCGCCCGTAATCCTTCGAGGCCTCCTCGTAGCCAGCGCTGTGATAGATCGAGAAATGCCCAAACTGATACGTTTATGAAATAGTAGCTGAGGATGAGGAAACGCGACCACGCAATCAATGCGAGTGGGACAATGCGGGCTGATTAGACGTACATTGTACACCTTGGTCTCTCCTCTAGGGGCTTTGGCCGCGTAATTTAACGTCGGACTAGCGGGAGCCACAGTATCGTCTTTGCACACGGCAAAGTAGATCGGGCATTCAACATTCTTGGCATTTGCACCGGGGTAGAGTAGACCGATTCGCAAAGCGACGCGAGCAGCAACCTCGTCCTTGAAGGAGATGTCCGACTCGGAAGGCACGAGACCGAGGTACCCACTCTCGGCATCGTGAGCATTCATCAGCGCGACTGCAGGTGATATTTCGTTGTCGTCAGTAACCAATTTTTTTGTTTCTGATTCGTTCTAACTCGGGTGTTGCGCCAGAGCACGTACCTTGCCCAGGCCTGGCCGCCAGTTTGACCGGCAAATGATTCTCCTCGGAGTGGAAGAGCGCGTCCCTCAAGGCCAGCAGTGCCAACCTAGGCAAGACGCCGAAGCCGAGCGTCAGAGCACTCGCGAATCCATTCGTAAATGGACACTGTGAGATGGCGGCCTTGAGTTTCTTGTCCTGCGAAGCGATTGAGATGGCATGCCCGCCGCCAAAGGAGCTACCGAAAATACCGACCTGCTCCGGATCAACGATCGCCAGTCCTCGGGTCCAGAGGATCGCGGCGTGCCAATCCTCTTCTTGCATGTGCCAGTCGAGGATCTGTCGTGGAGTTCCAGTCGATGTACCAAACCCTCTGTAATCGAAGCATACGGCGGTGTAGCCTTGCTTTTGGAACAGTTCGGCGTACCTGGGAGAAGATATGGGGCAGATTGACGCCAAGGCGGCATCCACGTCCTTCGTCAGTTCCCCGGATCGCCCACAGTGGCCTTTGTCAACGTCGCACCAGATGAGACTGGTTCGGTGCCAACCTCGGACTGGAGTGGATCAAAATGTCGACGGGCCGCTGAGCGCGAGAATAGACCCAGGGCCCTTTGTTGAGATAGCGTAGGTACCCCAGACCATGCCCGAGCACGATCGCAGGTTCAGGATGAGCGGCCGTCGCGGTCGGCGAAGGGTACAGCCAACCTCCCAGTCGCGATTTACCGAATGGAACTTTAACATCTTGACGAATTGGATTAGAAGAAGAGGAAGAGGGCATGCTCGATGGTAGCGTCCAGTTGGGCAAGGGAATCAGTGGTGGCGATTGGCTCAGCTGGCAGAAGGGTGAAAGCCAGAGCGCCCGCTTGTGTAGGGCCTTGTGGGGCCGCACCAGCTAGCAGGTACCACTGCCATTGCTGCATCATGATGAGACATTCATCAGATTTCATCATTTCAGATTAGGATACTGTGAAAAGGCCCGATCAACGGACCTCTAGTCATTGAGTAGCCATTTCAGTCTGGTCGAACAAAAGTATTGGACTTCGAGTCCCTCGGCGCTTTCATGATGTTGCCGATGTGGCACGGACCGCCTTCTCGAGCCATCCAGCCGCCGACGGTTCGCAAGGTTCTAAGAATGTAGGTAGGTACTCTGAAACTGTTCGAAGTCACGATCCACCATCCTTTGCACTCTGCACGAATCAGGAGTACCCTCACCCGGGAAAAATTGGATTCAGAGCTCAGCATCTAGCGAATAGGAGGGCCCGAGCCGGCGGCGATCACTCGCGATCGGTATTGCGCGATGCAGCCGGACGGCTGAGACACTGGCTCCTACTGGGCACCGGGCGGGAATCGGCCAGCGTTCACGTAGGTATATCATACTCCAATTCCATTACATGGGAGGGTGTCGTGGTGCTTGGAACTGTCACCATGCGGTGTGATCACACCCCACATTGTAGACATTCACCAAGTAGGTACTGTAAACTCCGGACACAGGAGCAGGCCGGACTACGGAATGAGGAAAGCCCTAGCAGCGTCAGCGTCCGGGAAGGGCCGAAGGGACCGCCGGGGGTCGCCGACTCGCCGGTTTGCAGACTTCGGTACCTCAATCTTCAGAGGCGTACATGATTTCTTCAGTGAGATTCAAACCTGTACAAACGTGAGAGTCCCCAAGTCTGCGAGGCAGCGCAACAGACGACCTGCCTGTGGTAAAGATGTGCTGTAATTTGGGCGGAGGTTTGAAACGCGGTGGACCATGGAGCTCCCGAGTCGACACCCCAAAGCAGTAGTGCACGCCTGTGCACGCGAGACTCGAGAGTGTTCAAATCCGAGGCCAAGCGCATCGCCGGCGCCATCGCAGGCAGAAAGTTGGCGAGCGCGACGAGCGAGTTGGCGCGCAAGGGCCAGAAGGCGATCGCTCATTCGTCCCAGTTGGGCGTTGCCGCTTGGACCCCAAAAAAATCGCAGCGAGCGTCGAACTCGATGGCGGCGCTGACTCCGTTGCGGCTGCTTCGCTCTCCCTTGCCATCAACATCTCGTCGTCCACCACCCGCCTACGTCTGATTGTCGTGTCAAAAGAGGAGTGTCCGGCGTTGTCCGCTCCGCCTTCAAGGTGAGCCATGCAGTGTCATAACAATGGCCGACCATTGGGCCCTTCCCGTCCCTCCCATGCGACGAGCGATTGGCCTTCTCGCCCCGGACGGCGTGAGCGATTGGACGCCACCTCAGCAGCTGAGCGAGCGTCAGGCGGAAGATGCTCCGCCCTGGCTGGCTAACACCGCAAGGCTGCGCAACCTCACGAACGCTCTGGCTCACTCTGCTTGGTCTTGACATCGGTGTGCAGGCTTGTTCCCTTTCCCCTCTTTTCGTTTCCGATCCGCCCTCCCCTCTGCTTTGGTCATCCTTGCATCGCCCCTCGCCCTGTGCTCGTGCTTGTCCCAAGTTGAGCGAACGTCCTCCGGCCTGCCCTGAACGGCGCTAGCTCGGCCCCAGGCCCAAACAAGCATCGCGCGCGCACGCCCCCGTCATCGAATCTCCCCGTTCCGAGCCCACCATGTCGAACCTTCTGCGTCGAAAGCGATCTCAGCAGGCGACTGCCAGTGCCGCCTCCGACTGGGCCCCACGAGACGACATGCTCACGCAGGCCGCTGCTGCCGTTGTTGCCGCCGAAGCTGCGGCTGCTGCCTCGAGCGAATCGAGACGGTTCAATGAGCGTCTGCTAGCGACGCAACCACTGGGCGCGAGCTGCCCGCGCAGCTGGGCCTCGTGCTCCTCGAGCTCGATCCACTCGTCTTTCATCGACTCCGCCTACGGCACACTCGACGAGGCAGAGTCCTCGGATGACTCGATCTCGCTCTGGAGGAAAAACACGATCAAGGGAGTGCACCGTCAGCACCAGCAGCGGAGCGCGCAGCACGTGGATGGCGATGGCGCAGTCGGCGCCCGGTTATCGGACTCCGTGAGCGATCGCGGCGCGATGGCCGACGACGAACTCGCACAGGCTACGGGCTTGTTTGCAATGAACGTGGCACGCCGAGGGCCTCAAAGACGCTTTTCTTCAGGCACGAGGTCACGCAGCGTGGGCACCGACGATGTCTTCCAATGGAGTCGACGACACCAGCTGCACGAGCAGCGCAGCCGAAGTTCGAGCTTGGGCCGACGTGGCAACGAAAACGACGATCACGGCTCGCGTCTCGGCTCACCTAGGAGTTCAGTCTTCAGCCTTGATGATGACGAGGGCATGCTGTCCTCGTCCCTGTACTCGCAGGAACACTCGTTCGATTCGGTCGAGTCCTTCCAGTCCTCGTCTCGATCGAGCTATCGATCGTCGCCTGAGCCCAGTGAATACGAATTCGACGTGGCTCGCCTGACGCCCTCGAGGAAACGCTCCAAACGACTCGCCAGAGCATCTTTTGAATCAACTTCATCGACCAACGGCAAGGCGACCTTGTCGCGTCGACACACCCTGCCTCGCCGACGAGAACGCGGTCGCGCTCCCTCGATCTCGATCACTCTTGTCACCGGCTCCATCGCGGGCAGCACCGAGACCGAATCGATCTTGACCACGCCATCTCTCTCGTCGCTCGTCGAAGTTTTGCCCAAGTCTTTGCCTCCACTGACCACGCTTGCGGCGTCTCTGTCGGTCTTGCTCACCCTCTCCTCGCTCCTCGCACCCGTCCCCCTGCTCGCGTCTTCTCCAGTACACATCCTACGCACCCGCGACCATGCCGCAGTCGAATACGCCAATGCCTTCTTGTCTCCTCTTCTCGTATCGGGCGTCAAGCCTGCCGCCGCACTAGCCATCGCAAACTTTGCGTCACTGGCCTCCATCGAGACCAAGACCTCGGCCAGCACGTCGCTGAAGGCCCTCTTCGTCTCGACGCTCTGGATCGCCATCATGTCGCTGCGCGTGTCTCTCAGCTACATCTTTGGACGCGCTCTGGGTTGGGCTCACCCGCAGTGGTTTTCTACGCGTGCGATCCATGAAGTCGGGGCTGGTACGTCTGGCTTCCTTCACCCCGGGCCATGTGAAGGCGCACACGATTGCTGACCGTTTACTCGCATCTTGTGTCCCCAGGTTGTGCACCCCTTCTGCTGTCGCTCTCGCTTGTGCATGCCTACACGATGCGCCATCGGCCCTCCAAGTCCGCGATTTCACCGTTCCATCTGGCTCTGCTGGCGGCCAACTTCTGCACTCCAATTGAACAGGGCGGATCCGGCTTCTGGCTGGGCGTGAGCGCCTTTGTCGTTGCGGCGATCGTTTGCCTTGGACTCTTCGCTTTCGACCAATGTGTGCAGAAGCGCAGCACCGGCAGCACCACAACGAAGCGCAGGTCCCAGCTTGCAGCCACCCTCGGCGCTCTTTGCGTGATCCCTTGTCTTGCCTACCTATCTGAATCCTCAACGCCGGCATCCGTTCAAGCAGCCATGTCGCTCGACGAGACATTTTCGCAGCTCCACCCGGCTCAGCCCCACCTGATTACGATCCTGCTCATGACCGCACCCCGCCCCGGCAACCCCGACTTCTTGCTACGGACGATCGAAAGCTGGCTTGGTGGCCTGCCTGAACCCGCAACGACGCCTTTGTCGCATTCGCTGACCATCGGCAGCTTCACCATGACTCCGGTCAACCAAGGCCGCGTGCGACTGCTTGTCTACACCCATTTCACTACGCACACCATGTTCGACGCAGCCCGCGAGTACTTTGCCCAGAGCCCGATCTACGCTCGCAAGGCCTCTCACTACTTGCAATGGTATCGCGATCCCCGCAGCGCGAACCGATTGGACCAACGCCTCCATGTCGCTCGAGGCCTGCACCATGCCGCCACCGACGGAGGCTCAAGCGCCTATGTCATGCTCGCCGAGGACGACTTCCCCCTCTGCCCCGATCGGGACACGTCGCGCGGTCAAAAGTGGACTTCAGCTTGGTCCGAGTTGCAGCGCGTTCTGGTTGCAACGAACGAAGCGATGCCCGACTGGCCTTTGGCCGAAGCCGGATCTGCAGGCGAGTCTCTGGACATGAGCCAAGAGGAAGCTTCGAGCGGTCATTGCGGCGTCTTTGTCGCCACGGGAGGTTCAGGCCTCGCGATCCGTGGCTTCATCGCCGCCAAGCTGCCGGCCCTGCTTCTCGGGGCTCACGATCCTCATGGCAATGCGCGTGACGCTCGGGCCATTCGCGGCGAGTTCTCGGTCAAGCACGAGGACGAAGGCGCGGATACACCCGATCTCGTCATCCAGGATTGCCTGCGAGGTCGCATTCCCAGTTGTGGAGTCTGCAGCGCTCCCGACTCGTCTTCAGTCAAGCGCCCTGCTCGCCGCTTCCCCGCCGGCTCGGCCCGCAACCCATACGGCGTCTCGGGTGATCGCTGGGGCAAGAGCGGGCTCGTCGGTACAGCCCAATTGCTGCAGCGACATCTCGGCTACAATGCCTCGACTCTTCCTGGTCGAAAATACGGCAAGGAGGAATGGGCCTGCGGCTGGCGCCAACCCTTCAACGGTGATCCGGACGTCTTGACGCTTTGAACCGCCCTCGCTCTAGCGCCTCTTTACTCTTCCCTTATTTGCATTCGACAATGATGGACACTGCTTTGCATTTCCTTGCGCTCTTCAGTGCTTCGGCACACCCATTCACGTTCTCACAGTGCTTCGGCACACCCCATTCACATTCCAACAGTGCTTCGGCACACCCATTCCCATTCACATTCCCACCGTGCTCCGGCACACCCCATTTTGTGCAGTGATTGGGCACACACCCTATCTGCAGTGCTTCGGCACACCCTTTTTCGCATCCCATCAATTATCGGCATCTTCTTTGCGCGTACAACCAACCTAGTCTTGGCGGACACTTTGCACCCCTTCGTTTATTCCTATCAAAGAGTGGACCTCAGCAGCTGGTCAGACTTTTATTTTATTGATTGGTCGTTTCTCGATTCGACGGTAGAAGTAGTGGCTGATGTATTTAATTACCATCTGTCTGAATTGACAACGCATACGCATGGAGTTCTTCGTTTCATCTTTCCTTCTGCTTCGAATTCGACTGTCGAGATGTTGTCTTTGCGCTCAGTCTTGTCGGAAAATTGCGGCATGTGACGACTTTGGCCTGTCACCGGTCATATGAGAAGACTAAAATTAATGATCTAGCAGTGCCCTGAACAAAAGCTCGTGGGCCGGCAGGGGTGCACGAGAGACCGTCAATCTGCAAAGAGAAAAGGACAAAAATGCCCTCGCTTCTTTTCATGAGGACAGAAATGCGCTTCTCAAAAGGACAATAATGCCCTCGGATTCCAGACTTCTGTAATACTTGAGGTATCAACCCACAACCAAAACGGTAGCTTCTTGTAGTCTTTGTGATCAGCGCCGTATACTCAGAATCTCCAGAGATGCCGTGAGAGGTCAGTTATCACCGTCGCAAAGTCAAGGGCCTCATCGATCGTCGACGCGTCGAGGCGCGCGAGTTCGCGAGTCGACAGTGACGTTGGCCTCCTTGCGTATTCTCGCCACGACACCGAAGTCACCACCGACTTTCGACAACGGAACATCGTTTCAAGAAGGGGGGACTCTTCTACGAAAAGAAGGAGCTCACGGATGCCGGCGATCGATATGCCCTTGATCACCAGTTTCAGCTCGACGTTCGCAAGTCTGACACGCGTCATTGGCACGTTGTGTGCAAGAGTGTCCAAGATCCTTCGGGCGCCTTCTCTGCCACTGCTGTTCCCAAAGGAGAAGGCAGTGTTTGGAGCGTCACTGTCTTCGACGAATCCCACGGTTGCCAATCGCTGCTACACCGGCGACAGCAAGAGCAGATTCACGCGACACCGCTCCAACCTGTTCCACCTCGGTCGGAATGGATTCTGCATCGTATTCCTCGTGAGCGTCATGAGGTCACGACGATAGTGACTCAACTGGCGAAGAAGAGGGTGCCATTATCATTCCGCCACATTTCCCTAAGCGTACAGGACGTCCGTTCAAGCGCAGGATCCGGGGTGCGGACGAGCGGGCCAAGCGCGACACGAGCTGTGGCCTCTGCAAAAGGCCCGGACACAGCCGAGTTACATGCGATAGATAGATCGACCATTTGAGTCCGACATAAGGTGTCAAAAGTGTCGATATTACTACAAGTCGAAGGCGTGCTGGTCTGTTTCTTATGGTAATTCACTGCGGTCTATACTCTCGCTCGCTTTCGACTGGGCCTCGCTTCAGTCGCGATAGGCGCCTGAATTTGCGACGGTGATAACTGACTTCTCACGGCATCTCTGGAGATTCTGAGTATACGGCGCTGATTATAAAGACTACAAGAAGCTACCCTCTTGGTTGTAAGCTGATATATCAAGTATCTCAGAAGTCTGGAATCCGAGGGCATTTTTGTCCTTTTCTCATCTGCATATGAGCCCGACCGCTCGCGGCTTCGGCACCTCGGTCTCATTACGTTTGCTTGATCGCGAAGCGGTGCCAAGTCGGCGCCGACAGCCCCGACCACTGCACACTACGCACCGTCGCGTTGATCGCACGCTCTGGCTTCGCTGGCCTTTTTCTTTCTTTACTTCTGAGCCTGTGCATCTTGGTGACCACGTTGACTGATCATCAGAGATGCGTCTCCTTCACTTTCGCGTTTCTCCCTCGGACTCGAGGCGCGTCAGCTCTTCCAAGTCGCACGAGTTGCCGGCTGGTGTCTCGGTCACCGCAGCCGCGGTCGCCGAACCGGCGGCAGCGAGTCGCAAGGCACAGGCCGCTCGAAGCGCCGCGTCGTCGAGGACAGCAACGGGGTTGCGCGAAGCAGCAAACCAACATTCACCAGGTTACGAAACGCTATATCAGCTCAACTACCTGCCCGCTCTACCGTATGCGTCTTTGCCGTTGGCGTTCCAACCTGCTCGAGCCAGAGTCTCGGGGCACGTTTTGCCAATCCAAGCTCATGGTCGCGAAGAGTGCCTGGGTAAGTCCTGCTGGCGGCAGATTTCTTGGGGTTGTCTACCCCGTTGCCTCGCCTGATGGTGCTGGTACTGACTACTGACTCATTAACGGTTGTGAATTTTCGAATCTGGCTTCGATCAGCGTTCTACGCCGCTCGATATCGCCTAAAAACTGCGATTGAACAAGTGGGCAACCTCGTCGATCTCTCAGGGGTCCGCCGCGAGCTGCGCGACGAGCGACCGGCCATCGCTGCGCGGGAAACGCAGATCACCTTCGACGAGCCGGGGACTAGGAACCTCTCCAATGGGTGCACGTGCTTCATCGAGGTATCTGCTTCCATTCCCATATTGTATACTGTCCTGACCATTGGTGCACTCCCATTGTAGGGCTGGTTCGGGTGACGATCAAGCTCGAGGGCAACCCGGCAGAGCTCGTCGGCAAGCCGGGTTGGCGGACATGCGTAGATGGATGGACATATAAATCACCCACTGCCCTTGGTAAGGTCTCTAATTTCTTCTGTGTGCTGTAGTCACGGGCAATCCTCGAATTGAGTTCTTTGGGGGTTGCTAGTACTGACGGCTCGCCCATATGTCCCCCGGGTCGCGCCCGGCCGTCGTATTTGACATTACCTTGCACAGGCTTGCCCCCGATATTCATCATGTTCGTTTCGGCCGGATGGAGAGGTGCGCTGTGCTTTCCTACGTCTCCTGTCATTGAAACTCGTTGTAATAGCTGGTGTGCGCCGACTTGTCAGCCAGCCGTGGGGCTCGGGCTCGACGGTCTGACACTTCGAATCGCAGCCTGCACTTCCTCTCTCATGTCACATTCCCTGCGCTTGGTACCTTGTTGTACTTGGACCTTGGCCGGATGTATTTTTGTTCACCTCTTTTTTTTAGGTAGTATCGCATCCATTGGCTAGATAATCCACGGATAGACTTTGGTGAGCCGTGAGACACACGTGACCTTCGTCGGGAATCCTCAACTCCTGAATCCTGATCCGCGCAAAATGGCGTACTTGCGCGTCTGTTTACTGCTTAGGGTGCCTTTGCGTAAGCCGACACTTCCTAGGTACAGAATTACCGTTGAATCAGACCGTAGTCGGTACTAGGCACCCCTCGGAGAATCGGGCTCTCTTCTTGAATCCCGCGCAAAACCTCGGCTCGTCCGCGGCTCAACGCCTTGACTCCGCCGAACTCGCCTTGCTGTGCCGAAAGAGCGAGAATGAGCGGAGGACCCGATACGATGCCTCCTCCCTCATCCTTTCCCTCCAGGGTATCGCGACACAGAGTCGCATTCCGCTGCCACTCGAAACAACGCTCATGTCCGAACCGGCAGAGCCAGGGAAGGTGTCTTCCACGACGACCCCACGAACTGAGGCCGAAGAGAGCGCGACGGTCGTGCAGTGGGACGAGCAACAACATCACTGGGACGAGTGCCGGTCGTCGAACGCGACCTCGACGACCAAAATTACAGGCGGGATTTTCGACCAGGCCGAGAAAGGCCACAATATCGCTCAAGATGATGTAATCTGGATCGGATGGGACGAGACCGACCCTGGAAACCCCTACAATGTCAGTCATCTGCGCAAGTGACCTCGCGCGGCGAGCGACGATGAGCCCATGTTGCGAAGACCAGTCGTCGGGCTGATCGGGATCGCATACCTCATGTAACCATTTCCACAGTGGGGAACAGGCCGAAAATGGCTCACAACATGGATTTGCTGCGTCTACACTCTGGTTGGTACGTTCGTGACGATCATTCAGGGGTTTGATGGGGTCCCGCGTAGGGGCGGTGGTTCCCCGAGGACCGCGAGCGAGCCGAAGCTGAGGTGGGCGAAACGCATATCTTCGGTTGAACAGTGGCTTTCTGTGGTGCTGCATTCTCTATGGGCACTGAATCGATGATGCCAGATCTAAATTGCTCGCTCGAGCTTGCCGTCTTGGCTTTGTCGACGTGAGTTGGGGTGC
Organism: Microbotryum silenes-acaulis; assembly: GCA_003665825.1. NCBI lineage: Eukaryota > Fungi > Basidiomycota > Microbotryomycetes > Microbotryales > Microbotryaceae > Microbotryum > Microbotryum silenes-acaulis. The sequence continues at coordinate 1,646,338 of QPFY01000002.1, forward strand.
TGAACCTGAGATGCCCGATCGATCGCTGCCGATCACGGAGCCGGCACCGGCAGAACACTGACCTGCCAGCTTGATTGATGTTCACGCCCGGCGAACAGTTTTCCTCTTGGTTTCGGCCTCGCGCCGCTGGTATTGGCTCCTTTCAGCGAGTAGGTCTTACAATACGGGGTCGCGAGACGAGGGCTTTACGGATTATATGACCTGTCATGTTAACGCGTTCGTGCGGTTCCTCTCCAGAGCCTATGGACGATGCAAGTCCTTCCACGTGTGCTCTTCGATGTTGCGCCAAAGCTTTGGTTGTTTACCGTTTTGCGCTTTTCTAATAACTCAACAGATCCTATGTACGCCATCAGCGGGATAGTATACACCCTCTTCTTTCTGCCGATCACGCTCGGTAGAAACATTGCGACCGTCATTATCGCCCGTTTTATCGGTGGCCTCGCAGCGTCGACCGGATCAACCCTTGTCGGAGGCACCGTCGCAGATTTGTTCGAATCCAAAGACCGAGGGTTGCCAATGTCAATTTTCTCTTTGGCGGCATTTGCTGGAACCGGTCTGGTGGGTCATCAGAACCTCCCGGCTGAATCTGGCGCGCGCAGCTGATCACCAACGCTTTGCCACAATTTCAGGGTCCGGCGACCATGGGCTACGTCGAGGAAAATCTGCGCCTCCAATGGAGGTGGATCTCATGGATCCAACTCATCATCGCAGGTGTGACGAGTCTCTGCATCATTCTCTTGACCCAGGAAACACGAGGCAGTGTGATCCTCTCCAAGCGAGCGGCGGCGAAGCGCAAGGAAACAGGCGATTCACGATACCAATGCAGGAGTGATGCTGAACGGGCGTCGCTTGCGATCCTCATCAAAGTCAGTTTGACGCGACCCTTGTTCCTACTCTTCACGGAGCCGATCGTTGCCGCCTTCTCGCTGTGGGTCTCGTTTGCTTGGGGCATCCTGTACCTCACCTTGCGCGCCGTACCCCTCGTGTTCGCGAACGTCTACGGGTTCACGATCGGCCAAGTCGGATTGGTTTTCTACGGCGTTGTGGTAGCGGGACTTCTTGGGTTCGTCTCCAACTTCTACCAGGAGCGACTGTACCAGCGCCATGTCGCCACCCGCGGACCCGAAGCGAGGCTGTACGCCGCGCTGATCGGCGGCATGATTTTTCCGATCGGAACGTTTATTTTCGCCTTCACCCAAGGTCGAACGCACTGGATGGGACCCGTGATCGGTCTGATGCTGTGCTTCTTTGGCATCTTCACCATCTATCTGTCCACGTTCAACTATCTCGCCGACGCCTATACCATTTATGCTAGCTCGGCCTTGTCGGCGCAGTCGCTGTGCCGCAACTTGCTTGGGTTCGCGTTCCCGCTCTTCACCTCGCAGCTCTACTCGTCTTTGGGATACCAGTGGGCTTCGTTCCTTTCGGGGATGTTGGGTCTTGCCCTTGCGGTCACGCCTTGGGTCCTGTTCTTCTTTGGTCCTCGTATTAGGGCGAGCTCGAAATTCGCCAAGGAGTTGGCCAAGATGCGAGCTACCGGCAAGTGAGTGGATGAGCACGACTTTTACATCGTCAAGACGTAGTGATATATATCAGTAATGTGCCCGCCGAAACCATGTTGTATTTCTCAGTCAGAGTGTTTCGTCATCCTCGTCGACCTAGTGCGAGCGTCCTTTCAAATTCGCGCTCACGCGCACTGCGCTCAGTATGGTGTTACAACAAATTCACTCTGCTCAATGTACTGGAAGTTGGACCGGAAAGGCGCGGTCTCCAAGCTTGTTCTTAGCCCTCATCTCCCTCTCCCGAACCCTCCCAGGCCTAACCGATCCCACCCCTCTTGCACGCCCGAGCTCAGCAGGCCGGACCCCACGCTCGATATCCCGTTCCCACTCTGCGACGCTTTCCTCGCCTTCGTCTGAGCCGAGAAGGAGGCCTGGATTGAGTCGATCGAAGTGTCGAGCACGAGTCCGCCGGTGATGATGCAACTGAGGAGGGCGTGGACCTTTCGAGAGTTGGAAGGTGGTGAGGTCAGTTTGTGAACTTTGCGAGGCACGATGCGCATCATTCCGAGAACTGACTTGGTCGAAGTGGAAGATGAGATCGAGCTCGCACACGTTCTCGAAGCACCGATCGAGAGACTCGACGAAGACCTAGGACGGATGGGAATTAGATAGACTCGTGGGAGTCAGACTTTCTTCACTCATGGCGAGCAATCCCCCCCACACACGAAGACGAACCTGGATGAGGTCGAGGATGCCGAGTTCCGACTCGGATTGATCGACAACGAATACAAAGTAGAGCGTGGCTGCAAGCTTGTCGGTTTCAGTTCGTGTCGTACCTACGCTTTTGTTCTCGACGGGGCCAGCACGAACCATAGTGACGGTAGATGACCCGTAGATCCTCGGCAGGTTCCTCCCCCTCTTGGCCGTCGTGACTCTGACCGAACGCACTGGCCGAGGGGAGTTCGACAAAGTTGCAAAGTGTATCGCCTCGGACGGATACGAGCGAATAGATGCGCTCAAGAATGGCGGCTCGAGTTGAAGGCGACGACGGCTGAATGAGAGCGCGACGAGGAGGTCAGGCTTGGGGGAGGAGCACGAGAGAATGTCCAACCAAAGCATTCAACTCACGGAATAGAACTTGCTCAGCCGTGGCTTGCCCGAGTTGTTGAAGATGAGTACTGGGCATGCGAACCCGTTCCCAAGTGCGAGTTGGAGGGACACAGTGGAGGACGCATAGCCCGTCAGACTGAGCTCGTGAATTCCCGATGCACGAGCGAGCACTACTCACCACTGTGGATCATCTCCCGAAGCAGTGCTGCTGGAACGCAAGGGATGACAGAGGCCGCAAGTCAGAAGGGACGATGGATCGCGCCCGTTCCACGAGTCAAAGTTGAGCGCTAGTTGAGCGCCGAGTTCACGAATTCACATATTAGAAGAACATAGATCAGCTTAGGTTAGCTTAGATTAGCATAGAGATTCACATTCATCACTGAGCGCCTGCCCCAGTCCTTCCCCGTCCTGCCCCGTCCCCTCCAGCCCTTGCCCTCGGTAGCAAAACCCCAACGACCACCATGTCCAGCTGGTTCGAAAAGCAACTCGATCTGCTCTACAAGCGCATGGAGTGCCCCATCGTAAGCTACTCTCCGAGCGAGCCGAGCGTTCGTGGCGCTGCGTGTCCGTTCTCGTGCTGACCGTCGCGTCGCTCTGGCCTTGCATCATGCAGGACTTTGTCGGGCAGGAGAGAACGAACATGTTGATGCAGCAAATGCTGTGGGCTACCGGCGTAAGCTTCGACTCGACCCTGACCATCACGTCCTGTTCTCTACGCTTTCTGAGCTCTGTCCTGACACGCGCCAACACCTCCTGTTCAACGGACGGCCACATCAACATCTTCGGTGACTCGTCATTTCTTCTCCCAGGCCGTCTCTTTTGTCGTCGGAATCGCATTCCAATCTCTTAAGTTGACGCTCCTCCTCTTCGCGGCTGGCTACGTTCTCACCCTCTGTGTGAGTCGCCCTCGCCGAACCCCCAAGTGGGGGGGTGAGCCTCATATTCGCGGCGGTGCGCCGCCCCGTCCTCACCTTGACACTGACACTTGACGCTTCACTCTGCCGTCTATGCCTGCGCGACAGACGATCCTGCCCCCCTATCCCGCTTACAACCAGAATCCCGTCAAGTGGCTGGCACCGGCATTGGATGAGAAGGAGGCCCCCGCGACGGGCAAGAAGGCGTCCAAGGGGTCAAGCGAAAGCAAGAAGAAGCGATGATAGCACACTAGCCCGTCGCATGTAGATGTAACAACAGCGCATTACATTTGGGTCCTGGTATCGACAAGATATGTGAGATGTTCTGGTTCGCTCTGAATGTGCACCGTGCGTTGTTGATGGGCTACCACAGCCTGATCAGGAGACGACTGTCAACATGGCCAAGTCGAGCTGTCGTGAATCGAGCATCCGGCCTCCCAGCAGGTCACTATCATATCTGTGGCATTCTTTCGATGCTGGGGTGGAAGGCAGGCAAGACTCAGCACACCTCGTACCCCGCTGCTTGATGTCCGTCCCCGTCGTGGCGCTCGGAGTCGTCCCCGATTTTCACTGTCAACTCGGGCTCGCCGGTTCACGATGAAAAGCAAGCTCGAATCCGAAGCGAGGGGAGCCGGATTTGGGTCCGTGCCAACGAGTCTTTTCCCGGGGACACCACGTCGCCCATCCAACACTAAGTTCGTCACACGGGTGCACACCTACACTACCACTTACGCATCCCTGATGTGTAGTTTTGCGCAGAAAGCATCGAACAGAGCTTGGGGACCCGAGCGTGCTTCTGTTTCTTGGATCGTGGAGCCGAGTCAATCCTGCTTGTCCCCCCCACGTGCAAAGTGGAGGTAGTGTTTACATCAAGAATTGTGTTGACATCAGCCGGCTCACCGTGTTGCAAGATTATATTCGGTGCAGGCTCATCTCGAGCCATGGAATGGGAGAAACTTTGTATCCTTGCAGGTTCTTCATCCCGCTTCTGGTGTTGTCGTAAGAAAGCTTTTCCATCGTGTCCGCTATTTGGCGGTCTGATGGTAAGTCGAAGACAAATAATCTGAATGTGTCCGTCTTGTAGAGCAGCTGTCATGAAAGGGCCATCAATACCGTGGCAAATCCGCCCAGAGCCGCTTGACATTTTCGCGCTCCAAGCCGAATGGTCACGTGCTATCACGAGGAAGTCTGTGTGGCAGCGCTCCGCCCTGGAGGCCGGCTCGGGAAAACGGTAGTCCAAGTCGAGCCTTTACTGGGTCGATGGTCAAGCGCTACAGTCAAGGCAGCGAATCCAACGGAATCGATGAGCCTTTTTCTCCCCCAACCACGGTCTTTTTGAGTGAATAGATGGCATATTGGGGAAGGTCTCACCCGTTTAAAAGGCTCATATGCTACAGGTACGAATCATAATCCCTGTCTCGACCTATTAAAGATCTACCGGGAGTCACATGGAGCCACTATTCCGGGAGAAGCACGAGAAGGGAATATACATCATATACTGAGAAGATTGGGGCCGAGAGCTTCCGGTATTTTTTACTTTTCCCTTTCCCTTTCACCAATTTGGATCCTTCTTTTTCAAGACGGGGCCCGCCAAAATAATCCAACGGCCCCGTAGATCCGAAGTAGAGTCCCCAGGGGAAGAATCATCGATGGGGCCATTGGTCAGCTAGCCTCGTGGCTTGTGGGGTCTCTCCTGAAGTCTTTGGGTGTCTCAGATCACTTGGGCATCTTTTGAGCTTTCGGGACCGCCGTGGCCAAAACGGCTTCCGACCCGAAGGCTTCTTTTTCATCGATCACGGAGCGATTGTAGAACTCCGGCCCGGGCCGTTTATGACGCTGCTGACGCGCTGATTCGTGCTGCCTCAAAAGCCAGGGGTCTACCTGGGTTTTCCATCCGAGAGAGGCGAATCGTAAAATGAGTAAATCATGGCCCTGGTGGGTACAGTACTTACTTAAGCCCTTCATTTTGTGCCTCTCCTTCCACGCTGTCCGAAAACCGGCGCCAGCCCCCAAGCCAAGCAGAACGACATGATTTTGGACGAGAAATAAAGGGCCGTGGCCTGTCGGTTTCCGTCCAGCTGCGGCCTGGCGCCTGCAGCGCAGTGCAGCGCGCAAGGTTGCCTGAGTGAGCCAGAGTGAGCCAGAGTAGTGAGCCCTAGTGAGCCCCAGGTCGACTCTCGCCTCAATTTTGAAACGCTTCTCGGCCTTCTCGTGCCGACGACGATCGCTGCCCGAGTGAGTCGGTCATTTCATTCAACTCGAAGTTGGGTCCCCACTTGACGACCTCACGGACGTGGGATGTATGCGCCGACCTGTTGCTGACGTTGTCGTGCCTTGATGCTGTGTGCCCATTCCCCCTCGGTCCCCCCCCATCCCTGCTCGAACCCAGCCTGCGCCCGCGCCTGCTGCGTCCGTCGTCGCCAGCTCAACTCTCGACCCGACGGCTCATCCGGTGCCCACCAAAAGGCTCCGCGTCGGACGCGTGCCGACGCGACAAGACGAGGTCATCCTAGCCCGACAGTGGTCAACCGTTCAAGACGGGTCCTTGTGCGATGTGGGTCCGATGGTCATCCCTCCCCTTTCCTGCCCCTTGCCCCCTCCTCCCTTGCTCCCCCCTCCCCTGCCCTCCCCTCTCGACACGCCCGCGAGCCCGCCTTGTCCGTGCTCGCGCGTGCGTTGGCACGACATCTTGGACCACTTGCCGCCAGCTCTCCCTCGCCTGCTTGCTCCCGGAATAGCCCTGTCCTAGTATCATTACTGACGTCACGCTTTGTCTAGGTACCCGACCACGACTTCTAGCTCGATCGACCCAACTGCCGTGTATGCCTCTCAGGCCATCGGCTCACAACAACCGCTCTGGCAGCAGCAAGCGCACATGCAGCACCAACACCAGCAGCAGCCACAATCACAACAGCAGCAGCAGCAACAGCAAGCCGAACCCAACAACGGCATGTCGAACTATGGGTACAAACCGGGGCCACCGAACTTGTTCCCACCGCAGGGTCACAATCCGGGGAATCCATCGACGGCTTTGCTCGCGCAGCAAATGGCTCAGCAACAGCAACAGCAGCAGGCCATGGCCGCCGCTGGTCTTGGACACCTGACACCGCAGCAGCAACAAGCCTACATCCAAGCCAGGCAAGCCCAGATGCAAGCCCAGGCTCAGCAGGCGCAGGCTCAAGGGGCCCAGAACGGTGGATCCGTGGCCCCTCCTCCTTTGCCGGGTCAGCCTCGATTCGACTTTGCGAACCAGCATCAGCCACCGCAGTCTTCGCAACAGATGGGAGGTTTTGTACAGTCACCTTTTGGTGCGTCTCAACAGCAGCAACAGCAGCAGATGCCCCATCCCGGCTCGGCGACTCAAGCAATCTCGATGGATGTGCAAGCCTTCATGCGAGCGTTCTTGGCCCAAGGACCGATCACTCCCGAGCGATTCGCCGCTTTACCGCCGCAGCAACAGCAAATCGTCTCTCATGTCATGCGCCAACGCCGACTTGCCCAGCAGCAGGCGCAAGCACCAGCTCAAGCTCGAGCGCAAGCGCAGGCTTCCGGGCCCGCTCAAGGGCAGCTTCCATCGCAGCTGGGTAACTGTGGGACCTTTCAACCGAATGGGGTGCCCATCTCTTCAATGTCTCAACCTTCCTCGGGAGCACCGGCAGCTTCAGGCATGAGTCACCCGTCTCCAACACCGACCCTCCCCGGAGTTACAAACGGACAACCCATGGCAACGGCTACGGCAATACCAGCGGCACCAAATCCGAAATCGAGCACCATTTCTGCACCGAGTCCAATGAGTGCTCCATCTCCGATAGCTGCTGCTCAGATGTCCGGCGGCAATGCAGCGTCCTCAACGCCTCAGCTGCAGCCAGGGGCCTCTACGAGCTTTCTGCGAGCGATCATGGATTTCTATCAAAAGCGAGGCATGGCATGGCCCGGTGCACCGACCATCGAAGGCAGGACGGTGGATCTGAGCGCTCTGTATGCTTGTGAGTCGGACATTTCTTGCCGTTGCCCCTTCTCGAGAACGCTGCCCGCTGACCCAGCAATCTTCGTCATCTACCTTCCAGTCGTTATGCGGGGTGGTGGTTTCCAACGTGTGCACACCGCGGGGCAGTGGCGACAGATTGCCCACGTGCTTGGGTTCCCTGCGCCGACGCCTGCGGCCCAACCCGAGTCGCGGTGTCAACAGATCGCAGCAGCCTACCACTCGATCATCCTTCCTTTCGAGACGGCTTTCGTACAAATGCGCGCCCAGCAACAACAGCAGCAAGCCGCTCAGGCCATGCGCGCAGCTCAGGCAGCTGGTCAAGGTGCACCCGCACCGAACGGAGTACCTTCGTCAGGTCCTCCACCTGTGACACTTGCAAATGGATCGGTTGTGCTCGCGGCGCCAGCTTTTACTGCGCCAGTCCCAATGGTTACCCCCGCCCCCAACCCCACTCCTATTCCCGTCCCCCTATCTACCCCTTACCCCCTTCCCCAAGCCGCACCTGTCCCTAGCTCCAGCGCCATGCCACCAGCAGGTATGAGCCGAGCACCTTTCGCTGGACCGGTCGCATCCCAACCTCCTCCCATTATACCTGCACCCGTGGCGCCGATAACTGCCCCGGTGCAGTCTGCGCCAAACCCTGCGCTCGCGGCTGCAATCAATGCCCGGATGGGAACCACGGATCGCAAAGGCAAGGGTAAAGCGAAGGAAGAACCGACGCCAGTGGCTTCTCTTCCTGCTGGGAATAGTACGTTCATGGTGATCCGTCCCCCTCTGGGAAGCGCACGCATGAGCTGACTCTTACTGGGGATGTGCGATGACTTCCTCAGGCAAAGGAGCTGCACCATCACAACAAACCCAGCAGCAGCGGCCGTTCCGGGGCCCGGAAACCTCATTCGCTACCAAGCCAATGTTGCCCCCTCCTGCTCCGGTCGTCCCGCCGCGGCGGAAGCGACAAAAGATAGCATATCATCCCTTGACACGCGTTGTCGATACGCACGCCAGCTGGGATCTTGGCGCAGTCGAGGAAGGGCTGCATACTGTGACAACGCGTAAACGACCTCGTGTCGCTGCGGACCTCAACGTCATCGATGTGCCTTCGCTCGTGATGTCGCTGAAGAGTCGCCTGGCGAGCGAAGTCGCGTTCGCGCTTAATGCGCTGACGTTGGTCTCTTTGTCGATGAGGATCGTACCACAGGACAACCAGTCGATTCTTTTCCCTCTGGCCAACTGTGGTGCCCTCCTCGAGGAGCTGGTCGAACTGCTCGAAGAGGTCGCTTTCGGCCTGCCAGTGGATGAGGACGAGCCGGAGGATGCCCTGGGACAAAGCGAAGATGCCACGTTACTCAACGATCAACTGGGCGAACACGTCAGCGCCAGTGGATCCAAACAAGCCCATGTTTTCGGTCCGATGCCTCGAAGCTATCGCGAGCTGTTCAAGCTGGTAGTTCAGGAGGAGAGTGAACTGCGCGACGGGATGCGGATGGGGTCGAGCGACAAGCAGGACCCTATCGCCTTAGCCAACAACGGTGCCGTCCCATTGGGTCGAATCGAAACGGTCTTATCTCTGACAAATCTGCTGCGCAATCTGTCCATTTCGGACGACAATGCGCGCTTCATGGCTTCGGATCGATGGCGCGTGCTCGAGGTGCTGCTCCGAATTGCCAAAATCCCACTGCGACGCAACTCCGCGACGCCCGACCCGACTCAATGGCCTCTCCGAATTTCGGCCGGTGACCTCATGGTTGTGCGGAAAGATGTGCTCGAAACGATCAATAATCTCGGACTCGAAGTCAAGCTTGAGGATCTCACCGCGCCCACCGCTCAGGCCTTGTTCGACCTCTGGATGTTCTTTTTGCGCGACGCGGACCACCACGACCAACTCTATTTCGATCTCTCGACCTCGCCGTCGATATCCTCTCGTATCGTCCAACCCAATACCGTGCGAGTGTCGCACTACCTCGAGCTCGGCGTCTCGGCATTCGCGAGAACGACGGTCCTGGATGCGAATCGTTACGTCGTCGCTGATCTTGCCGTCGACACGGACCTGTACGCGCTCTTCGAATCCTTGATTCACCTACTCCCGATCACCGAAAGAGATTTCCAACTTGTTACAACCGAAGCGGGCCTCGTCTTTGTCGAAAATCTTGCCATGTCGCTGTACAACCTCGCCTTCCTCGCCCCACTCGAGCTGAAGATGCGGCTGCGCGAGATGCCTGCATTCATCAAAGCCCTCTTGCGCGTCGTTCGTCGACTGGCGGGGACGATGACGAACCCATCTGAGAACGCTTTCCTGACCTTGTCGGATCGGTGTATCTCGACGCTGCAGCTGCTTTCCGACTGCGGCGGCGTCGTCGGTGGCGTGGGCGGAGCGCGCGATCAAAACGATGTCATGTGGTGGGGTCTGAGCATGTCAGGGTCCCAAGAGGACCGGCCGCTGCAAGCGATGCCGACAGAGGCCGACCATGGCACGGTCAAGCCCCGCCTGCCGTCGCAGGGAACGAAGCAGGTGACGATTCCGATCCTGACGGGCGAAACGAGGAGTCTTTTGGAATGGCTTCACTCGGGATCCCTGACGAGCGTATTTGGTCAGCTAGCGGCGATGACTAACACGGTTGGATCGAAGCAGTGATACCCCTTGTGATGGAGTGTTTCCTCGTCTCGGTGTGCTCTTCTTCTTTCTTGCCTTCTTGGTTGCTTGTTTGTAGGAATTTGGGCTGGCTGTAGGTCGCATGTTGGCCGCGACTGTCGTCTGTAAGGAACGCCTAAGTCTTTGGGCATCGCCCGCATTGTTCGATATGAACAATAGAGAGCCATAGAGAGCCTTGAATGCACTTCTTGTATTCCGATTGTTCCAAAGTCCGAGACTCTCGAGGCTCGACTCGAGTGAGCAAAAGGGAGGGATACTGGCGCCTCGGAGCGCCTGCTCGCTGAATGTTGAACATCACTGATCCGATGCGGGAAAACTCTGAGCTGGCTGTATGCACTTTCTGTGGGCGTGCGTTAGCGCGGGCCAGTGTTCGCCTCTCCCCTCCCATCGAACGCCTTGTTTCCCACAAGAACGGACCTACGAATCTGCGCCCATCCAACCGTATCCGCACCAGCTTCGTCTCAACTGTGCATCGAGCACCGAGTTGGACCTCCTAAAATTTGCGCGGCACCCCTGATCGGCGCACTCGGTAGCGCTCAAAGCGGCGGTGGACAGCGGGACGCCTAGCGCCAACCTATAAGCGAGGAATCCTGAACCCCCGACTCGAGTCGGTTGCTATCGCTTGCTGCACTTTGCACGACTTGACCGACGATCTCAGGGTGTGGTCGAGACTGCTCTAACCCCAAGGTCAGTCCTTCCCCCTGCTGCGCGTGCACCTGGAGATGATATCCCCCTTTCGCTCAAGCAACGACGACCGACGACAACGACGCGATCGACCACCGCAAGCGGCAGCGGCGGCCCAGCCCGAGCTGTACCACACCGGGTTTCGTCGTTCGGATTGGCTTGACCCCGAAGCCGACGCGGACCGACACCTGTGCGCGCTACCCTGTGCCATCTCGAGGATCTGCACGTTCACCTATCCCGGCAGTGTTGGCCGATGCTACACAGTTCTACAACAGGATCGACAAGGTCGAGTCGCCCTTGGTGTCGCCGTCGCGGCACCGGCGGCACGCGCGCGACACTCTGCAGTTCTGCACACCTCCTTGCTCCAAGCTCGACTGCTCGCCTTGCGCGGTCTGGTGTTCATGCCCGCTGCGCCTGAGGCCGCCGGCCCCGTAGAGCCGAGCGCGACGGCCCCCCTCCGCCAGCCTCAGCCTGGAGATTGATTTGAACCCGCTGCGCCATTGTACCTGAAGACGAAAGGCTCAACCCCACGCTCTTTCCACCTCCTACCCATTACAGGGACAGGGACAGCGACCGCATCCAACACCGCTACCGCACAGCGGTCCCGCTCACCGCGGACCGACTTCCCGGCCTCACCCGAGCACCGTACAAGATAAGGGGTAAGTGATCAGTCGGTGCGCTCCTGCCTGCTCGGACTCGGATGGGCGGGGTGATGATCGCGATTCTAACGTGTCCGGCTTGTCCGTCCTTCGCATCCATTCCGCGTTTCTTACCATGTGCTCGTGCCTCCCTATAGTAGCGCATCGCATTGCGCCAACAGGACTTTGACGTGATTCAGTCGTCATTCGGAAGGTAATCGTCGTCACTGGCACTACCACAGTCCTCCATCGCAACAAATCCCGCTCCAAACGCCGACGAGTGTGACCCGACTGGCCGGGTCTGCGCCGATCCCCCTGCCACACTCGATCGGCCATCGCGCGACATGTCAGACCTCACCGACCAGAGCTCGCTGTCATCCGATTCAGATACCGACAGGGCATCCCATGCGGGGCCATCGGGTACACCTAGAACAAGTCGAGGGAGAGGACGAGGGAAAGCCGCCCGAGGTAGGGGGGCTCGGGGGGCTAGAGGGGCAGGAGCCCGAGGAGGTTCGGCACCCACCAAGAGAGCCGGTCGCGGCGCTTCGTTGCTTCAGTTCCCACCACGGGAACATTCCTCGCCTTCATCCCAGGGCTCTCGATCCTCCGGGTTTGTCGCTTCACCTTCACCCGAACTTGGCGCCCCTCCGAACGGTCAATCCACCCATGGCGCCGCGCCGAGCGACAACGAGGAAGGATTGGTCAACCTTACCTCCGGACCCGAAGATGACGATCGACAATCCGACAGCCAAAACCCCGAAGAGGACCAGGAAGAGGAAGACAAAGATATAGACTTGGAAGATAATGACGACGCCGACGGTTCTCAATCGTCGTCGTTGTCCGAGACCTCGAGCCTTTCTTCGACCGGTTCACCTGGACCCCAACCCGCTGTATTGCTCAACGAGTCGTCGACTACCAACGCGTTCCCGATACACAGAGGACTGAAGCGAGGTCGGAGCTCCCCACTCACCGATCTATCGGCCGACGAATCGGATAAGGAACACGATCGTGCCGAATCCGACGAGGACGAGGCACCCCCCACGGCGACTTCGAAGCGGAGTCGGAAACGCGTCGTCGAGAGTGAGTCGGGCAGTGAGGATGATGCGACGGATGTAATCAGCTCGCGCAGACGTCAGGCCGGCGATGACGACGACGGATCGGGATTCGATGATGACGACGACGACGACGCTGCCGCGGAGGCGCTAGCCTTCGATCTGGGCGAGGCAAGTCCTGCTTTGACCGATTCGAATGCACCCACCCGCGACGGAACGCCCAACGACGCGTCACGAGACACCACGCCTGTGCCTCGTGGGTCAGCATTCACGGCCAAGAGTCGAGGTCAGGGCAGACCGAGGGGAGCGAAGAAGTCGTTTCCAACGTCGGGCGCAGGAAGAGGTCGAGCATCGCCCAAGAACACCAATACTTCAACTATGGCCCTTCAGAGTTTCCTCACCCCGATGCGGGCTACAAGAGCCACAGTTACATTACCTCCAGGCTATATCGAGGGCATAGGGAGCAGTCGCTGGCCTAAGACCTCTCAGGGCGGTTCTCACGGCAAGACCACGTCGGTCGAGCCCTCAGAACGACACGCAAGCGAGGAGAGTCAGAGCACCGAAATGACCGTGGATGTAGAAGAAGTGTCCGCCACACCAGTTGATGATTCCCCGGCCCCCGTCGCTTCGAGCAGCGGCAGTAAGCGCGAGGAGGAGATGAGCGCCGAGCCGACTTCAACAACAGTCAAGGGCGCAGCACTGACCGCGAAGCCGGCTGAGTTCGAGGATGACACTCAGTGGCCAACGCCAAACATCGCTCTGGCCACGCCAACCGAAGGAGACGAGCTCGTTGCAGAGATTGCAGTCGTTGCACCGTCAGAGAACGAGCTTGTCTTGAAGGAAGAGGAAGACGTCAGTACAGAGCCGGAGGTCGAGGTGCGCGCATCCCCAAAACCCAAACCCAAAGCGACGGGTAAGAAGGGACGGAAAGGTAAGCAAAAGGCTGCTTTGGATACCGAGGTCATCTCGGATAGGCCAACTCTCTGTAAGTTACGCATTCGCACCATTTCAGTCTCTGACCTGGGCAGGATAAGCACTAATCGCTTATTTCCTGTGATTCGTGCATCATTTTAGCAAAACGGAGGCGGTTGTCGGAAGGCGAGATTGAGCGCAATACCCAGCGAAACACCACACGAATGGCCCTGCTCGCACAACTTGCGGCCGAGGAGCAAAATATTATCGACGGAACCCATCCGATGGTCGAGGCCGCGTACGCCAGACTTCGAGAGGAGAAGCGACGACGTATCGCGGGTCTTTCACGGACACAGAGCTGGCGCGAGATTGCCCACGAACGGGAAAGGGACGCATCGATACAGAAAGTCTGGGTGGCCTGGGCCGACGCCAAGGATCAACTCCGGATGAGCATGTTCACCGAGAACCACCAGTCTCTGCGACAACTTGTATACGAGGAGAAGCAACTGCCGTTTCTGCGTGATCATCCGTTGCTTATGGACGAGTGTCAAGTGCCACCGGCGCCGCACTTTCGAGCGCCGATCCTGGAGGGGAACCAGGCTTTCGCGCCTCGGAAGGTCATTCATGCGGGACATTACCTGGAAGCGCCACCCACGAACAAGGCGCTCGACCATTCTGCGGGGCAATTATCGAACGAAGAGATCAATGCAGATCTTGCCGTGCTGATGAACCCCGACGAGGTCTTCGGCCCACCCCTTCCTCAAGCGTCCCCTGCCGTACTCGATGTCAGCTCTATCATGACAGCTCCTCGGCCTGTCGGTGTGCCTGTATACCCCTACGCCCCTGCATACTACTACGTCCACGCTTCGCAGTACGGGTCGGTACCTGCGGGCCACCCGGCTCCTCCCCATACATATTATGCAATGCCTCCAGCGCCGGCCACGGTGTCCACGCCACCATCCACACACGCCGCCTCAGCTCTAGGGCCTGCACAACACTCGCATCAGCATCCACACCAGCACCAGCATCAACATCATCGCCTCCACCACCATGCGCATGCTCCAGGTCCCGCTCCTGCCACCTCATCTTACGATCATCACCACTCGCACCCGCGGCCGATGAGTCCGCCGGTCTCGAACACCAAAACAAAGCAAGCTACAGCAGGTTCGCTTCCTCAATCGCGAGCGTCTCTGAATGGCACCTCGTCGTCGCCTAAATCGCAAGCGCCGCCCTCGGCCGCCGCTGCGCCTCCAGCGCTTTTCCGGTTCCCCGGCCCCCGCAGCGCATCAGGAAACCCCAGTGCATCTCTCCCAGCCCCTGCCCTGCAACATTCCAGGGACAGGGACCCTGGCATAAACACCTACCCGTACCCGTCGATGAGCTTAGGCTCTTATTCCAAGACGGCTTCGGGGACCCATGGGCAAGGCGTCGCTCAGCCCCAAGTGACTTCGTACAGCCCACATCCCTCGGGACCATACGGCTGGGGCGCGCTGGCGCAAAACTCGGCCCGAGCTTCGTCGACCGGCCCTACAGCAAGCAATGCCAGCAAGAGCGAAAGTAGTCAACACGGTGGTACATATTATGGTGTCCAAGGGAATGGTCAGCAGAGCCATTACGCATATTGGGGATGAACGTTGAGGACGAACAGTTTTGCCCACCGAGTAGGACCTCGTGAAAATTAACGACTACCTTCGTCCTGTTTCGCGAAGTCCATTTACCATCCACCCTATTTACGCGGTATTTGATCATATTCTTGGGATGTAGCCATGAGCGAAATGAATGTCACAGCCTGTCGAATTGCATGTACCTGCGGATATGGGTCCAGATCGAGCCTCGAAATCGGGAGAGCCGCGAACCTGTGCACCTGTTGTGGTTCTATGCAAACCAACGCAAGTCCTGCTGCTCTTCGAGAATTTCTGAGAACACGAGGGTACCATGTCAAGAAAGTCTTCATGTTTGGCTGGCGTCGGAGAACCTTGCATTCGTATTGGCCCACTCTTTGGAAGTGAGCGGCGAGCGGCCTTTGTCCATAGTGAGTGGCCGGCCCACCTTGCGCCGCTGCCCTTTGTCCGGCCGGCCGCCGAGGTCCGATTACACGGCAAATGTGCAGGGACCATTTGCGTCGTTGAAGTTGGGGCTTTACTATCTTTTTCTCATCCTCCTCCATCCATTCGTACAATATCCCTGCTTTGGGCCGGTGCCTCAAATACCGGGGCTAATAGAGCTTAGACTCCAAAGCCCTGTCTCACCGCCACCGTTCGGAGCCAAGCCAATGACTTGATAAGGTCTTGGAAACTTAAGCGGATATGCTTCTTGAATATGCTTGAACCCCTCTGACCATGGACAACCTGTCTCCTCAATGTGTATTCCTGGCAGATGCTTTAGATATCTGCGTAGTTACGTCCAAGCGTATCTGTCTATCTATGATCTATGGCCATATAGATAGATGAACGATAGTTATAGGAGGTGTAGATATAGATAGGCATCTATCTGATCTAATGCGAAGCCCTGTGCACCTTATTCGTTTCGCTCGAACGGCAGTGCTTATTGCCTCTACACTCGCGAAACTTTTCGACCCTATTGGTACCGGTAATGACGACTGCTTCGACCTCAACCAACGACCACGCCGCGCCCTCATCTACAGAGT
This sequence comes from Microbotryum silenes-acaulis, assembly GCA_003665825.1. Lineage (NCBI taxonomy): Eukaryota > Fungi > Basidiomycota > Microbotryomycetes > Microbotryales > Microbotryaceae > Microbotryum > Microbotryum silenes-acaulis. Next base: position 1,662,435 of record QPFY01000002.1, read on the forward strand.
CGCCGGCGGCAACGATCGGTGGCGCCGCGGGCGTGGCCCCGCAATTGCCCCCGATGCAACTCTCCGGCGCCCTACTAGACACGACGACGTGTACCACTTACGACGGCGGCCTTGTTCGGCATCTGCCGAAATGATCAAGTGGGCGAAGGATCGCAAGGATCCTCCGATGTCGTGTCTGTTACGACACCAACAAGTCAAGATGAGTCTGGATTATGGTGTGGGTTTCAAGGCGCGGATGCAGGCGGGTCTGGTCTTCGACGGTTGCCTGCCGCGCACGCAATGGCAGGGCGCGCGCTATTCCTATACGTTCCTTATCAAGGAGGCGGTCGACCCGATGACGGCCTCGATCATCGTCGGAGGCGCACAGTCGCCTTCGGAGATGTTTGACCGCCACTTCGACTCCGTTGCGATGCGGACCTGTGACTCGAACTGGTACATGCGGAAATACGACTTGACAGTTCGTTCTTTGTGGTGGTCGGCATTCAAGGTCTCGAAGATAAAGGTTTTCGGACCCTTCGACCAGTCGATCATGGCTCACGTCTCGGCTGCCCTCAACGTCGCCATGAAGTGGGCTGAGCTCGCGGCCGAGCACCAGTCATCGTGGGCCCGGGAATTGAGCGCCCGGTGGACGATCTCATCGAGGCGCGTGGCCGCATTCAAGCCATGGAGGAGGCAACGCTGGGGGGCGAGGATTGGAAGCCGATTCTTCCTCTCAAACCTGTAGTGGTTGCGCCTGCAGTGGTAGTCGTAACTTCGGTGGTTCCGCTCAGCGCTGTGCCGCGGGCGGCAGCCTGCACCAACTATAACGTCAGGGGTTGCGTCCAATCCTGCGTTCGTGAACACGCGTGTTCTTTCTGTAAAGGCCAGCGTGAGGCTTATACCCACGTCGGGTCCGCATGACCGAGTTGGCGCGTCTGTATCACCAACCTTTCCCCACTCTCGTGTCGTGCCGTCACTTCCGCCTCACGTCCACGTACGTGTAGATGCCCGGTCCCAACGGACCGGCTGGGCGTTGCCCCTCCTCCGCAGCCGAGGGCTGACGTGCTGGATTCGAATCTCCGATTCTCGCTCCCGGGTCGAATCCCCCACCGTTCGCGCTTCCTCACGTCCGCGTACGTGTAGATGCCCGGTCCCGACGGGCTCTGTGGTTCTTTCTGAGTTCTGAGGTCGTTACCTCTCAGGCATCGCGCCGCGTGCCTCCGTTCTCTAATTTAGGGGTCGAATCCCCCACCGCTCGCGCTTTCTCACGTCCGCACCCTACGATTCGAACCGCTTTCTGTGGCCCTTTCTGAGGTCGTTGCCTCTCAGGCATCGCGTCGCGACACAATGGCATGCACATCACCTCCTGGTCAGTCTCGCCTTTCGACTCTGGAATAGGTCCGGTGGAGTCTCTGTTGCCAGCCCTATCCTCACATCAGGCAACCTCGTTTCCTCGCAGGGAATAGCGATCCGAGGCCTAGTCTATTGCCACTGCCAAGATCAGTCGAGACCCGTTCTCGTCGCCCCTTGCTCGCAGCTCGAAGTGCAGCGACAGATAGGAAAATCAGCTCGCGACTAGGTTGGGAACGTCCTGTGACGACCTAAATCCCCGATCGCACAGCTTACATGGGTCCATTCACTCGATTTGCGACAGCAGGGAGCCATTGGGTGCACTCACTGAGGCCATGCGCCATCTGCCGGTGCCGAAGGTCGGGAGGTTCCAAGAGGGAGCCGTTCATTTTCTTTTGACCTGTCCGAGAGCAGCTGCCGATGGACAATGGATTGCTGTGATTCACCAACAGGCCCGGCGATCTCAATGGAATTCGGAAAAGTCAAAATAAACAGCCCGATGCAGGCCAATCAGTTATCGCGAAGGAAGTACACGAAGACTTCGGGCGGATTCAGAGCAGTGCTCGAGAAGCTTTGACCCGATTTTTGGCTCCAAATCACTTGTGCGACCCGGAACCGTTGATCGATGATCGCCGCGCGTCCCGTGCGTCCGGTCGGTGGACTTTCAAATGGTTGCTTCTGTTGTAACAGTGTTCGCCTTTAATGAAGACGCCAATTTCTGGAAGGTGCCGATTTGCTCCTCGGTTTTCGGCGGCGGCGCGTGGACCTTAACCTTAGCGCCGACTGGTTTGACGAACGTCGCCCCCGCTATCGCTCCTTCAAGTTCGTCCCTGGCCTCACTCGTCGGACCATCCGCGTCACAAGACCTGTTTCACGCTACTTCTCAGTAGCCGTGTGGCTGTACTACTTGTCCTTCTTCTTCACCCACACCCAAATTCGGCAGTCTTCTACCTCGACTCTTTTCGCCGACTGCCCAGGACCGGAACTCGTGCTTCAACTGGTCATCAAACTGCACGGTGCCACCGTCCGGAGGACTCGGTCGACTACGGATCCAAGACTCGACGAGCCGATCAAGCAACGCACTCCGGAGATAGGTGCACTCGGTACACTTAGGAAACTCTTTCATTGTATCTTGCCAACCCATTTCTTCGAGCGGTGACCTCGGCGTATTACAACCAATCCTGCCGTTCACAGGCCAGCATTCGACCAGGCTCGAGCTCGTGGTGTCGCGTTGACAGACGACGCCCCGGGCACGGCGCTGGATCGCACGGCTCCCCGCAGGGGCCTTCTCTGCCCATCAAGCCCGCCGATCTGTGTTCTTGTCAATGAATTGCGGCGCTGCCTGATTCTCGTTCTCGTTGTTTCTTCACCAAATATCGAGCAATTACTGTACTCCCGCGCCACGAAGGGGCTCCAGGCTTGTGTCTGCCGTGCTCATACCCAGCATGATGTTCGGGTCAGCTTCGGTCACACCGGACGTCTCTGTCGCTGCGGGCGGATCAAGTGGCGCGGACGAATCCACTAGCCGGGCCCGGACAACTTCGACAGCCTCTTCAAAAAAGACTAGGGCTCTATCAATACTTTCCTCCGTCTCAACACGCATCTCGTCGTCCCTCAACGGAGTCTCTCGTCGTGCTTCCATGAACTCGGGAACGCGCGCCAGTAAAGCAGTCACTCGGCGATCTCATCAACCCGCGTCTGGCAAGGAGAACATTCGGAATCGATCGGACGCTTTAGGTAGGGTGATATTATCGTCATTTATCCGGTCTACGCTGAGCTGAATTTCGATGCTGATTGGGTGTGAACATCCTGGGGATTAGCCGTCGTCAAGCCCAAGGAGCAAAATCTGCACGGTGACTTGCCACATCGAACAGAAGCGCTCGACGACTATCGCGAACGGTCGGCTAGCTTCTCGAGGTCATCTCCTGAACTGCGGTCCATCTTCAACCCCTCTTTACAACAGCTCTGCGAGGTCACCGTTTCCCCGTTCCTGATCAAAGCCCCTACTAGCTGCGCACAAACGTCCGTCTCGTCCAAAGCATCTACGAGCTCAGCCCTAGCCGGCACGTCATTGCACTCGCGTTTCTCACTCGAGATTTCGGACTCGTCACCAGCAACCTCGGCCGACGCACATCGCGATGTAGCTGTTGCCGAAGCGCTTGCCAAGCTGACAGCTGCACCGCAAGACACCGCAGCGTCTCCGCATCGTCTCGCCTATCGATACACACGCTCGATCTCCGATGCTGAGATTAACTCTCTCCGATCCAATTCACCCGTGGATCAACTTAAGGCCGGCTCGTGGCAAAGCTCGACAGCTTCGGCAAGTCCTTCGGCGATCGTCGCCTTTGAGATCAATGCGCGCGGTCGTCAGCTGAGGCCCAAGAGCATCCCACCCCCGAGCGCGAGTGCTGGTGGACCCAAAAGCTCGCTTGATGTGCCGGTCTCGCGATTCACCGAAGACTTCACAAGGGCCATTCAACCATCCCTCGAGAGTAGGAATGACTCACGCGGACCTTCCGTCACGTTCAGCGACCGACCACGACTCTCTGCTGCCAGTGGCGATAAGGACCGAGGCACTCCCGGACCCCACCCGCTGTACAGCCTTCGACGTGGGGCAGAATCGGCGGTCGACTTTTTAAGCGTTGTTGAAGAAGACGACGCAACGAACATCCTTCCTCAGCTGCATTCCGATGCTCGCAGCAATCGAAGATCCTCAAAACGGCTGAGCTCGGATGCGGCCTATGCTTCGTCGAGCCTGGAGGCGCTTTCCAGAAATGTCCTCGCTGGCGCCGTTTATCCTGGCCGCCGCTCGTTCGACGAGGCGACTGCAGTGAGACCATCGTTTGCGATGTACCGTTCACTCTCAGCCAGCTCCATCGACGAAAGCATACAAGAAGACGATGGCTCCTCCTCACACTCCGCACCCAACATTACCTCTGTTCATCATCTCGGAGGGCGGGTCGGTATCCCACGCGGTGTGTCATTATCGAAGCTCCAGCCCCTGACCGCACCAACTCAAGGCGTATGCACTCAAGCGAGCAATACCTCGCCGGTTCGACCACGTCAACACCAGCGCTGGAGATCGGAGGTGGTACTGGAAAAGGTGGATGGGAACTCTCTGAACCCACACTGGAGCCGAGGCAGCACCCTCTCGAGTGAGGGGAATCTTGCAGCCGCCTCGAATCGCTTCAGCAGCGACGAATCGATGGACGGCAGACCGACGCGCATCGCTCGGACCAAACTCGTGCTCCGCGAGAACGGTCGTCCTGCCCTGACTTATGTAAGCAAAATTGCTATCGCGGTCCTATACTCTCGATGAAGCTGACCACACTCCCTCCTTTCATCAGCAATTGGGCGAATGTATTGGAAAGGGTCAGTTCGGCAGCGTGTATCGAGCGTTGAATCTTAACTCGGGACGGGTAGTCGCGGTAAAACGAATTTCGCTGGCGGGAAAGACGAACGAGGAGATTGAGCAACTCTCGAGCGAAGTTGCAGTGCTCCAGCGGCTCGAGCATCCGAGCGTCGTCAGATACGAAGGCTTGGTGAAGACTGAGCATTATTTGAACCTCGTACTGGAATACGTTGAGAATGGATCGCTGCAGAAGACGATCAAGCACTTTGGCGAGCTACCCGAGCCGCTGGTAGCGAGTTACGTCGTTAAGATTCTCGCGGGGCTCGAATACCTGCATTCGATGCATGTCGTGCATTGTGATCTGAAAGGTGGGAGTCGTGGACGGGATCCTGGTCGGAGATGATTGTGCTGACCTCGGAGCGTCACGTCATTCGCCTTCCAGCTGCCAACATCCTGAGTACCAAACACGGCAACATCAAGTTATCGGACTTCGGAACGAGTCTGGTCACGACGAACATGCGCAAAGATGACCACGAAGCGTATGGAACCCCAAATTGGAGTGAGTAAGGTTGTCAACACGTCACCCGTGCCTTGCACTGATCGAAGATGATATCCTGCTTCCTAGTGGCACCGGAAGTGGTAGGTGACATTTAAAATCGTGCAGTGGGTTTCGATTACCAAGACTTGAATTCTCCTTCAGATCGAACTCAGAGGTGCTACGACCGCTTCGGACATTTGGTCGCTTGGGTGCACGAGTGAGTGAGCTGCGCAAATCATCTCCCTCGCAAGCTTGCCATTCACGATCGCCTCGCGCACACAGTCATCGAGCTCATCGACTGCGGAAGACCACCCTACTACGAGCATAACTCTATGAGCGCAATGTTTCACATCGTGACAGACGAGCACCCACCTATCCCTGACCGGTGCTCGGCGGAACTGTGCGATTTCCTGCATTTCTGCTTCGCGAAGGAACCTGCAGACCGGGCGGCCGCAAAGGAGCTTCTCGAACACATTTGGCTGCAGAAGAACTGTAGTGACAGCCATGTCAGTGATTCTTGGAATTGAGCTCCTTAGTCGGTTTGACTGACACTGTGCTCCTCAACTCCTTCCAGAACACGCAAGTTTACGACTCGATTCCGTTTCGTCGTCGAAACGCTATGAAGGATCATGCGCCGTCTCCCCTCGGAATAGACCTGCCATTCGATCTACCAGCCCCATTACCGGAGAGAGAGAAAATATCAATCCCTCTCGTTCAATTTCCTCGTGCTACGACTTTCATCGATGGAGACACGCCCCTTCCTATACTTGTAAGCGCCGAACGGTAATTCCGGAAGACACTGCACGCAGGGTCTAATTGATCACTGCGTCAACAGAATCGAGAGACCACTACCACAAGTGATCACAGTGAGGTGGCAATTCGAACGCATTTATTCGTCAAGACCACCTTCAGCAAAGGTACGTTTACTGAGCAGTAACTCGAGAATATCCCGTGTCCCTAATCGCTGATAAGATCTTCTTACACTGCAGCGATCGACTGCCGCCTCTGCGATGAACAAACGAAGCGTCAAGCAGTACTTTGCTCGCAGTGCGGACTCGTAGCCCACACCCGCTGCGCTGAGTTTGCTCCAGAATGCGATCTACGCAGCTTGCTGGAATACCAAGCTCCGAAGCCTCGTGGTCCACGAACCTCAACCTACAGCGTTGTCCGCCCGGAAAGCCCTTCGATGGCGTTTAACTTGGGCGAGAAGCTGCCTTTCATCAGGTGCTCCAAGCGGCCGACTGCGGGAGCCATGTCCTCAAGCTCGAGCCTACCTCTCGCTGCGACGACACCTCTCTCTCCGATGAAGACGACTCCAGCACTGCGGTCATTCGTGGGTTTGATTCCCACGAACACTGGAAATACGGTAACGAACGCGATCAAAGACGTGAGCGTGGTGCCAACACTCGCCGAGCCAAGAGGTCCGATCATTATCGACCAAGTCGAGAGAACCGACGCTTCCCGCGGTCAACCGGCGCTACGAAGACTGGGTCATCGAAGGGTTAAGTCGGCCCAGCCCAGCAGGAGCAAGACGTCGAGTGACTCTGACTGTATACTTCAGTAAATACATCTATGGTAACGCGCGTTCGTACTTAGCTTATTATCCACTTTCTTTTATACGCTTCCATCTTGACGGGGGCTCGCCGACTAGAGTCAGTCGCGCTACTCAAACTGTGGGCATCTAATTGTAATCTCACGCTCTTGGTACAATCATCGGTGACTTTACATTTGCTCGGATCCCACAATAACAAATGGAACATATGAACGCAGGGACGCCAGCTTTGAATATTTCTGGGCGAGCACGCTTTCTATGGCTGCTTGTGCAAAGTCTGCCACCGCAAGAGGGACAGAGACTCACTCAGCTTCAGAGGTGCGACGAAATTTTATACCGTGTGACCTACCGTGAATGATGTATTGGATGTCTTCCAACCCGACACTCACTCGGACAAGATTGTCCGGAGACCCGTTCTGGATCAACGTCTCTTTCGAAAGTCTGTGCGAAGAAAGTTCGGCGCTCAGCTTGGGCCTCTGGACGCTCGAATTCTGACGATATACACTCACTGGCTTTGAATGGAAAACGCTGGGTTGATAACGAGCGTGCGCACATCTCCCATATTGCCTGTAAACGTGAGGCACGTGAGCGTAGATATGATACCCGAGAACCAGTAAATCAACCTCACGTACCGCAATGGTAGGCAAGCTTGGTGGCATCAACGATGGCTCGTCCGACGTCATCCTTCGAGTCATTCTTCATCGCAAACGAGACCATACCGCCAGAACCCTGAGCAAGAGCATTCCCGGTGTGGCGTTCCATGCGGACGCCCAGGGTTTCGATGCCTTGAAGGATCTGCCAAGCAGCAAAGGGGGAGAGACAAGCCCCCGATTCTCGTATCTGCCAAGAGCAATATACACCGTCTGGTTCACTATATTTTTAGGTCTCAAACACGACCAGACTCACGGTCTCCATACGCATCTTGACCACAAGCTAGTAGGCACACACAGCTCTAACGAGCCGTCTCTGAGCGAACGCTTCAACTCTGGCGCACGCTGGCGAGCCAATTCACAGCCATTGGCCCGCAGGCTGTAAAGGCTCCCCCCAGAATCAGCTGAGCGAAAGCCAACTTTGCCGGCATATCACTCACCTGGGACAAGATCAAAGGACCGTAACCAGACAGAGGGACATCGAATTCGGTCCATTTCTTTCCGGTGAAGCTGAACTTGCCCGAGTCCACGATCGCACCATCAGCAAAATGGGCACTCGGCGCGCACCGCTTAAAGGCGCTTAAGCCCCGCTTAAGGACGCTTAAGGACGCTTAACAAGACGCGGGGCTTAAGGACGTCTTGTTAAGCGTCCTTAAGCGTCCTTAAGCGGGGCTTAAGCGCCTTTAAGCGGTGCGCGCCGAGTGCCCATTTTGCTGATGACCACCAGGGAGCACGAGGCAAGAGCAGATCAGCGCATGTACCAGATCTTCCAATATAGTCGAGAATGGCTCACAAGAGCGGTACCGTGCCCACAGAGCCACTTGGTACAAGAAGTCACGACTGGAACCGAGCGAAGGGTGGTGAGCGAGAAGTGGAGAGCATCCATCCTGCCTGTGAGCCTTACTGACGTCGGCACCGAGCTCAAGAGGTCGCATCAGGTAGTCCGCGGTGAAAGTGGTCTGCAATATATATAGGTGAGCGAGACGGTCGGCATGGCTCGGATTGCGAGACTCACATTGACCACGAGAGGGATTCCATGCTTGTGAGCCATCTCTGCGAATTTGGGGATGTCAAGAACTTCCAAGGCGGGGTTCGACACGGCTTCGATCAAGATGGATTTGGCTGGATATAGTTTAAACATCGAGCGTTGCGAACGAAGCTACAAGGAACAATCGGGACTTACTGTTGTCTTTGATTTCGGCTTCGAAGTCCTTTGGGTCTGCTGAGTCGACGAACACCCCTGTGGTAGACGAAATTTTGCAGTGAGAGGAGTCGAAGGTCAGAAAATCATACCGATGATTCAAATATCTGATGTAACCCATCTTTGATGCCCAATCGTGGGTACCAATGCTTGAACGCATGATTCGTCCCGCCGTAGAGCTTGTAAGGCAACACAATCTCGTCCTCCGTCTTGCACAAGGACAAAGTGAGGGTCAAAATTGCCGAGCTTCCTGAACTAGTCGCAATCGCCGCGATGCCTCCTTCTAAGCGGTCAAACGTTTCTCGAGGAGGTCGACGGCCGGATTGTTGACGCGCGAGTAGATGAAAGCCTTGGTTTTTTGCGCCATGATGTCTTCGATATGCTGGGCATCCTTGAACGAGAAGGCCGCCGAGGGAAACAGGGGCGGGGCTAGTACCGTGTTGAAGGGGGGGTTCCAAGGGTTCTCATAGGATCAGATCACCGGAGGATCGGATCAGATCCGATCTTTTTTTTTCCCAATCCGCGTTGATCTATCCTTTCTTGATCCTATCCAGAAGGATCAATTTGATCTGAGACATTGAACTGCCTTATATGGCAACATATGACTACACCTCACTAGTTGTCGCTATCGGTGTTGAGCGCATCATTCTCACTACTACCATCACTATTGTGCCCATCATAACTATCTTCCTCATCCTTGTCGGAATCATTAGCATCATCATCATCCGAAATGATCACCTCACTGATTCGCCTTTTTCTATGAGCTCCGATCGCGCGCGTTGCCCTCGCCGGTGTAGGTGGGTTTCGCATGACATCTACAAAATGCGAACATGATTTTATAGTCAGTTTAGATTTGTGTAACAAAGGTCATGTCAGATAGTGGTACATACCCTGTAGAACTTCTGTTGCCCCTCTGATTGTGGCCTCCGTTGAGCCATGAAGCGGATCTCTGGCGTCGGCCCAGCTTCCGAGACACATCTTCGCGTTCAGGGTTTACGGTGAGGTCGCATGTTGCAAGTGATTGATGGTGCGGCGTCCCGCGGAGAAAGCTCGCTCCGCATCGCAAGCGGTGGGTGGGATCGTCAAGAAGTCGATCGCCATTTCCGCTAGTGCCGCTTGTGACGGGATGCCTTGCTGGGCCTTCCAGTACATCACCGGATTATGACCATATTGAGCCAGATCATCATGGAAGATTCGAGTCTGCTTCGCGTATACCCGGAAAGGGTCAAGACCGGCTGTCGCGAAAGACCTGGAATTTTGCGCGTAGATTTCCTCGTCGGGCGCGAAGGCTTGAGGTGCTGAAGATCCGGGATAGATGGAGCCGTACGCTGGCACGTACACCTGCAGGTACATCTCGTGCAGTTCCTCCAACTTTCCATCGCAATCTTCCTCGACCCAGGCCGTGCCTTTTCGAAGGAAGAACTCAAGATGGTGGCCCGGGTGGAAGAAGACCGAGCCAAACGCCAGAAGCGCGTCATCGCCAACCTTGGCGTAGTATTCACCACTGACAAACAAAGCAGCTTTTGCACCCACTCTGAGAAGACTTCCTGCCTTGTGGTCTATGGTGATTGCAAACAGGTCGGCTTCCATCTTCTCGAAGTTCCGAATGGTTTTCCAGCCCTGGGGATCACCGGCCTGAACGGACACCGCGAGCTGCTTGAACGGTTCACCGACTGCCACGAGCGCGGCCGCATCCGCCCATTGTGTTGGCGAAAGCGAGTATTTGTCGGTGGTTGGCCCACTGGTACCAGTGCTGCTGAGATAGTGCTCGACTGCTTCCTCGAAGTCAACAAAGGTCGTCAAGCACTCGTGGGTTGAATTCCAGCGAGTATCGTTCCGACGTGTGAGCTCGGTTTGACACGGTCGGCTCAAAGCGGGGCGGGCTTTGACAGCGGTGGCCCAATTGTGCTGACTCAACGCAGAAGCGAAGAATCCCGAGACGTGTTGCGCAAAATCGGCAATGACGTGGATGAGTGAGGCGGCTTCGCCTCGTGCGCGCGCCGGAATTTTGATCCTTTCGACCGCGGCCCACTGAAAGGCCCGGCGTAAGACGCCCTTTGTCGACTCTTGGACCATCACAAGAGCAGATAATTCCTCGTTGCCCGAAGTGACGCTGGCGAGGTGAGCGATATCAGCAGCATCTTGTGCTTCGTTCATACGCTCCGCCAGCTGCGCGATGTTGGTGTTGGAGGGGTCGTCTTCTTCAATCTCGGCAATGAGATCGCTTGTAGTTGGCGTAGCAGAAGCTTGGGGCTCGTAGGAGGTACTCGGCCTCTTTTCTTGACCGACTCGAGCGGGCGTCATGCTGAAAGGTGAGTAAAGCGCGGCCATGACCAGTTGGATGATGTGGGCGAAGCATCGAACACGCATCTTGGGCCCGTACCAGTCCGTGTTGAGTTTTTTGTACTCAATCGCCAATGTGTTGCAGTTTGAGGCATTATCCATCACCAACGATCGGATGAGATGAGAGATTCCGTAGTCCTCGCAGCACTTGTGCAAAATCCTGGCCAAGTCTCGACCGGTATGGCGAGACGTACAGTGGATGAATTTGAGGACTCTGCGATGTGTGACACCTCCATCTTCGTAGATGACAACAACTCCGAGTATGCTGAGCGAGTTGGGTGAAGTCCAGCCATCGAGCACCAGATGGAGTCCGCGATTGCGCTTGACGAGGAACGCTCCAAACTCCGCGGCCATCGCGTCGTGAACGGCCTTCGTATGACGAGCCACGGTGTCGTTACTACTGAGAGAAGCCTGGTCATTGGCGGTCGCCAAAGTCAACGTCAAATACGGGTTGCGTGCTCGATCGAAGTGTGTGAACGCCTCCTTGGATGTTGCGACATGTAAGACAACGCAAGCGGCGAAGCGGATCTTGTTGAAGAAGGACGAGGTGATCGATGGTTGCACCTGAGAGGTGGTTGCGGGTCAGATGACGCACTTTGAATCGCACTTCATGAGGCGCATTCAAATCCAAACTTACAGTTTTCCCGGTATAATGTGCCGCGCATCTCGCCATCGTCCTTAGACAATTGTTGATGCCATCCTTGGTCACAGCCTCGTAGTACGCGCCGGCGACCACGTGCTGGTTCGGACGTGTCTTGCACATGGGCTGGAGGAACAAGCTACCGCCGAAGCCGTCGTCGGGTTCGCCTCGGACGGGTGCCTTGAACTTGCGGATAATGTGGATGTCGTAATGTTGCCAAAGTTTCGCGTTGCGCTTGAACAGGTAGGCCTTTGCGACATCAGCAGTTCGAGAGCGCCAACGGAACTTGGCGCTGCCGTATCTGAGCTTCTTGAGGAAAGCAGACTCGGCTTTCTCATCAGAGAAGTGAGTAGGAGTGTTGTCATCCTCAGCGGAAGGAATGTTCTGGGGTCGGCGGACGGCCATGACGATGATGCTCGAGTGAAAGCCGGGATGGTGGTTGTCAGGTCGTGTGAGGAAGAGCAGGGCGAGCCAGTGTTGTGACGAGATGAGATGGCGTGAGAAAGACCCAGACGCGCCACAACGTGACGCGTCACGCGTGACGACGAGTCAAGATAGCTCACTAGACAGCGCCCGGCAGCCGGCAGCCTCCCGCGTTGCTCACGCGTTCTCCAGACTAAGTCAGCCTGCCTAGCGCGCTCTTGTGAACGGCAGGTATCAGTTAAAGGGCTATCTACCGAGTAACGACGCTACATCGCCTCCCCCGCCCCTTTTTTTTTTTTTTTTTTTTTTTTTTTTTTTTTTTCTCCGAGGCATGATCTATCCTATCTTGATCCTGCCCAGCTAGGATCAGGATCGATCTGATCCTAAAAATTAGGATCAGGATCTGATCTGATCTGATCCTATGAGAACCCTTGGGGGGTTCTCGACGTCGATTCCGGCATGAATGGCTTGCCTGTGGGACGTATGGAGGGTGTAAGTAACCTTTTTGAGCCAGAGAATGAATGGGCAGGAAGGGTCATAGCGCTGAAGGGAAGGCCTTGGCTAGCTGGCCCTCATAGAACAATGATCACGGTCCCGAGTGGGCTCGCGCAGAGCCTCAAGTGGGGCGACACGTGACGAGCCGCGCCGAGCAACTCCGTTGGACACACTAGCGACTTACGTGTCAAACGAGTAACCGTCCATGGTGAAAATACGATAGTCAAGTGAATGACGAGTATGTGGAAGGAGGGATAATTTGAACTGTTGACCGTTGACCTTTACGAGTTTCTTGGTGGGGGCTTGCCCGAGTGGATATGCACATCGGGAGCCAAGCGATGCCCCACTTGCGAATCGAGTTCCATGTTCCGGCTCCGCTTCCGTGCTTTCCGGATTTCCCGGTGAGGTGAATTTGAGACATGTAGATCGCAGTGTCCATGCCCTCAGCGAGCATGCTAAATCGACGGAGACTCTCGCAGGTCGAGGCGTTACCGCACAGGTTATTGCCGAGTGCCCACACGCTTAGCTTGTTTCCGGCACACGGCCTATACAGCACGTGATCTAGACATCCAATGTGTGCACTACCTGCTACTACTTCACTCCCTCTCACCCATCTTTCAGTCCGTCTCCATAGCTTTTCCCCCACTCGTCGCCGACGAACTTTCCACGCCGTTCGTCAAGTCGCTCAAGAACCGAGACGACCGACGGTCAAACCCAATGACAAAAGTCTCAAAGGCCAAATCGTTGCTTTCTTCCCCTGCAGACTCAGGGTCTCCATTCTGGTTTCGCTGTTTGGTCGATGAGAAGGATTGCGCCAGTTCGATTGCGCTCTCGCGAACGCTACGTTTGACGAAGCGGTGACCCTTTGCAGCTACGTCGGACTGTGATGAAGTCCGAGGGGAAGTCAGAACACAGTTCTCGCGCGCCACACTCAGACGACATCACCAAAACTCACATCGCAGACTTCAATCCCTTCAATGATGAAACTGACTCCATCGTGGCCATTGCCCCAAGACCGACTTTTGATGCCCTGCCGAGGAGACCCCTCGTATCGGACCAACGCCGGTGCGACGACGAGCTTGACGATCAAAGACCGCCCCTTCTTGCAAGCATAAGACTTCGCGCGTTCCAACAAGGGTGTCCGGGCTCTCAGCAACGCCTCTTGAGCCGCCGTAGGGTCGCCGGCTTTGGGCGAGCTCGAGTCCGACAGCCGCAACCACCCCGAATGCAGCAAAATGGCGACCACGTCCGAGTCGTCGGTGTAAACGTCTGTTCCCCATACGCATCGCTTCCGTACCGCGTCCAAGTCCCAAATGCACGTCGGCAGAGCCTGGGTTTCGAGAGCGTTCGTGCCGGGCAGGGCGTGGCCATCGTACTCGAGAGGGTTACCTACTTCGAATCGGCACGTTGACTCCCCTTCTGTCATACAAGGTGCAAGGTAGCCTGTTGCAACGACGACTTCGAGACGACCACCGATATTGCGCCGCAGGAGTTGTCCGTCGATCATTTCAGCGGCGTTGAGCGTCGGATCGTAGATGATCCGACCGAGAAAGAGTGTCGGATGACCCCATTCGGCCTCGTTGGCTTGTGCTGCTGATCGGATCGCCGAGATGGCTTCATAGACCGCGTTGGAATGTACGTCGACCAAAGGGGGCCGGACGTAGGCTTTCCTCAGATCGACGACGGAGAAGGGAGGGATGAAGATTTCTACCAGTTTGGCCTTCTCGATGCTCCGGTTCTTTGACGACTGCCCATCTGATCTCCGTCGTTTCTGACCCGTTGTCGTCGATGTAGATAAAGTCGCGGGCGAAGGCTCGACCGAGGCCCACGCGGGCGTACTCAACGGTGCCTTCGACAGCGGAGGCAGAGTCGGCGGTGCGGGGGCTCCATTCGCGCCACTCCGGCCCAAAGACGTGTAGTCGGACCCAGGGTATCGGATATGACTGCTTTTGCCATTCGTAGGTCGAGCCGAGGTCGATCCAAGCGGTGCCGGCTTGTAGCTCTCGGCCGATAGCCGCGAGCCAGTCGTTGTGCCCGTCGCATTGGCTGATGTCGACGAGGATGATGCATAATGATGATCCGAGTTGGGTTTGGCTCTCGTGCTCTCTTCAGGTCGACCATGATCGCCGCTTGCGCTGTAGTAATCAGGATACGGTCGCGACAAGGGCTGCTGAGGGGCGGAACTCTGCCTGGGCGCGTTGGCGGGCGGCTGCGAAGACGAGCCCGAGCTCGCGCCGGCGTTCGACCACGAAGGGAACGTGGGCGGGTACGACGTCGTGTTCGAGTTCAGCTGCCGATGCGTCGAAGACGAAGAAGATGAAGAATTGCTCTGGTTTGCATTCGGGTTGGCGCTGGCAGGTCGACCGAAAGAGTAAATGTTGGGGAAGAACGCCTTGTCTTGCTGCTGCTGCTGGGCCTGCTGCTGCTGCTGCTGCTGCTGTTGACGCTGCTGAGCGCCAGATGGTCCGGCCGACGAGGACATGTTGGAATTACTGGACCCATAGCCGGCTGGTGTATTCGGCCCCGTTGACCAAGCAGATTTCGAGTACGGCGACTCGCGGGCATACGCGGACGGCAGCGGAGGGTAGGCGCGTTCGATTTTGGCCGACGACGACGAGGCCGATGCAGAGGAGGAGGAGGCATTCGCAAGGCTAGGCGAGGTCGCCGAGGTCAACGACGGAGAGCGTTTTGATTCGATCTTGTGGTAGATTTCAGGGGACTGGGCTTTGCTGACGGTTGAGCTCATGCCAGCAGATGACGACGAGGGCGAAGACGTGGAGGGCGCCATGGGGCTCAGCGCCGGTGCTCGATGGTAGGAGGGAGCGGACGACCTCGACGAGTTGGCTCCCTTGCCGTCCGAGCCCGAAGACGTTGACGAAATGAGCGGAGGCAGTGTCGGCGGATGAGGTGTCGAGGCCGGCAGCGTCGGAGGCGCGGGCGCGACGACGGACGGGGGCGTGGAGCTGCTACCACTGGGTCGATCTCGCGGCGGGCCCGATAACATCGATGACACGCTCATCGGGTTGGCACGATATGGTGGGGAGGCGGCCGCGGGTCTCGATGCAGCAGTCTGTGGCTTGTTATTGTTGAGAAGATTGGTGTTGTTGTTGGTGTGACTACTACTGTGGTGGTCGGTGTGGTAGTTGGCGGGGCTGTTGCTGCCACTGCTGCTGTGGCCGGTGCCGCTGTCGTGGTGCGTGCTCGCTGAGCCGTAGAAGGCCGGGTGGTGGGACGTACTCGAAGAGCTGGATGTATGCGGTCTCGAGTGGGCGATCGCGGGTCCCGGCGCTGGCGACCCGGCTTGCGCGTGTGTGTGTGACGACGACGCCGCCGCCGCCAACGAGGTCGAATGCGAGTACGAGTGCGAGGTCGAGCCTTCGGCTGAAGAGGATCGAGCCGAATTGCCACCGGTGCCGTTGAACGGAGGGATGACTGATTGTGATATCCGAGCGGGGAAAGGGGGTTCCAAGCGACAAAGAGAGGAGACAGTCCATCGATCAGCGCTCAGCACAGAGCGTTTCCCAGTTAGTGCACCCAGCAGCGAGTTCGACATGAGTCGGCACGCGCAGTTTGAAGCCCGGGAAGAACCCCGGTTCATCAGTGCTACTCGGCGCCGAATAGCCGACGTCACACAGCAGCTCAACAACAGCTTCCACCCCATCAGAGGATGTCACTCACCTGCGAGGGAACTGTAGGGCCTCGTGGGGTGCGAGGAGGGCGCCGAGAGTGTGTTCGTGCTCGTGGCAGACGTGCCTGACGGAGCGGCGGCGCCCCCGCCATTCGGTTTCGTCGCGGCGGCGGCTGTTGAGATGGAGCCGCTCGTCATTGTCGAGTTCGATGCCGCGGTCGTCTCAGAGGGAGCAGCACCAGCAGCAGAGGCGTGCAGAGGCATCGAAGGCAAGCCCTGTCGCATAGAGGTGGGGTCAGGCATCGTTCGACTCGGCTGAATGGCGCTGGACTGGACCGGGCGTGCGAGCGGTGGTTTGGGGCTGAGTGTAACTCGTGAACGCGTGAACGCGTGAGCCAGCGAGCCGATCGGCGGCGCTTGTCTATTCAAGCGCTTTCGACCGCCGCACCGAGACTTTCGAACAGGAGGTCAATCCGGTAATCACAATTTTGAGCTTATCCGAGGAGAAAAGAAGCCGGAAATACTGTTTAAGCGCAACTATGATTCACACGTATTCTATTCCACTAAGCTGCACTCCACTAAATCTGCCCAATTTCACCCGCGATGTCTGTGTAAGAAATCCGACGCCACCCCGAAAAATGGCGAACATCAAACTATCCTCATCATTCCAGTCGATTCCATCTTATCCGATTCGATTTTTGTTCCAACATTTTCTCCAGCCTCCCATCGTTGCCCAACTTCATCAGCTCGTCCCTAATCCGCGCCGCCAGCTCACTCCTCATCGCCGCCAAACCCTCGGGTTCGACTCGAAGATCCTCCTTGACGTCGTTCCCATATGTCGCCGGTCGCCAAGGATTGGGGAAAATGGTTCTATATTTGGCCATGAGAGGATCGATTGCCGAGTTGATCGAATTGCCGAACATAATGGAGACGTTCTTCCCCGGCCGAGGGAGCATTCGGGGCCACCCTCGTCGCTCATCCATCACTTCTTGGAAACCTGGTCGGCGGGAAGTGGTCGAGAGGTTTTAGGAGCGCTCCTAGGCTGCCGAGATATTTGTTTCTTCTCACCTTTGATCCATACCGGCACCACATGGGGCATTCTTTCCGGATCCGTCTCGAACAACAATCTCGATATCCCCCACTTGAACCTCCGAAGTTCGTTCAAGGTGTCTTGCTTGATCATTCCTTCGGGAAAGACGTGCACCTGTTGCACTCGAAAATCAGATCCAGACAAAATAATTGAACTCAGGCTTGAGATTGGAAAGAGAGATGTCGCATTGGGAAGAACAGGGTAAGGACTTTCACCGCCACTCACCCACTGCCCGTCGTTGAGCTTCTTGGCCGCACGATCGATCGCTTTTTGGTAGATGCCTTTCCCGCGCAAAGTCTCCATGACCTGGCCTCTCGAGAAGAACCAACTATCCCACCTGTTGCGCCGCCGAGAGCATCGTCAGGTCACGCAGAGTGTATATCGGCGGAAGTGGAAGAAAGGCTGACGAACTTTCCAGTGAACATCATGTCGCTTGCGCCTAGTGTCCATCGAGTGGTTCGAGTGTCCGTGAAGAGAGATATGGGTAAACAACCCCACATGAAAGGCTCATCAACGCTGTGCAATCGGGCCAAGAGGACCAGATCAGCTTCCCTTTCGACCAAGACTTCGGGGAGCGGATGTCAGAGGATCGAGCAAGAGCGCGCCACGGGTGTTGGACGAGTAGCTTGAATAGGTTCTTACACCGAGATATGATTGGCAACTGATATGGAACGGACCAAAGCAAAGTATCAGCTTTCCACTTTACCCCATAAAGAGGGCCACTCTCAGGAGCAGCCACTCACTGGTCAGAACGCCTCGATCCGAATTGAGCTTGTCCAAGAAGGTCGGCAAGCCTGTGACGCGCACCTCGTTACACCATTGCTTGAGGAACACCTTGGACACCGCTCCAGCGGCGGTGGGGATCAGCATCGACATGCTCTTCTACACACGCCCACGAAGAGTCAAACCGGTATGTTGGGGACGAAGCGACGCACGTATTTGGACTCTGGCGCGTGAAAGTGAGACTGTGAGAGCGGATCGTTGCTTGCGAAAGCGGCCAAGCGACAGCGGCAGCTGAATCGGCCAGAGGGCCGCCACTTGAGGCCACTTGTCGCCGATTAACTCCTGGGCGGGCTGGTCAGAGCGCCAACCGAGTCGGGCAAATAGATGACTGATTGTCGAGCCTCGGAGTAACATCCACTGAGAATGAGATTCGAGACTGTCCTGTCCTGCCCTGTCCTCAGAACATCAGAAAGTAAAGTTGTGGTGGGGAGTAAAGACCAAGACGTCGAACTCTCATTAGGTGCTTCAGCGAGCTCAGTCGGCCCGCACATTACGGTTGGCACGGCCTCTCTAAGATACACACACCTGCAGGGGACGACTACGAAGAAGAACCGTGTCATTGCGGTTCGACTATTTACGACATCCTAGCAACAAGCGATTGGTTCTTCTGTGGCTGCCGCGGGGCGTTCCCCCCCCCCTTCCTGAATCCCCTTGCTTCCCAGCCGTATGACCCCCATGAATGTTCCCTCTCCCTCCACCAAGCCTATCAAGTAGCGAGACGGGGGTCTGTGTCTGTATCTGCGCCTGGCCGTAACCCTTGGGCCCCATATGAGTATGTTGATCCGAGCGTGAGTTCTGGGCAGCGTACATCGGTCCATGCCGTCCTCCACCACTGCCTCCTCCCCTGGGTCCTCGAGAGGGTCCTGATTGGTTGCGTGCTGGTGGGACAGTCGAAGAACGAGCCGGTGTAGGCTCCGACATGTCGACGTCCATGCCGTTGTCGTCGTGCATGGAGCGGCCGTGCTTCGCGTATCGCGTGTCGGCGAATCGAGTCGGTGGATCGGGTTTAGACCTGTGAGGAGTGGGAGAGAATAAAGGCGGCAGAAAAATGAATTTGATACTGCATTATGGGCTCAGACACCGTTGGGCGGCCATGTGCAACGGACCTCAGTGGCTGGTTGTGCGACAACGGTGCAGAGTATGAAGCCGAGACAGAGATCGAAGATGACGGAGCGGTTCCGAGGATGTCGGTAGAGGTGGCAGGGGGAGGTGTACGTTCGACTTGTTTGACCGTCAATTCACGACCGTCAGCAATCGCGCCGCTGAGAAGGGGTTTCGGAAAATCAGTTCTCTCGGTACTTTCCATTGAGATCACGAGGGGCAAGAATGGACGAACTGTAGCTTAGCGCAAGCGTCGGCGGCATCTTCGAATCGTTTGAACGTCAGTCGTGCGATGAGAGGATCATCTTCTCTTGCCGTGGCCTCGTTGACGATGAAGCAAAAAGTCGTCTCGCCATACGCGCCAAAAGCCGTCTAAAAGATAGGCAAGGTTGCGTCCGCCGCCAGCAACACGTCAGCGACCATGATACAGAAGATAAGTGTTAAGGATCAGATCAGATCTTACCTGCACGTCATCCGCGCTCGTACCATAGACCAACCCCTCGACTTGAATCACAAAGCCCTTGCCTTCAAAGTCGGCGATCTTCTTCTGCAAGCGGGCATTCTCCTGCTGCTGTTGCAAGGTCTTCTTGGCCTCGTCCTCAGCGAGCTTCCTTAACCTTCTCTCCTCGTGTTCCTTGTGCTGCTGAACTTTACGTGCCCTCTGTTCGTAGGCGGGGTCGTGGTGAGGGGCCGCAGGCGCGGAGGAGGGTCGAGCGGCGCCGGTGGATCCGGAAAGGAATCGATCTGCCAGATCCGCCGCGGTGGAGGAAGTGTTGACGGCCACAGGTCCGGCGATGGCGGCGGGTGCGACGTCTTCGGGTACGTGTTCGACTCGTCTCAGCACCTCAGGCGCTGGTGGATCGGCGTGAGGGAACAGCCCTTGGTTCAGGCGGATGTTGTATCGCGACGAGCCCTCGTCGAACAGGTCGGCGCGAACGCCGTCTTGCTTCCATGACGAGAGCGTGCTGGGGTCAGGTCGAGCTTGCGACTATGTAGATGCAAGGTGGTTTGCGGTAGTAATCGTGGTGGGGTCGGTTATTTTCGGCGAGACACAATGGGACCGCCAACAGCGAGAGCAAGCAAGTCATTGGCGGCGACGGTCAACGTCAACAGAGAGGTGGGCCGAGGGGAAGAGCGTGAGCGAGCCATTCATAGCATGGGAACACGATCATGCTAGACGATGTCGAGGAAGCGCGTGTAGAGCTCGACGTACATAGGGTTCAGCTCGATGCCATGAGGGTGAGTGCGAGCGATCAGGTCCCAAACGAGGTCGCTGCGAGTCATCCAAGGCCGAGGACGCGCGGCCACCCAAGCGTGACATGATCGGAGCCATGTTGACCAAGCCCGGAGGAGGTGCTGTCGAGTACAGGACACGTGGACACCAGAGGGAGATGAAGCGAGCGAGCGAGCAGGAGCGGGGCGAGTAGGCGCTCGACCGCGTTAGGTGCAGCAGGGCAGGACAGGACCCCCGAGAGCCCAGCCAGAGGCGGCTCGCAAATTTGGACATTCTGGGGACCGGAAAATTGGCTAGGCAGCCTGCAAATTTGGACATTTTTGGCTCAAAATGGGTCGAGGCTCACCTCCTTTTTGGACATTTTCCTCCCTCCGGTCGAACTTTGAAGCGCAGACCAGGGTAGCGGGAGGGTCGCGCTGTTTGCCTCTGGAGCGCGTTCGTGTCTGCATTTGCTGTAAGGTATGCGCCTCTGATGGGCATAAAATACAATCTGTCGTTCTTGACCGCTAGGCTAAAAGCAAGTCGTAACTAGAATGCTAGCTACTCAGAGGCTACTTATGGGGCTGTTCCTGTGAGGCATCCCCTTCAACATTTGCGATCGTTTATCGTTTTTTGATCGTCTCTCGCTCGGAACGCTGACTGGTCGAGCTACGTCTCCCTTTCTTCCTTTCGATCTGGAAGCTCTCTCGTCGAGAAATATCTTGCTTTACCTAGTCGGTCGATAGATTCACAGAGTTTGCCGCCGCCGATTCTCGTCGGATTCTTTGGAACCGATCACCGAAATCATGGCACTCGAAGAGCTCTGGGCATCAATTCAGGAGTGCAAGGCTCGCCTTGTGTCTCTGTAAATCACCCAAGGGGGATTTGGTGGGTATGATTGATTCTGATTCAGGGTCGATGAGTCCTACACTACTGGCCTAGCCAGTGTGCTTGACTGCATTTCCTCCGACCTTTCCAGAGATTTCTAGGTATTAGGATACAGCGCGCGGCTGAGAACCTTATTTTGTCGTGCATTCTTATATGTAGAGTATAGTGTCTTTTTAATCCATCAAATGACAAATGATAAACAAAGATGAGATCCTATTCGAGTCCATTTCCATTTTGAAAAGGCTCGTTGGCGGTCGCGCTGGCAGCGCTGTTGGTGCTTGGTGCGCGCGCGCAACCTTTCCCGCCCGCGCGCGGCGGTAATGCAGTCTGCGCGTAGCGCAGAAAAATTTCTGAGCATTGTACAGCTGGCCGTGGTGGCATTAGTACTAGCCCGCCGGCTGCTCGACTTGAGCATTCAGCCGCTGGCTGTACTACCACACACGTAGCACTGAAACTTGAAATATGCTCCCCTGAAAATGTGACATTGCCTGTAAAGCATACCCGCAGTGCGACACGAGTCCTCTGCGTCGGCGCAGACGCGGAACGGGAAACCGAGTGCGAAAATTCGGCTCGCATCAAGTCGCCTCGTGGGAGCAAAAAGATTCGATACGAGGGAGATCAGATTGCTAAGCATGTTTCGATGAGCACGATTGTAGAACCTATGGCGAGCTCTTTTTTTTTTCTTTTTTTCTTGTTTCTCATTGAAGCCGGGAGGCGTAAATTGCAATGAGCGATGGAGCGTGAGACCCCCAAGCCCAAAGGCGGAACACACAAACGGGGCCACCACCACTCGACGCGTTTACCCTTTCGCCGTTCACCACGCCCGACTTACCAGGATCCACGCCGCCACACTCAGTGGATTCAACCACGACCTCCAGCACACCTTGATCCAGTATCTTCTTCTACACGTCCCTCTGGTCTCGGGACCGGACTTCTTTCGACTGCTGCAGCGCCACCTTTTCAGCACCGACGTCGAGCTTGCTCCCGCCAGTCGTCACATCTCTCCGCTCGTCACCTGCGAGTGGTCGGCTTGCGTCGTTCTGCGCTCCTCCTTTCGGTCGCCTGCCGGACCTTGACTTTCTGCGGTAACCTGACTGCTGGTTATACGAACGAACGAACGATTCTGACTTTCACCTCTGGACTCCCGAGGTAAGTGACGAGTCGCTTTTGCTCTCTTCCTCGTTTCGGTCAGGCGAGTCTCGACGGAGCCTGCAGCAGTTGCGCTTCCCTCTGCGGGCCGTCAGGCGCGCTTTGCCTTGGGGTCCAAGCCCTGCTGCGCGCCGCGCGCCGCGCGGGCGCAGGTCGGCGATCCCATCAGCACCTTGTCGCGGTGCATACACCCACATGAGACACCCCGGTCGTGCAGTCTCCACATCTACTTGTTCACTCCCTTGTACACAACATGACACTGACATGAATTTTTGCTCTCCTCATTCGTCGCGCTGTTTGCCGTTCACCTTCCTCTTCGCTGATCGCAACGCTAGCGCCTCTGTCTGGTAGTCGCCTCGCGCCTCTATTTGGACTCGGTGGCAACGCGTCGTCGATCTGGCTGGCGTCGTGACCGTGGTCCTCACCGCCCCAGTTCAGCGCACTGCAGTACGCCCACAGCCATCGCATTGGATCAAACTCGCTTGTCGACGTGTCGTATCAGCTAGTGAACCATTATGTGAGTAGTTGATGCTTCCGGCGTGTGTGCATGCTTGTGCAGCTCGAGCTGACTTTGCCGCGTTCCCCTTACGCTCCGCCTCGCGATCGACCCTTTTGCCTTTGCCGCGCTCGCGCTTCGCTCGTCGCGTCTTGCTACTCGTGCCCGCTTGGCTTCCGTCCGCTCACTCCCCCAAACCCCCATCCTGACACCCTTTTCCCACCGATCTTATTCACTTTGTGATACTTGAACCGTCAACAGTCACGTCATGTCGATTCGCACCTCGCCTCTCACCCAGCCCTCCTCGTCCTTTGGGCAGCAGACGCCCGCTCTTACCCACACCGGCAAGCGCCTCTATGACGACGACGGGTTTCCCTGCTCTTCTTCTCCCCTCAACGAGCTCATCGCTACACCAACTGATGATCATCGATTTGGACGCGGCCGCACCTCTAAGGCGGGTATCACACGGCGCAGCGTGCGCATCCATCCGACATCCTCCCCTCCCCCCAGGCTCGACACGCGTTTCGTCTCGATCGCGTACGATGACGAGTCCGATTTTGCGGCCCCTTCGAACCCTCCGTCTCGTCCCCGTAACCAGCGTACGGCGTCGCACCAGGGCTTGAGCAAAGATGTCGAGATGGCGCCCACGAGGGCAGAGGTCGCGAGAACCGCTACTTCTGCGCGGTCAAAATCAGCCAATGGCGTGCCGTCGCCTGCTAAGTCTACCACCCTCGCGCTTGCTCAAGCACATGGCATCACCGCGGACCAGTTCGAAGAGGCCAAGCAGCAGGTCATGCGCTTCTTACAGAATGACGGGAGCCACCCCTCTCCCTCATCGTTGGAACAGGCTTCGGCACAACTTGCAGCAGCATCGTCGGCGATGGGCATCGACTACCTCATGACGACCCCTGTGCATTCGCAAGTGCCGCCATTGCAGGCTCGCGCCTCTCGCTCCCACGCCACGCTCAGCATGACCGCTTCAGGCTCAAAGCGATCCAGGAATGCTTTCGAGTCGATTGGTGAGACCCACGAGGCTGACGGGGACGACGAGGACCTTGAGGACCTCGAGGGAGAGCGCGGGGTCTCGAACCATGAGCTCAAAACGCACCCGAGCTTCGAGGACATCGTGCAGCGTAGTCAACGTCGGGGAGAAGATACCCGCGAGTCACAGGTGCGCAAGTGGGCGCAGGAAGATTCGTCGAGTGACGAAGACGAGCCTTTCCCCGAGTCACGTCAAGCAACGTCGGCTTCGATTTCGGCTTCCCGACTTCCGTCAGGGGCGTCGCTGCTCCCGTCCCCTTCTTTCATCGGAGGCAACGCACAACATGCCACCTCACCACTTGGCGCCGCTTCTCTTCCGCGTCGCGGAATGATGGAGCGCTTCATGTCGGATCGCACGCCGGTCGTGCTTTCCGAAGAGCCAAGTTCTGCAGTAGGAAATGACAAGGCATCGTCTAGCGCTCCGCGACGTCGAGTGGTTTCGTCCCCGGCCACTTCCCCGGCCGCCTCTCGACCTCGACCGATTGATTCGACCATGTCACCTCCTCGTCGCTTGCCCAATATCTCGCCGGATCGCTTGATGACCTCCCCTGCGCCTTCTCGAGGCCGTGCGCCGAGCTTGCTCTTCTCGCCGGACATTGCCAAACTGCTCAGGAGCGAGCTCGATGAGCTCGAAGCGATGGAGAAGAAGCCGACACCTCGCAAGCAACGCGCTGCTGCTGCCCGAGCGGCCGACATTGTGAGTGGAATTCTCTTGACATTTGTTCCACTGGGCCTCCCTTCTCGTTGAGACTGACTCGCGACTTCATTCTCGCGCGTGCGTCGCCAGATGACTGTCGCGGACCTGTCGAGCCCCTTCTCCGACGCGTCGACTCCGTTGTCCTCCTCGGCAGGCAATTCATCTGGCGATGTCAACGTCGCCAATGCGCCTTGGCCACAGCACGGCGCCGAGCAAGCTTTTTCACCGTCGCCATCGCTTGCATCACTACGAGCACCGTCATTCTGCGACTCGTCGCCTCCGGTCTCTGACGGAGCATCGGCAGCTGGAGGTTCAAGCTTCGCAGTATCTTACCAACTCCAGCCTCACCCGACCTCAGCACCCGACCATCTCTTCCGGGGCTTGCCCTCGTCTTCACCGGTTTCCTCGCAAGCGTCGCAGCTATCCGAGTACCAACCCGCTCAGCCTCGTGGCCATCGCTCCAGCCCGGGACCGACGATGCTTTCGAAACAGGGTGGTGCTTCCAGTGGGGCCCCACATGCTCTGGTGTCCGCCAACTTGACCAATCTTGGAGCTCGCAGTCGCAATACTCCAATCCATCGTGCCGACACCATGCCCGCGATCATGTCGGCCGATGGACACGCCAAGCCCCATTGGTCCTACGCCGCCTTGATAGGTCAAGCCATTTTCTCCACCGAGGATCGCAAAATCTCCCTCGCCGACATCTATGCGTACATCATGGCTTGCTACCCGTACTACAAGAAGGAGGATGCTGGCTGGCAGAACTCCATCCGACATAATCTCAGTCTCAACGAGTGCTTCGTCAAGACGGCCCGCGAGCCCGACAACCCTGGCAAAGGCTGTCTTTGGGCCATCGTGCCCGGTTGCGCGGATCAATTTGCCGATGGTGGTTTCACAAAGAAGGGAGGGTCGACGAGCAATCGCCGCCCACGAAGTGCAAAAGCGATCGCTGCCGCCGCGGCCGCGGCGGCAGCCACCCTGGCAGAGTCAGGAGATGTTTCTACGGATCTAGCTTCGTCACCGCCCAACGCTACCACATCCCACAGCACTTCGGCGCCCAAGAAGAGAACGCGAGTCGAATCCCCAGGCCCTATGGCCCCGCGCCGTCCTTCGACGGTTGCTATCGCCCCGGCGTCGAGTGCTCGCCCCCAAGCCATCCGATCGTTGTCGGCGATGGAGCCTGGCCGTGCTCTGTCCCCGCCTGTGAACCTTGCCCCACCTCGACCCTCGATTGCCATGAGTCGTTCCCAGTCCGCCATCGGCATCGGTAGCGCTGAACCACGATCGAGGTCGCTCTTGGTCCGACGTAGCTCCATTGACGCGAAGGTTCTCGCCACGGCAGTGCCTTGCGCAGAACTATCCAAGGACAAGCCACGCAACGCGAATCTTGAAGCGCCTTATGTACCTAGACCGATAACGACCCGAGCGAGCCCACCTCCCACCCTGCAGCAGCAACGCCGTCAAAGTCTCGTTGCCTCGTTGACGGCCTCGCCACCGACCTCGGTATACCACCGCCTCGCCGGGCCTTACCAGCCCATCTCGTACACGCAGTCGATGACCGACCACCGTGCCTTGGCTTTGCTTGCCTCGCCCGAAGCGACGGGGATCATGCCTTCTCACTCGACTCGCGACCGAGTCCGTCCGAGCGGCCATGCTCTCTCGTCGCTCCTAGCCAACCCTGAGCAAGACGTCGCCCCGTTCTTGTCCGGCCCCCACGTGTTCTCGAGCCACGCTGCGACCGTTCGAGCTCGCTCTCGATCCAACAGCTCTGACAAGGAAGAGCGCGAGCCGGCTGCAATTCTGTCTCCCGCTGCGATCGTCCACACCCATAGCCCCGTATCTTCAATCCGAGGCGGAGGAGTCGTGCGTGCCCCAATGTCGCCGGTCCAAACTTCAGAGGACAAGTTCTCGTTTTCTGCCGACCCCGAGAAGAAGCGCTTGCCGGGCATGCGACACATCCCCGCTGTCGCTGCTCTTGCCGATGGTGCCGCCTCGCACGCTTTCCGATCGCCTCCGCCGTATTCGGCTCACCATGTTCGTTCGCCCTCGGGCCGCGCCCATTCCTCGGCAGGTGGAGCGTTCCAGTCGACGCTCTTGTCGACCCCTCTTGGAGTCCGAAGTCGTGCTTCTTGGGGCATGAGCCCTGGAACTGGTGGCGGTGCTGGCGCTGGATGGGGCTTCGACGACTCTCTCGAGGCCGAATTGGAGCGCTTCGGTGGCGCCGCCGACAATGTGCAAGCCTCGGGCGGGTCCTCGATCCTGCCTCGCCTCTATTGGCCCAGCCCGAGTCATCCCTCTTCGACCGCGACTTCCCACGTTGCTTGGTGATAGCCCTTTCGCTCAGTTTTGTAACCAGTCTATACACCCTATCCACATCTTTGTTTGTTTACGTGTCCTTGGTCTTACTCGTTTTTCCCTCCTTGTTGCCCGCCAATTATGTTTTCACGCCTGATGTGCCATAGCACTCCACCTGTTTTTGTGTTTAATTTTTTTAGAAGTTTAGCATATAGCCTCAATCATCAGTCTGTAGATTCTTTCTCCTCTTGACACATGCATGTCCATCCGTCTGGAACACATCCACGTCGTTCCGTGACCGCTATCGCGAGAGAAAGTGCATTCCGACGTAGGTCTGTGAACTCGATGCGACCTTGAGAGATTCCGAAGCTTCAGTATTGCAGAGGTGGATAGATTTTTATCCAATAGTGTGTTTGGCGCTAAAGTGGACAAGAGCATTGAGCAAAACTGGTACACATGACTGAAGAGGGGTCGCGCCTTGTCGGGCTCAACGAGTGAGACCTTCTCCGACCAGCAGAGCCAAGGACAAGAACGTCATTCCCCATCCTATCCAAAGATCTGAACAAGTGTAAGAAATGAATAGATCAGCCTTTGGTAACGGATTAACGAGATGAACAATGGGAAATTTAGCAAAACTCGCTTTGTTGGCCCGTCCCCCACGACGCGACCATAGCCCCTTGCGA
The DNA here is from genome assembly GCA_003665825.1 of Microbotryum silenes-acaulis. Lineage (NCBI taxonomy): Eukaryota > Fungi > Basidiomycota > Microbotryomycetes > Microbotryales > Microbotryaceae > Microbotryum > Microbotryum silenes-acaulis. The sequence continues at coordinate 1,690,022 of QPFY01000002.1, forward strand.
ATCATGCGCGTTAATGGCTTTGCCGATCTTGGCCAAGTCCAACCTCCAAGACAAGGTCGTCACAGTACCAATCAACAAGGCAGCTCCAACGCAGAGCATGGATGCTCGTCGCCATCCGTTTTGACGTTTGGAAAGGGAGCGCGGTGCCCATTTAGGGGCTTTGGCTCCGAGGGAGGAGGCGATGTTGAGAAGCCACCCAAGTGTCAGAAGGACCAAAGTCGACATCAAAAGAGTCGGGACGACAGGAAATTGGGAAGGAAGGAGGTTGACTTGGGTAGACGTCGGCAATGTGAGCGAGGAATAGAGCGGGGTGAACATAGGTGTGAGGGTCGGTGACTGGCAGGTCAAGAGCGACGAGGTGGGCAACTTCACACGATGATAGGCGCCTGCATACCGAAAAGGCTTGTAAGCTCGGCGTTTTCCGACACATAGAGCTGAAGAAAACTCTCACCGAGAGAGCCATAGCTCAGATGTACTGTCACACGATTCTGCGCCGCCGTGCTCAAGGAGGAGTTTGTGGAGGTGATCAGGTTTGTGCCCGAGGACGAGCTGGAGCCGAACTCCGAGTTGTTCGCTTCCCTCTTTTTGCGCCTCGAGAAACGGTCATGAGTTCGGAGAGAGCTGGAAGGCGATGTAAATTCTGCTGCATTTGCTACGGCGCCTTCGATCGAGTAGCTAGGAGCCCCGATCATCATGTTTGTCGAATTGGACTGCGAGCTCTTACTTGCAACTCCGGTAAGGGTGACTTTCAACATCGACACCCTTTCAGGAAACAAAGGCGCTGGGGACAGTAACGTAAGGAGTTGGAGGACAATGAGGGCCAAGAGAAGGACCGGTCCGAATGTGTGGTAGATATGATTCATGGTTGGCGAGGTTGTCGGGTCGCGTGGTAGCCGGGATGCACAGCAAATCTGAGACGGGCCTGGGGCGGGGCAACAGAGAGAGCGCGAGGCCGCCCTCCTGGCTGCCCAAGGCCGCCCTCCCGGCTGCCCGTTGTGCCCTACTAGTTCGGTCGGCTTCTATCTCGGAAGCGAAGCAAAACATTGCCTATCTTGAAGGCATGAGGCCTGAGACCTGAGCTCCTGAAAGGAAATGGGCAAATGAGCCAGAAGATTTTGGAGTCCGCATATTGCCACTGGTCGTCTGCCGGTTTCACTTCTCCCCTTTCTAGTACCTCCCCGTCTTCTCCCTCTCTAGCTCATAAATCCCCAAACTCCTCATCTTGCTACAACATGGCTACTCCTACTGCCGCAGAAGATCTTGTCGCCACTGTCTTCAGCACGGAGGCGGAAGCAAAAGTGTTCTACACCGAGCTTCGGTCTGCTGGCCCCGAAGACCGATTGCAAGCGAGGTGCGCCGACGTTGCTCGGGCCTTCCTTTTCTCCCGGACCTCGGGAAAGTGGGATCATTTCGATGTCGTCGTGTTTCGATCGAATGGCAAATTGAAGATCCGAGCAACGTGCAAGACTCGTCCAGCCTCTCATTGCGAAACCGTTGACTTCCAGACCGCACACCAACACGGCGTATCGAACTGGAACAGGGGCATCAAACAATCCCTGGCATCCAGGGGGGAAGGGGCGAACACGGTTAGTTCGCTTGAAATAATGTTTGCAGGCTGTTACAGCAGGTCACTAAAGATTTTTCTGTCTTGTACTTTCAGAACGTGCAACCATTGCTTTCTGCTGCAATCTTCGACAATGCGTTGTTCATGTTATCCATCGTTCTTCACGTTGCAATCTCGAAGGAAGCGTTCACCCACGTAGACCCCCAACTTCAAACCTGGCTCGCCTACTCCTATCACGTCGCCAATGTGAATGATATCCTCGGTAGTCACGACACCGTCAAGAGGCTACTCGTTCATCTACATAGGGAGCTGTCGGTTCAATTCGGCGAATTTCTTGTCAAGCGAAATCGCGGGATTCATCTGGTTATCGATGGTTGGACCGCTCCCAACTGCATCAGTGTTCTCGGAGTCGTCGTAGTGTATGAACAAGATGGCTTCGTTCATCGTCACATACTCAAGTTCATCGAGTCGAAAGGTCGCCACGGCGGGAAAGAGCTCGCAGCGTCGCTTCATGAATGCGTCGAAGAGTTCAAGATCTCGCATCTCGTTCGGACCCTCGTGATGGACAACGCCTCGAACTGCAACAAGATGGCGGTGGAGTACAAGAACCTCAATGACTCGTGGTGGGGACCCGAGATGCGAGTTCGCTGCTTCGCCCACATTCTCCAGCTAGTGATGGGCGCACTTTACGCTGCCTTTTCCATGGCCCCTGCTCGTCCGCCTACTCCTCGGGCGCGCAAGAACACGACTGGCAAGCATATATCTGCTTTCGACGGTCATCCCAACGTCGAAGATGATTCGGATGCTGAAGATCAGAGGATCGACGACGAGATTGCTCAAGCTCTGTCCATTGCGACTGCCTCTGGTGACTACGACATTTCAGCATTGGAATTTACGGTGAACAATTCGAAGACTTGCTTGAGAGAGGCTTTGGATTGGGGCGAGTCGGTCGGCATCAAGATTCAACCCATCCTTCGACGAAAATGCATGACCATCATTCCTACGATCGCCGATTTTGCACAACACGTTTCGGGACTGAGAGTCAAATCCTCCGACAAACACAGATGGCAGCAGTCGGTCGTTGCCACCGCCAAGGACCGACCCGATTCCAAGGCGACGGAGCTTTCCCGCAAAAACGAGACGCGTTGGAACTCTATTCACCTCTGCCTTCAGAGCCATGTTCTGTTCTCGAGTGCCATCGACTACTATATGGCGCGCGACGACACACCCTCGAACATCGTGGACAAATTCGCCCTTCCTGATGACGCACTTGATATCGTTAAAGAGCTCCTTGACATTGGCGAATACCTCAAGACCCTGACGGTTCAGTTCCAAGATGCAACGCCTCGCACTTGGGATGTCATCGCCGAGTTCGAACGAGTTGAAGGCATGCTTGACAACAAGGCTCAAACCGCTTCTCCCATGGTGCGCATCGCAGCCAAGTCCGCTTTGATTGTTCTGGGCAACTACTACTCGAAGGTTGGCGACGATTCGATTGCTGCATTTGGGTCGATGTTCTTTCATCCTCGTCACCATCTGCGATTCTTTCAGCGACCTGGAACTGCTTGGGCCGAAACCGATATCAATGAGAAGCAGAAGAAGCTCCCTGAAATCTACAAGAAGGTGTACCTTCCTCTCTATGAGGACATCCCCGAAGCTGGTCCTCCGTCCCCGATTGATTCCGATGCTTGCTCCGACCACGATTTGTATGGTGATGAAGGAGGTGACACACAAGGCTCTCACAACTACTACGAGCCAGATGCCTTCCTCCAGTACTGGGCTAGGGGATGCGTCAGACTGAACAAGAACGACGCCTACAAGGGGTGCCCTATCAAGTATTGGGTGACACAACGTGCGATTCTAGGGCAGAAGGCTCTTGCCGAGATGGCAATTGACTTCATCACAATTCCACCAACTGCGTGCGATGCGGAACGCGCTTTCTCCACCGACCGCCGGACGATCAACTATATGCAGCACAGCACCTCCGCCGAAGTTCTGAACGCCAAGATGTGTCTCGGTAGCTGGGCTAACCCGACCGCTCCTATCTTCGGGGGCACCCCCGAGGGCTTCGCTCGTCATGCCCGACCCATCATCGCAAGTGAGTTCAAATGAGAGGAGTCATGCTAGCCCCAGCTACTTGCAGCGACTGAGGACCCAATAATTTTTCTTGCAGGCAAGCTCCGTGCTCCATCGAAGCGTGTCGTGGCAAAGAAGAGTTCTTCGGCAGTCCACAAAGCGAATAAGCGGCAGCGCCACAACGTCACTGGAGAATCCTCGCGATCGACCTCGCTCTCGCAAAATTCGCCGATTGAGGAGCTGGAACTCTCAGACACGGACGAAGAATCGTCTTGAGCGCTACCCAAGTATGCAACAGAGTAAATCTTCGTTTCTCCCATGTACATAATAAACCCTCAACAACATATTTTCTCTCTGTTTCTCTGTTTCTGCCCCTTCATAGATTTTTCAACCGAGTCCTCTAGCTTTCCCTCATTTGCACTTGCTCTCCGTCGTCTGTCAATAGAATACAAGGCACGGCTGCCATTCTGCCACTTCGTCGAGTTTTTCTGGCGGCAGCTGGAGAGATCTTGTCATGGCTGCAAAGGCCTTTTGTGTCGAGGACAAGGGAACAAGGGTCCGCCCTGTCATATCTATACACGCACATCTATGCATGCCTCCACACATCTAGTCATCATCTATCAAGTGGCGTTTATCTACGTAGATATCCACTAGATATCTATCTTTCATCTATCTGTTCTGCTGTAGATGACAGATCTATAGATAGCCCGAAAAAAGGAAAAATTATAGATAGATAAAAGATATCTACGCGCATATCTGATCTACTGCGAAGCCCTGGGACTCAGTCGGCAGCGCCAGAGGGGTCGACTGAACCCGGCTAGCCAGCGCAACTCAGCAATGCAGAGGCTCAGTAACAGTCGCGCAGGGATCAATCACCCACTGATCATCAGCAACTTTGCCACTCGCGCTTAGTGCAATTTAGCGCACCGGAGATTATAGAAAACGAGCGAAATTTCACAAAAAGTGCGCTAAATTGCACTAAATTGCACTAAAGCGCGAGTGGCAAAGTTGCTGATGATGTTCATTCTCCCTCAGGATTGACCAAGAATGCTAGAGGGACTGCTTCGAGCCTCTGATGTACTTTCAAATCATCAAGTCGACTCGCTCCTCTGCATGGCACCCAAACCCCCGATGAACCGACTCGCGACGTAATTGCAGTAGTCACTAGTCAGCAGTGACTTGATCACAATTGGAACGACCTAGTTAGTTGAATTTTGGGCTTCTATCTAGAGAGCAAGGTCGGATCAAGCTGTTCCACCCACTCGACTACCGAACAGCGAACTTCCACCGCCGATAGGCCGAACTCGACGCGCGCGCGCTCGGACCCACCAAGGCGATGGGCCTTCGTCGCGCCTACCTCCGACACGTTTCTGCTCTACATCCTTCACTGTGGCACGCCTCGGCGCGCCCATTCGTCCCCACTGACACCACTCTCTTCCAGTTGGACAAAAGTGAGTCAATATGTCGACGACTCGTCTGCAAGCCCCATGTCGCTGACTGTGCTACTCCGTCATCCTGCGCGTCGGCGGTCGTGCGGTGGCAGTGTCGGGCTTCAGCAGCAGATTCAAGGACCTCAAGTCGTCGATCGACACAAGCAAGTTCAAAGACATCGCCTCATCGGTCGAGAAGCTGACGTCATCCATGGAGAAAATGGCGAGTGCGCGACACCGCAACGACAGCTCGTGGCCGTGCTCGGCTCGTGCTCACGCTCACGCTCATTGCAATGCTGTTGCACCTCTCAGCCTGGCCGATTGGAACGCCTTGGGGAATCGGTCAGGTGTAGGTTCGCTCTTGCTTATACTTGAAACCCGCTACTGATCCCTCCTCGTCACTCGATAGTCGCCTACAACCCCAACCATCGACACGACGAGGAACACGAGGTCAGTGATCCGCCGATCATTAAAGTCGGCTTCGGGACGTTTCACTCGGCGAACCGACGGACGCGAAGGCTGAGATTGACATGCGGTGTGGCATCCGTGATTCCGGACAGCGAGAGGAGGATCGTATCAGGGCAGAGATCTGTGCAGCACATCGATTCGGGTCGTTTGCGGCAGTCAGCAACGATAACCACGTCAAATGGTATATCGATGGCCACGACTTCTGTGAGTTTCACGATCGAGTTCTCTGCGGGCGGGATGCCGATCCGAACCGCCTTTCGCTGACTCGACGCTTTGTTGGCTTTGTGATTGTGGCGCTCTATCGCACCTCGAAATAGTTCATACCGTTTCCGAGATCCTTGAGGGTGCACAGGATTCTATCTTCATCGCCGATTGGTGGCTCTCTCCCGAGCTCCACCTCAGGAGACCGCCGGCCGAGAACGACGACTGGCGAATCGACCGCCTCTTGCTGAGGAAAGCCCAGGCCGGGGTGCGAATCTTCATTATCGTCTATAAAGAAGTCACCCAGTCGATGGCGCTGAGCAGTGCGCATACAATGCATTATCTCATGGACTTGCACGAGAATATTTCTGTGATGCGCCATCCGGATCACTTGGGAGGTGAAATGTGTGAGTCTACGCGAGCTCAAAGCATCGGCGCCAGTAACGAAGTGTAAAGTGATGGTGACTCGACCTCTCGCTGTCGTACAGCCCTCATTTATTCGCACCACGAGAAGATCATCGTCGTCGATGCAGCCATAGTGCGTCCTTTTCAACAACGGAAACCAAGGGACTGCCACCCTAAACTGACCCGCAACGATTTGTACGACCCCGAACTCAGGCGACGATCGGAGGACTCGACCTGTGTTTCGGACGCTACGACACCACCGCGTACCCCCTTGCGGATGTGCACCTCACAGACTTCAAACGCACCCTTTTCGCTGGCCAAGACTACAACAACGCTCGTATCCAGGATTTTGCCCAGGTCGATCATTGGCTGTCGAACTCGGTCTCTCGTCTCGACACGGCCCGTATGCCCTGGCACGATTGTCACTCATGCCTCGTTGGACCGGCCGTACTCGATGTCGCGCAGCATTTCGTCGAGCGATGGAACTTCATCCGCGATCTCAAGTACTCCAAGAACAAGCGATATCCCATGCTCTCGTTCCCACATGTGATCGTCGAGGGGCAAGAACCCGAACCCGCGATTGTTCGACACCCCCACATGGATCGCTTCAAGCGGTTCGGCGAGAACATCGTGCGCAACCCCATCACCCCTGATGCGGAGGCCACGGCCGCGTTGAATATGCGTGTGCAAGTGCTCAGATCCTCGGCGGATTGGTCCCATGGTATTCTGCCCGAGTCGTCGATTCAAACTGCATATCTCCAAATGATTGCTGAAGCCAACAACTCGTGAGTGGCTCTCATGGTGAATGCCTGATGCACAGGCTAAGCTGACAAGAACTCTCTGTTCCCGAACCTGACAGGATTCACATTGAGAACCAGTTCTTCATCACTTCGACGACGGATAAAGGCCCGATCAAGAACCTGATCGGCAAAGCCCTCGTCGAGCGAATCCTCAGTGCTGCGCGCTCCGGCCGCAAGTTCAAGGTCACGGTCATCATCCCTTCGATCCCCGGTTTCGCCGGCGACCTCAACGGCAACTCGGGTCTGCTCGCAATCATGCACTCGCAGTACAGCTCGATCTGTCGCGGTGGTAACTCGATCATGGAGCTCATCGCCAAGGAGGGCTTTGATCCGCACGAGTACATTGGGTTCTACGCTTTGCGTGCGTACGATCGCTTGCCTGACGCCGAACGTGTCAAGCAGATGGAACAACGATCCGGCGTCGACTTCAATACGGCCCAGGCGGCTTTGGCACGCGTCTTCATGGGCCGTGAGCCACCCAAAGATGAGCTGAGGGACAACCAAGAACTGTCGTTCGCGCCTGCCGAGGAGGGTGGTGAGGTCAAGGCGCTGGACCCGAGGGAGAAGAAGGAGCCCGAGACCGGTCCCCCTGTCGACAAGAGGCCGTTGCCCCAGTCGTACCAAGAGGCGTTGGAGACGATTCAGCAGTTCGAGCAAGGGGACGTCGTACGTGAAGAGCTTGCAGATTCGATTTCGCACCACGTCTTCCAGGGGACCGGTTCGTTGCTCGACGAGCCCTGGTTCGGTACGGAGGAGAGCGAACGCAGGGCCTACGTCTCGGAACTGGTCTACTCGCATCTCAAGCTCATGATCGTCGACGATCGTCGAGTCATCATGGGTTCGGCCAACATCAACGAACGCTCGATGCGCGGTGATCGAGATTCGGAGATCGCGATCGTCATAGAGGACACGAATATGATCCCTTCGCGCATGGATGGGCAACCTTACATGGCCGCTCGGTTTGCCGCGACGTTGCGTCGTCGATTGTGGCGCCAACACCTCGGATTGGCCGAGCCGACGTTGTTTCCCAAGGGCAGCGCGGCTACACCCGAGACCGTCACTGCGGCGATGTTACCTCCCGATGTTCCACACGACGACGAGACCGAATCTACCGAGGATGCGCTCGTTGCGGACCCCTTGAGCGGCGAGACGATCGCTCTGTGGCAGGGCACCGCAAAACGCAACGCCGAGATCTTTGAAGAGGTATTCCACTGCGTCCCTTCAGACCGAGTTCACACGTGGAACGAGTACAAGGCGTTTGTCCCTCAAGCACCGGTTAAACCAGGCCATGTCGCGGATCCCAACATGTCCGCGCACGAGATCAAGACCAAGTTGGATCAGGTTAGGGGACATCTGGTGCCCTTACCTTTGGAGTTCCTTGATCAGGAAAAGTTGCTGGCGATGGATGCGGCGGTAAATCCGATGACGCTCGACATTTATGTCTGAGTTTTTGAGCGGGTTGTACATAGCGTGGATGCTATCTGTGCTTGAAGTGTCTGTCCCTAGCTTCTCTGTCCAGTGACCGTATACAAAGGCAATCGGAACTTGCAATTTGCAATTGCACGTACATATATCCTCGAAAGTATTACAACATGATCTCTTGCGACAATCCACTCTTTTCACGGGGTCTTTTGGGCCATATCGATCTTGACGCCTGCGCCTGCCGTCACAAGGGTCGAATCGATCAGACGTGAACTGAAAAGGATGAGCGTAATACCTACTGAGAGGAAACCCACCCGAGGCCATCTGGGACATGGCACCCCCTTGCCGTTCCTGACGATGGCGTTCGCGCTTCTTCTTGTCGTTGCTTCGTTTGGAGAAGATGAAATACGGGAGAGCGACTTGAGGAAAGAGAAGACCGGATCAGAGTGGATGCTAGTACCCGAGAGCGCGGAGAGTGAGTACTGACGGGCCAATACAGCGGCGAAACTGAGCAGCGTACCCTCTGCGAATCAGGGCAAGCCAGTTTTAGAGGCGGAAGAGGATACAACAGACCAATGACACGCTGGACTGACTGGGTGTGGATCTTGCGGCGGGGACTCTCGATGGTTCGCGAGGGATAGACTGCGAGGTGGATCGGACATCTCGGGCTCTCCGGGTGGAGCTGAATGACCGGGGACGATCTCTCGCCGTGGCCAAGATAACTGGCTTACGGAATGGACGGGTGGTTCTGATTGGAAGCGACATGGCTGCGGAGGTGTGTGGTTGTCAGGAGCTGAACCTTGACGGAAGAATCTCGGACGCTGAACCGTCGTGCGAGAACCCGACTCGATCACCAATTGCAAGCGCGCCGTAGCCCTCCTTATTAATAGCGTGCCGCGCCGTTGCCTGCCGGTGCGCCCCTCGGTCTCCCCCACATCGCGGGCGCTAATATGAATAAGAGACTGACGAGCGTGTAATCCAACCGTCAGTTAATTTCATATGATAGTAGCCGTAATGCTAGATGTACGTACCTGACGAGCGTGTAATCCAACCGTGGAGAGAAGACAACGGTTGGTGCGCATCGCCAGGCTTCACTAAACAAACGCGCGCTTCTAATCAAATAACCGATAGCCGCCTTCCTGCTAATCCTCATTCACCACACACTGGGCCGCCTTTTGTCGTCCCGCCGCGCTTCGCTGCCTCAGGCGGTTGCCGATCGGATCATCCCACGTAAGCACTCGTTCGATCGACTGCGCCTCATACAGCGCGTTCGCTCGCTCGACAACGATGCAAATCCCACCCAGCCGTACTCTGCGAGTGCTCGTCATCGGCGCTGGTCCAGCCGGGCTGACGACATGCAAGACGTTGCTGCACTTCCCCTCCGACTCGGCCGTCGATCGCGACTCGGAGCGAGTGTTCGACCCCGTCATCGTAGAGGCCGATGACAAGATTGGCGGCACGTTCGCCCAGAGGAGTTATGAGAACGGCACGCTCGTGTCGAGCAAGCAGTTGACCAGCTTCACCGATTGTCAGTCCACGCCTTCCGTTGCAGGGGTCGATCGGCAGTGTGGGCGATGTGATCCCACTGCGGTCCGCGCGCACACCGGCGTGATCATGAGCACCGAGCTCACGCTCATGTCTTCTCACCAGACCGCTTTCCCCTGTCACAACACGACCACGTCACCATGGATGAATACGTCGCCTACCTCAAACGTTACGTCGATCGCTTCGGCCTCGCCTCCACCTCGGGTCAAGCGTGGCAAGGCTCCGTGTTTGAACACAAGTCGAGGTTGCAACTCAACACGAGGGTCCTCAGGATGGACAGGGATGGCAAAGGCGGCCATGATGTTACGATCCGGGATGCAGATGGTGAGCTGGATAGCGAGCGGGTGCTGGCGCCGAGAGCCGGAGAATTTTGCTTGCTAAGTTTGCTCTCCGTCACTTCGGACACAGGCAAGGAGACCATCGTCAACGTGCAAGCGGTCGCAGTGTGCACAGGGCTCCACGTTCTTCCCGCCGTTCCGACCATCCCAGGCCTCCCCCGGAACCTCGTTCCTCAATCACCCCCCATCACGACCCCTTCCTCCCTCCCAATCCACCCACCCACAAGCGACTACCCCAAGTCCTCGCAGCGTGAGGGCGTCCGGGTCATCCATTCCTCGCAATACAAGTCCCAATCCGAGTTCACGGACCGCAAAGTTCTCATCCTCGGAGTTGGAGAGACCTCGATGGATCTTTCATACGCCGCTATTCAGGGGGGTGCAACTGAGGTCACCGTTGTCCATCGGGGAGGGTTCCTCAGTTTTCCTAAAGTTCTCAATGACTTTAGTGTCTTTGGGTTCAAGTTTGAAGGCAATCTGCCTATCGATGGTCTGGTCAGTCTGCACGAGTCGCAGAAACTTGTGGACGCATCGATGCTCACTCTCATTCCTTTTCGACGTCCTTGCTAGATTACGAATCGTAGGTACTGAACCCCGACTATCGCATAAGAATATCTCGTGAACTACCTGACTCCCTGTTCTTTGGCACCCGCTACTGACCACCAGTGTTCGAGGTCAGTGTGATTCAGCTTTCCACTCCAGGAATCGCGTTTCGACGCTGACTCCCTGACCTCGCACGCAGACGGCCTATGTACACCCCTGGATCGCCTCCTCCCGCATGCGCTGGCACATCTCGGACTTTTTCGTGAAGCGAGTCATGGCGTTCCTCACAGGTACCTCGGCCGGATGTGGGCAATGGGTCGGCTCCTTGCCTCCGTCTCGACACGGCCGTGCTTTTGTCTTCTTGAAGTGAGACCAATTGAACCTTCGTAGCTTGAGCGCACTTCCAAAGCTGATCACCGCATCCTAAACACCACTGCAGCAAAAGCTCGAAAGCGATGCCTTACATCAACCGACCTCACAAACCGCGTTTCCGCATCTTGGCCAACATCCTACGCACCGATTACCTCGATCCTCAACTCCCCGACACGCCGTGCAAAGAAATTGAACTCGCCATGTGGCCTTCCCACATCGACGAAACAGGCAGAGTGCACTTCACTCCTGCCCGGGACTTACCCCAATCGAATGGGATTGAAAGGATCGAGGAGAAGAGGATGAAGGAGAAGGTCATTCGACCTGATTTGGTCGTGTTTTGTTCGGGGTATAGGCAGGATTGGAGCTGGTTGAGGGAGGGGTATCCTAAGGGACCGGGAGAGGTCGATGTGAGGGAGATCGCGGATAGTCATGATCTCAGTGTTGGGTGGATCGGCTTTGTTCGAGTAAGTCATTCGATCCTGTGTGATTACGAGTTTGGGTTAGCTGAAGATGTGATTTCCGAACCTCGACTTCCGCAGCCCGGTGTGGGTGCGATTCCTTGCATTGCCGAGCAGCAAGCGATGCTTTGGTCCCTTTTACTCGCGCAGAAGGTCCCCGTTCCTACCTCAGAACCTCACTACCGGTTATTAGCGAGCAAGACGGCCCGAATTCAATATGGGTCAGGGCATTAAACTTACGTTCGGCGCGGGAGGTGTTGTGCTGATCTTTGGTCTATCGTCGGCCCGACCTTACGCAGTGTCGATCATTCGGCCTACATGTCGACCCTGGCCAAGGACATGGGTGCCGCACCTTCGTTGCTCGAGCTTTACAACAAGTACGGATGGCACGTCACGCTCTGCTATGCGTAAGTCCCTCATTCAACTCATTTTTTGCGCTGCACGAATGCTCAAAAACCACGCATCTCACACGTGACGCAGCTTCGGCGCCGCCTTCGGCCCCTTCTATCGACTCGTCGGACCTTTCGCAGCTCCTGAACAAATGCGAGAAGTCGTGACGACCGAGATTTGGGAAACTATCACCCGTCGAGGCTTGTTGGGCAACTTCTTCATGGGGGTCGTGAGCCCACTTCACTCGTGATTTGAAGTCCTAGGGAGCTTGCTCGACTGACTGTATGGCTGCTTTCCAACTAGATTCCTATGATATTTTATGGCATCGTCAATTCACTTGCGTTTGCGGTGGAGTTGATTTGGATTGGGTTGGGGAAACCTTTGGTTGATGAGAATGGGCATAGGAGGAAGAACGGGTCGATGAAGGGCAAGACGGCGAATGGGAGAGTCAAGGCGATGTGAAGGGGGTAGACGGTTGTTTATGTTCCTATAGGTGTTAATTTATCGGCGGACCATGACGTATGTAACGAGGATCTGTATCCATTCCTCGACTCGCTCGTATCTCCTTTGCGGAATGTTCCTGCTGCCCAGATGTGGGTAGATGGGTCGAGATCAAACGCTGGATCTATCAAAACCATACCCATTTCATATTCCTGAAGTTCCTAGAGAGGCTTATTGTTGTTGCCGTTTGTACGTAAAGAAAATAGAAAGAAAGAAAAAACTACTGCCATGCTGCCATGCTGCCATATCACACTAGGAGCTGCCCCACCAAGATCCTAGACCTTTTCTCCAACACGTTTTCCTCGACGACACTTCCTTTTCGGAGCCCCTTCCGTTCTCTCCTCCTCCTCCTCTTCCTCGTGGCGCTTCAACGGAATCACTGCCTCCGCCCTTACTCCTTTCTCCGAGGGCTTGACCCGTTCTCAATCCAACTCTTCCACCTGAATCTCATCCTCCTCGTCCGAATCGGCATCCCCATCGATATCCATCTTGAGCGGTTCGTGGTTGCCCAACACGACGATCCGGCTGGCCTGCGCATCAAACTCGACCCTTGCGATCTCTCCATCGCGAATCGATTCATCAATGATGAGTTTCGAAAGCGGGTTCAACAGCTCGGTCTGAATAGCGCGATTCAAAGGTCGAGCACCGTACGAAGGGTGATAACCGATCGAACCGAGGAAGTCCAATGCCGCGGGTGAGATTTGTAGAGTGATGTCGCGACCGTTGGTGCGTAGTCGTTTTTGGACTTCGGCGATGCGGATGTCGACGATCGAGCGGACTTGGTCCTTCGAGAGGCGGGCGAAGATGATGGTCGAGTCGATGCGGTTGATGAACTCGGGTGGGAAGTGGGCCCGGATCGCCCCTTGGACGAGCTCGTGGGTCGCAGGGGGGATGGTGTCCGCTTCGGGAAGGTCGGAGAGGTAGGCGGCACCCAGGTTCGAAGTCATGATGATGACGGCATTCCTGAACGAGACGACGCGTCCCTGAGAGTCCGTCAAGCGCTGTGAGCGGATGTACAAGGGGAAGCGACGTCAGTACATGCGCTGAAGAATGAATCATGGCACGAAAACGACTCACCCCATCGTCAAGGACCTGAAGAAGCAAGAGAATGGCTTCGCGCGACGCCTTTTCGATTTCGTCGATGAGAATGACGCAGTACGGTCGACGCCTAACGTACTCGGTCAAAGTGCCTCCTTCCTCGTGACCGACATAGCCAGGTGGAGATCCGATCAAGCGTGAGATGGAATGCTTCTCGCTGTATTCGGATCCGTCGATTCGGATCATCGCGTCGGGCGAGTCGAACAAGAAGCGTGCCAGAGCCTTGGACAGGAGCGTCTTGCCCGTTCCCGAAGGACCGACGAACAGGAACGAGGCAATCGGTCGTTCTTGATTCGAGAGACCGGATCGAGAAAGGCGAATCGCGTTGGCGACTGCGGCGACGGCGTCATTCTGCCCCACGACCTCTTTGCGCAGGATCGACTCCATCTTCATCAGCTTCGCCTTTTCGGTGAGACGCAGCTGCTGGAGAGGAATGCCGCTCCATTGCGACACCACCGCTTGAACGTGTTCCGGCAGCACGACGTCGCCGGCGAGCATTTCAACCCCCGATGCCCTGGCCTGAGCATCCTCCTCCTTCTTCTGGGTCTCGAGGCTTGCCAAACGAGTTTGTAGATCAGGAATCGCGTAGTGACGAAGATCGGCGGCTGTTGCAAGGTCATAGCGTCGTTCGGCGTCCGCGGCCTTGGCTTGGAGCTCGTCAATTTTGCGCTTGATGGTATTGATCTCCTCGCCCTTGCTCCGTTCAGCGGACAGACGTGCCATGATGGGCTTGAGTTGATCGTCGAGGCGTGCCACTTGCTGTTGGAGTTCGGTGATCTTGGCCTTGGCAACTTCGTCGTTCTTGTTCTTGGAAAGCTCATTGCGGATCGCGTGCAATTCGATTTCGAGTTGCAGCTTGGCGCGCTCAATCTGTGGGAAGGATTTTCGAGGTTAGCATCTGGTGTGCACATTGAGCGCGATGCTTCGGACCGGGCTCACCTTATCAACCTCCTCTGGTACAGATTCCCGAGCGACGCGAACGGCGGAGGCCGCCTCGTCGATGAGGTCGATGGCGGCATCGGGCAGCTTTCGCGAGGTGAGGTAACGATGGGCGAGCGTGGCGGCCGAGATGAGCGTCGCATCGGCGATGCTGACCTCGTGGTGCAGCTCGTACTTTTCCTTGATACCTCGCAGGATCGAGATCGTTTCCGGGACCGACGGCTCGTTGACTGCGGTAGGAAGCAAAGAAGGTCAAAAGGTCAGGGAAAGTTCGAAACACTTTACTACGCCAATCAGACTTACCTTGCACAGTCTGGAATCGCCGTTCGAAAGCGGCATCTTTCTCGATGTATTTGCGGTACTCGGAAAGAGTGGTCGCACCAATGCAGCGGATCTTGCCTCGACTGAGCGAGGGCTTGAGAATGTTGGCGGCGTCCAGCCCACCGCCCGAGGCTCCTTGACCGGCCATGAGCAGATGCATCTGTCATCGTAAAAAGGAGAGGAGATAGTCAATTTCGGTTGAAGAAGGAGGTCAGCCTAACTCATGGTGAACTCACCTCATCGATAAAGAGAATGACGGGCGCTTCAGACTTTTCAACCTCGGTGATGACGGACGTGAGTCGCTCTTCGAATTGACCCTTGTACGAAGCACCAGCGGTCAAAGCACCGACGTCGAGCGCCCACAATCGACCGAGCAAGGACGGTGGAACATCGCGATTCGTAATTCGTTGGGCCAACCCTTCCGCGACGGCAGTCTTGCCGACACCGGGCTCACCGATCAGGACGGCGTTGTTCTTGGTCCGCCTCGAGAGGATGCGGATGCAGCGTCGGATCTCGTTGTCTCGTCCAATGACAGGGTCGAGCCGGCCTTGCTCAGCTTCGGCGGTGAGATCGCGAGCGTACTTGGACAGTGCTTCAAAGCCGTCCTCGGCGCCTCGCGAGTTGACCTGCTTGCCGCCTCGGACTTGATCGGCGGCCTTCTTGACGGCCTCAACGTTGGAACCGGCCTCCTTGAGCATGTTGGTGATGGCCGAGTCCTGTACGAGCGCGAGGATGAGGTGGTCCTGGGCGACAAAGGTGTCGTTCTTCTCCTTGGCGATCTTGTTGGCGGTGGTGATGACCTTGCCCATTCCGGGCGAGAGCGAGACATCATCGGGTGCGGGCTCTTGTGCGGGAAGGCGTACGATGAATTTGGCCAGAGACCGTGCAAAGACTTCGGGTTGTGCGCCAGCCTGGGAGAAAGAAGCAAATGGAAGAAATGGTCAGTTGTGGCTCACGAGGTGGGGTGGTCAAGGTGGAGGCGGGGGAAACTTGCCTTGTTGAGAATGGAGTGGAACAAGGTCTGTCCTGGTTGAGCTCCCTCTGCTGTCGAAGGCGTCAGCAGGGCCGAGGCGAGATGAGCTGGTGCGACCTATGTGGAAGAGGAGACGAGGTCAGCTCGTGTCCGGTTAACGTCATGAATGCAGCGATGGTCGTTCTGGGGGAAGCCTGCAGCTTACCTGTGAGTTAGAATGCTCCTTGGCGAGGGAGAGAGCAGCCTCGAGTGACCTCTGAGCGGCTTCGGTAAAGTTATTGGCAGAGGCCATGATGGTTGTCGTTCAGGGGCCTGATTCGTCAAGTGGGGGCGGTGGTAGGAAGCTGAGTGAGGTGTGTGGTGCTAGATGAGGATGCTCGGGCGTGGGTACCTTTGGATGTACCTAGTTCTTGTGCAAGTATGTGTCGCGCGGTGTGCGTATACGTGTGTGTATGTGTATGTGGTGAGGAGAGGGAGAAAGGCAAGAAGGAGCAACGCGCGCTTCTCGCACAACCACCCTCGGCCTCGGGCGTCGGGCTGGGCGGGCGATCGTCTGTCAGGCCTGTCGGGGCAAAGAAGGCGCTCGAACATGCTCGAAGAATTGCGCGCCACTGCCCGGGGCCGCTCCACAACGGTCCACTGCATTCCTCCGGTTGATGTAGAATGGAAGCATTTCCACCAGATGATATAACTATTTCCAGCAATATCGGAGCAAAATTTTCGACGGGCCAAGGGCATACTAGTACTGGCGGGTGTCGCCCCACTGGCTGCCAAAATCATGATCAGCCCGACTCGCATCAGCTCGCGCCCTGCCACTGAGCAGCGGACACAGGCTGACACTGGCTGACATCGCCCGACTCGCACCCAAGGTGGTCCGAGCGCAAGGCTCCCCCTCTCAACCTCATCGCTCCGAATCCGTCCTCATGGCCAGCACAAGCACCCGCACACCCACGACAATGTCACCACCAGAACAAGAGCGAATCAAGATCTACGTTTCGAACCAACGTGGCTACATCTGGGATGTACGAGGTACGACATGGAACACCCTCACTCTTCGAGTCTTCGCAGGCACCGGGATCGCAAGCTGACTGGACCCGCCCGTCCCAGCAGACTTGCAAACCCTTCGAGTGAATCATCATATTTGTGGTGTGCTTTCCGGCACTCTGCCCCAGGTCGGACAACAAAACGTGTTCTTAGGGATTCCGTTGCTGCTGCTGCCGGACGAGATTGTCTTGCTCGTTCGCAACAGTCAGTTCTCGCCCTGTTGCCACGACCGGATTCATGAGACAGAATCCAACTCATCCTTCGACCCCACTTTCATCAGACCTTGCTGTCCTCATCGACGACCGAGCAGCGCATCACCCCCCAACGACCGAACAAGCGACCCACTACGACTCCCAACGCCAATCCGCGATCCAAGCCCAGCAGAAACACATCCGTCAATTCGAGCAAGAGAAGAAACTCAAGATGGCCCGCCTCTTCAAAGACAAGATTGAGAAGAAGCGCTTGCTCAAATTAGAGAAGAATCAACACGTCGAAACACGGGCGAATGACGAGGAAGTCGCATCTGCAGAGATACAAGCAGAAACAGGGGTTTGGCAGCTCAATGTCCCCGACTTGGAACCGAATGGGAGATCGAAATCACCCGTCGCGTCGACATCGTCGGCACCTACAAGAGAAGCCGACGAGGACCTCAGCGGTGTACCGTATACGATCATGATTCAGGGTTCCTCGACCGACGCACCCTGGCACGATCCTGCTTGGGCGTCGTATTCGACTCTGGAAGCTGCTAAAGAGGCAGGCGTGTGGGATTACCCGACGAATCAGCTGCAACAGAGTCGGTCCAAGGTCTTTGAGGACCTGTGGAGGAAAGGTCATTTCATGGGAGGTGGATTGAGGTTTGGCGGCGATTTCTTGGTTTACCCCGGTTCGTTCTTCTCGAAAAGATTTCAATACGACGCGGTTTGGAAAGCTAACCGAAACCTTTGTTATTATCGCCCTAGGCGATCCATTACGATACCATTCGCATTTCACCTTAACCGTGCTCTCGTCGTTGGACCAAAAGATCATGCCATTGGATCTCATCTCGTACGGTCGACTGGCGACGGCGGTGAAAAAGGCTCACCTCTTGGCCAGCTGGGACGAGAAAGAGGACAAGGTCGAGTATTTCTCGTTGGAATGGGCTGCAATGGGCTAGGACGTGGCAGGCAAAACTACTGAGGAGCCGATGCTCGTCAGGGTCGCATTAACATGTCTCTGCCGTTCGCGAGGTTCGGCGGTTGAGTTTGCCGACCGAATCCCGTGATTAGCCGGATCATCTCTGCCTGAAGATGGATTATCGTTCGATCGTTAATACCTAATATTCATTATGTCTTTACCTTGTTGTAAAAAGTGTTCACCACGAAGAGTATGAATTTCGTGCAAAGCATCCCTACTCAAACGCACCCGGTTCCTCAGAATGACGTCGAGATGATCGATGCTGGCTGAGCTCGGACCCGCCTGACTTGGGCCCGATTCGAAGCACTTTCAACAAGCTCTACCTTGCTCGATGGCATCAGCACAAGGAACAAATTCCCCTACCAACCCCGTACTCTCTTACTCGCGAAGTCCGCTCGCATCTCAAATTCCGACTTCGACGTCTGCCAGACGGCGAGCTTCTGGACCAGATGATGTGACTTGACGTTTTCATGAGTACGGAGTTTCTGAGTTTTCTCTCCTGATTTTCCTCCCCTCTCCTCTCTCTCTTTCTCGATTGTGCCTATTCTTTAACACCGTGGAATAGGAAGGGTGGTTGGTGCTCACATGATTGGAATCACACTTTTGGTGGTTTCAGGAGTGTGGGGGCTGCATGGATCTAGTGGCTATGACTTTACATAAGTCCAACCCCCCTTTTCAAGAAACATTGATTTTGCGTAGATAACCGAATATGTGAAATCTAATCAGGCTTGATACAAAAAAAAAATCGACGCGAGGGCGACGAGTCAACCGATGGTCTCCGGTGGTGCCTTCGCTTTTACCCCATACAAATCTATACAAATCCTCCCCAGCAGTCCCCAGCGGTCTATCGCCCTTGGCACCTCGACCGTCACTCTTTTTTTTACTTGGCGTTTTGATCCATCAGCATATCGGCCACTCCACTCATTACACCCGACTTGCGAGGGTCGGTCCCCCTCGAGACTGCTCCGGCTCGCTTCGTCGTTCCCCCTTTCGGACCAAGTCGGACGGTCGGTCGGGGTACGGCTCACCACCACTCGCACTCGCGTGACACTGGACGCAGTGGACGGCGGTGATTGGCACGTGAACACGTCCTCAGCAGAGCCACGTGCTCTCGCGTGGTCCCCCCAATGGGAACATGGCCCACTTTGCTGATCCGACCACAACCACCAGCGATCCGACCGGCTCGAGCTCGTGCTTATGGGCACATGTTTCTGAGCGAGCCGGGACGACTGGGAGCTTCGCCGGCGCGACGTCGGGTACGAGTGGTGCTCAGACGGCGGCAGCAGCAGCGGTAGCGGCAGCGGCGGCAGCGCCATCAGCACTCGCCTCCAACTCGAACCGGTCAATCGGAACCAGCAATACAGCAGCAGCAGCAGCAGCAGCAACGACCCCACCGACTTCGTACCCGATCCCACCCAACCCTACCTCCCCCAACTTTGTCATCTCATGGTCCAGGGAATCCAAACTACCCTTGTTCCCTCTACCACCTGCATCGGCTTTCATAGGTCAGTTTCCCCGAGTTCCCCATCCCAATCCCAATCGCGAGCTCCTCCTTCCGGGCTACGTCGGATCACTGACGCCTCCTCCCTGGGTTCGTCGTTTTCAGCTGGAGCCGCTGCGGGTGCTGCATCAAGAACGGTCGTATCCCCCTTGGAACGGTTAAAGGTACGTATGGCATGCACTCGCTCGAACGTTGTCGACCGACGAGAACTGGGGGGCCCAAATTCGGCGAGCTGATCGTCGCGAAATCCCTCCCCCCCTCCTACCCCACAGATCATTTTACAAGTCCAAGGTACAAGAGGAGAGTACCAAGGCATCATTCCTAGTTTGGCCAAGATGTGGAAGGAGGAAGGCTTCAAAGGTTCGTGATGTCTGCGCCCAGGGACGAACCTCGTCAGAAGTTTCTAACTCTTCTGTTGTGCCGCCTTCACAGGGTACATGAAAGGGAACGGCATCAACTGTCTCCGCATCATGCCCTATTCAGCCGTCCAGTTCTCGTCTTACGAACTCGTCAAAGGATTCCTCGCATCAAATGGAAGCGAAATTGATACGCCTCGTCGCCTACTCGCCGGCTCACTCGCCGGGATCGCCTCGGTCGTCTCGACCTATCCACTCGACCTCGTTCGATCCCGTCTATCCATCGAATCGGCCTCGTTGGGGCTGTCATCGGACTCACCGAAAAAGAGCACAGGGATATGGAAGATGACGGTCAGAGTACTTCGGGAGGAGAACGGCTTCAAAGGCCTCTATCGAGGGTTAACCCCCACAGCCGCCGGTGTAGCCCCTTACGTCGCGATCAATTTCGCCGCTTACGAATCCTTCAAGATATACCTCTCCAACGCCGAAGGACATCCACCGGGGACGTTGGAGAAATTGTGTTGCGGGGCCTTGGCGGGGAGCATCTCGCAGACGTTGACGTACCCTTTGGATGTGTTGAGGAGGAGGATGCAGGTTGTTGGAGTGAAGGGCCTGGGCTATGAGTATTCGGGGGCTTGGAATGCGGTATTTACGATTATCAGGAAGGAGGGGCTCAAGGGGTTGTACAAGGGTGAGTTTTGCGGGACTCATTATACGAGATTCAGGCTTGTGCGAAGTGTGCTGATGGAGCTACGTTCCCTCACTGATGGACCAAACGCAGGTATTATTCCGTGAGTGACACGTCCAGTGAAGAACGCATATAATATTTACTGACCGTCTCAATTATCTCGCCGTGCAGTAACCTACTCAAGGTCGGCCCGTCGATAGGGACCAGTTTCGCCGTCTACGAAGCCACCAGGGATGCGATCGACCATTGGCGGGATCCTGAACCCGAGGATGGTCATGATGAGGAGTGAGGTCATTC
Organism: Microbotryum silenes-acaulis; assembly: GCA_003665825.1. Classification (NCBI taxonomy): domain Eukaryota; kingdom Fungi; phylum Basidiomycota; class Microbotryomycetes; order Microbotryales; family Microbotryaceae; genus Microbotryum; species Microbotryum silenes-acaulis. Next base: position 1,710,922 of record QPFY01000002.1, read on the forward strand.
AAAGGACTTTTCTTCGTCCCCACATGCCGTGCACCACTCGATAGACGCTCCCCTCGTCCGCTAGCAGTCAATTTGTCCCCATCTCGGCCCTTTTTTCGCACCAGCTCTCTTGTTTTGTTCATGAGAATTTCTCTAGATTTTGCGCAAGGAACACTTTTGATGTTTTGTACTGAATAGAATTTACGTGTATGCTATACAGTTTGTAAGCCGAATGCCACTCGACGCACCCAAACTCCAATTCGATCACGTGATGTTCGCGATCGCCCTCGAGATCGACAGATTGGCTTGGCGGTGCCAGATCATATTTTGATTGCCAGTGGGAAGTACTTCCAGACGCACTTCTACAAGCGTCCCAGTCTGTTTTTCTTGAACACGGGAGGCAGAAACTCTTTGTCGAAAATAGATCAAGTCCTACGTAGAAACGCTGGTTCAAAATCCTTTTGAGCCCCCTTTGGCGCTAGCCTTGCTCGGACCAGCTTCCGCGGCCGAGGGGAGAAGACAGCTCCGAGTCCGCGCCTCGGATGGAACGATCGGATCCAGCCAAGTTGGGCGTCGACCTAGCTTTTTATTGGTTCTTCTCCATCTTCCCCAGAATCGGTCTTCACCGCTGTCGACGCGCACACACAACGGGCCCACGCCCCGCTGGTCAATCGCGTGATCCCACTCCCTAATATAAGCTTCAGGTAATTCAGCTTCAAGCCGCTGCGCCTCGCGTCCGACGGAAGTCATTGATTGGCCCGTCGCGACGCGCGGCGCGGCGGAGCTGGGTAATGGGCCGCACCCGCGAGCTGCTGCGAGTCTCTCAACAGCTCAACTCGGACTCGAACTTGCTCCACAGTCCACACGCATTGTCACGCCGCCACTTCCCCACTCCGACCAAGTCACCATGAGCAGTGGGGCGAACGCTCCCAACTCGTCCTCCTCCTCCTCATCGGGAACGAACGTGTTTGGCTCGTTGCCCAAGGCCGGTTTCCTGCGCCGTGGATCGAACAAGCTTGCTCTCAAAACTCCGACGCCCTCGCTTCATCAGGCCGAGAGCGAGCAGGCGGGACCGTTACCGTTAGCGAATGGGTCGTATCGCTTCGAGTCTAGCAAGAAGTGGACCCTGACGTTGACCAACGAGAATGAGGATTCCCTTTACGGGATCAACCCCGTGAGTCCACCGTGGACACTCCTCGGCGACGATGACGTGCAGTGAGCTCAGGGCCCTCTCTCGGCTGTTCGCTGACCCAACGACAACTCCACATACACGCAGCTCACGAGCATCGCCCATTCCAACTCGTCCGGATCGCTCGCACCTTTTGGCGACTCTCGAGCTGTGTCCGTCGGGTCATCCTCGATCGTCGAGCATGACCCCACTCGAAGAGGGTCGATCGTATCGAATGCATCGTCATCGCTGCAGCCGAACGGCGGATTGGCCTACGCGTTCGGGGTTGCAGCTCCCGGCGGCTCGTCGACGAGCGCTCATTCACGCAACCCGAATCGCAACTCCTTATCCTCCTTCGCCTCATCGTCCGGTGGTAGTCCAAGAGGGACAGCATCCCTTTTCTCCAACTCGACGACAATCGGCGATCTCTCCACCGCGTCGATGCCGCTCCTCCCTCAAGGTGGAGCGCCACCTCCAAACCACTCCAACCGCACCGCCAACTCGTTCCTGACGGGATCTCAATCGTCCTTCCCAGGTCGACGCAATTCAATCTCAGCCACTTCGGATTCATCGTCGGTTCATTCCTACCCGCCTCGGCCACGAACGGGAGCGTCCTCGGAATCCGATCATGCGCGATCGAGCTTTGGGCAGTGGCCATCGACGAATTCGATCGACCTAGGGCCAAATGATCGAATACGTCACACAAGCTCATCCGATACATGGTCCAATGGATCCTCGTTGTACAACCCAGTCGTCGGAAGAAGAGGATCCGTCAACTCTTTAGGTGCGGGAAGCACCTATGGCGGTCATGGGGTGAACAGTTCGGGTTGGCCAGGTGCCTCCTCGTCGAGTAAAATTCACTCACCTCCGTTCATCATCAACTATGCGCTTAGTTCGAATAGGGCCACAGTACCCTCGAACTCTCAATCCTCTTACATCAACCCGCTCGCACCTCTGAGGAAACGATTAACGAGAGCTTTGGCCTTCCCTCGCCGAGGGAACGGGTTCGAGGTTCAACTCGTGCTCGAACTGATCGACGCGTTGGAACATTGCGTCGAAGAAGGATCACGACGATGGAGGCTTTCCTTCCCTACTCTGAACCTTGTCGGTATCGAGACCGAGATCGCTCCACACGAGACCGTAAGTGTCGATTCTGACGATCTCGAACAGGCCGACAACGACTCCACCGACACTCCAACAACAGGGACGACAACGACCCCACCGGCCCCTTCGACGTCCCTCGAAGCCTTGTTCGAAGAGGTGCAAGTCCTGATCAAGGAAATGGTCGAGATCGCCCCCGATGCGAGGAAATGTCTCGTCGCGGGGAGGTATGGACCTTTATCTCTATCCACAGGCGCTTCGACGGCTTCAAAGTTATCAAAGTTATCAACATTCGACCCTTCTACACTTGCGAACGCTCTCATCGATCCGGGGACATTGGACTGGTGGCCCCGACGCCTTTCAAGGGACCTTCGAGCTCTCCTAGACGACGTTGGCTTCGCAGCCGTCCTACGTCGAAGGCGCCAAGGAAGTAGACGAGGACTCGACGAGGACGGAACAACTTCGGGAACCTCAGCCTCTTCTCGCCTTGGATTTCGAGGTCGATCGGCATTCGGGTTCGACGATCTTCGAGAAACGGGGGAAGAGGATTGGGAGACGGACGAGTCGCTGAATCAGGCTTTGACGGTTGTGGTGGAAAGTTTACAGAACAGACAGGATGGGGCGTCGGTCGTAGGGCACAAGAATGGGGTGTGGGAGGGGGAGGGGGCTAATACTCCGGGGCGAATAGGCTTGGGCGTGGGGATGCTCGAACCGGGGTTGGCGGGTGAGGATATTGAACGTAAGGAGAAGCTCCTGGTCGAGGGGCAGAGAAGGTGGGATAGTTGGAAGAGATCGCAAGGGGTGGAATGAGGGTTTCATTGTCGACAGCGGCGGTCGAATCCGGAGACAAGACGTTTGTGTAATATGTCATTGTACAAGTTTGGACGCTCAAAGTATGGTTGATGTGCAATCCTAACGTCTGTACAAATGCTCGAGGGTGTGGCTGTCACTCTAGTAGCAGAAAGCAGCTCGTTTTGTCGCCGACCTCCCGGCAAGAAAGGCTCGTACGACCAAGGGTAAGATTTCACAACAAAAGTTCGAGTCATCTTGGCAAGACCATGACTACGAACGGCGGAGGTGGTGGATTTCCAATCGCATCATCTAGGCGATCCCCGCCTCTCGCGACTCTCAAATCCTCTTCCATCAGCACCTGGGCGGGATCCTTGATCTCATGCACAGCCGTCTCGGCGACGACCTTCAGTTCACGAGCCCTGCGTACCGATTCCCTCGGTGCGGAGGAGTCGAGACGCGCTTCCCTCTCGTTTGATTGATCTTCGGGTGCGAGGAGCACGCGTTCGTGGTGGAAGACTCGCATCCTCGGAAGGGCAGACGGTCCGACCACAAGGGGTACGACGACCATGTCGAGGGTCCTCTCTTCGTCGGGTGCGAGAACGAGGGACGGGTATTTGCGCGGTCCAGCAAAGGTGAACGTCCCGGGTTCGGCTCCCTCGACGGTGAACGAAAGCGTGGTGACGCGATTGGTCGGGTTGGAGAACTTGTACCGCATTTTTGTCAGCTCGTGGAGACACAGAGTAGCTGGGAGCGAGAGCGTCACAGCCGGCTCGAGCATGACGGGTTCCAATGGTGGCAGAGGAAGAAGAGTTCGGCTGACGGCGGCTGCACTTCTCCGCCGCCGCCAGTACGCCTCGATGAAAGGCGCTGACGATGCATGGGGTGCATGTGAAGACGCCACCTCGAGTTGGAAAAGGCAGTTGAACAGATCACTCGCGTTCCAATTGAGTGAGACATTCTTGTCCAAATGTGTGAGCGACGAATGGACGACCCGAACACCCCCAGTCCGCTGACGAATGTAGCAAAAGCGGTTCAGTCTCCGATCGTGATCATCAGTCTTGCCCCACAAGACTCACCTCCGAAACGAGCTTCAAACTCGTCATCTCCAAATCCCACGGTCCAGCGGCGTGTATGGTCCCTACAACGGTCACATCGCTAGCCGCATCCCATTCGCTCGGCGGTGCCAAATCCAACAAGGGCTTCAAGGCCTTTCGCTTCTGATGGACCATGACTTGGAAGGCGCTGCGCAGGGGGTCGACGGCGGGGATGATAATGCTCCGCAGTAGCTCGGTGAAGTTGTTTGAGGGGGGAGCAGGCTCGATGATGCCATTCTCTGGTGCGCTCGGGACCTCAGCCACCGGTGGCGTCTTCAAGCTAGATGCAATGGACCGGACAGACAGATCTAGTAGCCGGTCACCTGCCGCGCCGACACATTCGAGGTGCATGGTTTTTCGCAGACGAGTCTTTGGCGTAATGGTACCGAGTGAGATACCTTTGATGAACGAGAGAGACCATTCTTCGTCGACGAGGATGCGGTTGGCTGAAGTTGCGGAACAATGTCCCGTTAGCTTTATGTGCACATCTGAGAGGATTGCGGCGAGAGGGGGACACCTACGAGATTCATCTTCACCCGGTTGCAATAGTATGTCGAGGTAGACATCGATATCAAACTCGTCTTCGTTCACGAATTCGATGTGCACGGGATACACTTCGCCGACGTAGGCTGGTGAGTGATGTTCGATTGAAAAGTCGAGACGAAGCTTGCGCGCCGACACCCTGGGAGAACGTTACGAGTATCAGCGTCCTTGAACTTCACAAGTGGAAAGAGTCGACTCACGAGCATACACCAGACTGGAGATGCGAGAGCGACACCCTTTGCGTGGAGCTGAGAAACCACTCTACTGAGGTCGTCGGGGGTGCTTCTGGCTGGAGGGCAAACGAGAGATCCCATTCGCCAATTTTGGTCTTCAAGATAACGTCAGACACCTAGGACGACCACGACCACCTCTCGTCAGTGAACAGCAAGCCTCGAAAGCCACGAATACAACTCACTGTGAGTTCACATGATTCATTCGCCGTGACCACGCCTTCAAATGTCTTCGTGCTTCCATCTCGCCAACACAGATCAGCTTCCAGGCGAGCATCGCCCTCGTCGAGCAACCGAATGACTTCAGTTGATGATTTTGAGGGAGTCTCCACGCCTGAATGAGAGATAATGATGGGTCCCACGCCGCCGGTAAAGTTGATGACCAACTCGGAGAAGATAAAGGCCGAGGATCTTGAGCTTGTTGGCGCTTCGAGCACGAGCTGGAACGGTGCAGCATCACGAATGTCGACGAAAGCTCTCCAAAAAGCGAGGCGACAATGAACTGAGAAAGTAGGTGGATGATCAGCCAAATCAAGGCAACACCTGTGCGAATTGGACTTACACAGAGGAGCTGAGTCGGCGGGTCCGAAGCTGAGCGCCGACTTCCCCGACGATGCAGGGGCACGTGTCTACGTGGGACCCACATAATTAGCCGACTGAAGCTTTAAGTACAGAGACACCATTCGGCCGTATCTCACCTGCATCATCTCCAAAGCCAAGGCTGAGTACCGATCGCGTTCATCGACCGTGATATGCGACGCTGTGGGAAAGATGCAGAAGCTCAGTACGCAGATTATGTCAATGCGCGGCTGCCTGCCCAGGAACTGACTCGGAGCCATCAACTCCAAGGAACACCGGATCGCGGACTCCCAATCTCCTATTCGCTGCGCCGATTCAAGCGAAAGCTGCAGGATCGAATCAAGCACACCGGACCATCGGTCTTTCCTGTAATTCTTGGCGATCCGGTCGTTGAATCTAGTTGCGGAGCGAAAGGGTCAGCACATTGACTTGGAAGAGTGACCCGAGTCCCGGTGTAAAGGCTTACTTGAGCGCCATTTCGTGGTTCCCAGCTTCATAGTGCGTCAAGGCGATCTGCGAGGCGACGTAGAACGTCATATTCTTCGTCTTGTGGGCTTTAAAAAACTCGTATGCCTTCGTGTACAGCTGTACGCATGAGCGGCTGGTGACATTCGTCAGAGAACAGATTCAGTGAATGAGGCAAGAATCGTGCGCACCTCAATAATGATATCAGCATGATCCACCTTCGATTCATGCGTCAAGGCTGGCCCCATCGCCAGCGGTGGCGGTCTTTTCCCCCCTTCCGGTATCGGGGCGACGGCACCGGCATCCCGAGCGGCTTCATAAGCCGCTTTCACCGCCTTAAACCGTTCCCAACGTTCGATGGCGCACCCTGCGGCCAAGAAGAAGTAGTGCCCTGGGTGTTGGAGTGCGTTGGATGGCATCATCACCGAAGTAGGCGGTGGGGGAGCACCTGGAGGCAGCACGCGTGAGGATGGTACCGGTCGCAAGATGGGTAGACGGAACCCGTTCCTGATGCCGATGGCAACGAGGTCGCCGAACAGGCAATATCTAGACGTCGAGGAGCAGAGTTATGAGCCAGAGATTTCCAAGGGTGGGCCTAGGGGTGAACGAGCTTACTGCTTCGACTGCCAGCTCCAAAATTCGAAGGTTTTATCCCCGATGCCCCAAGTATTGCTCAGTTCGCGGAAGGTTGCGACATGCCTGTTCAGCTGAGCAACGGCCAGAGAAGGTTCACTGAGATACATGCGCATCTTGGCCACCTGCTCACGGACGAGTAACAGTCAGCTCTGCAAGTCGAGAGAGTAGCGCGACTCTAGCTCACCTTTACACTTGTGCAATCTGCCAACACCTTTGCTTCGGCCCATCGTTTTGTTCGTGGAGGGAGTAATGTGCTATTTGCAAACATTCCGATCAGAGTGTTGTAACAGTCTTCGTAGTGCCTGTGTGGATCCCATCTCAGCTCAAGTCCTGATATCTGTGAGGTCCCTAGCCTGTTTAGGAGACTCACTTGAGAGCAACCTCGGTCTCGCCTCGCATCTCGGAAAAGAAGGCCATCTTGTAGTCGTACCGCACGTTCCAACCCTTGTCGCTCAGACCGCCCTTGGGCATCTGCCTCGCTCGCTTTCTCCGGACCCTCCTCCCATGCTCGCGATAGTAATCCAATGCGGCGGGGAACAGTTCTTCGCGCAGGCTTCGAACAAAGTTGGTCACCTCGGCTTGAGGAACGGGCGAGATGACGAATAAGGACGCCCTCGAGTCGAGGCCCGACTGCCTCCGAATGAGCGAGAGCCGTTGATCGAGCGCAGGATCGTCGAGCAATCGTCGAGAGCACAGCAGCACGACGGCAAGCTTGATACCTCGTTCGCTTGTAAGTCGTTTGCGGTCCAGGATCTCTTTGACGAGCTCCGTATCGTGGTGACGCTCCTCGTCGTCCTTGGCCTTGGCAGCACCGAGGGGGCCAGCGTCTTGGGCATAATCGTATTCGTGAATGCGCAGTACGAGGATAAAGACGGCGGGGATCATCTCGCGGTGCTTTCGGATCCATATCGGAGCCATGATGCCGTCGGGAAACAAGGGAGACGAAGGGGACAGCGGTGAGATGGGCGAATGGAGCGGAGGGATCGGTGTGCCCGGAGGTACCGAGACCGGTCGAGCCTTGATGGGAGGAAACCGAACGTTCTGTACGAACACAAGCGAACAGATCCGAGTTCAATCATATTTAGGGGGCAATCAGAAGACACTCTGACGTTTATTGCAACTGACCTTGTCGACCAATACGGCGTGAAAGTCGTGATGAGCTCCGCGAGTGTTGTCCCAGATGCCCCAGCCCTTCCTTGCCTGGAACGCCTTCCTCAACGACGCCACGAGCCTCACAAACGGATCTGACGATGTTGAAGATATTTCGTCTCCCTTCGAAAGCGATGGTGAGGCCACCAAGGGTGCAGTGGATCCTGCGACGCCATTCGTTGGAGGGGCAGCTGCGGCTGACGGTCCCGGTGGATGGGTCGGAGAAGTCGCTGGTACGGCCGGTCCCAGTCCAGCAGCGAACAGCAGCGGATGAAGATGGCTGATGAACTCGCTCGGGTATGTATCCACTGCGCGGTGGACGGGACAGCGCACGTCATACGGAGGGCCAGCCGGGGCACATGGTGGGTTGGGCACGTCAGCAGCGCACACTTGACCGGTACACGAGTGGTCACAGTCACTCACTGTCGGAGGTGCGCACAGTGCGATCGATCGATGTGACTCAGTCGACCGCGTCGTCTGCCGATCTGGATGGCGCGTAGGCAGCCTCAGTCGACCGCGGTCGAACTGGAGTGGATGTGGGGTAAGCGAAGCCAGCGGGCAGCACACAGCGCCGCTGCTGGGGCCGACACCCGAGCTCGCCTCCAGAGCATTTTTCTTTCTTTTCGAACGGCTCGATCGGTCATTCCGGTGGGAATTCTCCCGCACACCACAGCAGAGTGTGAATTCCGATGTTTATGGGCAGGATCTGAGCAGCGAGCATATCGGGAGAAGGAGATGGGTGAACGAGTGTCTTGGGGTGAGCATGCAGGACAGTACAAGAGCAAGGAAGAAGCAAAAGACGAGAAACCAGTAGTTAAAGAAAACTACTCCCCAGAATTCTGTTTTCAAATGAGGCTGAAAAAAATTGTCGGCAGAGGGCACTGGCCAAGAGGACAAACCGGACAAACTGGACAGAGGTAGGCGCAAACCATGAAGTGAAGCCCCAGACGAACCCAAGAAAAAAGGGGGTATAGATATCTACCGAAAGGGGAAAGCGAAAAGACCCGAGAAAGTGGACGAGAAAACGAAAACAAACGCGGGGAGAGTGAGAAGCAGAAAGGGAACTCGCCACGGGCTTATGGGAGAGAGGAAGGAGAAACTTGCGAGCTGAAGAACGACCGAGCGAACAGATGCGTGTGTGCGAACCGACAACGAAGGGAATCGAAAGGACAGGCTTATGCGACGGCGACGGACTGATTCGCGCCATCCTCGAGCATGAGACCCGACGAGTGAGGCATCGCCGAGGTGTCGAAACCGTCGTGGCCGGCGCCGACCGAAGGCGAGCCTATGCCGGGGAGTGGGGCTTGCTGAGGGTGGTAGTGGTGGTGGTGATGGTGCCGAACGCGACTTTGCGTCGACGGGTACGAACGAGGCAGTCCACCGCACCGATCCTTGCCGAAGCTGATCTTGATCCCGGCGTACTCGGGGTTCGCTTTGATGCCCTCGATCGCCTTGATGGCGTTGGCGATGTTGGTGAAGTTGACAAAGCAGCATTGCTTCTCACGCAAAAAGTTGACGAGCTCGATATCGCCGTACTCGCCAAAGTCCTTCCGCAGTCGCTCTTCAGAGAAGCGCTCAAAGTCCTCGATATTGCCGACGTAGACGTTGCGCGATCCACCCGACTGCACGACCATTGCGATCCCAGGCGGCGTCGTCCCCGAGTTCTTGCCCCAACCGATCTTAAGGCGACGGTTGTGCAGAGCGAAGCCCTGGTACGACGCATGCTGGTAGAATGCAAGTGCGCACTGCGGCTCGACAAAGGTGATGAAGCAAATGTGCTTCTCGGGGATGTAGCGCACTTGTTGCAGGATGCCTCCCCGGATCGTGTTGCAGATTTCCTCCGTCGTCGAATCGGGGTGGATGTTGCCGAGGTAGATGGTGCGGTTGCCAGGGACGCCGTTGGGGTCACTGCCTAGCGCTTGAGAGCCAACACCATCGGGGAAGTGAGGCGAGCCAAAGGCACTGTACATACCATAGTTTGCCGCCATCTGGCCCATAGCTGCGGCTGCGAGGTTATGCTGCGCCTGCTGTTGTTGACTCCTCGGAACGTACGCCGTGCGATCCTTGCCGAAAGAGACTCGCTTACCCGCGTACTCGGGCTCGGCGATCAAAGCCTGGATGACCTTGATGGCGGTACCGATCGACAGGAAATGGACAAAGGCGATATTCTTGTCACGGACGATCTTGACCTGGTCGATGGGGCCGAACCGCGACAGGTCGTCGCGCAGGCTCTCCTCCGTTGTCGACTCGTCGAGGTTGCCGAGGTAGACGTTCCTGGTCGCACCAGATTGCTGCACCGCCTGAGCAACGATGGCCGGAACGACAGTAGGCTTGCCCCATCCGATCCTGAGCTCGTTCTCGTGAAGTCGCAGCTTACGCAAGACGGCGTCCGAGTGAAATGCGGCGGCGGTGAGTTGGTCGAGGAAGGAGATGAACGCGCAGCTTTTCTCGGGGATGATCTTGACGGCCTCGATGGGGCCGAACCGAATGAGGCTGAGCAGTTCGTCGACCGAAGCATCCGAGGGCAAGTTTCCGACATAGACCGTACGTCCCTATGGGCTCAGGTGAAACGAGGCACGTCAGCTTTGCGGATCATAGGGTCGGAGTTTCGACGAAGATTTTGGGCAGGACACTTACTGTTGGCGTAGGGTTGAGATTGTTGTGGCCCAGACTGGCAAGGTTGTTGGCCGTAGGCCTCATCGGGAAGTTGTTAGGCTGGCCCGAGTTGAAGCCGCCCTGGTTCGCAAAGGGAACGCCAAGCTGAGGCGAGGTCATGCTCATCATCGGCGACATCATCCCCATCATCGAGGGCGAGCCGTAGCCATTCATGCCCGTCGCGTTGAAGCCAGGCTGGCCATTGCTCGGCGTTGGCCCGTTCGCATGGGCCGGTGATCCGAACGTGGCATAGGGGCTAGTCGACTGCGCCACACCTCGGCGGTTTTGATTCTGCTGCTGCTGCGGTGCAGAGTGGCCCTCGAACGTTGCCTGACCGGGTTGGCCGAGGAAGGGGCTCGAGAAGCCGTTCGACGAGAGTGCAGGAGACCCACCAAAGCTGCCGACTTGTGGTGGCGGTGGAAGAGTCGCGGCACCGAAGAAGGGCGAAGCTGGACCGAAAGCGCCCAACGGCTGCTGCTGCATCTCGGGCGCGTTGGCCGAAATGAACGACGCCGCGGCACCGCCAAAGCCACCAGGACCGTAGTTGGGAGGATCATTCGCGTTGATGGGTCCACCGGTCATCGCATCGTTCATCACCATTGAGCCGGGTATGCTGCTAGCGCGACCTCCGCCGTTCATGAGCATCGCCTGCGACGGAGAACTCTGCAGCGACGCAGATCCGGATCCGAGCACGATGTCACCACCGGGCGTCGGCGCATTGGTCGCGAAGCGCATCTTGTCGACGCCGGCGTCAAAGTCCTGCTTGAGAGCTTGTGGATCGATGGGCATCTTTATTGTTGTCGAAGTGGATAGGGGTAACAAGAGTGAGGAAAGATTGGCTGCGATGGGTTTCGAGATGGTTCTGAAGCTGGAGCTGGAGCCCGAAGTCGAGGCAGCAGCGGCGGCAGCGGCGAATGAAGGGTAGATGGCCGGCTGAATCACCTCGGTGATGGACATGCAACAAGCAATGCAACACGGTCAAAACAAACGAGGACCGACACCGATGGAGCTTGAGGTTCGGAACAACAGGGTGGTGCACAGGAAAGGAGTGGGTCCGAAGGCGGAGTAAACTGCTTCTTCCCAATTGAGTTTGGAGGTCTCGCCGCGTCGACAACGGAGGCACGGAAGGGAAGCGGCGTTGGGCGTGGGGATCGAAGGGTGTGAGTGAGGTGCTGATACCGAAGACGACAGAACGGAGTGGACAAGGATATGGTTGAAGACGTGAACGCGTTGATAGAGTCGATCGTACGGTACGAGACAGCCGGCGTAAAGGCGATCGACCCTGGGGCGGTGTTGACTGAGGAAGCACGGAGCACGCGGCGCGACGTGCGTACTAGGCGGGCTGTGAATGTGAGAAGGCGGAGTGAGCCATGATTAGATTCGCGACGATCACTCGTCCCCACTAGTAAGTACCATCTTACCCTTAGCACCAGAAGCAGCGGGTACAGTAGCTGGCGTACGATGCTGGATACACGAACGATGTGCTTCGGAACAGCACACTCACCAGAAACGTCGCGCGAGAAATGGATTCGGCCTTCTGAGCGCGTTGAGAGGAAAGGAGGCGCGGTGGGGCCGAGGGGAGGCGGAGGGTCGGATGCGGGAGGACGAAAAAAGCGGGCACGAAGAAAGGCGCTGCGAGCCGCACGCTGAGAAGAGGAGAGGGTGGGGGGGCCTAGGAGGGCCTGAGCAGTTGAGGAGGTGCCAGGACAGGACAGGGATGCGATTGGGGAAGCGATCAAATCGAAAAGAAAATGAGGTCGAATCGAACCAGATGCAGTGCCGGCGACGGGAGGTGACGGGCGGTAAATCATCCCGAGGCGTAAACAGGTAGCGACGCGCACCGGATTGTCAATCAGGGCCATGAAAGACGTGGCCGTCGGAAGAATTCGACCGCCGGAGCAGAAAAGGTAGTACAGACAAGTAGGGAGAGCAATGTCGTAACATAGGTTAGGTCAGCAACCCGGCCACGATATCTGAGGTCCTTGATGAGATCAAGTTGACGTCACGAAACTCGCTCGCTCCGAATCGCTTCAAGCTGAGGCGCCAACGTCCGAATCCGAGCCTGCTCCGACAGCGAAACGGTGGATGTAGCCGGCGCTGTCGCACTCACCTTGACAAGGAGCTGCTCGAGACGAAACCGAACGCGAAGTCGACTTGCGAGTTTGAAAGGGAAGCAAAGGCGAAAGGGGCGCGACCTTACGAAAATGACAAGGCGACACAGAGAAAGAACAACTCCCGTGAACGGATACGCAACTAATGAAAGGCTGAAACCGCGCACGCAGGTGAACCGTCGAAAGCGAACAGAAGGCGTGCGAGAGGGAGGGGGGGTTGTGGGGGGGCGTTAACGAACATGGCAGAGCATCTAACGGAAAAAAGGGCACCTCTTTCTCATTACCGCCTCCGGGACCGGTTCTACCTATCTCCCCCCGCCCACGGACACGCACACAGACACAGCATGACAGCTGCAAAGCGAGCTAGTCACGAATGGCGCTGAGACTTCCGGGTCTGTCCGCGCCCCCAACGTCGAACTTCCACGCCTAAATGGGGTCAGCCGGCTTGGATCGCGCTTTGACCTCACCGAGTCGGGCGCACAAGCGATGCTCGCGACTGCACGGCCACGGCTTGCACACAGTCAGGAGACAGTCGATGCTCACAATGCGTTGGGTCGCGACGCGTTTCCCATCGCGAATCAAGCAACCCCGGATGAGGTGCGCTGCTCCAGCTGGACATTTCCGGTCCCGACGGGTCCAGAGAGGGTGAAATCGGTGAATTCGCAATCGAAACCTCACCGAATGCGAAGGGAATGAGGGCTTAGGGATGTGGGTATGCGATTTAGTCAATTGGGCCGAGATATAGGGGGAAACTACGGCCATTGCAAGCGGTATTTGCCCTATCACTAAGGTGTCGCGCGCCCGGTCCAGCTGCCGAAGGATGACGATCCCGAGTCGGAAGGGCCCCTGTCAGTTCGGTCACTAGCGCGCTAAAAGACGCCGAGTTTACGACACGGACTTACCGCGGGTACAAGGAGCAATCACGGACGGTGTATCGGTTACACAGCCAGGCGAGCAGTCGCTACGAGACGGATGAACCGGCGGCAATGGGTAATCAGCCGACGGGCCAAGAGAAACCATTTCCGCTCGGACCAATGTGGACAGGAGGCTTACTTCAAGACCGAGGCCATAACCTCCATGGGGGGACGTGCCGTACTTGCGCTGGTCGGTGTACCAGTAGCTATTGTCTCGGAGAACGATCGTTGGTGCCGCCGTGCACAGGAGAGATGGCGATTTTCAGGCGCGGACACGGTTAGTGGGGGCTGATCAGAATCAGAAAAAGCCATTGGGAAGAGCCGGGACTGACTAGGGGGCGGGATCAATCCCCTCGTGCTTGAGGGCGCTCATCAGCTCTTCATGATTGTCCATCCTCATCGAGCCACCGACGATCTCTCCGACGTTGGGCATGAGCAAGTCGACGGATTCGGTGTACCCCTCGTCGCCCTTGATGCGCTGCATATAGAACGACTTGATCTCCTTCGGAAACCCGACGAGGAAGATGGGCTTGCCGATCTGATCTGTCATCTTGCGCTCGGCGGCTTCGGCGATGTCGTCGCCGACTTGATGCGGGCCATCGACACCGTCAGGGCCGGGTCGGAGGATGTTGTGATCGTTGAGGTACTTGATCGCGTCGCGGTAGTCCATGCGCATGAAGGGACGCTGCGGCGCCTGGAACGACTCGCCTGCAGGCCAGAGCGAATCGATCATGGCCTTCAACTTGGGGTCGGCCAAGACTCGGTCGACGGTTTGGCAGATCTGTGGTGTGTTCCGAAGGCGGATGAGAGAAACTTGTCGGTCAGCACTATTGCTGCTCGACGGATTGCATTCACGCAAGAGGGGTGGGAACTGACCACCTCCTCGAGATGATCCAGGAGTTCGTTGAAAGTGAGGAACGCCAGCTCGGCCTCGACGTGGGTGTATTCACTCAAGTGTCGTCGAGTGTGGCTCTTCTCGGCACGAAAGGACTCGGCGACGCAGAAGACGTCACCCAGACTGGGCAAGCACGTCTCGAGGTAGAGTTGCGAACTCTGGGTCAGGTAAGCCGGTACTCCGTAGTAGTCGAAGCTGAATAAGGTCGAGCCGCCTTCGACTTGGGTTTGGACCATGCACGGGGGTGTGACCTCAAGCAGACCCAAGTTGGCGTACGAGTCGCGGAACGATTGCAAGAGAGCGGCTCGGACCTTGAGCACAGTCGACGCCGTTTCACCTCGGAGTACGAGGTGACGAGCATCGGCGAGCAGACTCGGGTCTCGGTCCTGGAAATAGGAGTTTGAAGTGGAATGATGAGCTTGCTGTAGCCACGTTGCTGGACATGCCGCAAATCCAGACTCACCTCGGAAACCTTGTTGAGGAAGGCCTCGTCGCCTCCAGGGGCTTTGCCGACGACGGAGAACCAGTCGGCCGTCAACTCGTGGTTGTCAGGAGCGGTCTTGCCCGCCGGAAGCTCGTTGATGGTGCCCGTGATTTCGATTGTCGATTCCAAGGTGAGCGTCAACGCATCGTAGGTCAAGGGCTGTGGATGCCGAAAGAGTCGGAGGGAGAAATTGAGTCGACAGCCACACGAATCGAGTCAAAATCGTTGAACCTAAATAATTCTAGTCCCCTGTAGCTCTCTGCGGCCACTTACCAACTTTCCGGTCAATACGCATTGGAGGTAGCCTGTGCCGTCCCTGAGCACGATAAAGATCATGGCACCCTGCTGGCGCAGTCGGTGGACCCAACCGAATATTCGGACGCGCTCTCCGCGCTTGGCGATGGCAGACCTGATCTTGATCTTGGTTGCGATGGTGGTCGGTTGCTCAATGACAATAGCACGAGCATCGTCGAGCTTCTTTTGCTCGGCCGCGCGCTTGGCCGCTCCCTCGAGCTCGTCCTTTTTCCTGAGCTCCTCCTGGCGAGCGAGCTTGGTCTGGTGTTGGAGGTAGAGCTTCTTGGCCTTCTTGATCGCCGAGGCGGTGACGGGTTCGTAGGTCGGTTCGGTCGCACTTTCCTTGGTCTGGCGGGTCAGCGCGATGACGTTGTCCCCCCTGGCGATATAGGTTCCGAGCAAGGTCTTAAAAGGGGCGCCGGTCGATCCGTCACCGGTCGAGTCGTCGCCGGCGGCCTCGTCGATGTGGACCGCGGCTGTGAGGTGATCAATGCGAACACCACCTCAAGATCAGCCACTGCCTCGAGCAAAGTACTGCGCCCTACGAGCAGGTCAGACGGCTGGTGGGGTGGGAGGGAACTCACACGTCGAGTCAAGTGAGACGGCGGCGGTGGCCTGCGAGAGCGCTTCGACGATCTGGTCCTTGCCCTTTTGCAGCAGTTCAGCCATGCTAGATGGGTTCCCTGGGTAGATTGGGTGTGAAATGAGGTGAGGATGCTAAGAAGCGGGTTCCGGAACTCCGTGACGAAGGGAGGGGAGAAGGAGGAAAGACTCATACCCCACCCACGCTCGGGCCGACCTTGTGCAAGCTCTCCGTGCTCAGCCAGGCTCAGCCATGCTCAGCCGTTTTTGGCACGGGAGCGCGCGAAGTCGTTAGAGTGCACTGCGAGCCGACAGGAATCCGTTTTGACTCTGACCTCTCATCCTCCGCCTGACTCGATTTAACCACGGGGCAGCAGACACGCTCTCGATTCGAACCAAACTCCGCACCTTGGCGCATAGACGATAAAGGCTCGTCACACGCCCCTCCTCGAGGTTTGATCGTGAGAGTCAAGTCACTTTTCCTCCGCGCGCTCTCTCGTCGCACCTCCGTTCCCTTCAACCGAGCGACCGTCTACCCACAACATGCAAGCTACACTTCGTACCGCCTTCAAGAGGCTGCAGATCAGCTCGTCCAGTGCGATTGCCTCGACCTCGTCCACGAGCATGATCATGCCGCGCTGCAGATCGTTGGCCACCGTCGTCAGCTCGTCCTACGACGCCCCTACGATCCGCCAACCCCAAAGACCGACCTCAACAGTGCTCAATACTGCGACCGTGTCCAAGAAGAAGAACAAGAATCCTTACGTTGTCCCGCCCAAGGTCCGACAACCGCCCGCACCGCGCTACTCGAAGCACTCGTCCCGCGTGAAGGGTCGCACCCCGCTCAAGGTGCGCAAGTCGTTGAACCCAACCCGGGACGGTGTCGAGTTCGCCGAACAGGGCGAGGTCAAGATCTACCTCCCGAGCGTCTTCATCCGCCTGGTGCGCAACACAGGCGCGCACGCCAACGACCCTTACACCGCGACCTTCCGCACCGATCTGCGGTTGTCCAAACCGGACATCTCAAACTACCTGCGCAACGTCTACGGCCTGACTATCACCTCGTTGCGCACGATCAATTATCTGTCCAAGATGAAGCGCAACCCGATCGGCGGCGGCTACTCGAGGGGCGGCGGGGCCAAGAATTACAAGAAGGTGATCGTCACCATGGCCGAGCCCTTTTGGTACCCCGAGGAACGCAGCCGCGCGTGGTTGAACGAGCACTTTGAGCGCGACCGAATGGAAGAGATGAGGGATCGCAAGATGCTCAAGATCGGTGACGGGCAAAAGTACGGCGTCTCGTCGCCGAGGTACCGCGGTGCGTCGCGCTCCAAGGCGGAACTCGAGAAGCTCAAGAAGCTCGTCGACGAAGGTGGGGCCAATGCGGAGGATTTGGAGACGCCGGGCGATGGTCGATCGGCGGACAGGTTACCGACAGGCTTGAAGATCAGGAAGAACGTCATGAAGAGTCGCGAGGAGAGGAAGAGCGACAAGGCCAGTCTGGTCGAGCAAGAGATGGAGAGATTACGCGCCGCGGGTTGGTAGGTAGTCAGTTAACCGAATGTGTTGCAAATTGTATACTCTTGGGACTTTTGGACTCAGATTATTGAAAACTTCCGAGCTGGTCCGCCGGAGAGAGCCAGGATGCCCGTTATTTGCTGCTGAACGTGACTCAGGGGCCTGTGCTGAATTCCGCTCGGGCCGCTGGGTGAACGACCGACGACGACTGTGGTCAGTGTCTAGTGCCAGCGAGCCTTGTTCCCTTTGTCCTCTGTCCTGCCCATCACCCACCACCATCCCTTCCACTTGAACTACCGTACGATCGTAATCGGCTTTTCCCCCGGGTCGACTTGACTCGTTCGTCCATCCCATCCGCACGCGAGGCTGAGGCGGTCCAAGCGCGGCCGATCCGAATTCGTCGGGGAAACGTGAGTTTTGGCAGCCTCGAACGGGGTTGCTCCATAGTATCGAGCTCTGACCTCATGTTTCTCAGTCTAGTCCGAGATTTTTGAGAACATGGTCGTAAGTCACGCGTTCACGGTGTGGTGGAGACGCCGGCCGGCTTCGTCTTGGCTCGAAAAGCGCCGCGCCACTTCGGCTGCTATTTCGAGTTTTCTACCTCCTTTCCTCCTCATCCAACTGGGTCTCATCGACTCGGGACATCAATGACTTGACTCGCTGTGTCTACTTGCATTTCTTTTTGACAGCAAACGCCTCTTCGCGACAATCGTGCTGCAGCTGCTACACCTGTGAGTCCCCTCCCGAGTGACAGTGTTGCTTCTCTTTTTTCGCCCCCACCCCCACTGCCACCAGCAGCGCCGCGTCGCGGGCTCGTGGATGGGTTGGCAAAACACGCGCGAGACGTCACGCGCTCACGCGCCGCGCCGCTCCAGTTCATTGATCTCGTTTACCGACACCACCACCACCACCCGAGCCTCACCCAGAGGCGAAACACACCTCCATGCCGTCTCAAGACCGAACCAGATCTTGTGCCTAATCCCATTATCTCGCCTCACGCCCTTGTGCGCCTACAGAACCGTCGCAGCGCAGCCGAGCTGATGGACCAAATCGCCAACCTCTTTGCGACGTATTCGTCCGCGTCCGATGAGCCCCATGACGGCGCCGAGGTCGACCCGATGCAAAGGACGATACCCCTCGCGGTCCTACCCCAACTGATCGATACCTTCGAGGAGCAACGAGGCACGGTCTTATTGCAGGAGGATGAGAAGGACAAGCTGAGGGCATTCGCGGCGCAGATGCCGGAGCAACGCGTCGGCGTCGACATGCTCATCTCGTTCATCGCTGCTTCCGCCGCCAGCGCTTCGACCACACCGGCAGACGATGGGACGAACGGCGGACACCACAGCGACAACGTTACTTTTGCGACCGAAGCCCAGCTCGATTCGGACAGCGGTGACAATGCACTTCGACCGAGCTCACCCACTTCGTCAGCCGTCGCCCTCGGTTTGCTCCAGCCGGATCCGTTCGACTCGATCGCCGATGGCAGTCCTGCACCTCGGCGCAGGGCCGATTCGACCCGCACCCAATCCGATACCTCATCACTGCCCAGCTCGCCCCTCAATCGATCCGTGATCAAGAAGAAGCGCTCCTTCCTTGCTGGCAAACTGTCGTTCGGCGCCTCTCCCGCTCGCTCATCGACTCCGAGTGGACTTGACGTCTCAAGAGCTTCGGCGGCAACGTTGACGGCGCAGCAGCATGAATTAGCCGACTTGGTTGCGTCGAGAGGTGGGACATACCTCGGTGTACCTCTCGATGGAGCGGTTGGGTCGCTTGACGTCAGTGGCAAAGTCGAATCGATCCGGACGGCGATTCGCTCACAGGCCATCGTCAGTCATGCTCCGTCCTAGTTGGAACTCATCAGTTCGAGATCAGTGGCTCATTCATGTGTCGTATCATGCAGGGCCGGGACAAGGAGCTGGCAACAACATTGTCCAGCTTGACCTGGCCGCAAATTAGAGCGATCGACCGAGCTTATGAGAAAAAGTTCGGCGCCACCCTGCTGGACTACGTATCGACCTCAAAGGGGCTCAAGGGGGAACGTAAGTTCGGGCCTCGTTCCAAAGGACTCGCTTCGGAGCTGACCCTAGTTGGTGTCGACCGAACTTGCAGTCGAGTACGCCTTGCGAGGTTTGATCATGGGACCACTCAATTTTGACGTTCATCTGCTCAGTCGAGCCCTGGAGGGTAGTACCACCAACACCGTCAGTTTGCAGAACAGCCTCATGCTACCCTCGCACGCTTTGCTTATGGCATTCGTTCTGTATCTCAGTCCCTGCTCATCGATCTACTAGTGGCTCGACCACCTTCGGATGTCGCTTTGCTCCGAGCGGCGTACCGTTTTCGCTCTTCGGCCGCCAACGCGACACCGGCGACAACGGCTTCGATCGGATCTCGACACAAGACGCTCGATGCTGCGGTCTTGGCCTCGGCGACGTCCAACACCAAGCTCAAGAAGGCGTGGGAGATCGTCCTCCAGGCCAAATGGGAGGATACCGACGAAGAGGGCAACAGCGTCCTTAGCCCCGAGCAACGCAAGGAACTGCTCAACAACGACCTCGACATGCTCAAAGTCGGCTTGCGTAAGGGGGGCAATAGCGATTTCGTAACCAAAATCATTCTTGCGCGCTCACCGGCGCATGTCCATGCTCTGGCACTTGAGTACCGAAGTCATCCCCAGTCGTTGTCGCAGTCGATCAAGCAGGTTTACTCAACGGCTGCACCGGCCCTCGCAAAGCTCCTGCTTCACGCCGTTGAGAATGGCAAGAACGATGATGAAGGCCCAGGGGTGTGGCGCGATGCAAAGTCGCTCGAAGCGGCGATCAAGGGGCCCGGCGCGAGGAACGAGTTCGCCTGGCGCCTCGTTCGACTGCATTGGAACCGACCGAGATTTGCGCTCGTGCAAAAGGCGTACACCAAGAAGTACAAGAAGCCCTTGCTAGAACGTGTGCTCGCCGAGACGACGCCGGCTTCGGCGTTCCGAGATGCCGTCCGAGGCGTCATCAATTCTGCCTCGCTTGCTGAACCGGAGTTGACGGCCGAGGACGAGCGACGACTTGCGGCCCTGGCTTCGAAGCACAACTCGAATTCGCTACCGGAGGAAGTCAGCAAGGCTCTGGGAGGGGCCGAGTCATCTGGTGCCAGCTCATCTTCACCGACCGAACTGGAAGGCACTGGTGAGTTGTCGAATCCGCCTTCCCCCCGTGCCAATTCGCCCGAAGCAGAACGAATCGCAAGTCCCGACGGAGCCTTGTCGCGCTCGTCCTCACCCACCGCCCCGCGCGGTTTCAAAATCCCACCTTCGGCGTCCGAGCCTATCCTGAGTCTGGTGGCAGAAGGCCACTCGACCTCTTCCCTTTCGTACATTCAACGCACGACCCCACTCGAGCCCTTGGGACATCGACCCGGTTCGTCTGCTCGAGGAAGCCTCGACAGCTCGACTAACTCGGTCCGGCATGCTCGACCCATCGCTCCCTCGCGTCGTCGTCGGCCCAGTGAGGATCTCAACAAGAGCACATCATCTTCAGGTTCTCTGGAGGCTAGGAGCCCTAATGAATCAGGTCTTCGATCCGGATCCGTGAGCCCCGCCTCCTTCGCTCGCAGTCCGACCCCGACGACGATGTTGGAAGGAGCCTCCTTTGTCCGTTCGAGGAATCGCAGCTCGACGCCAACGGATGGGTCCGAACGACCTTCGAGTCGACGCTCCTCGACCACACCGAGCGAACGTCCTCTGTCCCCTTCGATGACTTCCCCTCCCGTCTCGACGATCGACACGACAAGCTACTACTCGGCTCCGATCTCACCGATCAGGCACGAAGACGAGCACGAGCCCTCGGTCATTTCCATGCGCTTCTTCGGTGAAGCTCCGGGCAGTCCCGAGACGCCGATTTCGTATCGCATGCAACGCGATGCATCATCGGCCTCGTCTAGTTCGGGCCCCAGTCGTCCGGGAAGCATCTTCCAAGTGGAAGGCATGGGTTTGGGAGGTGATTTCCAACTCGCGGATTTGCACGATGCATCACCTTTCACCGGTCGCAACGATCCCGAGACGACGCAGGGCATGTGGCGATATGCGACAGAGTGAGTCCCCAAACTCAGGTCTAGAGTTGGATGAGGCTGATATTCCCAATCTTCTGCTGTGACAGACTGAGCAAGAAGCACAAAGAGTTGGAAGATCGACTCTCGACGAGCGCCTCCTCGTACGAAGAACAAATCAACGAGCTCGAAGGTCGCCTTGAAGAGATGCGCGCCGAACTTGTCGCCAAACGACGTGAAGAGAAGGACCTGCGCTCAAACGAACGCCAGCACCTGCAGCAGATCTCGGCGCTCGAAGGGGAAGTGGCCAAGATGACCAAGGCGTTGGAGAAGGCGCGCGAGTCGTACGACTCGATGAAACGCAACTACCTCGATCAGTGCGAAGAGGCGGAGAAGCTCAGGTCGCTCGTGGCTGAGACGCGAAGGGTGCGTTCAAAGGCAACTTCAGGTGTTGTCCCGTCTAACACACAGCTGACGACCAACTGAGCGTACACAGGAGAATCGAGCGGCCGAGGAAGCGGCTCATGCGCAATCTTTGCAGGCCCAGCAACTCGAGCGAGATCGCGAAATCTTGCAAGGGGCCATTTCGAAGCTCGAAGCTGACCTTAGGCTCGCCAGTCAAGCTCAGGACACACTTGATGCGCAGAAACAAGAGAACGTGAGTCGATCATTTCCAAGAAGCTACCATGTGTTTTAGGCCCTGACCCTGAAGCTCCTGCTTTCCTCCTCAGCTTGTCTTGAAAGAGACGATCGATCGCTTACGCTTCGATCTCGAAGAGATGCAATCTTCGAATCGAAAGAGTGGATTCCTCGAAGGAGGCATGTCAGGCTCGCCCGATCGCGGGAGCATGAACTCGATGAGTCGAAGTCTAGGCAAGGAGCTGGCGCGCAATCTCGCGCAGGAAGCGATGGCTGCAAGGATGGAAGCAGAGGAGGACAGTGGGGAGAGTGACGAGGCTGAGGATAGCGATGAAGTCAACGAGACGGTCGTGACGACTCATCGAACGATTGTGGGTCAGCTTCCTGATCTGAAAATCTCCAAGGTCTCTGGCACTGACGTACAAAGCTGGGCGTTCCTACAGCACAAGAAGAAGACGAAGAAACGCAGTGGCACCTTGACGGGCCCCGGACCATTTGTGCAACGCCTCCAGCAATCGATCGTTCTCGCCGAAATTGAAACACAGACGGATGTTCCAGAAGTGCGAGCCATGGACGTTCAGACCGACCTGTCGGGCGCTCAAGTTCGACTCGTCGCCGCACCCCTAATCGACCAGGAGGTTTCGGTCACCCCGCTACCACGTGCCGCCACTCCACCACTCACGGATGGAGAACTGCGTGCCAAATTTGCGGAGGAGCTTGGAATCGATCTACTCGACTTCGATCGTGCGCTCGAATCGACCAAGAAGGGCACGGTCACAACCTCCTTGCCTCGACAAGCCGTGACCCTGCTCGCGCGCGAACACTTTGGCCCAAGGCGAGCAGGGAGGTACTTGTCTCGCATGGGTACCAAAGCTGCCACTCAAGCACCTCAGCTCTTCATCAATGTACGTGCTTCAGAACCCATTTGACCTTGCTTCGCAACTTACATGTGTTGTCATTCTTTTCCACAATTCGCAGGTGTTCCCGGGCTTCGCCAAGCCTTACGTGGCCCAAATTCTCGAGTCGTCCCTGACGTTCTGCCTCTACTCAGTTGCCGTCTTCCTCACGGGTTTCATTGTGAGTTAGAAACTGGTCAAGTGCGAGGATTTATGTTCCACTGAGCCTCATGTCTGCTCGTGTGGAATTGTAGAGCGGTACGCTGCTCACTCCGATCAGCCACCACCACTACTTCACGCCTTTCCAAGTCCAGTTTGGCGCCAGCGACGTCACGCACAACACGCTGTGGGGTGAGGGAATGGTACTCGGGAGTAGTTCAGGAGGCCATGCTAGTGAGGGGCTAGCGTTCTGGCTTGAACGGTCAGTTATTTATCGACATGAGTGGTCTGATGGGACTGCCGAACTTACTGACCATGGTCGCAAAATCCGTTCTCGCGAACAGCATGGTCTGGAATGGCGTTTCGAGCGTTCGTCGTGTACCAACTTAAATTGTCTTTTCTCTTTCGTCGCCATTCCTTGTACAATTCGTTCTCGTTTGTGTGTCGTTGTAAGATAGGTAAACCCCCTCGTTTTTTTCGCTGGCCGGTTTTGCGCTTGCGCCGATGGTTGATCTATCGTTCACCAGTGGACACTTTTCTGTCTTGTAATCACTTTAGCCACCCTGCATTGTGAATACAACTTTTCCATTCTCAAGAGTGAGGAAGCCGTTACAGTCAAACGTGATTGATGTAGTCGGAAAGTGTATGATTACAACCCACTTCAAAACAGTTCGAAAAAGTCGGGACCCGAGCATCCACCGATTTCTTCACCCTCAGGCGGGTGCACGTGATTGCTCGGCAAGGTCCAGAAACGAGCCAAGTGCGCACGGACCAATGGGGAACAGCATTGGAAACCGTGCTCAGCTGGCACCTAGTGGGTACAGCCAATTGATGCCCAGCGTAGTGATTAAAGGACTCACACTGTATAAACCAGAAAGTGTGTTTGGGGGGATGGGAAGCCGAAGAGAGGAGAGACGGCGGACTGCGACGGCGCATACATTGAAGAATCCTTTCCTAGTCAATGTGGTCCAGCGCCCGATAAGGGTCGTCTCTCTTTGTAGACTTGCTGAAATTCAGATTCTCATTCTCATTCGCCGTTTGCCGACGCAGGTCGGAACGGCCTGGCCCACGCGCGGCAAAGGCCGACGGATCCCGACGGATTCCACGGCGCAGGTAATTTCGCAGTCACCCAACATTTCTTTCACGCTGTACTTGAAGTTGGTGTCCAATATGGCTAAAGAAATCAAGCGGATGCTACAGTGTAAATCAGATGCAGGAAATGAGATAGAAAAAAAGCGCTAGAATGCTAGATGCCATGAACCACCTCCTCACCCACGACCCGGACTCGTAGCGTCAATGGGTGAGATGGAATAATCGTGGGATAACATTGCGAGTCAGCGGTTTAGACGGGGTGCAGAGTCTACGTTCATGATGATGGCAAATCCTTCGGAGCGCAACGAAGCCCTGTACATTCTGATCGGCATGGCAATTGACTGCCGCCGAGGCTCAGGAGCGCCGATCGGAGCAGCCGGGGCCGTGAACTTTAAAAATTAGGAGTCTCAATGACGTCGCGGGAAAAGTAAAACTACGAAAGGGATTGATCTCGAGTAGTCTCAAAGTTGGAACTCATTGGTACTTTGATCATCAAAGACACTCTTAAAGACCGGGGTCAAAGCTATCACGTGAAGCATTGAGCATTCCGAGGACGGTTGAGCGCAGGGGCCTCGGGCCTGGCATGAGGCGATCGGAGGGAGCCTTTGCTCGGCAACAGTCATCGATCGCCACCCAAACGCCAGTACCGCTTGGGGCTGAAAAGGACATCGAAATCTCATCAAAACAAGATTACCCGCGCCGTCGCAGCAGATGACTCGTACCTCACCAGATGCTAGTGCCTACGGTGTAGATGAAAAAGATGAAAATCGACTGCGCGAAACGGATGCCACAAGCCCACAAGTACTCTAGTTACAGCTTTATTCGCCCGTATGGTCAAGATGAACGAAACGGATAATCGGCCAGGTGTTGGAAAATCAGCAATGAAACGGCTTTCCTGGCAGAGCCGGATCATTTGACAGACCGAATGCTGCGCGCTGAGCGCTCGGCTGCGACCTCTCAACGATGGGGCCGGGCGACGCGCGACGCGCAAGATGCCGGCCATCGTCGTTTTCTCACCATTCACTGCACCTTTTTGACATACCATTCAGCAAGCTCAAACATCGGCCGACGAACACGAAGAAGAACATCGAGATGAAGAGCAGCAGCCGGAACAGGGCCTTGATCTTCCGGCTCAAGTACCTGCTTTTCGTGCATGGCGAAATCGGCGGTTTTGGATTCGGCCTGCTGCGATCGTGCGAGCCAACGGTCGGTGGCTCTCGATCTCCCCTCATAGCCTCGATAGTCCGACCTGACTGACCTCCTCATAAACCGATCCGCAACACACTCGTGTACAGCGATGTGGTCCAATGCACATTATGTGGTCTTGCATCGTCGCATTCTTGATCGTGGTATCTATTGATACCATGGTTTTTGTTTTGCTGGATGGCTCACGCGTCACCTTCGCCGCTGGTCTGCTGGTCGAGGTCGTTGGAAGCGCCGGAGATCGAGAGCCACCGACCGTTGGCTCGCACGATCGCAGCAGGCTGAATCCAAAACCGCCGATTTCGCCATGCACGAAAAGCAGGTACTTGAGCCGAAAGATCAAGGCCCTGTTCCGGCTGCTGCTCTTCATCTCGATGTTCTTCTTCGTGTTCGTCGGCCGATGTTTGAGCTTGCTGAATGGTATGTCAAAAAGGTGCAGTGAATGGTGAGAAAACGACGATGGCCGGCATCTTGCGCGTCGCGCGTCGCCCGGCCCCATCGTTGAGAGGTCGCAGCCGAGCGCTCAGCGCGCAGCATTCGGTCTGTCAAATGATCCGGCTCTGCCAGGAAAGCCGTTTCATTGCTGATTTTCCAACACCTGGCCGATTATCCGTTTCGTTCATCTTGACCATACGGGCGAATAAAGCTGTAACTAGAGTACTTGTGGGCTTGTGGCATCCGTTTCGCGCAGTCGATTTTCATCTTTTTCATCTACACCGTAGGCACTAGCATCTGGTGAGGTACGAGTCATCTGCTGCGACGGCGCGGGTAATCTTGTTTTGATGAGATTTCGATGTCCTTTTCAGCCCCAAGCGGTACTGGCGTTTGGGTGGCGATCGATGACTGTTGCCGAGCAAAGGCTCCCTCCGATCGCCTCATGCCAGGCCCGAGGCCCCTGCGCTCAACCGTCCTCGGAATGCTCAATGCTTCACGTGATAGCTTTGACCCCGATCTTTAAGAGTGTCTTTGATGATCAAAGTACCAATGAGTTCCAACTTTGAGACTACTCGAGATCAATCCCTTTCGTAGTTTTACTTTTCCCGCGACGTCATTGAGACTCCTAATTTTTAAAGTTCACGGCCCCGGCTGCTCCGATCGGCGCTCCTGAGCCTCGGCGGCAGTCAATTGCCATGCCGATCAGAATGTACAGGGCTTCGTTGCGCTCCGAAGGATTTGCCATCATCATGAACGTAGACTCTGCACCCCGTCTAAACCGCTGACTCGCAATGTTATCCCACGATTATTCCAGCTTACCCGCTGACTGATCCGACATCCTCAACGATTCGGAGCTGCAAGCCGGGCTTGCCTTCCATTGAGCGCGATCGCAGGGCGCTCTTTTTCGGTTCCGAGCCTTCAGCAACTACCCAATCAGTTCTGTTTCCTGAACTACGTGTACCCGAAACTGGCGCTTTCACTGAGGACGAGTTGCGACACCTGAGGAGTGAGGCGGAGTTTTCTCCACACCTGTCCGCGTCTATGTCAACCGAAGATACACTCACCAGGCTCCCGTTGCTTTTCTTTCACGTTTATATCTTTCACGTTTATAGAGCGTGAAATTCGGCTTGACGGTAGTGAGGATACTGAGGTCGAGAATACGGCCAATACGAGAGCGATGTTCATGCTGAATGACACCCAGATCATTGGGGTGCCTGCGCTGCTCCCTCCCTCGAGCGGTGGATCGGGCCATCCCCGAGCCTGCCATCGAGCCCCAGCTGCTAGGATTGCAGAGCAATGAGAACTCTCTGTATGATCCCTCTCCTATGTGTTTGTGTGTCGACAGTTCGATCCGGGTTAGCTGGATTAGCTCAGCAAATCACCAGCGTCGGGCGAGGTCATCGTCGGACGATCTAATGAATTGAGGTGACTGTGCTGCAAGACACGATGCATCATGGATGAGTAGCAAGTACGCACGGCTTGATGAGCAGGGGATGGTGTCGTATCTTTTCGAACCTAGCACACACCAAGATCCGTTTTAGACTTCCCATGCAGAACATGCAGAAGATCAATCGCGTCTGCCTTCCCCGCAGGGGCGACCCGGCCAGGCTAGATGCCGATCATGGCCAGTCAGCTTGTGTTGGTTAGGATGACTTTGCGGTGCCTATTCCATCTGCAGACACCCTAACGGAAGTCTATCACGTGTCGGTAACGACTTCGGCATTGCACACTTCTGGCTTGGTGAAGAATAAGGGGAAAAATCTGGGCCGCTAGGGGGCCAGAAGGGAGAAGCGACGGGTCGAGCTCGGGCGGGCGGGCGGTGTAAACCTTGATGTACTGGTCACGGAGCAAGTGCCGTACTAGCGTGTACAGAAGTAGAAAGGGCCGTTTCGCACGTCAACTTTTTTTCTCCGCTCCATAATAACGACGGTCGATGCACACTCACTCAAACCTGTGTCATCGACAATCGCGCACCTGCTCGCGCCAGGTGGTTCACATGAGTCGAACGGAATAATTTTCCAATCGGTGAGCATCCCTCTGCTCTTACTACTGGTCGACGCGGCCTGCTCGAGCCAAATTACTTCGTCGACTGCTTGCTAGATCTTTTCGCACTCCTTGTAGTAGAGGAGGCTGCCGTGGGGCACTCTCCAGCAGAGAGGGGGTAGGGGAAGAAAGGCTCACGCTTGTCGAGTGGCGTGCGCAGGGGTTTGCCCGCCCATCTTGACTGTCGATCACGGCAACAATGATGCGACGTTGGATAGCCATCTCATCTCGCATGTGCCGCCGATCATACTGCAGTGGGAACGAGAGCCAAGATTGAACAAGTTGGTGACTCCCAGCACGGGCCGGGTCTGGTGGCGGGAGCAGCTAAAGGGCTGGTAATGCTATTTCCGATGAAGTTGAAAACGTGAGATCGTGAGACGACGGTCAGAAGCCGGAGATGGAACAGAGCACGGTGGATCACGTGGCGCCGAGAGTTATCCCAAGACTAGCGTGGGGAGAGGCCGCTGGCGCGTGAAAGTGCGGAGCGGACGAGCGGGCAGTCCGGATCGTGATTAATAAATGGCTTTACAAATTGACTGGCCCAGAATTACGCGATTGCCATAGCCGGGGGGGGGTCTCTTCTTTCTCCCACCTCGAATATAGTCAGCAATCGCCGCGACATTCGTCGTTGCAGCTCGTTTGAACGCACATCATGTCAACATCCACGTCTGCTCGAACAAAGAAGGCACCGACACGGGTCAGGAACACCAGTGCGGGTCATGGCCATGGAGCAACTCCGCCGGCTTCGACTTCGTCCTCATCCTCGGCAACGGCATTGGCGACGGCATCCGCATCCGCATCAGCTTCGGCTTCGTCCGCACCGTCAACGCAAGGCGCAGAAGAGCACTGGCAACTCGACTCGATCGAGGATGCGCTGGTTGACATCAAGCGCGGCGAGTTTGTCGTCGTCGTCGATGACATGGACCGCGAGAACGAAGGCGACCTCATCATCGCCGCGCACAATATCTCGACCGAGCAAATGGCCTGGCTCATTCGTCATTCCTCGTCAGTCTGGTTGCTGCTTCATCAAGGAAGAGACCGCGAAAGGCTTACACTACACGATGTGACTTTACAGAGGGTACATCTGCATCTGCCTGCCCGCGCAACGGCTCGAGGAACTTGACATTAAGATGATGGTCGAGGACAACCAGGACAAGAACAAGACCGCCTACACCGTGACCGTGGACTACCGACATGGTCAGTGTGTACCACAGTAGTAGCAATGGCGTCTTTGTCTGTCTCCAGCCCTGACCCTCACACCGGCTCCCCACTCTGGCAGGAACGACGACCGGCATTTCGGCCCACGATCGAGCCTTGACGGCCGTCAAATTGACCGACCCGAGCTCGACCGCTGCCGACTTTTCAAGACCGGGTCACCTGGTACCTCTCCGCGCCGTAGATGGAGGTGTTTTGGCACGCAAGGGGCATACAGAAGCTTCGATCGGTAAGTTCTGCGCTCTTGCGACCAGGAGAGAGTTGTGGAGAAGATTCCCCGTCCCGGACAGCGGTTGAGAACATGCTTTTTTCTCCCTCACAGACCTTTGCCGTCTCGCCGGTCTACCACCAGCAGGCATCATCTGCGAGCTCGTCAAGGCCGACGACCCGATGGGATCCATGGCCCGGCGCGACGACTGCTTCAAGTTTGCGCGTGATTGGGGGCTCAAGATGATCAGCATCGAGCAGATCGAACAGTACCGGAAACAAAAGGGGCTGTAGCACAAATGAAGAATGCAAAGTAGCAAAAATGACTGTACTTCGTTCAGGTGCAATATGTGCTTATCTGTAATGTCGCACGGATGATATATTAAAGCGATCTGGATGGCCGGACGGCAAGCAACTGGGCCCTGACGAGATGAGTCGAGCCAAGAGAAGGACGATTGCAAATATATTGGGAGTAACAAGCATTCCCGTCAAGAAAAAGAAGGATTTTCGAGAACTTGACGAAACATAAAGCCTTGACGAGTTCGAAGAGACGGGAGACCATGCTAAACAAAGAGCTGATGATGATGAGTGGGAGTCAATGCTAAACAAAAGAGGGGCGAGAGAGGTGTGCTAAACAAGGTGCTAAACAAGGTGCTAAACAAAAGGAGAAGAGTTCGTGAGTGTGTGAGAAAACCCCTACAGCAAGATTCGAAAGGCGGAGAACAAAACCGGAGAACGACGCGAATCAAATCGGGTATCGCTCTCGTAACCTGGTTACGATCGGTGGTGGCAGATGCGCCAGTTGGGCCTCCCACGCCGGCGGGTCGGACATGTTTTTGAAAGCGACCAAGATGGTCTTGAACATGTCGTGCAACGTCTCGGACGGTCGTTGCCACCGCGCGATCGCGTTGAGGAAGTACCCAAACGCAGCCGAGATACCATTCGGGTTCAGCTGGATCGCGGCGCAGATCCCCCGGAACGCCGAATCCTTCTCTTCGTTGTCCTTGATATCCGCCAAGGCTTGACACCAAGCACTGACGAAGACTTCGAGGTGAGGTGCGACGAGGTCGGGGCAGACGATCGCCAACCTCCCGATCGTGACGGCCGAGTTCTCCGTCAGACTTCGAGCCGATCGATTCGACAAGAGCACGGGTACGATCCGTTCCATCAAGGGTTGGACCCACGGCTTCATGTCGGCTCCGGCCTGCAGGGCGATCTCACCCGCTGCCCAAGCAGCATTGTTGCATACGCTCACTTCGGCCGGTCTCGGTTCGACGTCGATGCTCGCGATCACGCCCGGCATGAACTGGGCCAAGACGGGGTGCAAGATCGGGAAACATGAGATGGCGGTATCGCCCAAGAGGGCATACGACGATTGTCTCACGGGCGGGTCGGGGTGCTGCAGACACAGCGCGAGCAAAGACAGGACGGGCGGGTCCGACGATCGATACAATTCGGTGATGGCCGTGTTGAGACCCTGGGTCAGCCCCGATAAGAGATCGAGCGAAACGATGAGGAAAGTCTTGTCCGGTTCCTCGACCTGGGCCGGGTTCGCCTTGTACTGCTCGAAATCGATCAACGACTGTTTGACGATGGCGATGCAGCGTTCGAATACGGGTTGCGCGTAGCTGAGGAACCCTTGCCCGATTGCAATCACGACCGACGACAGGCACTCGAGTAGCGGGATCAGATCTGGGTCGTTGTCGCTCAGGTTCTGCCATCGCCGGATGAGCGGCGGCATCAGGACGTTGACGTGTTCGGGTCGATTCAAGGCACCTGCCACCGAGTCGGCGAGTGTTCCAATCGCGTCGTACAAAATCAACAAGTTCTTTTGCTGGTATTTTTCGAAGGCGAAAACGAGGTTGCCGAGGATCGAGCCGAGGTACGGCTCGAGCTCGGGTCCGGCTTCCTCTTCGAGTGTCGCAAAGGCCGAACATCCCGCTTCCTGTACCCGCTTGTTGTTGTCGAGGCACATTTTCAGGAGCTACAGGAGAAGAAAGTGGAGCCACGTCAGTCTGAGTATTGGCACATCCGAGACCACGATGAAACGGTAGGACTCACGCCTTCCATGGCCGGAATAAAAAACTGCTGCTTGTGCTCGGGTGTGGCGTCCTCCTTGATCGTCCAGCTCGAATACCGCCCTATTGTCCAACATGTGATGGACCTGACGAGCGGTTTCGGGTCGTTAAGCGAGCTGATGAGCAAGGGCATCAACACGGGCAAGTGTTGCTCGATGCCGGTGATGCACCCCTCCGCGATTGCACCCAGGGCCAAGATAGCGGACTCGCGATCGGTCCATTCGGTTGAAAACAGCTTTTCCCTCAGGTAGGGGAGCAGGATCTCGAGCATCTCGGTCTCAAATGCGACGGCCATCACGTCCAGAGCCGCGGCCGAGCATTTCCTCAAGTTCCACTCTGTGTATGGATCATCGTCCTCGTCGTCCTCGTAATCACTCTCGTCCTCCTCCTCGTCGTCGTCCAGTGCGTCGCGCGGTTTGTTGCTCGACGGCGTCGATGTCCCTGTACCGTTGAGGCCCTCGATCCGTTCGTTGGTGTGCGCCTTTGACGATAAGAGATGGGGTCGGATGTCTTCAGCCTTGTCGGGCACGGCGGCGTCGTCTTCGGCGCCGTCCAAGATGGCGATGTCGTCCTCGGAGTAGACCATGCACGACAAGAGCACGGGGATGACGCGGGGTAAGAAGGGTCGCAGGTGTTCGATCAGTTCGGGGTCCTCGGCAAAGGTGAGCCAAAACTCGCACGCTTCGAGCGCAACCTCCTCGTCCTCGATCGTCTGGGTCGCGTAGAGCATAAAGTCGACGACGTTGGGCATGTGGGGTATCAGACTGTCGGGCCGGTTCGCGAGCAGTTGAACCAAGGCCTGGCAGACGAGCTTCTTGACCTCGGTCGAGTCGTCCGAGGCATGGCGGAAGAGCGCGTTGATAAAATTGACGATGTGGGTCGAGAGCGCGTTGTTCTCGGTCGTGATGAAATGCGACGCGGCGGAGAGGGCGTAAGCGCGGATCTTGGGGTTGCCCGCGTCGATGTGCTGGATGAACTTCGGGATCATGAACTCGAGCGGCTTGTTTCCCTGCACCTCCATCTGCTCGAGCTGGCGCGGGATGTCTTCGCACAATTTGTCGAGGGCCGAGAAGGCGCCCTGCGGACGACGAGAGCGGGCTAATTCAGCGATGGAACTGTTTCCGGTAGAACTACTTGTGGTGACCCACCTCCTGGGCATACTGGTCGGTCGATTCAATGAGCTGCATCAACTGCGCCAACGCTTCAGGCCAGTTCTGGGGTCCGAGGCCGATGAGGAGCGTGTCGACGACGGTTGAGACGGTGTTGCGGATCATCGGGGTCGGGTCGGCGATGGCCTCAAAGACGTGCTCCTTGACGTAGGCCAACACGTCGGCGGGGATCGCGTCCAGTCGCAGTCGGATGTTGTTCTTGAGCAAGAGACCGGCCATGGAGCGCACGGTCATATCCTCCGCGGGGAGCTGGGTCAGGATGAAGACCAGATACGAGTTGTAGTCGGGCACCTCATTGAACGACTCGAGGCGCTGTAAGGGAAAGCAAAGCCAAGGAATGGTCAATACGGTTTCGGCATGGGAGCGGGTGCCACGGTATTTAGAACCGCGGAGGTGGTCGATGGTCGATGGCCGGTGGCCGGTGGTCGGTGGTCGGGGTCCTGATTCTTTTGCTCGCAGCAGCCGGTGAGGCGGCAGCCCGACCAGACCACGACATGCGCGACCACGCACGCGCCACGACGAGCAACTACGACCACCACCACCACCGCCAGCGACGCCACCGTCCTCACAGCGACTCACGGCTTGGATCTGCTCCTGAACCTTGGTATCGGGCGACCCCGAGTTGCGCAGGCATTGCAGCAATTCGTCGAGACCCTGCGCCTGCGGTTGCCAACTCATCGCGGGAAACGGGAACGGAAACCAACCGGGCGGCCGGGAAGGTTTGTGGCACACACACACGCGTGCGAGAAATCTGATTGGTGGGAGGTATAAAGAGAGTTGACGGCCAGTCGCGTAGGCTCAAGGAAGTAGGTTGTCGTGTGTGCTGGGTCGTGAGCTGAGCGCAGAGAAGGCAAGCTCGAGCTGAAGCAACGACCCCGCGAGCTCCCGCGAGACCCGACCCCGCGCGCCTAGACCGCACCACCTCACTCGCACGGGCCACGTATGCCCCAGCAACCAGTGCAGTGGCCGGCTCGATCGTCCCCATTGCTGAACTTGACAAGACTTCTCACCACACGGAAGCTGAAATTACTTCTGTCGTGAGTAACAACGGGTTTCGAAAGCTTCATCACCACGGCTACTACGGTATACCAATTTCCATCCGCAGACTCCCCAGCCTACGCCGGAAGAGATCGCCGATCATCGCTCCACTTGCTCATCTCCCTCTTCTTCCTCTTGCTTTCTCTCTGCCTCCTCCGCTTCGACCCTCTCCTCCTCCTCCAGTACATCCTCGACATCCAAAGGGTACGTTAATAATGCCGCAATACCCGTCAACTGATTCAATTCTGCGGCAAAAAAAAACACCCCGAGACAAAATCAGTCCCAGGCTTCTTTGGATCCGACTCTCGAGCGACGACACGACTTGCGTTGTCCCGACTCGTGCATACTCGAGAAGATCAGTACTTCGCCCCCATAGGCCTTGACGCTTTCGACCAAGCGAACGAACCGTTTCCTTCGAGCGGGGATAGGAGACCTGTCACTCGGAGGAGAGATCGATTCCTCTGAATGATCAGTTTGTCCACTACAACAGGTCGGATTCGGTCGGAACCCACCTGAAAATCTCATCCGAGATCAACAGCTTCCCAATCGCGCCCCGATCCGCGGCCTTGAAGACGTGGTCCTCGCCATACCAAGCCCTCAGCGGGTTCTCATCAAGCATTTTAAAGAATCTGTAAGACGAACGTTTTGTCGTCAGTCGCAGCCCTGCACTCTGCTTGGGTCATAATAAGGTCGACCTGTCCCCTCACTTTTCGAGCATCAGACCCTCCTGAGCGAACTTGGTGTCTTTAAGTTGTGAAGAGATCTGAAGAGGGGGTGCACGGGAGCCAAAGGTAAGTCAACAAATGCAGCACTCCTGCACGTAAAAGAGAGCCCTAATACCAAACTGACCTCGGGACTGGACAGGATTTGCGCAAGCGAGTGGACGTGGTGCGAGGGCGAATGCAGGAGCAGAAATTTCGATTTGGCCTGCAGCAGTGTCTTGTTCCCTTGCCGCTGATGAAGAGAGCCAAGTATAATGTAATCAAAACACTTTGATTCGTTGAACCGTGCACCTTTTAATGACTGACCACAGCCTCTTCCATGATATAAGCGTAGACGGACTCCTTGGTAAAGCCGGGTGAGGCGAGGATGAGCACCTTGATGGTGTCGAAATCGAAATGCCGTACGACGGCGGCGTAGACTTGTTGATTGAAGCGATTGTGGGCCTAAGAATTACAAACTCAGTCCTTGAAATTGTTTCTCCATAAAGAGCGGCTCTCACACACCTTGTCTGCTCCCAGGGCGGTCCCCCCACCTTTCCGTTTCCTCGGCACGGCGACGTCGATTCGTTGTCGGATGATGGTCGTGTGGTTCGTTATGACGCAAATGTTGGCAATACCTAGGGGTATCACCAACACTTCAGTTTTATTCCATTCACCGCCCAACCTTGGATCTGACGCCGAAGTTGCCTCTCACCTTCACCGCAAACGATCGCGCCGACCTCGGCTCCTCTCCCCGGCTCGGTTACTTCGGCCACCCTATCCCTTGCGATCGAATCCCATTCCCCCGGTTGTTTAATGATGGTAAAATCGCGACCGATCTCCAGATCCAACGTATGGAACGCGCCCTTTTTGACATGAGGGTTCTCGGACGAGACCTTGCCCGAGACGTGCAGCGTCGCTGAATGTGATCCACCGCCTGTCCCCGTCGTAGCTGCCGTCGTCAGCTGTTCAGGTGATGGTGCTCCACGCGTCGATGTGCCAGCTGTACTCGACGACTCGGAAGCTGCACTGCCACTCTCGCCTCCCGCAGCCAGAGCCGAATAGAGCACCTTCTCGACGACGATGGTCAACTTGAGGTGCACGCGATGCGACGTCGTCGATCCCGTCGAGGACTCGGTGGTGACCCTTCGTACGGCCGAGGCTCGTAATTCGTCGCCGCGTTGTATGAGGTTGTAGGCGTGCCACATGTCCTCGTCCTCTTGCGGGCGCAGAGTGACGTAACCAGACAGGTCCCGCTCGACGTGTTGCTTCACCAGCAGCATTGCGGTGTGTGTGTGTGACTTGGTTGACGAGTGTCTGGTATGTGTCCGTTCGACCCCAAAGTGATTTGGGGTTCGTGCTGCAGTCGGCTTTCAGGATCAAAGAGCTGTCGAGAGGTGCGAGGCGCATCAAGTGCTCGGCGGCGCTCGGACCCATCCCCGAGTCGAACCCCGGGTCGATCGATCTCACTCTGAGTACCCCGTCGGTCGATGTCCTGCACATGAAAGGCATCGCTTCCGTGAATCTGAGCACCCCGCTCTATTTCTGACCATCCTCGTCGCACTTGGCACAGCGTCCCGTCATTCAGTGCACGGTGTACTCGGCTCTCGAAAACTACGGTTCGACACCACATTGATTCAACTCTGCACATGTTACTACACCCGTCGTACCAAGTACATCTCAAAGCTTTGAAGCTCCCTTCTGCCCATCCTTCGTGTTCACTGCAGTAGTATCTGGAACGCGACGACCGTCAACGCCAATGCCACGTATGGACTCAGTCGTTCCCCTATGGAGAGCACAGAAACCGAGCTCAGTGGCCATTTTGAGCACGATAGAGCCGCAGGTAGGTTTGCTTACCTATCCGTGCACATTTGTAAAAGACGCCGAGGAAACTGCCACCCGACAAAGCAAGTCCACACAGATCAGCTTCCGAACAAATCCTCCTCTGGGCCCCCCGAGTGCGTGTACAAGGCTTGCTCACCCATCCTTGTTGCGATCGACCAAGTCAGGCGCGGTCGCTCGTACGTAGGTGCACGTGCAGATGATGAGCAGGATCACGAGCAGCAGCGATTCGAAGTTGAAGAGAGCCGTCTGGATCGTCCGAGTAGGCGGGTTCAGCGTGTTCCAGAGAAGTAGACGAGAGCTGTCGACTGACCATGGTTGGTTATCCGAATGCGCTCTCTTCTCTTGTTCCGTTCCGAGACCTCTACGCCTCTTGACTGAAGTGTGGGTGGGGTCGTCGTCCGCTCGTGGGGTTCGCTGTCTTGAAATGGTGCGGGAAGCCAGAGCGTGACGTGCCGCCGGTGACGTGGTGACGCTCCGCGGTCCGTCTCCATGGCAAAGCATGCCAAGCGACTGGCAAGCGTCCGAATGCATACATCCAAGCAGTCATCCATAAAGAAGCACACAAATACCTATACATAACCACTTTAAACATGAGACATCTGTTTGAATCCCGAAGAAACAATTATAGCCTCATTTTTGAGTACAGCAGGACTACTCAAACAAGTCAGTGCAAGCCCCAAGTGTACCCGGACACGTATTATCGGAACACCACACAACAGCGCCCTTTGCAGTCAGTCGACTTGGGCCTTGCACCCTCATTTTCGTCAAGTCGGTCGCCGGGCTGCCGGGGCCCGCCGCGCTCGGACTCTGATTTACTATAAAGGACTATGCCGCAGGTGCAAGGTAGATCAAATTTTTTAGCGCCTTTTACAGCTACAAGAACCCTCCTCTCTGATGGTGTGCAAACTTGCAAAGGCACTAGAAAACGGCCGGAATTCATAGGTTAAAGCACCACAAGCGCGCTACCAAGATTGGTCCCTATGCACTGTCGATCAATCGTCGTGACCGATCTCCGGCATTCTTGTGCTCGGGCAAGCACCTATAGCAGTGAGGTTTATAACCGAGCTTAGGTCATTTGCTAGTTGCAAACTTTACATCCACAACCTAATTTGACTCTGCGTCGAATTGAATCTTTCCCATTCCACCGAAAGGAGTCTCACCTTTTTTTTTTGTCAGCGATTTGTGATTCACGGAGATTTTCAAGCAGATGGATGATCTTTCCGTCCTTTCGTCGTGTCACAGTTGACGGTTTTATTCATTTTGTTTTGACCTCTCATTTCGTTGGGGCTGTAAGGCTTATGCAATCCGTCTTCTCAGACTCGACACTCGGGAAAAACGTGGATGCAGCGCGGAAGTGATGTGCCGCCGAGCGCGATAAAGTACGAAGGGCCGAATGATGCTACGGGTCAAGGTGCTGTCCGAATATAAGAACGACAGGGTGCTCCAGAGGGTGCTCAAAAGTAAGATGAAAGTTATGGACAAAAGACTGCGAACCACTTTCCAAGCCGCGGGAAGGGACGCTTCGAAGCAAAGGGTGGATCCTGACAACATCCCCCCCGCCCCCTTTCCCACAGAAGCGGCTTTTACTGATGCTGCCGGAGACAACACCAAACGCATATTTTGTGTGCCAAGGAATCGTCCGCGTTCAGCCGTGGGGGCCGAATTTGACATCGCTTTTAGGGGCATCGGTTTTTTTCGCTTTTCTATACTGTGGGTTTCATGAAGTGGGGCTGTAACAGAACCCAAAAACATGGCCTGCGGTCGTTTTAGGGTAGTGCGAGCATGTCTCCGCCGCCCAGCGCCCGACGTAATCGCAGGCCTGCTTGATGGTACTCCGATTGGCATTGCGGGCGCTGTTCACTCAGGAGACAGCGCTTGCGAGATCGAGCTCCCCTGACGGCCGTGTTCGTACCCTCCGCCCTACCACCCACCCCACTACCATGGGCCCAATCGCTCTCGGAGTAGTCATACACATATTTTCCTGCTCTACGCTTTCTGACCTGTCTAGCCTGACCATCATTCGACCTCTGACCAAGCCCAAGCAGCTCTGTCGGATGTCAACGGAGGCGACAATGCCCGAAACAAGCAAAAACTTTGACCGGGTTTGGGTATCGGAAGGAGCATGACCGGGCAGTGATCGAGAAGAGCTTGTGGATGTGCACCCCTGTGATTATGTACGCGCGCGGAACGAGAGCCAGTATTTGCCTTACGAGGTGGCTGTGCTCACCACGAGAAACGGGACTTGCGGACCGTATCGATGGTGGGTAAACAAGTTCCTTGGCGCCAATGCAGTAAGTGCGACAGACGCTCAAGCCGAAACTGACGAAGAAGACAGTATGGAGGTGGAAGCGGCAAGAAGGAGAGTCAGGGGAAGCGGGATCGCGGGACGTGTCGCGGGAGAGGTAGGGTAAAGTTTCGGCGCAATCGGAAAATCTCCGAGTGAGACCAAGCAGAGTAAGGGAAAGCGGTGGCTACTGTGATGAGATAACGAGGGTTGTCAATGATGTACGTACACCTGACCCCGTCTGTGGTGGTGGATATGTCCTGGAAGAGCCTAAAGTCGGAGATCTGCGACGAACTCATGGTTGAGGAACGGGATGAGAAAGCGGGGCTGCGGAGTGCCAGTAAGAATACGGCATGTACTAAGTTTCTATAGCAAAGTTGACCGCTGCCTCGACACTCGAACCCCCCAAGTCAAGGAAGCCGGTGTGCTCTGCGACACCGATCACAAGGGTGTCCTTTTCGGTCGGGGAGGGTGATGAGTAACAGGAGGTTTGAGTGTTTTCGGCGGCTCCGAGCAAATGGTCGCTCGAATTTTCTAAATCTCGCACTCGAGCTCGACTCTTACACGCGCGACATAAAAGAACGCTCACCACGCGTCGCGTCGCGCCTCTTCCCGCCCTGTCGGCGTCCTTTCCGATCTGATTACACACCGGAGGGCTCGGACGGGATTTATCCACGACCATGCCATCCCCTAGAGCCTCGAACAGGAGCGATGCGAGTGGGAGTGGGAGTGGGAATGGGAATGGAAGTAAACGGCGGCGAACGACGACGGCGGCCACGACGGCTCATTCGCCTACCAAGCCTTCCCCACTGTCGAAATCGACGACGACCCGATCCAAGAAGGCTCCTGCGAGCGCATCTGTACGAGGAGCACGTTGTCCATCACACATGATGGAGGAGGAGGACCAAAGGCAGGCGCAGGATGAGGAGGAGGAGGAGGAAGAAGAAGAGGACTCAGAGGAGGACGAAGATGAGGATGAGGAGGAGGACGACGACGATGATGACGATGAGGGGGATGAAGAAGGGCAACGACGACCCCCTAAATCCGATCGAGGCCAACCTTCAACCCCTACAAAAAGGAATCGCAGAAGGGCCCCTAAGACCGCCGAGGAAACGACGCACCTCAACGCCCCTTCATTCGTCACCTCATCTTCTGGGGACGCGTACCTGCTCGCCTCGTCGATGACCTCCAGAACCTCGGACAACCTCCTCTCGGCCCACTTTGACGAACCCTTCACGCACGACTCGTACCTGTCGGTACTGCACGCTTCGGACACCGCCCCTGCCATGGATGCGTACCATGCCTCGTTGCAAGCGACGCTTGACAAGCTGTCGCTGCGGTGCTTCGCTACCTGGGTCTGGTACATGAAGCAAGGCTTCAACTACTTGGTCCACGGCGTCGGCAGCAAGATCCCGCTCCTGAACCGGTTCGCCGAAGAGGTGTCGACGAGGTGTGGTCCCGTCGTCGTCGTCAATGGCTACGATCCTTCGACAACTTTGCAGGACGTTCTGACCGCTTTGGAGGAGATCGTCAAAGAGGCGATCCGGCAAGACTTGCTCGAGGCGATCCCGACGACGCGATCGGGTCACAAGCCTTCGGCCAAGTCCCTCGCTCCGACCAAAGGGAAGGGCAAAGCCAAAGCCACGACAAACGATTCGAGCGCCGCGACCCTCGTCATCTCAGGTTCGACCTCGGCGATCGAAGCCCGGGCCCAGCGTTTCGTGCATTCGCTTGCTTCGGCACCCTCCGCTTTGCTCGACATCTACCTCGTTGTCCACAGCCTCGACGCACCTAGCCTTCGAGCTTCGAAATCTCTCTCCATCCTCGCTCTGCTCGCTTCCCAACCCCGCCTCCACTTCGTCGCCTCCGTCGACCACGTCCGAAGTGGTCTCCTCTTCCCCACCGCATTGGCAGCGACTCGACCACCGCCAAACCTCAAACGGCATCAAGCGAACCTCGACGTACGCTCCTTTACTTTTCTCTACCAAGAGGCCTCGACTCGACAACCTTATACGACCGAAGTCCTGCACAACGGCACCCTGTCCCGTCTCTTCCCTTCGATGATTTTCCCTCCTCTAAGTTCGACCCTGGACCCTTCCACGTCGTCGCTCGTGCAGTCGACGCGCCACGTCTTGGCTTCGGTCACGGATCGAGCCAAGAGTATCTTCAACCTCTTGGCGTGTCAACAGTTGGAGCTAATGAGGGCTAGGAAAGGGGAGGATAAAGTCGGCGTTGCGGGAGGAGGCGGAGGTGGGGGTGGGGGCCGAGCACCGGGTTGCGCGATCCTGTTGGACAAGTGCGCGAGCCTCTGATTCGGAGATACCTTTCACGGATCCCACTGAGTCCTATTCTTTGCCCGCTTTTAGATTCAAAGAACTCGCGACGGATCGCCTCCTAGCGGCGCACAACGACCAAGTCGATGGACTCTTGGCTGAATTCAGGGACCACAACGTCGTGCGAGGCTCGATGAACAGGCCCAAGCGGGTCGTGGAAGAAGGTGAGGACGATCAGGAGGAAGAGGAGGAGGAGGATGGGGACGAAGGGGAATGGGTGTGGATCGCCCTAGGGAGGGAGGCTTTGGAGAACGTTTGGGAGGAATTAGGGATGGAGGGATAGACTGAAGGGTCGAAGGGTGATCTCATGTTGCGCTCGTGAGACGTGTGTAAAAGGTGCTTGGTTGATACAACCTTTAGAGATAGATTGCAGATGCAGCAGGAGGGGTTTTCCTGGTCTCCAACGACGTGGGTGGGCTGGAGGACCCAAGTGGTGGCGCTGTACTCTGGCGTGTTGAGCCGTGATCTGTCAGAGTGTTGACAGCTGATATAGTCGAGGGTGATGCGTCTGTGGATGCGTTCTTGCGCTTTTGGTCCTTGGCGACCCGGTTGATCTCGTCCTGGTCGGCCTGTTTGAAAACTGTGTTACCAATTTCCCCCACACCCCCCCCCACACACGTGAGTGGCCCTCTCTTGATCAGCTCATCTCCTCCGTCATCGTCCAGTCCCCAAACACAACAAACACCCCAAACTGACCCTGTTCCCAATCGGTGTCATCATCCGTCGCCTGCCTCGCCTGATACCTCTTCTCCTTGTTGCCAAAAATCACTTCGCTCCAACTCGTTTCCCCCGTGTGCTCGGATTCCGGTCGATCCTTCTCCCCGCTCTCCCGCAAGCCAATCGATTTCAACTCCCTTTCGATCCGTATTCGTTCCTGCGCGGTCAACCCCTGCCAACCACCTTTCGTAGACGTTATATTTTCCAGAGTGCGTTCCAAGATCGAGATCTGGGCATTCAGATGAGCGACTTGGGTGGCATTCGCATTCCTTGACGAACGGAGATTTATGGCGAAAGAGGTGGTGATGCTGAGAAGGAGAAACGGATAGAGCGTCGAGAGGCTGAAGAAGCGGGAGGGGGGTGGACCCGAGGAGGAGAGTAGTGGGTCGGAAGGAGGGGAGGTGCTTGAGGATGTGGAGTAGGCACGGCGGATTCGGGGGGTAGGACGGGTGATGGAGGCGATCTGAGCGGCTCTACGGGGACAAGATTTGTTTGCGGCTGTGGTTGCTCGTCTTGTTGTGGGTGTGAGGAAAGACATGCTTGGGTAATGCCGAATTGCGCGCGCCCGAGGAAGTCCCGAGGATGAGCGCCGGAAGCAGAGAGAGAGAGAGGAGCGGCGCGCACTTCGCAATCGGTTGAGCTCCTGCCAGCAGCTCCTGCCAGTTCCTGCCAGTCTCCCGCCTGCTTCTGCGCGTCACATTCGATCACCACTGGACGACCGCTTAGCTTAGCATATCGCGCGTTCCCACCCTCGCAGGTACGATCTCAAGGCTTGCAACATCCACAAGAACCTTTATCGCTGATACCGTGACTGCTGCATAGTCCCCCACAGCTCAACCCCCCAGCTTCGGTTCCATCATGAGCTCGTCGCAGACCTCCGCGTTTCTCTTCCAAGACATGTTCACCACCACCGACGTGGACAGGGGTACGCAAGCTATCATATCACACCGACACGTCTATCGCAGCACTGACGTTCGCTCTTCACTTTCCTTGGCTTCACTCGCGACATCGATCATGGCCGACGACATTTTTCGTCTACCGCCCGTCACTACCCCCGTATTGCCTTCATCGTCAACGATAGATGGCAAAAAGTTTGATCGTGGTATGTATAACAAGA
The DNA here is from genome assembly GCA_003665825.1 of Microbotryum silenes-acaulis. Lineage (NCBI taxonomy): Eukaryota > Fungi > Basidiomycota > Microbotryomycetes > Microbotryales > Microbotryaceae > Microbotryum > Microbotryum silenes-acaulis. The sequence continues at coordinate 1,753,317 of QPFY01000002.1, forward strand.
TGGAACCGGTCTGATTCCGCTGCCTGACACTGGCATGTTCCATTCTTCCCCTCTCGCAGTCTCGCGACTGACAGCTCGTTCGTCCAACTACGACATGGACCTGACACTCGACGTGAGAATCTCCCCTCGGCCATCTCTCGCGGTCGTCTAGACCCAGCTAACTCTCCTGATCACTCCCTTGAAACAGGTCAACATCGATCTCCTCCCCATCACGCCCCAAACGACCTTCACGCTCGCGCTCACCTCGTCGCTTTTGCCCGAGGGGGAGAAGGAGACCGCAGGAGGATGGAGGGCAGGGATCGAAGGTGGAATCGCCGATGAGTGGGAATACGTCATGTATGGCAAGGCGAGTAACGACTTTATTGCATTGCATGGCGACAAGAGCGGGAACTTCCGCCGGCAGGAAAACTCACCCCTTTCCAACTCTCATCCCTCACCCCTCTTCCTCCCGACGTCTCTAGGTGTACAAATTCGACCAAGACACGCAAGAACGCGTCACGGCCTACGGCTCGTTCGGTGGTCTCTTGATGGCTTTGTCGGGGAGTTACCGACATGTCTCCAACGTCACCGTCGGTGAGAACGTGTACCTCTTGTTGAGGCGGTAAAGAGAAGCGAATGTTCGAGGAAGGTAGTCGGGTTGCTTTGTGTGTGTATGTAACTGTAACGAGGCGTGAAAGAAGCCGTGTGGAACCGTTTGGAGAGGATCTGACCGAAACCACTGGATTTTCCGAGATGAGATGGTTTTGGGGCAGGGCGAAAACTCTTCACGGGACACACCATCTTGACCACAAGGCTGCATGGTGGAGCCCACCCAAGCAAGAACAAAGCAGAAGTAAGACAGGAGCTTTCTCTCAAACGATGGCGACCGAACGATCTTGTGTCTCGTCCCGACCTACACAAATCGAACGAATGGACCAGGCTGGCGGAGGAACGCGGGATGGCTGGGCCGAGAGATTCGGGTACGATTTTCATGCTGCACAATACATGTGATCCGAAATGGACGACAATTTTGCAGGATTTTTTTTGAGAGAATAAAGTTGGAAATAACCTATGCTGAGAGGCATGTGACTCTCGGGCGTCGGCGAGTCGAACGGGGTTTGGCCCTCCCCAATTAGACGAGATTAGAGTCTAGACGTGTCCTCTCGCGCCTCGACTCTCGACTCTCGCTTCCCCCACTCCCACTCCAGTCGCCCCTCCGCTTGTTCGATAACCCATCCCACGAACCCACCACCCTATCTCTACCGATCATGGCACCTATGGCAGCTCGAGCCCCTCTCAAGAAGGGAGAACGACGACCGATCGCCTGGTCCAACATCGCTGGTCAGTAGTCCTCGTGTGCCCTCAGCTGGTGCTCGGCTGGGGAGGAGCGCGCAGGCGCGGAGCTGACTTGAAGCTGACTGGATGGATTCCCAACCCCCGCCCCGCGCCGTGCTTACGCTGCACAGTCGGTGGTGTGATGAACATGTTCGAGGTCAGTGCCGAGCTTGACAGGAGGTCTTGTCCGGTCCAAATGCTGACAATCTTGGTTTCATTCGCCTCTCCTTTTCAATCGCTGTTTCTCCGGCGCTGCGCTGCCCGTCACGTACTCAACCACCCACCACGGTCCAACTCCGTCTCCGTCCCAAAATCCGCCGCGCCGCGCGCTCTCTCTGACACGTATAACGGCCGCTGATTGCTCCGTCTCTCGATCGAATCGTCTTCACCTCGTGCACCACAACCTCGCCACCGATTGCCATGTGGACGCATCCGAATTGGATAGGTCACGACGTTGGGCCAACCGCTCGAAGTGGTCAAGACCCAAATGGCCTCGGCGCGAACCGACACCATGGGCCAGGCGCTCAGGAAGGTGTGGGGTCGAGGTGGTGTATTGGGCTGTAAGTGCCACGTACAGTACCCTTGCTTTTCAACGCTCTTCCACTCACATCCTCCGGTCCGTCCGTCGCAGTCTACCAAGGTCTGATCCCCTGGGCATGGATTGAAGCCTCGACCAAAGGCGCCGTCTTGCTCTTCACCGCAGCCGAGATCGAAGGCTTTGCCGTCAACTCGGGCGTCTCCCCCGGTGCGGCCGGACTGCTCAGTGGTATGGGGGGTGGTGTTGCCCAAGCTTATGCGACCATGGGTTGAGTCCTGCTTTTCACTCTCGCTCTCGTCGCTCTCACGCGTTCTCAAGCTTCAGAGAAAGCAGCAAGCAGGTAGTTCCCCGCACACAATGCTGATCTAGCCATACAAATTTGATACTGCTCATAGGTTTCTGCACATGCATGAAGACGGCCGAGATCACGAGGAGCAAGCTCGCCGCCGGTGGTGTCAAACCCCCTTCGACGTACGTCCTCAACCCCTCTTCTCCCTCAATGCAAAGCTGACGTTCCGTCCTTGGATTACCGCGCTGTACAGCTTCAAGCTTTTTGGTGACATGTGGCGTGAGGGTGGTATCCGCAGTATCAACAAGGGTGTCAACGCTGTCGCGCTTCGTCAGATGACCAATTGGGGATCTCGGTCAGTTCACCTGATTGGGGACGACTGCATCTCATCCCTTTCATGTCACGACGCAACTGACACTCTGCCCTTTCCTCGCCGTATTCACCAATCAGCATGGGTTTCGCTCGTCTCGCCGAGCAATCGATCCGCAAGGCGCGTGGTGTGCCCGAGAGCGAACGATTGGGAGCGATGGACCGTATCGCCGCTTCGACCATTGGTGGTGCTTTGGGGTGCTGGAACCAACCGATTGAAGTCGTTCGAGTCGAGGTGAGTCCACCTGCATTCAAGGCCACTCCTCCACAGGAGGGCTAGCTAATTCAACCTTCCTACCCCCACCTCCTCAGATGCAATCCATGGCCAAGGGCAAGAGCGCAGACCGACCCGGCAAGGCAACCGTGCTTAACACCTTATCGTACATCTACAAGGAGAACGGTCTCAAGGGTCTCTACCGCGGTGTGACGCCCCGTATCGGCTTGAGCATCTGGCAGACGGTGTGCATGGTCTCGTTCGCCGACGTCGTCAAGGAATGGATTGCGGGCCGTAAATGAGCGGACGTGGGGTCGTGTGCGAAGGCGAGTAGATGATGAAATTCTTGCCTTATTTTTTGAAAATGCTCCTTGCGGGGAAGAAATGTAATGGGTTTGTGTTGAGCTTTATAGATCTTTCTTTCCCTGGATAGGCTCGTGTCCTTTTTTCATTTCTTTGTTTTGGGTTCCGATTACATCTCTTCTTTTTCTTGGTTGGGCTTGTCTCTTGTTTCGTGCTGGTTTTTGGATGAAGAGATATAGATCTTCTTGCATAGACCGAGTGGTTGCAATTTGAGAGTCGATTCGGTCCGCTCGAGTCCGCTTGACCCGCTCTCTCTTTCTCTCGCCCGCGCGAGCTACTTACTCATCCTTCATTCGGGGTGCGATGCAAGCCCGTTCGCTCGCATCATGCGATACGGTCTATTCAGCCGACGCGATTGAATTCCATCCCGATCCAGAAAATGACCTCTTCGTCTGCGGGACGTATCAGATTCAACAAGAGACGATGGGAGAGGCGTTGAGGAAGAGGGACGGATCCGCAGAGGACGATGAGGAGGGCGGTGAACAGAAGGACAAGGGTTCCTCGCCTCCTATCACGCGCTATGGAAGGTGTCTATTGTATCATTTTGATCGGAAGAGTTTTAAATTGTGAGTTCGAGCTGCGTTGTGGGACGGTGCGAGTGTGTCTTCGCTGACCTCTACTCCTTTCGCGTCGGTCGTAGGACCGAACTTCAGCGATTTGATGGTCCGGCAATCTTGGATATGAAGTGGTCAGTACGGTCGGTTCGATACTGTACTGTCACCCTTTTTTGCTGATGTTTTGGAGGAGGACGCTTATAGGTCGCCCATGCCTTATCGAGGCCGAACAACGTTGGCCATCGCCGACGCCAAAGGTCACGTGCAACTCCATGGCTTTGAGGAAGGCTCGGTGGGTTCCCTCGGGGAGGCGCCAGTCCGGAAATGATTCTTCTCTCCGTTTTTCTTTACAGTTCTACTAGGTGAATCCTGACGAGAATATATCATTGTTGGTGTTTGCTGCAGAACCGAATCTCACATTTGGAAACGTTGGCATGTACTTTGGAATCGACACTGTGCCTCTCTCTCGATTGGTCGACCCGGAACGCTCGGAAAGGGTGAGTCCGATCTACAGCTGTCCGCTCCCTGATCAATGCTGACCGATCACCCCCTCTCTCCTCTTTCCATCTCACGTCACCCTCCTCCACCTTTCCCCTCTCAGACCAGCCGATCTCGTGGTCTCCCTCTCATCCGGAGAAATTTGCACATTAGCCGCAACCTTGGACTCGGCCGCTTCGCCTGAAGGTATAGGGGGTCTGCAAGTGCTCGATACTTGGCAAGCGCATGATTATGAGGCTTGGATTGCCGCATTTGATGGCTGGGAACCGAATACGGTGTGGACGGGTACGTCGCTCTCGGGCAACAGCTTTTTTGGGGTCGGTCTTGTGGCCGCCGGGGTCATTGACGGTTTGAGAGTTTACGATCAACTCATCAGGGGGTGACGACCTGAAGCTCAAAGGATGGGATCTGAGACAAGGGTGTGCCTCACCTACCTTTGTCAACAAGCGGTACGTTACCATTCCTCAGAGGGCGAGAGCGAACAACCACCGCCTATATCGTAACCCAGCTCAACCGCCGAAACACCTGATTCCGAACCACCCACAGCTTCGAAGGCGGCGTCACCTCGATCCAATCGCACCCGACCCTCGACCACCTCTTCGTCGTCGGATCCTACGACGCCCAAATCCGTCTGTTCGATAAACGGAAACCCCTCGTCCCTTTGACGACTTACGATGCGGGGGGTGGGATCTGGCGATTGAAATGGCATCGCGAGCAAGTCGATCGTCTGCTCGTCGCGTGCATGCATGATGGGTTCAAAATCATTGAATTTGGAGAGGGGATGGGGGAAGGGAAAGGGGAGTGTGTGTTGAAGACTAGGTTCGATGGGCATGAGAGTTTGGCTTACGGTGTCGATTGGGGGAGATCTTTCAATAGGAAAGGGGAGGAAGAGGGGGCAGGGGATGTAGTCGCGAGTTGCTCATTTTATGATCACATGTTGCATGTTTGGGAAGCGAAATAAGTGGTGCATGTTTGGGAAGCGAAATAAGTGGAATCTGTAGTCACAAGACAACACGTGGCGCGAACTGCACCATTTCGAGCATGAGACTCGGAGCGCCGAGCGCCCTTCTACCGGTTCTAGGTCAGGAGCGAGAACAGGCCCATGCAAACGTAACATGCCCTCCCAGCCCTTGCCTCTCATCCAGCTTCGGACCCTGCTCGAATCTACAGCCGGAAAAGGCAGTGTCGCGTACAATCGTACTCTGCCCCCCTCCATTCAGAGGCACCCCCTCCTTTCGTCCCTCTAGAACCGCTTGTGGTTCTTGGTCTTTTTCCAATTCTTGTACCCGATCCAAGCCGCGGCGATCATCGCCAAAAAGACGAACCACTTAAGCAAGCGCCCAATGAAGCTAAAGAAGGCTTTGCCCGGGATGCCTCGCGACCCTGGAGGTCGGTTGTTGTTTTCGACCGAAGGCGGGTGGTACGCGATGTTGGAGGTCGTGATGGAGATGATGTCGTGCGCGTCTGTTTTGAAAGGATATTGTGATAGACCGTCAGACATGAGGTTAGGAATTGTGTTCGAACCAGGAAGTGAGAATACTGACCGGATACGTCTCCCGTCAAGGCGCTGAAGCCGAGGAAAGGGTTTGCAGGCAGCTCGAACCCGTCGAGCACAAAACACGTTGTCCATTGGTCCCACTTGTCATGCTGGATCGCGAGCTGGAGAGATGGGGTGGGAGCGAGGCACGTTTCAGTCATCGGTTCTATTGACTGATTTCATTCCAGAGTCGTTCAGAGAACTGACCTCTGTGAATTTGCCGCGAAAGTATGTGAAGCGAGCTTTGGCGGTCACGTCTGTTCTTCGGAAGTCGAGCTGATGTTCGGAGTCGCCAATGTTCGGTGTCGTCATCAGCCACCACCTACTGCAGCCACCTGGGTATCACACCTTGACGTTTCCCACTCACCGAGCACCCTCCAATCTCTTGGCTCTGCCCATCCTTGCCGACCTCATAGGCCTTTGTGCCGTCGTTCTTGATGGCGTAGATTCGAGGGAACGAGTAAGAGTGCCTCGAGTTGGCGCTGCGCAGGTCATGCAGAGGAAAGAGTCAGTTCGCCGTGATATCGCACCGAAATGGGGGCAACACTGACTAGGTATCGAAAAAGATGCCGAGGCCGTCCCAATAATCGGCACTGCCAAACGCAGGCCCGGTCCCGGCACGGGCCTTGGTGAACCACATGGCGAACCCATCACCGTACAGCGTCGAGCTCTTGCCGTCGACCCTGAACTCGAACTCGACCTCGAACGAGTTGGGCGCGAGCGCGAGACGCGACCATAGCCATCCGGCCTGGGATGCACGGTCCTGCGTGAGCCGTACGTGCTTGTTCGTGTTGATGATGGTCGAGCCGCCAAAGTCGAACCAGCGGTTCTGCAGGTCCGAGTCGACGTAGGCTGGGTCATGGAACGTACAAAGCACAATGTCAGAGTGTGCGATACGAATGCACTGCGTCGCATGGTCCACAGCAGCTCGTGGTCACGGCAGCCGAGGAGGCGGTTGCGCTGACCATCACGGCCACGTCAGATGGGAACAGGCTCGGCGCACGTACGCGCATAGAGAGAATGGGTCCTCAGCGGCACTGTTTTTTCCGTGTTGCCTCGCTTGGACTTTGGCGGTCCACTCTTGGCGGTGTTGGCTACGATGGTGCCTCCTGCTGCTGCAGCTGCTGCCTTGGCCTTGGCGGCGGCCTTCTTGCCGGTTTTGCCCTTGCCCTTGCCCTCGACCGCGACGAACACGAACGCGCTCAGCACCACCGCGGCGAGCAGCAGCCGGAGCAGCCCTGTCCGAGCGCGGGGCAGCCGTACACGACGTGGTGTCCTGCCCGTATTCCGTGAGGTGCTCGACGACACCATCCTGGCGGTGGGCGGTGGGTGGTAGGGCGTAGGAGGGAGATCCGGCGCGTTGTCCGTTCGCAAAGTGGGGAGAGTTGAGACTAGTGCTTTCATACTGCTTTCATTCTTTCATTTCCGATGCCGGCACCGCGCTCGCGTGTCTCCGCGTGTTCAAGCAGAGTCCGAGCGCGGCAGAGCGCGGCAGAGCACGGCTCCACCTCCTCACCCGACCTGCAGGCTGCACCGTCCCCATCCTCGCCTCTCCCACGCGTCTCGTCGAGCCTCCCTTTCTCTGCCATTATGAGTATGTTTGGAGCGGTGAAACCACCCGACCAACCGGATGCGGTCGTGCAAAACACCCAGACCGATGGCATCTCGGCGCTGGCGTGGTCACCCGCCGCGGACCTGCTCGCCGTCGGGTCCTGGTCGAACCAAGTGCGCATCTTCGAGGTCGGACCCAACGGACAGAACCAAGGGAGGTCCCAGTACACCCACGAAGGGCCCGTGCTCGACGTCGCGTGGAGCAAGGACGGCACCAAGATCGTCTCCGGTGGAGCCGACAACGCGGGTCGGGTCTATGACTTGGCCACCGGTCACACCATCCAGTTCGCGGCCCACGACGCCCCAATACGATGCGTCAAGTGGCTCGACATACCTGGCTCACCCATGGTCGTCACCGGCTCCTGGGACAAGGTTCGTTGGCTCTCCACTGCAGCCGCACCCCCGCTTTGGCTCTCGACGGGATCAGCTAACTCACCTTCCATCTTGTGCAACGACTTGTGCACAGACATTGCGGTATTGGGATATGCGACAACCCACACCAGCGGCGCAGGTGCAACTACCAGAGCGATGTTACAGTCAGTCGAGCACTCGGTGATTGGTGCACGAGGACACTCGAGCTGATCCATCCTCGGACCCCTGTCTTTGTGCTACCTGACCGACGCTTCTTCACCTAGCCCTGGACGTGACATATCCGCTCATGGTCGTCGGAACGGCTGAACGACACTGCCTCATCTTCAACCTCAGTGCGTTCCCGGTCTTTAGGCTTTTGTTTTCAAAGGCTCCACTGAGCGTGAAAACCTCGACTCTCTCCCTTCGACCTACCAGACCAACCCACAACACCCTTCAAAACTATGACCTCGCCGTTGAAGATGCAGACGAGATCCTTGGCGACTTTCCCCGACGGTGACGGGTACGCGATCACGAGTGTCGAGGGCCGTGTCGCGATTCAGTACGTCGACGACGCCAAGAGCTCCAATAACTTTTCCTTCAAATGCCACCGAGCCGACATTTCGGTACGTTGCCAAATCCGGTATGGAGAAGAAAGCCCGGAATAGGATGGTGTATACTGACATGATCGCCGTCAAAAATTTGCTCGACGCAGAAAACGCCCGGGTTCAAGACGGGCAGTCAGTCGGTCTACGCGATTAACGAAATATCGTTCCATCCCCTCGGCACATTCTCCACAGCAGGTTCTGATGGGGTGATCAAGTGCGTCTCATGATGACGTCACCATGTGCAGTCTTTTGTCGTGGGTGCTGAGAGTGCTCCTTTCTATACAGCATGTGGGATCATACCTCGAGGACGCGACTAAAGACGTGGACCTTGAACGAGGGCTCGGTCACGGCGACCGACTTCAGTCGGACGGGGCAGTACTTGGCTTGTATGTACATGCTACACTACTTACCGGCCTTCCGATCATGCTCGCTGAAGAGTATGCCTTTTAATACTTCGCAGATGCAATTTCTTACGACTGGTTCGTCACGACTTGCGTCGCAGCTCTTGCTGTCGGAGACCGTATGCTCTTACCGACATCTGACGGACTCTTTCTTCATCTCATTGCTCTGCAGGTCGAAGGGTCACAACGGAAACGGTGAGTCGTCCAACTCCGGAACCTCGATTTCACGAAACTTTGGTCTCGGTCTCGGTCTCGGAAGGAAAGTCTGTTGTGCTGACACCCCCCCCCCCGGAGCTATCCCTTCGTCCAGTGCCGAATCATCCCAACAAAGTCGGCATCCACACCTGCACCGAGGAGGAGGTCAAGAAGCGCCCTAAAAAGTAGTAATTAGAGTATCAGTCCCGCGTGAATGAGGTAGAAGAGCCCAGAGCGACGCCGATGGCTCTACTTTGGACCCTTCCTCGGCGAACCCTCTTTGGCCGACTCGGAGGCCGTCCGCCGATTGCGCAAGACCATTGTAACACCTTCGCATCTTCTGCAGTAACGAGTTTTGCTCATAACAGTTCGAGCAGGCACGAGAGATAATCAATTTGTTCGAGTGCACGCGGGGGCAGCCAGGATCCCCGAATCTATAAAAGTCGCCATAAGCATAGGCGAAGGTCGAGCGGTCAGTGATGAGTAGACAATAAATGTCGCGACCTGCCCACTCGACCTTCCGACCCTAAACTCTCGGACCATTTGTCCAACGCGTGGAATTTGAGAAGAAGGCCTCGGCAAAGACTTCTTGGCGAGGCTGAGGCCGCTGTCTCAGATTTGTACGGTCACCCCGTACGGGCGCCGACGCGTTCTACACAATCCTTCAGGCTCAGTGAGCCCACGGCTCGGGCATTAAGCAAGCAATTTGGAAGGAACTTGTGGCTTGTGAGCTGTGTCCAGGTACCTAGGTGACTACCTACCCGGTGGTCCAGGTAGCCTACCGTACGAGAGCGCATGTCATCAAGCTTCGACAACAGAAAAAGTTGTTCCGGCGTGATTAAGCTCGCTGCAAGAGCGCCGACCTAGCTACCCAGGTACCATCTGTACCTAGCTGAAGCCGACTTCCGGCCGTGCACAGTCATAAGCGCTCCGCAGCGGCGAGCATGTGGAGACTGTGCAAGCGAGCTCGACTGCTCGCTTGGCACGGCCAAGGATTTCACATGCAAGGGCACCCTTCCGGCGAGCGCCTAGCGAATATTACAGATTTAGCAGGCCGCGACTTTGAGGGACCAAGCCCTTACAATCGCTGAAAAGTCAAGAATCAAACGTTCAGTTCGAGTCGAGCTCACCAGTGCAGCAGTTACTCCGTCACAGAAAGAACTCGGAATTTAGTGGACGCATGCTGGACCGTGCTCGAAGTCCGCGGAAATTCGAGTTTCACCGCGCCGCCGCCTTGGCCCCACATTCATCACAGGCCTCAGGCTATTAGCGGCCCAGCTCTGTCCGCCGTTCGTCCCTGTGCCGAGGTATTCGTTGGTTCGAATTGCAAGCACCCTGTGGAAGTCGGCGATTTAGCATTTGAAGTCCAAGGTACCTTGTTGAGAATCGTGCAAGCAAGGCCTGTTTGACGAGCGGTACCTAAGTCAGTACCTTCACCTGCGTTGATCGTTCCGAGATGGTAGATTAGCAGGTAGGTTCCTTCCCACGGGGAATGCACTCCGACGCCCGCGGAGGGCCGACCGGGGCCAGGGTAGTGAGTACCGCTTTAGAGTCCCCTTCGACGCCGCCGTTGCGTCATCAGCACCCTTACATACCATTAATTGAAACCCTAACCACTTGCTCTGAAACTAATTCACCTGTACCTACCTAAGGCTCTCGGTGTCTACCTACCCAGGTAGGTAACGTGCCCCACGAAATGGTACAATCGACCCTAGAGGGAGGGATCTCCCGGATCTGCAGGATTTCCGTTGTTCGACTCGGACAATCGTCGACATGGGCTCCCGAGTCCCGAGCTCTGGGGGGATCGTCGCGGCCTTGCCTAGCGGGAGTCTCGACCACTCCAGTCTGGGCCGACCACGTCGTGCCCAATGCCCCATCCGATCTTGGATTTCACGCGGAGGAGCTTCGTGGGTTACGTACGTTGGGCAGAAAATCGCCAGACACTGCAACAGAATGTCTTCTTTACAGGAAATATGCTTTTCGCATCTGGCCCCTGTGTCTAATTTCTTTGCTTCTTGGCGCCGACGGATTACATCGGAATTTTAAGCTCATGCCGCGTGCCTATTTTTGGCTTTGTGCATTCCGCATGCGTTTCAAATCCTCGCGGGATCGACCCCAAATGCAAAATCCGCGCCCGCCGCGAGTGCCGAATAGTCGCGGCGGCTCGGGCGGGGCGGCTTGGGCGAAGCGGGATGCTCGCTTCAACTCGCGTTCGAGACCCGTCCAGTGGTTGTCGTCGTCGTCGAGCTCAGAGTTTCCTTCGTTCCGACGCAAGCTTGTTCGCCGAGGAGTACAGCATCACCGCGGAGCTGGCTCGAGCAGCCACTGGCGTCAACACGAACGTGACCATGTCCGGTGGAGGTGGTGATGACGGTGGCACTGGCTTACAGAGGTCGACCGCCGACACCGACTCACAGCCGCGACAACGCCAAGCGGCGGTGGCGGCACCGGGCGCCTCGTCGTCGTCGTCGTCGTCGTCATCGTCGTCGTTCACAACCTCGTCTTCCACGCCGTCCGGGGCTTCGACCTCGGAAGGAGACTCGACTTCGACCAGTGCCACCTCGAACCCACGACATTCGTATTCGGGCAGCTGCGACACGTTCGATCCTCGCTACAGCCCGTCTCTGGCGTACGGGCAACAAGACCACCCGCCGTTCGGCGGCGTGCAGCAGCCACAGCAGCTCCACGTTGAGGCGCCGGCTAAACACTTTCGGCCTTCGCTGCCGGCCCTCTCGACCACGACGACGTTGCAAGGCCCATTCGACCCACCTTACAAGTCCTTTGTTCAGTTGCACCAACCGCAAGTTACCTCGCACCACGCCCAGCTGTACCATGCCGTCGAATCGAGTCGGTATAATTGGGATTCCCTCACGGGCGAGCCACGCTCCGAACCGCAAGATTTGACGTACCCGGGCTTGAGCGTCGGCGAGACCAGCCCGCGCCCACATACATCAAGGGCTGGCCCATCGGATCGTAGGGTCTCGTTCCAGCTACAACAAACTCCGCAAGGTCGAAACTCTGCAATGTTGAGTTCGGCCGTCGCGAACGCGCTACGTTCCGGGAACGAGATGACCATTGGCGATTTGCTCGAGATGAGCATGTCCAACACGGCGTCCTCGTTAGCTTCTCCTCCTGGTTCCCTGGTGGAGTCTTCTTGGTCCGGCGATGGACCCCAGTCGCCATCCGAACCCGACTTTGTCTCGCCGAATCAGCTCGAAATCGCAGAGGTGAATTGCTTGAACGACTTTGGCGGCGCATGCTCGAGCGGCGGACCACGCCCGCGAGGCTGGACACGCAACATCACAAACAACACGGGGTGGCTCGACGCCATGTTTCAATGTGACATTGTGCCCTCCTCCTCCTGTGTTGGACGCGACGCGCGAACACCCGTGCTCGAGCGTGGTGGTGATGTCAGCCACTCGAGGGCATATCGCTGACCTTTTGCTCGACTCGTGTTTCTCGGCATCGTTCTGCATTTTGCAGGCCACGAACGACCCTACTGCATCTGTCCCACGCGTGAAACCTTTCATCGCAAAGCTCGAATATCTGCTGTCCCATCCCGAATAGTGAGCCGTCTTCACTCGAGCGCTGACACTGGAGGCCTGTACGGAGTTCCGCAGCACACTCGCTGACGCTCGAAGCCCCTGTACCCCTATATCGTATCGCCGCCCATCCGTGCAGCTTCAAAGATTGTATGGTCTGGGAGTGAGTTTTCCGTTTCCAATTTTCCGTTCGCTTCTCTGGACCCCGTGGTCCGCTCGCCACTCCGCCTCCGTTGGCTCCGACCTAGGCGTGATCGTCAGGCACCGTGGCGCTGGCCTCGGGATTCGGAACTCCTAATCGCTAGGTTGCCGCCTTTCCTGGAGTTTTCGTGGAGACGATTGGCGATAGAAGTTTTTTTGATTACGGTACTGACATCGCATTCTTTTTCCTCGAATGTTTATCTTGCGCAGTGATACGGGCACCTCGTTCATCGTCTGCCACGCCCAACCCAGGCTGCTCTCCGAGGTCTTGCCCAGCTTCTACCAGCATTCGAGTCTGCACGCGTTTACTCGGCAACTCAATGTGAGTGAAATAGCTACGTGGTCGGAAGACCATCCACAATACGCCGAGGTGTCGGTCCCGGGACGCTTGGCGTGCTTTCTCCGCAGCTCGGCTCGTTCCGGGTATTGCCGCGCTTACCACGGCGTTTACCGCTTGCTGCGTCGTTGCGTTGACGGTCTACCATGCTTTGAAAATTATTGTCCGTTTCATCGGGACCGTGACTGACGTTGCATTCGGGTCATTTTCCGGCCGTACAGGTCTACGGCTTCGCTCGCCTGTCGCCGTCGGAGCTCATCTCAAAACTTGACATCACCTCGACGCACGAATATTCCGGGTGGCGGCATCCTTCTTTTACCCGTGACGACCATAGGAAGATGCACGCGCTCACGCCGAAACCCTCGCGGGCACGAGCTCAGAAGAAAGTGGAGAAGCAAGAGGCGCAGGCTGTGGCCCGGCACGAAGCGGAAACCCACCGGCAAACGGTGGCCAAGCAGAAGCAACAGGTTCAGCAGCAGCGACAACAGGAGCAACAACTTCAGCAGCAGTACCAGCAACAGTACCAATCGTCGAGATATGAGCACCCCCAACCGGCACAGACTTTTCAAAGATATCCCGGCTCCGCGCATCAGCAGCAACAGCAGCAGCACCAGGACTACGTGCGGGGTCCGGCTCAATTAGACCAGATGGATGATCAAGCGGGCTCGGGCCCTTCGCCTTTCCTGGCGTACTCGGCGTACACGTTCGACGCTGTCAGCTCCGCCTCGGCCTTGCAGAAGCGATAGCCTTGCTGCCTCTCCCGAATTGTCGTGACTCGTCATTCGCCCCCTCGATCTTCAGAAATACACGCGATAGGGGAGTCGGATCATACGGGCAGAATTCAGTCGACGAGGGGCCGCCGGACACGATGCTTTGCACGGGAACAGAACGTTGGGTGAGTGCAGGTGCAGTTTCCTTTCGTTATTAGGCGATCCCCGGGGGGCGGGAGGGGGGACGGGGCGGGAGGGGCAAGACGAAGCGCCGATTGTGTTGGCGGCGGTCCGACATTGTGGGGTTCGATCAGTACCAAAAAAGAATACGTTGCTTTCATCTACGCGTATGGCACGGCTTGGCTCGGGGTAAGTATTTTGTACCGACGTAGCGCAAAAAACGGTCTCAGTTTTATACTTTTGTGGTGTTTCGCGAAACTATCCTCTCATACACGGAGGCGCAATAATCCAACTAATCACAATCAGACAAGTAAGCATACGAGGCTCGCAGGCGAGATCGCAAACGAGAGAATACCAAGGTCATAGATGGATGCGGATGGATGCGGATGCAGGTTTGCGAGATGATAAGCATATTGCTTGTGGACGGGTGGCTTTCGACTCGACACGCTTCAGTACAGAACCGCACACCGGACCTCGATGGATTGCCGGTACGAGTCATTACGTCGCTCTTCATCCCATACTCCGGTGTGAGGTGTGATGCCTCCCTTGTCCGGATCTGTGGGGGCGGTCTCCTTTCTCAGATGTTCAGCTCGACCGTGTAGCTCAAACGGGGCCGCACGGGCACTCACGCCTCGTGCTGTCTTGGCAACGGAACAGCAGTGCCTCGTCGGGCATCATGTCACGGAGGTAATACCACTGCTGCCGATCTGTTCGGCGCGGGCGAGCGCGGGATGATCGTGGCGAGCTGAAGTGTCAGCGATCAGATGGAAGGACCCATCAAATACGTGCAGGCTAGTGGGAGCACTAACCGGAAAATTTGATGTAGCTCCCTGGTCCATAAAAGTCTAGGGTCGGGATAATGTCTGCGGACCCCGTCGTGCGAGTGTCACAGAGCGCGAGAGGGGCGTCCATCAAAGGTCCTCGGAGCGGTCTCCACAAGTTGATCACGGCGTATCGTTCAGTATCGGCCTCTCCATCGCTCAGTTCCAACACCTTGGTGCACACCTCGCGGCCGGTCTGGGTGTTGCCGTCGACGTGGGCCCCAGCGGAGGGCTGCAGGTTCTCCGTATCGATAGGAGCGTCATCGAGCTCGGGGTTACGACGACGGACGGCGACCCCGGCAAAGGAGACCACCCTGCGAGCCTTGAGGTGCTGGCATAAAAGCTGCATGTTCGAGGTCGGACCGCATGATCAGTTGCGGAACTTGCGGAACTTGCGGACGATCATCGCTGCTGCGTTGATGAGCTCAAGTTCTACGTGATGAACCTCACTCACGCGCTCCATCTGTCGTTCGTACTCGGCCATCCAAACGTCATCGATATCCTCTTGCAACCCGGCATACGCGTGATCAATGACTTCGAATCCTTGTACATCCAACGTAGGCCTCTGTCCCGCTTGCAAGGACGGTCGAATGTCTCTGAGTGTCACGTGCACGGGTCGAACGTGCAGGTCGGCCGAGTTGTCGGCGAACTGACAGAAGGGAAAGGGGACAGCACCGTCTTCGTCGGCCGTGCAGGCGAACTGAATGACCGTTGACAGATCGGTCGAAGAACGGCTCGACATTGGGTTTGTGGCGCTTGCCTGAGTGTAAAGTAGTTTTTCAAGGCGAGAGGGACGGAGGCGAGCTGCGAGATGGAGGGGAGAAAATGGCGCGTGCCGGGTGGGCCAGTCTGTGCCAGTGGGTGCTCAGCGAAGTTTAAATTGACAAAATTGCGATCGAAAACATGGGGACGAATGAGAAATCATTTTGTTTACACCACTGCGGATTTGGAGACCAAATTTTTGAGTGCTCAAGGTCTCGCTGCCACAACCCGGCGGTGTCGCCGATGCCCCGTCGATGGTTTCCGCCCGTCCTCACGGCACTAGCAGCCTGTGGGTGCCGTGTTCTGGGTCTAGATTGACAATTTCATCTCAAGGTAAAGGAAAATCCTCTACTCTTTCTCTTGAGACCCAATCTTGCTACGGCAAAGAACAGTAGCCCGTCAAAAATTGTGCCTCCGCGGCGCGGAGTCGAGAGTGCCAGCTCGGTGATTCGGTCAGCAACCCAATGTCCTTCTTCGAGCTTGTCGCCTCTGCTTTTGCTCCGACGCTCTGCATCGCACTCGATACGCTTCGCTCGCCATGGTTCTCGATGTCGCACGAGCGACCGCTCTAGGATGGGGTGAGTAACTCTTCCTTCAGGAGCTCCCGCAGAGGACGCTCGGTCTGACCCTGACTTCTCACCTTGGCGCTTGGGGACATCGTCCACTCATCAGCCAACGAGTGCACCTTGACGACCTTCTTCTTTGCGCTCGTCGGAGCTGCGTGGCTAGGAAGCTATGCCCTCAGCTTTGTGCGCATGATCGTCGATATTTCCCGTCCTGGTCTTTCCGTACGTTCACGTGTACCCCGCATACACCACAGCAGAGCTCCACCCTGAAGCGTCACGCGTCACGCGTCACTCGTCACCCCACACTCGATCCAGCTTACCCGTTTCGGAGCCAAGAAAGGGGCGTGGGCAGGTAAGCGATCCAGACATGCCCTCATCTTCTGATTGGCTTATCGGCACTGACGTCTCTCATTTATGCACAGTTGTTACCGGTGCGACCGCCGGGATCGGACGCGACTTTGCGCTCCAGCTGGCCGCTGCTGGCTTCAACGTCTTCCTCGCTTCGAGGACGGCTTCCAAGCTCGAAGAGTTCAGCCAAGAGATCAGTGAGTAGTGTCGACACCCCATCACCATACATGAAAAGCCGGCTCATATGTCTTAATTGATTGCCTGTAGTCTCCAAGTTCCCCTCGATCAAGACCCAGGTTCACGCAATCGACTTTGCTTCGGCTTCGTCCGAGGACTACAAGGCTTTCGGAAACGCTCTCGAATCGCTTGAAGTCGGTGTCCTGAGTGCGTAGAGCCGGCGGAAAGTACACAGCTCTGGACCGAGGCTGATTTGTGTGTGTCCCTGCAGTCAACAACGTGGGCAAGAGCTACGACGAACCCATGTTCTTCCAAGATCTGCCCGATCAAGATTCGGCCGACATCATCGAGATCAACATGTGCGTACTTCGCTCCTTTAAATCGTTCAATCATGAACCTCCATGAAAACTGACTGCTTGCGCCGATCTATCATTCCCAGCAATGCGACCCTCAAGACGACCAAGCTGGTGCTGCCCGGGATGATCTCCCGCAGGCGCGGACTGATCTTGACCGTAGGCTCGTTCGCCGGTCTCGTGCCTTCTCCCTTGTTAGCCGTCTACTCGGCAAGCAAGGCTTTCGTTTCGACCTGGTCGCAAGCTCTCGGAAGCGAGTTGAAGGGAACGGGTGTCGAGGTCGAGCTTCTCAACGCCTACTTCATCGTGAGTGCAGGGTCAAGCAGCCGAATCGAATCAAAGAGACCTGGACTTGACAGTGAAACCTTCTTCTTTGCACAGACGTCTAAGTTGAGCAAGATTCGTAAGAGCTCTTGGATGATCCCCACTCCCAGGACCTATGTTCGTAAGTCGACAGCATTCCTGCGCTGCCGTCGACGGTGGATAAATATCTGGATCTAAGAGTTCTTCGTGTTTACTCTCCACTCTTTACAGGATCGGCCTTATCGCATATCGGTGTCAATGGTGGGGCTGTTGGGCAGCCTCACATCTCGACGCCTTACCACGGTCATGCCCCCGTTCAAGTAGGTGGTTCTCTGGGCCGAGCACTTTCGACCCCTGACGCTGACGATCTCGGATGCATCTTGTTTCTTCCTTTCGAAGTGGGTCGTCGATAACCTCATGTCGCGTTCATTCTGGCTCGGATACAACCGCCGATTGCATATCGACATCCGCAAACGTGTGCTGCGCAAGAGGGAGCGCGAGGCGGCCAGGGCGAACAAAAAGGAGTGATCGGAGGAGTCGCAAAAAGAGCTCCCTTGCGCTCTAATGGGCCGTGTTGTCAGAGCAGGCGTCGGTGTAGCTGGATCATGCAACGCCGACCGTTTGGATAGCATTCCCATTGAGATGTGGGGCATATACAGAGACAGGAGACGGGCATGAAATGTCCAGAACGCGCCGAAGTAATTTCCGATGACTGCAGCCTCGAGCTGTCGAAGCCGACGGTCTGACGCACTGAAAGCGAATTTGAAATTGCGCCGAGGGCGGTGAATTAGGAACGCGCTGATTGGTCGCGACGGACGATGCCTGAATTTCGCTTGTGACGCCTCGCTGTACCACGAGTGCGATTTTCACTCCAGGAATAGGCTCCTGAGCGAGGTAATGTATCAACCCAAAGGTGGGAGATCTACATGAACAGTATTGTAGCTCTTTCACCAACTCCGAGCGTCCGGGTTGGCGCTCGATTGAATGATCGGCGTGCCTACCGGAGAACACGACGCCTGCTGCATCGTCGCGGGGGCAAGAAGCCCTCAGTTCACTCTTGTCTCGCACCACGCACATTCCCTCTCCAAAGTTGTGGACAGTCCCAGGCGTGCCAGACGTCGTCATGACGTCGCTGCAGAACCTGTTGGGTCCTGCATCCAGCCACGGCGACTCACGCCCGTGCTCGAGCGACGAGGGTGCGATTTCATCGGGCATCACCTCGAGCGCGGACGCGGCCGGTCTCGCGGGCAGGAGCAGTAGTACTGCAAGATCGACCCGGGCAACACCTTCGTCTGAGCCAAGACACGATCGAGTCCCCTTGACCGTACGCTCCAAGTCACCCTTTGCGCTACCTTCGCTCAGCTCGTGGACGAACGGCGCAAGTGGTGCTGCTCGCGATGCGATGACCCATCATCATCAAGCGCGGGCAAAAGGGGCTTCGCCTTCACAATCGTCCACTTCGACGACGGACGTTTCGCCACGCTGGAGTCCGGAATTTTCAAGGACCTCACCCGGTGTCAATTTGACAAACACGCCACATCAGCACGCGCCGACGCAAGCCTCACCCAGGTCGTCGATCGAACATTCGGCGATTCGCCCACCACCGTCGACCGAGGCCATTCTGACCCAACCGACGACCACAGCGCCTCATCCGCTTCATCGACAACCCTCGTCGAGGGCTTCCAACATCTCAAGCGCCTCGGCTACTTCGGCAATGCCCAGCACAAAGGCGGGAAATGATTGCTTCATTTGCGGAACGACCCAGACCCCTCTCTGGAGGCGAGACCAGGATGGCAACCCAATCTGTAACGCCTGCGGTATGTTTTCATTTCTTCCTCTGGTTCGTGGAGTCCAATGTTGCACACCCTGACGTAGTTCCGCGTTGCACACGCCAGGACTCTACCTCAAATCCCGAGCCGGACCTCGACCCTCCGGCGCAGGATCTGCAGAAATTCACGCGGGTGATTCTTCGAGGCCGACTTTAGCAAGCGCTACATCCAACGCATCTATATCAGCAGTCGGATCACCCTTCACCCAGGCCTCGGCGCTACGAGCTCCTCCCTCTCCAGGGGCGGCGACGGGATCGCTGCCCACTGACGACTCGGTGATAGGCTCCCCTTTGGTTCCCCACTCCCCTCACTCGGTACCGGGCAAGTCGTCTCGACCTTCCACTACTACGACAACCTCGTCGTCCGCTCGAGCGCTCGGGGCTTCCACGTCAGCGACGGCTGCGCACGATCCTCCGTCGGGTTCATGCCCGGGAGGGGGAGTCTGCAACGGCTCGGGTGGGCAGTCGTGCTGCCAAGGATGCCCCGCGTTCAACAATCGTGTGATGCATTCGAGCAAGTCTGCGACGTCCTCAATTTTAGCGCACAACCACACCACCGCACCGGCGAATACAGGCGAAGAGAGCTCAATGAACGGGGTCGAATCAAGTGGGGAAGTCACCGCGATGGAGTGTTTCAACTGTCAAACTCGTGAGTCGCGATGCATGTGATATGCCTACACGATCGAACTGTGGAGTTGACCGTACACCTTGTCTCGGTTCTATTGGACATCCAGGAACGACGCCGCTTTGGAGACGAGATGGGGAAGGCCGAGTGGCTTGCAACGCATGTGGTGAGTTTATCGTCCCCTGGCCACGTTCAGCGGCGTGTCTACCATGGGTGATGTTACACCGGCGGGAGTGGTGGGAGGGAAGGATGCAGCGGGCCCCGAGCGACGAGGTCGCAAGTGGTGCACCAGCTGCGCGAATGCGCTAGTTTCGCGGCGGGCCGTCGCGACGAGCCGCAACCAGTCCCCGAACTTTCCTCTCGCTCTCGCCTTGCTCCGCACCGCCGATGCATTCGCCTTCGTCGTTCCTTCAACTCTGGCGTTGCAAGGCCATGTGGACCAAATGAAGCTGACCTCTTCGTCTTGTTCCTTACAATCCGGCCACCTTCATCTAACTCGTGTGCGCTATCCGCTCTCGATCGCCGAACCTCGACATTCGCGGCGCACCTCCGATCAGGCCTCTACTACAAGTTACACGGGACACAAAGACCAGTCTTGCTGAAGAAAACGACCATCAAACGCAGGCGTCGCGTACCCATCGTAAGTGTTGATCTTCTTCCCACATTGGCTCTGTCAGACTTGAAAGGGATCGCATTGCTGAGATTGCAGCTCGGTCATGTGATCTTGCAGCCAAATCGAGTGGGAAACATGGCAGGCAATGTCAATGTGGACGGAGACAAACCCCAAGTCGAAAAGAAATCGACCCTTCCGGCCCCGAAACGTCGCAAGACGACGAAGCAAAAGCCGCGGCTTTCCTCCCCGAACACGGTGAACGGAGAAACCTCGTTCGGCAGCGGCGTGAGCGAAGATGGATCGGAGGATACCGCGATGTCAGTGGCGATAAAGGCCAACAGTCCACTGGGGCACAGTCTTCCCGATCTTGTCGCTGCCGCTTCCTTCTTGGCTCCGCCGGCGGATCGAGCCGAAACGGCTACGCCGTCCCCTTCGACGTCGACCATTCCTCTCGCTGCCCATCCGGCTGCTCCGTTGACTTCCCATCTCCATGCACATGCCCACCACGCCCACAAGCATAGCCACGCCCATGCGCATTCACACACGATCGCGCACCCTCACCACCACCACCTCGCTCCCGCTCGGCCACACACGCACACCCGTTCGCACGCCTCGGCGCTCGACACCCCTTTGCACGCCTTGTCTCTGAGGGATCTGACGACGTTCCAAGATTCACTGGAAGCCGATCTGCTGGCATCGAGGGAACAAGTGACCCGTTTGGAGATGTACGTTGCGAGAGGGGAGCAGTTGCTCGAAGCGGTCCGATCGAGTGTCAAGGACAGGGAGAGGGCGGTGGGAAGGGAGGGACCTACTGGGGCGGAAGGATCGAGTCAAAGGGAAGGGAGGAGTACTGACAAGAGGGAGAGCTCTAATCGTGTGTCATCATCAACCTCGCGAACGGCAGAACAGGATCTCGAGGACTTGTTTGGCGATCTGCCCAATATGGAAGCCGTGCCTCTGCCGCCGCGGAACAAGAAGCGGACAACGACGACAACTACTCCTCTACAGGGTTACGGAAGCGGCCAAGGCGCAACTGGAGATGCGGTATCTGCGGCTCCTTAGCCCTTTGACCCACAATGTTACGGCGATGACCATCGCCGTGCCAGCGCCTCCTTTTGAAATGACCTTCACGGTCTAACGTGAAGGAACGTGACATGTTGTAAAGTGTAATGAAATATTCACGATCATGGTGTATCTCATTGACCTTCTTCCATGTTGGGAAGATAAGTGCACTCTCTTCCTGTGCGGATAATCGATGAAAACGATGCGATATAGTTACAGCAAGCTCGTACGGTGAAGCGGCGTCGGAGAGGACTTCGGAAACACAATCCACGCTTTTTGCGAATGCCAATTCTACCAAGTACCATCAACTGTGACGTCAAGGTCAAAAGAGGATCAGCTGCTGCTGCTCCAAATCCATAGAAGAGGTACTCACAGCGATCAAGTACGGAAACGTTCTCCGCCACATCCTTTTGTGCCTTTTTGCGCATGTAAAAGATGGGGCAGTCCTTACTTGTGCAGAGCACATCCTGGACCAGAGACCCTTGACAACGTTGGCATTGCGTCCACAAGCGTGCATAGGCGGTCTCGTGCGCGGTGGTGATGTTCAACTGTTTGGCGTACAGCTCGGCCGTGCGAGGCGCGCAGTTTTCGCAGACGGCTTTGTCTGAAGGAGGGCGTTCGGGAGCAAGAATCAGGGGAGGGGCACGTCGAGGTAACGACACTTTCGTTCCTAACTTACTCGGTCGATTCGGTTTAAGAGGCGTCTTGCACCCCAGACACGTCATCGTGCGTACAGCAAACTTCATTAACCCACCCGACGTCGGTGCCACGATCGACACGATGCGAGTATGATCACCGGTCAACAACGAGCTCGCTTTCTCCCCCAGAATCGGTTCAAAAATACGCATCAACGGCTTGGACAGTTGGTTGTCGAGGTAGTACTTGGTGTCGATCGGAATGTTGTTCTCGAGCACGTACAGTGGGTCCTCCGATTTCTCGTACGCGCGAGCGTCCTTGGTCCCCTTGATGATCACGTACGCAACTCGATCTCCTAACGCCGGGGCCGATCCGGCATCACGCTTCTTCATGCGTTCCGCGAGCTCGACGTGAGCCTGTTTGTTGGCGTAATCGGCCTTGGCGAGTGCTTTGGTGATGACGAGTTGCGAAAGATCGACTTTGTTCTGCAGCAGGTCCGAGATTGTCTGCTTCGTGTACTCCTCCGCTCCCTTGACGTCTCGATCGATGAGCATCTTCTTGAGACATGTTTCAATAACGGTCACGACGAGACGACAATTGTCACGACGAACGGTCTCAATACCTTTCGTATCCATCTTGTCGTACTTTTCGGGCTTGGTCCAGTACAGGCCGGCGTAGCGCTTTTTGCTAATGAGGAGGTATGGGAAGTAGACCTTTTCGAACTCGAGCTTGATCGGCTTGACGAACTTTTGTGTGACGAAATCGGCGGCCTCTGCGCCTAGAGTCATGAGGGTTTAACAATCACTTCAGAAGGTGTTCTGCATAGCTTCGGAGGCTCGTTCAAACACAAACTCACCTAGTTTCATTGCTGTCTCCAAGTCCGGACACCCGAAACGAACCATGACCGAATCGGTATCACCATAGATGACGGTCGCATCGTACTCGTACCCATTCGCGGTGTTGTACCGATCCTGCACCTCCTGCTTGGTCCTTTCAATCATCTGTCGCCCGTACGCGGTGACGCTCATCGAGATCTGCAAGCAGGGCAATTTGCCGACCGTCGCTCCCGTGAAGCCGTACACCGAGTTGGCACTGACTTTCAACGCCAACTGACGACCGTCCAACACAGCACGCTTGAACGGGTCCGTCTCCTTCTTCAACTCGGCTCGGGCGCGCTTCCGCGCCGACAGCAGGTCCTCGAGAATGATGGGGAGCAGCCCACGACGCTTTTCGGACTTGACGAAGAGATCTAGCAGAAGGCGTTGAGATCGTCAGTATCTGGGGAGAAAAATCGGGTGGATTAGGGAGGACCGACCGTTGTTGGGGGTCCTGACGTAGTCGACGCCCTCCTTGAGGTTAAGCGCCTCGGCGATTTTGGCATCCAGCAAGGTGGTGTAGCACAGGTTGTGCGCTTGCATGATCGAAGGGTACAGCGAAGCGAAATCGAGGGTCGCGATTGGCACATCGTAATAGCCCTTTTCGGGTTCAATGACGGTCGCACCTTCGTACTGCTCGTCCGAGCCTTCGGAACGGAACGCCGGGACGAGGTAGTTCGTGTCCTGGGCCTTGCGGAAGAGTTGCGAAATGACTTTGATCTGTTGACCACGCGACAAGAGGTAGTTGAAAGGAATTCCCGTCACACGAGCCATCTCGATGTAATTGATGAAGCACATTAGCTTGTCCATGATTCGTTGCGGCAGGTAGGCATCCTGGTGCGAGAGGGCGTCAGTTTCGATGGCCAGCTTCTCGTTTCCAGTGGAATACATGCGCACCTTGAGACAATACACGGCCAGACGACGTCGAGACTCGGCGTTACCGTTCTGCAAGTCCGTGATGATCGAATGGTGCACATCCTCCTTTTGCTCGCCTGAGACACGAAGGAAATTCGGTCAGGATCCTCCAAGCTCATCCAAAGTCATCTGCACCCGCAGACAACAACTGACCGAGGAAATGAGCGCACACCGAGTTGAGCGTATAACTCCGCAATTTGTAGTCACGCTGCATGACCTGCAGGATATCGAGCTGCAGTCGACCATCGATCGTTGTCTCCTTGTTGTCTCGGTTGCCGTACGCCTTTGACGAAAAGTGGGTGTCCTTAACATCACTCTTGACGTTCTTGAGTCGACCGAGGTAAGGGAACTTGGTCGCTTTCAACGCCTTGGCTCGATCCATGAGGTAAGGCAGATCGAATTGCGAGATGTTGTACCCGATGATAAGGTCGGGATCGACCTCTTCGACAAACTCGCGCCACCTCGTCAATAGATCGGCCTCCTTCTCGAACTCGATCACGTCCGTGCCGACAATGTGCGAACACGTGTTAAGAGTGAAGACGTTGCGAATGAAGGGCTTGGTCTCGCCTTGGCGCGTGACCATGT
Source organism: Microbotryum silenes-acaulis (assembly GCA_003665825.1). Taxonomy (NCBI): domain Eukaryota; kingdom Fungi; phylum Basidiomycota; class Microbotryomycetes; order Microbotryales; family Microbotryaceae; genus Microbotryum; species Microbotryum silenes-acaulis. The sequence continues at coordinate 1,777,595 of QPFY01000002.1, forward strand.
TGGCGATCTGAATGACGGGATCGATTTCGGCCTCGGGGAAGATACCCTTGCGACCGGCGCACTCGATATCGAAGGACAGAACGCGCAGAGGAGCAATGTGAGACCATTCACCTTCCGGTGCGTGCGAGATTAGATCGTCGTGCCTGACAAAGAGGGGATCCGCGTGTGAGTATGAGATCTCAAATTTGAAAAGTTGATCTGCAGGCTGACTTGATCTCGAGTTCGAGCTGGCAGTTTGACACCTTTTCGCTCGGTCGCTTCATCTGATATGTCCCCGGCGGCAGCTCGAGCCAGTTCATCCCGACAACCTGTGATTGCATACGAGCATTGTCAGCTCGCATTAACGAGACAACAGGCCTCGGGACAGGTAAAGTACCCCATGATCAATCATGAACCGCAACGTGTAAGCAATGTTGCTCTCGTAGGTCATCACCGCTTCACCCGTGAACAGTTCCCGAAAGTTGACCTCGCCACGCTCGAACGCGCCTCGGACTTTGGGGTACGCTCGCAGGTCGCTGATGGTGATCTTGATGAAGGGCACGGTGCCATCACCCTTGTATCCCCATAAAGAGCGCTTGTGTGCGACTTTGATCGAGTGAACGGGGTTCGCGTCACCAGGGATCATGGCCTATTGAATTTTGTTCGAGTTGAGCGTCCGAAAACATACGCACGGTCGGGCAAAGGACTTACATTGAGGTGACCCATCAACGGGACACAGTGGTCATTCACAAAGCCCTTTGGCGCAGCAATCCAAAAGTAAGGCATGAAGCCCGTGATATGCAGCAACACGGAATGCCCAGCCTGCTCGTGGTCATCTCGTAGTGATGAGCTCTAGCGGATACGATTTTGCTGGGAGAGTACGACGACGTACCTGCGTTACACCAAATGCACGAATCTGCGGGACCGATCCGGGCACCACGTGTTCTTCGAGCTCGATCTGCTGGAAAACTGTGATCCGATTCGGGGTCGATGAGTCAGCTCGGGTGGGCGGACTGGACACAATTTGCAGAGCTTAAAGGACGAACTCAGAGCATCAGTGTCTGGGTCGATCGGAGGCAGTGCCGGTCGATTCCATTTCTGATCACTCGAGTCTGTTGCCACTGCGAAAAGACATAATCGAGGTTGCGTGAGAGGACGCAGCAGTCAGTTAGGAGGCTCGATCGGAAACCAAAGATTTAACGGTTTTCAGCCGTGCGGGCTCGCTGCATCTCGAATTCGCCCAATTGAGATAAGAGCATCGGTAAAATGAACAGGAAACAGTTTCTGGTGTAGAGGCCTCGGAATCTGCGGCACTCGCTTGCTGGCTCGTGTCGCCGTGTACCACCCAGCAGACGGGGGGCATCCCAATCGTCCGATGCAAAGTCTTGCGGAATAGTGCCCCTCAAGAATACCAAGCTCATCAACTGACCTTCCTCATTCAGTTCCTTGAGGATACTCTCAAAGTTCTCCTTGTCATCGTCGTCGTTGTTCCTCGCCTTGCCCTTGACGCCATTCTGAACAGCCGACGTGAGCTGCGACAACCCTCTCGCCGGATGCGCGCCCGCGAACAAGGCCGACAAAGGCTTGGCATGGGCACCAGCTTGGGTCGAAGGTGGGGCAGCAACGTCTTCGTCGGGGATGAAACTGTCGGCTGGATTGGCTACGAGGGGAAGAGAGCCGTTCGAGGTTGAGGTCACGGGCGGCGCGTCGAGGCGGGGCTTCTTGGACGACGAAGGTGAGGTGCTCATCGCGTCTCACGAGTCGCACAAGCGAGGGTGAAAGGCAGGTGGGGTGACTACTCGAGTCAGTTTGGGCGTGCGTGTCGTGTGTGCACATACGATGTGGTCCGACAGAGGAAGAGAGCTCGCAGGACTGGCCGCGCTTCGCTTGGACACTCGGACGCTGACCAGCTGACCGCCGCGACCGCCCTCGCCGCCCGTGGTTGGTGCGACACGCGCGACGCGCCTCGACGCGTGCATGTGCCAAATTGCCCCGCACGGAGAAGAGGTCCGAGCGCAACAGCACCCCAGGTGGGGGAAATTTGGCAAGCTGCGTCGCACCACGAGTCAGAACTCGTCGATTTGATTAAGTCAGGTCTTCGGTTCCAAGCTATCCCGCCAACGCAAAACACGACCTCCAAAGTGCACACATCTCTTCACTGCGCCCTCGGCCCCACCCACTCGGTAGCGACCTCGATCGCCGCCTGCGAGATGCCTTCTATTCCCACCTCCTCGGCTTGTTTCGGCCCTTGCCCAAGGTTGATCCTCTTGACGTTGATCTCATCTTCGGTCGGGATCTCGAGCGTCGCGAGTTGCGAGTCCAGCATCGGCGCTTTGAAAAAATGGCCCGGTCGCGACGTCAAGCGGTGCAGCAGCAAGGGTCGAGTACCGTGCACTGCTCGTCGAGTTAACGTCAGTGAGATACACTCATAAGCCTTGTGTGAATCCACTCACGGTAGATAAAGTAGGTCTCGAGCTTGTCCGCCTCGATCTCGGGTTCGATGATCGAGTCTTCACCGAGCTGGACCTTCCTCCCACTCAACAACTCCCTATACCCTCTCTTGAGCGCCGAGCATCCGACCACGACGGCCTTGCGTTCTCGCTTGATCATCTCCTCGCCGAGATGTATTGTCTGCGGGTGCACGTGCGCAAGGGCCGAGGTGAGCTCGTCCGAAGGCTGGATGTGGTCCGCTTCGGCTGGGACGGGGTGGGCGAGGGCCTGTACGCCTTCTTCTGACGTGAGGTGAGATGCCGTCGCCCGGATCCGTAGCAGCCAAGGTATCCGGTCCTGTATCCTCAATCATAGCATGTCAGCTCCTGGTCGCATCTTGGGAATGAAGGGGGCGGGTGGGTTGCGAATGGAAAGACGTGGGGGAGCGAGAAAACGGACCTCGTCGGTGAGCGGGTGGCCATCAGACATCTTGAGTACGTTGGAAGCCGGGTGCAGATCATCTCCATCTACAAAAGCCAGTCCGAGTGCCCGCGCGACGGCGAGACCTATGCTCGATTTACTGCAAGTCCGTGGCGTGGGACCGAGAGTGGGTCGGACGGAGCAAACGGAGGCGGATCAACGTGTCAGTTAGGACATGGCAAACTGGGAAGGGATATGTCGGGAGTCAAAACTGATACACTCACCCGCATCCACTTGTGCCCATGCAGACGATCAAAGCTGGTGTCGGGGCCATGTTGTTGCGGGAAGGAGTGGTGCCGGAACCCAAAAGCCGCGGCGCCGAACCCAGCTCTGTCACTGCTGACCTACTTATTAGGCACGACTTGTCTCGCGAGACGGCGCAAACGCTCGCAAGTCCGAAGCGGCGTTCGCGGCCCGAAGCCGCCCACCCCGCCGCGAGCAGGGCGGAGCAGGCTGGGCCGGCTGGGGATGACCGAGAGCTACTAGGTGAGGTGCCTGAGAGCAGCTGAGAAGAGCTGAGAGCAGCTGAGAGCTAGCCTTGCCGAGGTTGGGGGTCACGTTCCTGGTCGACTCGAGCGGATTCAGTCAGCGACAACACCTGTGCACCCGTGCTTTGACCTTGCCACTTGGTACGAATCGAATCCGAGCTACTTTGATTGGATTGATCTCTTCTTGGTTCCTCGCTCCGCATCGTCCCTGGACCACCCTTGGTCTCCGCGGCTTATCATAGACCCAGGGGCCAGCGGCGCTATCGCAGATCGCACCACGTTCAACCCGCTCGTCGTCACTCGTCTTGGATCTTGCGGTCCCCCAGTCACTCTCTCGCCTTTGCTCTCCCCGCCTTGTCTCTTCCGCTCTCCTCCTCTTGTCAAGCTTCATCCCACATCGCAATGACGGAAACTTTACCCCCTCCCCGGATTTCACTGCTCGTTCACGCCCCGGCCTCAGCCCTCGTGCCCGTCCTAACGGACCTCCTCGAGCCCTCGCCTCCTCTGACCCAACTCCTCGTTCCTCAACTACACGCCTCCTTCTCCCAATCTTCCCCACCTTCAACCTACCGTGAACTCTTGGAACGAGCGGCCTCGATCGTCGAGTCGTGGGACGTGCAGGACCAGGCCGAGTTCTTAGCCAGTCATCCGAGGATTGGAGAGACAATCGGGTTGAGTTCGTTCAGCGGCAAGGAACAGGCTTCCGCTCAGGGCGCTACACCGGGCGAAGTACTCAAGAGGCTCAGTGTAAGTATACGCTTTCCGTTTCATTCGATCGAGTCTCATCCGAATGTAAGCACCTCGGATCGGGGACCGACTTTTAGGGGCTCGGCAACCCCTCAAAGACCGAGACGGCCATTTCGCCCAAGAGGAGCTCGAAGCCGCCAGACGAGCCGTTGCAGCGGCACCGAGTCGTAATGCCGAGCCAATCAGAGATATGCTTTAGTGCACCGAACACGCATGACCTGTGCACCCAGGCGAAATCTGCTCTTGAAGAACAAAGCTCGACCACGGCCTTCGGACCTTACCCCCACATTTCCGAAGCTGAATCGAGCCTGACCCATACCCGCTCTTTTTCCGCCTTGCTCCACACAGATGCTCAACTCGCTCTACGAAGAAGCCTTTCCCGGTCTTCGCTTCGTCACCTTCGTCAACGGCCGACCACGAGCCGCGATCGTGCCCGAAATCGAGGTCAGTCGCTCTCAAAAAAATCCCACTTGTACCCATCCCATGACGATCTTATTCACCCGTCTTACGTAATCCCACTCTACAGGAGAAACTCGACCTCGTCCTCCCCGAACCTTCCCCTTCGACTCCCGAACCTCGTCTCTTCTCCCTACAAGAAAAGATCAAGACGCACGTCGTCGGGTCCAAAGCATGGAGGGACGAACTAAGGCGCGGGCTCAAGGCCATGTGGGACATCGCGCAGAGTCGATTGGTCAAGATGGGCGTCGAATGAGGGGAGCCAACGAGAGACGGATTGCATATTTTCTCCCCACTTTTTTCTTGTTTTGTGTGTTGATTGTTTTGTCTTTTACCCATCCCCGCTCCTTTCTCGCACCTTCTTGGATTTTTATTCCCTAGCGCGCCCGTCGGTTCCCTTGATACTTCGTAGAGGAACCTCTTTACCTCTTTAATGAGTATTGATTGCAGTGGTTCCTTGCACAACTCTACATCTAAGCCGAGAAGCTCCTCGAAACTCGAGGTCTACTATTCCTCTCCCCTTCTCACTCTCCCCATCACCTCACTGGACAAACCCCACCCCTCTCGCCATGCCAATACCTGAATCCTTCCGAAATCGCCGCCCAATGCGATGCGGCGGCCAAGAGGATCAAGACGTGGAAGATCTGGTGCGAGGATCCAAAGAGGTCGAATCGACCGGGGAGGAATCGTTCGGGACAGCGCTCGGCGTATCTAAAAACAGGGTGGAGAAGGGTGGGAGGGGGCGGAGGGGGTTCAGTGAAAGGGAAAATTAGACGAGCTTCGGTGTGAAGGTCAGACGTGCAGTACTGCGCCGACGATGTAACTACGACGGGAAATGATCGACTCAGTGTTCTGTGCCCAGACGGTGACAATCGCAGATCGAATCGAGGAAAACTCACAGTGCACCTCCAAGAGCGAGCCAGGGCAACGCGATTCCATTCGATGCTCCCTCGAACTGTTCTCAGTACATTCATCAGCGAGGTGTCTTTACCATGGAAATGATGAGATTTGTGACCTACCCCATAGCGAAGTACAGCATGTCCGACGGGGAACACCGCACTTGTCCCAAGAGCGATAAAGACCCAAGCTCGGAAACGACGGAACTCAGGGGTCTTGGCGTGCGGCGCGAGCACGGTATAAGCGGTGACTGTAGGGGGAGTGGGTGCACTCCAGGTCAGAAGGTGCGAGAAGTAAAGTGATGCACTCTTTCAAGTCGCTCACATAATGCCGCGGAGTAGATGAGGGTTATGTAGAGATTCCTAAGGTGGGGATCACCTTCAAAATGGAATGGGACCGTGCCTTCAGTCGGACAAAGCAAGTTGCGTAGCATCGAGAAAAGTACGCACAGAAGAAACCGTATCGGACAGCAGGCACAAACGTTCCTGAGATCAGAACAACGATCCCGACGTAGTCAAAGTTGTTCCATCGATGTGCGACCTGTTCAAGAAAACAAAGTCGGGATGTCAAATCTGCTAGAAGTACTCCGTTCGGGGGTCACGTCGGACCGACCTCTTTTGAATGACAGCATAGGGCGTGAAATGACGCGGAGAAGCCTGCGGAATAGAAACATGCGAGTTTCGTGTTACCGAAGCTCTTCATACAACCAGGGAGAGGGCCTCCTTACCCAAACATGTCGCTGCGCTGACGAAAAACACTCCAAAGCCTGCCATAACGAAGCCCGTGGAGAAGATTAGCGCGTGCCTCCATCCTCTCGAGGATTGAGCTGCTCGTCGAGATCGGACTTGCCGAAGCTATCGATCCAAGTCACGCTCGGCTGAGCAGCCGACGGGAACGGATAGGGGATTCCGGCCAGCGGCGCGAGCCAACCTTGGCGGTGTCGAGATCGCTCGTGGGGAGTGATAGCCATGACGAGGTACAGCAAGGAGCCTATTGCGACGATCGCACCAATCAGATGTGTCCACTGCTTCGATGAAGAGCAAGATTCGAGTTCAGTTGGAATGAAACCCGTGTACGACTCGGGTATGACGTCGCCGAGCGACCCTCACTTGCAATGTTGGTCGTCTCGTTGTGAACTCCAAAGATGGAGGTGAAGCAAGCATAGTACGACTTGAGCGTTTGTCTATAGCCTGTACGGATGTAATGATTGTCTTTGCGCCAGTCCTCGAGCTCATCATAGGACAGTAGCCTGGAGTTCTTAGCGACGAGTGGGGTCGCTTCGCCCGCTTGGGAGATTGCCGGTCCCGATGAGGTTGAGGCCGTCGTATCCATTGTTCCGTTGTTCCTTGTGATTCGTTGTCGCCTCATCAGCACGAGGAGCGGAACTTGGCTCTGAGTCCGACGAGAATGGCTTCGGGTCAAGGGTACAAAAAGCGCAAGAGATGAACCTCGCGCTTCGGCTTCGGCCATTGCGCTCCGGGCTTTCCGGCTGAATACTGGCTGAGTGGACGGCATGACTGCACGTGAGCGCGTGAGCGGCCCGAGTCCGAGTCGGCCATCGGTCCCCATCGAGGGCGAATATTCAAAAGAGGTGTAGTGTTCTGCTGAGGAAGGCTGATCATCTTTGGTGGCTGTGCCCACTTTTTTCTTTTCCCAATGTCTAATTGAAATGACTTGGGGACGAGCTCGGTGTGTCTGTGAAAATGTTGGAAATTGGGTACACTCGGCGGGCGAGGCTCGGAGACTCTCGGAGAGGGGTCGCCTGGCGCCTGCCAGTTGCACTGGCTCGCCTTGCCTCGGTTCCGTGCGCACCTCAACCCCCGAATCCATTCAACGCAGAGCTCGTGACGAGAGCCGATCATGTTGATCGAACAAAGTGAACACGAGGTCTCGACCGCAACTGTGAGTGGCCACTCGGCCTTGGTCGCTGCGAGGGGGTCCCTCTCCCCCACTTGCCGAATTTGTCGACCGATGTTTCCCACACCACGTCTGGCACTCGCAGGGGCCCATGACCATATTTGTCGTCAAGCCAAAGTGAGTTTATCCGGTTCAGTCTCCCTGCCACTGCCACTTGCTTCAGTACACCAGCATCAGCACCCTCACCGCAATGTCCCCCTAGAAACCGCCCCTGATTACTCTAGGCTGACCCCTCTTTACACCCACTACAGAATGCCAGAATATCCCAACGCCAAGTTCCCAGGAGTAGTAGTATGGTCCGAGATTTACAATGTGAGCATTCCCAAGCACCATCATCTGGGTGACCGCTCCCTCATCGTGGGGCGGGACACTGACCCCCACCTCTCATCCACTGACCTCCAACTCCATATCACTCATCCCGCAGGTGACCGGTCCTGTCCTTCGCTTCGCCAACTCGATCGCTTCACAGGGATACATCGTCGCATGCCCAGTTGTCTTCCACGAATTCACAGGTCCTGCCGCGCTCGCCTACGATGTGCCGGGTACGGATGCTGGGAACGCCTACAAGGTCAAGAAGGTCCTGAGTGCCTATGACGAGGATGCCAAGAAGGTACCTTTGGAGAGCTCTCTACCATGCGCACATAAACTGAAAACAATTCCTCTGTAGGCGGTTGACCTCTTGATGGAACACAAAGTGAGGCCTACACGATAGTAACGGCTTTCGCTCATCGCTGATCCAAATCTCTCGGATCTGCATGGACAGAACTGCAACGGTCGGATCGGAACGACAGGAATGTGCTTGGGTGGCCACTTGGCATTCAGGGTAGGTGATGGCTACCACGGTCATTCAGACCTCGTCTGTAGATATCTCTTCTGACGTACCGCTCGCCTCGCCTCGCACAGAACGCTCTCGATCCTCGAGTCTTGGCCACGGTCTGCTACTTCCCAACGGGCAAGTGAGATCGGTCTGTATTTGAACCAGAGGCGCATATGCCGACCAAGACATACTTCCTACTTTGAATCAGATATACACAATGGCGCATTATCCTCAACAGGCGATGACTCACTCGTCCGAGCATCGAAGGGTGATCTCAAAGGCGAGGTCGTCCTCATTTTCGGAACTCAAGATGGCCATGTCGTCCGTCAGCGCCTTGCGCCTCTAGCGAACGAGCCATACATAACCATCCCTTGATTGTCATTCTACAGCCGCTTGCGGGACGTAACCTAATCCGCGAACAGCTCAATTCCGCCGGGTTGAAGATGACGTTCCTCGAGCTGCAAGCAAACCACGCCTTTATCCGGGACGAGCTTTCGAAAGTAAGCAGAGGGGCGACGAGAAGTTCAATAAAGGCGGACGATACTGATCTATCAGTGGGTCCTCACGTTTGAACTCACAGGGCCGGTTCGATGCGGCGATTTCCAAAGTTTGCTTCGAATTGTTGCTCGAGACTTTCGGACGAACAATCGGGAGGGATCTGGGCGAACGGGTGGTGCAGAGCAAAGGAGACGAAAAGCTCGTTTGTTGAACGACTGCAATCGTGCGAATTTCGAAGGGCTGCACAGCTAGAACTCCTTTTCGATGCTAGAATGGCGTGTCTTGGAGAGAGAAAGTATTGCAACGATCTCGATACGGTCATAGCGAACTAACGAAAAGTATATGATGCGAACTGACTATGCGAGAAGGGAGAGCAATCTTCTTCGATGCCCCAAAGTGTTGTGGTTAAGGAGACGTATAAGAAAAAAAAGAATGGTTACTATATACTGAAGGCCCGACGGCCCCACGCTCACTCGGCGTTGCGATAGAGATCCACCTCGTGCTGCAGTCTCGCGACGGTCTGATCCACAGAAGCGACGAAAGAAAGGTATCAGTACTCGTTGAGCTAGACGCACAAGACCTCGAAGCGGAAGGCCCACTCACCGCTTGCAGTTCTTCCTGTTCACTTCTCCACTGGGCTTGCAACTCCTCAACCTTGGCCGAGTGCGCCAAATGCAACGAATTGACATCCCCGCCCTTGCTCGGCGACGGCGGTGATTGTTGCTGCTTCGCACCCTGTTCCTTCAAAATCGAGAGCTGTTGCTTCAGCCCCTGAAGGGCATTGACATGATCCTCTTCCTTGGATTCGAGGACCTTGTCGTGGATCTTGGTCATAGCATTAATCTGTGCCAAGGCATCCTCTTGCGTGCGGCCGAGCGCGAGCTTGACGTCGGCGAGATCGGATCGAGCGGCCACGAGGTCGGCCTTGGCCTGCTCCAGCTCTGACCTGAGCTCAGTGTCCTCGTCTGAAGCAGTGGTCTCTGCAGATCCAGCAGCTTCTTTTGCCTTTGCCGATTCGGCCTCCAGCGATGCCACCTGCGACTCGAGGGTTCGGACGGTACCATCTCGCTTCGCGAGGTCCTGCAAAGAGGGTATCATTTAGCAGGCCGCACATGCAGTGCTCCGCAGAAGAGGAAGAATACTCACACTGGTACTGGCCTCAAGTTCGACTTTGAGCGCCCGGATCTCTCCCTCGAGCTCTTGCTTGGCGGACGTGACGTCGCTCGCCCTCGCTTGCTCCAAGGCCTCGATCTCCTTCGCATGGGCCTCACGTAATTGCGTGAACGTCTTCTCAGTTTCGACGCGCAGAGCCTGAAGTTCCTCCTGATGCGCTTCGGCCGCAGCCGATCGAGCCGTCTCGTAAGCGGCCTTGAGTTCCGTCCCCTTTGAAGACTCCACCTCGGCAAGCGCTTCGGCATGAGCTGACTTGATGTCCTGCTCAACGGAGTAAGGATGAGCTTGTTGTTTCCAATCACTGATTATCAGCGACACCGCGACTCACTTCAAGTTCAGCCCTGAGTTTCTCGATCTGCTCTCTCGCGCCCTGGACCTCCGCTTCTGCAGCGGCCTTGGCTCTTTCGACCTCGGCGGCAGCTTGTGATCGGATCTCGTCAATGTTGGTTTCGGTGTCGTCAGGGTTCTTGGCGTTGGCAAGCTCGGTCTCGTGCTGTGTTCGCAGTTTTTCCAGCTCTGCATCAAGCGTCGTCTTGTGTTCGTCCTCCATCGCCTTGATCTGAGCCGCATGCCCATCCTTGGTGACGGTGAGTTGCGCTTTGATCGCGTCGTGAGCCTCTTGGACTGCGGCATGGTCCTTCTGGAGCGAATCGAACTGCTTGTCTTGGTCGTTCTGCGTCGCATCGAGTTGATTCCGGATGCCAGCAATCTCCTTGGTGTGTTCCCCTGATATCGCGTCGAGGGCGTGGGTATGTTCGGTCTTGAGCTTGGCCATCGCCGCCTCGTGCTCCTTCGCCAGTGCTTCTTGGATCGCCTTCGTCTCTTCTTGGTGCTTGATCCCGAGCTGCTCCAGCGTAGATACATGCTCGACTTGTAGCGCAGAGTGCTTCTCCTCGACGGACTTGAGATTGGCCGCGAGATCGTCTTGCTTCGACTGAAGCTGAGCCGAGAGCTCTTCCTTCTCTTTCGTGAGTTCCGCAACAGAAGCAAGCGCCTGCTCCAACTCTTTCTTCGACGCCGCCTCGTCTGATCGAGCTTGCTCCACCGCCTGTTGGCTCTCCTCGATCTTAGCCTCGAGTTTCTCGCGCACGGCGGTCTCCTCAGACAACTTGTCCGACTCCTCGGTGTGGGCAGCTTGTTTCTTTTCCAGCTCGTCCAAAGAAGCTTGCAGGGTGGCGCACTTTTCTTCGGCCGCGACCAGTGCTGCTTCGAGCGATGCCGTCGAAGAAGATGCCGACTCCACCGCTTGCTGCTTCTCGGCGACTTCGACTCTGAGTTTATGTAGCTGTGAGGTAAGGTCCGCAACCTGAGGGAAAAAATCTTTAATCGGGGATTCAGACACGACTAAACACATGGAGGGGGTCACTGACCTGCTTGGTGTGGTCTACGTCGGCGGCCTTCTTGGCTGCCGCAGCCAGAGGACCGGCTGACGCAGCTTTCAACGTCGATCCGTTCAACCCTCCTGCAGAAGCGACACTCGCACGTGCACGATGTGCGACTCCAGTCGACGATGCAGCCGTCGAAGATGTTGCCGGCCTTCTGACGCCCGCTGTGCTCGCACCTGCCGTGGCCGTGCGTGTCGACGAGGTCGTTGGAGTCGGTCGAGTCGCCGTTGGCGCCGTTGGCGCCGTGGTGGTGCGGACGGGTTCGGCCACCGATGAACGGAGGGTGCTGCCCGCTGCGCTGGCGGCTGATCCGGGTCGAGAGGGCACAGTTGACTTGTTCGCCGCAGTTGAGGCGTTGAGTCTGCTGCGCTCTCGCGCGGTGAGACCTGCAGTACCCGCGGTCGAGCTGGACGACAGGGGCGGAGCCGACGACTTTGCTCGAGTGGCCGTCGACGATGCGCCCGCGGCCGGAAGTCTGGGGGGCAGCCCACCGGAGAGAGATGCTCGGGGAGCTGTTGAGACTCGGGTCGAGGTCAAAAGTGATGCGGTCGGTTTGGCTCCGGCGGCAGAAGAGATCGATGCTCGCAGTGGGGCGCGCGTGACGGGTTTGCCAGCGGCGGGTACTTTGGCGGTCGAGGTCGACACGGTCGTGCCGATTTTGCGCACGGTTGTCTTCATCTGACCAACCGAAGGTTTCTCCGCCGCCGCTGTTTTGGCCGCAGCGGTGTTTCCCTCTTCTGTCGGTACCGGTGCGGCGGCAGATGTAGTCTTGTCGGACTCGGTGCTCGACCCGATGGGCTCTTCCGAAGCGGGGGCAGAGGATTCATTTTCGTTTTCGATATCTACAGAGACACATAGGCAGGTTCGTCAGTGTATTGGAGTATTTCCGGGGCGAAAATGCACTCCAGGAATGTGCACCGTATCGACGCCGGCGCGAATGTATGAGGAGACCGTGGGGCCCGAGCGCCGTCGAGTCGAGCGAGTTCCAACGCCGTCAATGCTCTGCCTTGTTCGTAGATGAACGACCAAGATGTGTCATTTGCCCATCCAACCCGTCCACGAGATGAGTGGGTGCTTGTCGGAGGCTGCGAACCGCCCAAGTGGACACGTGCCGCTTCACCCAACCCCCCCCCCACCCCACCTTTGAAGTTGAGCTGCGACGGCTGATCGATCGGGGGCACCTGATCCGCAGCGACAGGTCGTCCATGCTTCGAGTTCATGCAGATCGAGCCATTCAACAGCACTTGCTCACTAACCTTGAAACTCCCTTTCGCCATTCTCCTCCTCGGTCGGTGCAGCCGCCTCGTCTTGCTGCTCGCCGTCAGGCTGGGTTTCACGCGCCAGCTCCGTCGTGTTGCCGTTGCCGGCCTCTCTGGACGTTGTGAGGTGGGCGATTGCAGGCGAGGCGGTGGATTCATCGGGGGTTGGCTCCATGACGGCAGTGACGAGGTCGCTCTGTACGAGGGTCTGCGCGCCGAACAAGATGGGTCGAGGCGAAGAGCGAAGGTGACACGCCGCGCCAAAAGGAGACCTTCGACGGCCCGAGTCCGTGGAGGTCCGTGGTGCTAGTCCGTGCCGCGGTCTGCCGCGGTGGAGGCTGGTCGAGGCCGGTGAATGATCGGCTATATGATCGCCAAGCTCGGCACTGATCGGCACAGCAAGTGAGTTTCGCAGCATAGATGGATGGACGGAAGGGTATCAATAACTGTGATGAATATGGAAGAATACAACATGCACGAAATTAAGGGTGTGTCATCAGGCCTTGCGTTCCCCTTTCTGTGCCTTCTTCTGCTTGTCCAGGAGCTTCTTGGCGGCGTCATCCCTGAAAATTTTCCCAAGGCAGCGAATGGCGGTAGAAGGGGTCAGTAAGCAGTCCTCACAAGCTCCCGGTTCATGCTGCTCACTTTTGTTTCTTCAGATCGGCCTTGTCCTTTTCCCGCTTGGCCGACGCTTTGGCAGAATCTTCCTTCCGCCTCTGAAGCTCGGCACCTTTGACAATCGCCGCGTTCATGTTGGGAAGCATGAGTAAATCTAGCCACAGAGATGGGTCATCAGGCGGTTGTTTCACAACATAACAATACGGGGTGGCAACTCACCGACACCGGCCGCGAGTTGCTTTTGCTCGGCCTTCTTCCTCGCCTTCTTGCTGAGCGCTCGCGGGTCGATGAAAACCGCATCGGAGGCTTGGTCGACTTCATCGGCGGCTGCATCGTCTTCTTCCTCCACGTAACCATATGCCTGCGAGAAAGAAGTTAGCATCGTGAGCCCAAGATCTGATTGCGAGTGGGTCCCCTGATCGGCTGGCGCCGGAATGGTCCTGACTGACTGACCTGCACGAGTTCTTGCTGCTTCGCCGCCTCTTGTTCGGGCGTGAGCTTCTTCTTCCCCGCACTTTGTTCTTCTATCCCAAATAGAGAGCAATACAAGGGGTGGTCAGGTCAATCATGTGGCACGGTATCGAGCTGGGGATTCACTCTTCTCCTCCGCGATCCGTTGTGCTTCCTCGGCTTCTCGAGCTCGTTCTTGATCCTGGAGCTCGACTGTGTCATCCAGAAGGTCGTCTATCGAGGCGCCCATCGCATCTGTAGCACCCCATGAACTTCGAGTCAGCTGCCAGACAGTCGATGTGCGAAGCTGCAAACTGAATCCGACTTGCCGTCTTCCTCTTTCTCCAGGTACCCGAGGATAGCACTCTTCTTGTCCTACATCATATTAACCGAATCAGTCCCGTCCTACTTCCACTACACGTCCGATAGACCCACCTCGCGCTCAAAGGAATTCTCTTTGACAATCCCGATCACGAACGACGACAACTCTTCATTATCTTGATCCAGGTGTAACTTTGACAGTTTGGACTCGATCAGCTCCTCGAGAGCAACCTCAAAGTCGGCCATGCTGTGTTGTTCCAGTGGCCGTAGTGCTGGTGCGTAGAAGCCCTGAGTGAGAAGAGGGAGAAGGGTCTCCCGGTCGAATCATCGCAAGGTCCAAGTGGTCCGAGCTCTCAGCTCGGAGGTGCCAACTCGGCCTTGAAAATCATCGGTTGTGTCATTTTATGCTAGAATCAGGAGCACAACGAGCCTTTCAAGCAATATCACGCCGTACTTGCCATGCATGGAGAAATGGGCTCTACTAATTCCCCGCTTTTCTGCGTGGTAACGGCGTTTTCACTTCCGTGCCCGCGAGCTGCGTAACCGGTCTCGGAACAATAATATGACATCTTATTTTACATTGCACCGACTCGTCGAGTATATTGGATTACGATTTGTGCTTTCAAAGCTTCTTCGTCTCGTGCTGTGCCCGTTGGGCTCCGGACTCGACCTTGTTCTCGGCCCACAGGAGTCCATCCTTGACGTTGTCTTTGACGCCCTGCCCGGCACCGACGGCGGCGTCCTTAGTCTCGTTGGCCTTGGTGGCAGCGACATCAGCGGCCTCGTCGGCCTTCTTTGACCCCCACGAGAACCACGACGAAGCCGCTTGCTTGGCCTCCTCGGCCTTCTCCTGTGCGACACGGCCCGCATCCTCGGCACCTCGCTTGACGGCGTTCGCCGTGTCCCTCGCGCCATCCTCGGCATACTGTGCAACGTCGCGAGCGGACTTGCGCGTCGCATCGAGCTCACGCTGCGCCGAGTCCTTGGCTTCGTAGTAGCCGCGTTTGGTGGCATCGGCCGCTTCCTGTGCAGTTCGGTTCGCGGAATCGGCGGCGGACTGGATCTTGCACTCGGCATCACGAGCGGCCGACTTGGTCGCTTTCTCGGCATCATCGGCCTTGGCGGATCCCCAGCTGAACCACGACTTGCTCTGTTGTACAGAACAAAGCGGAGAGAATGGATCAGAACACTGCAACAAATTTGGGCTTCGAAAGCTGCGTTGCGATATATTCACCTCAGCTTTGATACCTTCGCCGGTTTGCTTCGCAGAGTACTTGGCGTCGGCGACCTACAACGAGGCCAGATCAACAGGGCTCAGTCGCCGAAAAGTGACGGACGGCTGGACATCGAGGCCAGCGACTCACTTGTTCTTTGGCTGTGGACTTGGCTTCGGCGGCCTTGTCACCTCCCCACGAGAGCCACGATTGTCCCTCTTGCTTGACCTCCCCAACTTTTTTCCCGAGGGCGCTCTTGGTGTCCTGGTAGGCCGCCGTCGCTTCTCGCTTCGCCTTCTCGGCGTCCGACTCGGCGCTGCTGAACCAACCCGAAGCCTTGCTCTTGACCTCGTCGGCCTTGGCTTGGACCTGAGTCGAGCGATCGGCCGGGAGCTTGTCCTTTGCCGAGTCGATAACGGACTCGACCTTGTACTTCGTCTTCTCCGAAGCAGCTTCGGTCTTGTCCTTCGCAGCGTCGAAAGCGGATTCGGCCTTGTTCTCCAGCTGGCGGATCTCGCGCTTCGCCTCAGCGGGTTTGTTGAAATACCAAAATAGGCCGCCGCCGACCGCAACGATGCCGATGATCACGCTATGGAGGACAGAGGCGGGATTCAGAATGCTAAATGGCAGGATCTGAACGAGGGCTTGCGCCGACGACAAGTTGGCTCACGGGACATTGGGTCCGCTTTCACCGGGCGCCGCCCTCGGAGGGTTGGGCACGGGGTGGGGTTGCGGAGCACCGACAACAGGGCGGCCGGTGTTGACGATGATGGGCTGTTGGCCGGCCACAGGAGGGACTTGTGTCGCCCTCTGGGTAGAGAGCGTACGACGCGAGACGTTCTGTTTCGAGTGATGATAATGAGCCCAGGTGGGGGTCGAAATCGGGCAACGTCAGCCGAGCTCTGAAACGACACGAGGATGGTCGAGGTGTGCACTGACCTGAGCAGCTGCGAGGCGGGTTCTGAGAATGGAGGATTGCATGTTGGAAAGTTTAAGCTAGTCGTTGGTGGATAGCTGAGGGAAGCGGGGGGGAGAGAGCAGGAGGGAAGGGGAGGGAGGAAAATCAAGGCGAGTGACGAGGTGAAGCTTGGTTCCGGCCTGACGTCACCAGGATCGAGGTCATCGCGGCGCCTTTGGGTTACACCGCCCGCCCAGTCGTGGCCATCATGCTATCATGCTCAACCTCTGACCGGCTTGCAAGCGACTGCTGCGGGGGGCCGCAACAACACACCCTTGAAATGTTGCTATGTGATTAGATTTACAACAGGCCCAAAGCGTTGACAGTAATGGGCGACTTGGAAAAACAACAATGTATGTAGACGAGGTATTGGGAAAGGAGCAGCTATGTATAATGGAGTCTGAGGATGCGAGGGAAGTCTCCGAAAATGGATAGGGCAACAGTAAGTACAATGCGAATTATGCAGTCGATAATACGACTAAATGCTACAGTATGATTGGCGTTTCGAGAGGGATTTGGGTGGGGTCGATTCCATATGGACCCTCAGGCGCTGGGGCACCAGGGCCGTGGTGTACCGCAGTTGAAGGAGGAAGCCGACTCGATCAGGTATCTGATGGTGGTGTATAGTCACGCTCCAGCGTGGGTCCCGCAATCCTCATGATGGTGGGGATACCGCCGCCCTGAGCCTCGCGATCGAGATAGGCGTTGACATCGGGAAAGCCGCCAGGCAGTCGAGCCAGGAGCGCGCGCAATTGCATCAATTCGACGTGAAGATCCCGCGCAAAGATTTGAAGAGACTTGTTGCGCAACATGAGCTCGTTTGCTTCTAATGTTGATATCAGGACAGGTCAACCGATCAGTATGCACGTCTCGGGCGAGCAGAATCGTTGGCCTAGCAACGTACGGTTTTCGAGCTGTCCGTTTTTAATCTTCTTCCGTCGTCGCGACTGCAGAGCAGCGATGCGATTCTTTTCGAGGCAGATCTCGCGGTTTCGTTTGGCTTCCTCGGGCGAAGGCGGAGGTTTGGGCTTGCGACCTCGTTTGGCGCCCGGGTAAGAGCGCTTAGGGGATTCCGCAGCGACGAGGGTCGAACTTCCCGGCGCAGTAGCGTTCATCGTGGGATTCTTGGCCATCGCCGACAAACTCGACGGACTTGAGTCGAAGAAAGACGAAGCCGGAGCCTTCTCTTGTTTGTGGCCTTCGTCAGAACTCGAGTCAGATCGGACCGTCGTTGGCGGGCTCAGGGTGCCGTCGCTACCTCTGACAGGAGGACTGATCGACGAAAGGCGGTCACTGTCATAGGACACCGCACTCGTGGATGAGTTGCTACCGACGCGCACGTGATGGGGAGGGTTTGATGCCAGAGCGGAGGCAGTGGGACGCGGAGGCGGGTGCGACATGGCCGCGGTGCAGTAGCTCGCCGAGCTCGAAGTGGCGTACGGCGCGCCCGAAGGGTGGGCCGTAACGGGGGGAGAATGACGAGCGGCGGCCAGATGAGGATCTTGCACTGGCGAAGGGTCCGACCAAGGGGGATCGGAATGGTGAGATATCACCAGGGTAGAAGACATGCGACTAACGTCATGGCGATCGTAAAAGTGCGACGGCGAAGAGGGCGAACGGTGGTGATCGACGCCAGTCGATGACGCTCGAGCTATTGGTGCCGGTCCGGCCGGAGCTTCGGCGAAGGGGCCGGCGGAAAGGTGGTGCTGATGGTGAGGGTGAGGATGTTGGGGTGCCGAATAAGTGTCATAGTGCCCATGGTGCGGCTCCCATTCGTATTGATACATGGTGCTGTCGAGGTGAGGCACGTAGTGGACTGGCTCGTGATGCCGGTCATTGCGGGTCGTGTCCCATGTTTCGGTCGCTGAGGGGACCCACGCTCCGGCCGCAGAAGCCGGCGGGGTCAGGCCATACATGGTCGAAATAGGATGTTGTTGAGTAGACGCAGTTGGCTACTCGAACATGAGGGATGAATTCACAAGAAGGAAGGGATGAAAACACAAGAGGTACGAGGTGTGAGACAGTGGGTCAGTTTGTGGATGAGCCGCGGAGCTCGTGGCCCGCGAAACGCGTCATGCACCTCAAGGGGCGTCGCCGGCGCTTACCGCCCTCGGTTTCTACAGCTGAAGTTGATTGAAGTCTATCCCGACTCGACGTAGTTGACCTCGAGCGCTCGTGGTTCACTTGTGGTGTCAACTTCAGGATCGTGAAAAGAAGAGATGTACGGTTGAGAAAATACTTGGTCGTACCTTGACAAATTGTGCGACCGGCTGCGGACGCCGCGAGATCGGTCGGAGATGCGCACCCCCTTTTCTTCGCTTCGCCCGGCGATCGCGCCAATCGCCAGTTCATCTCCAAGCTTGCGGCGCTCCGCGCGCGACGCTCGCGGGTCGGTGGTTTTGGAGTTGGCCTCGCGATCCGTCCAATATGATAAGCTTCAATCGTTTCCCAAGGTCACGGTAGCGAGCTCGGACCAATCCAGTGGACCAGCTCCCATCAGCCTCTTAAAATTGTCAGTATGTAGATGAGCAGACACTTACGATGTAGCCATGTCTGAGGTTACGTCGATCGCCCAGTGTTTCGCAGGGACAAATTGGTTCGGTCAAATAGTCCCCTTTGTCGGTGCGATGTCCTCAAGCGATGTCACATCTGCGGTCCTGCTTACACGCTCTCACTGCATCCAGATTACCGATGGTCATGGGTACTGTATACTTGTCTAGTAGATCGCCTCTCCGTACAACGCCCAGCTGTTAGCCAACCACTGCACTGAGTGTTGCACTGTTCGCTGAGGGTTGCGTCAGGCTCATGCACGGCCAGAGTCACGTGATCCGACAGACGAGCTCGCCCGGCGCCCACTCAAAACTACGCGCTGCCATCAGATTGAGGTAAAGGCGCCGTTTGTGCAGGCAGTGGTTTCACCTAAACTCAACTAAGCCTCCCTTTGGGAGGGGCTAACGAGTTATTGGCGCGCTTGGCCCAGTTGCCCTCCGAAATTTCAGGGCCATTTTGGGGTGGTTCTCTGTAACTTGGCAAGTAGGCGCATCCATGCAAAAGTGAAGAACCCTATTTTTCTTTATGCTCTAAAATTGACATACCCTAAATGGCGAGAGCTTTCATAAGCTGTGGGTGGAGCTGCAGCGATCCGAAGTCTGCGATTTTGGTCGATCGGGCCTCAGATGGTCCGAGCGCATCGTGTAAGTGGCGCTCTCATCATCGGCGAGCCTGCTCCGTTCGGCTTGATCCCTTTCAGTCCGCTGCGCTATTCTCCTCTTTTCACGATGATCGTCGACCACGTCAAGCGCGACAATATCTGAAACCAAAAATGACCCGAACAAGCAGACGCCATACCTCATCAACTCGCCAGAACAACCGCCGCGGGGCGGATCTATTCGTTGAATTTCGTAGCCGCGATCTCTCGCTATGTTAATACCTGTCGTGGTACTTCAGCCCATCCACACGATTTGAAGGTGTTCAAACACACCGACCAAAGCTGTTCAACAGCCACTGGTCCAGCCTCAAGCGTGTACTTGATCTCATTCTACGACTTGCACGCGAGGATGGCGCCATGGATTCTCATAGGATCAGATCATCTTGATCCTAAAAATCAGGATCAGATCGATCCTGATCCCAGCGGATCAACATAAGATAGATCAAGCCTCGGGAGAAAAAAAAAAAAAAAGGGAGGGGGGGGGGATGTAGCGTCGTTACTTGGAGCCCTTTTAATTGATACCTGCCGTTCACAAGAGCGCACGAGGCAGACTGATTTAGTCTGGAGAACGCGTGAGCAACGGGTTACACAAGTCCAAACTGACTATAAAACTATGTTCGCATTTTGTAGGTGTCATGCGAAACCCACCTAAACCGGCGAGAGCAACGCGCGCAACCGGAGCTCATAAAAAAAGGCGGATCAGTGAGGTGATCAGTTCGGACGATGATGATGATGATACCGACAAGGATGAGGAGGATGGTTATGATGGGCACAACAGTAGTGGTGGTAGTAGTGACAATCATGCGCTCAACACCGATAGCGACAACTAGTGAGATGTGGTCATCTGTTGCCACATAAGGCAGTTCAATGTCTCAGATCAAATTGATCTTTCTGGATAGGACCAAGAAAGGATCGATCAACGCGAGATGGGAAAAAAATAAATCGCATCTGATCCGATCCTCCGGTGATCTGATCCTATGAGAACCCTTGGATCATGGCGCAGAGTCAAGAAGCCGAATCAATGACTGGATCGCCGAGCAGGTGGGCAACACTTCGTACTTCTCGGTTTGATTCTCCGGATTCAATAAAGCTGCTGAATACTTGCCTTATCCACGTGCAGGCCGACTCAATTATCATTGAAGAGAGAGAAGAAGAAGAAATGCCCTCGAAAGATCGCGAAGGGACAAAAATGCCCTTCTCACAAGGACAAAAATGCCCTCGGATTCTCGACATCTGTAATACTTGATGTATCAACCACAACCAAAAGGGTAGCTTCTTTTAATTTTTGTGATCAGCGCCGTATACTCAGAATCTCCAGAGATGCCGTGAGAAGTCAGTTATCACCGTCGCAAAGTCAGGGGCTTCATTGAGTCCAAGTCGAAAGCGAGCGATGAGTATAGACCGCAGTGAATTCCCATATGAAACAGACGAGCATGCCTTCAACTTGTAGTAACATTGTCTTTTTTAACACCTTATGCTCAGATATCTGCTCTTGCTGTCGCCGGTGTGTAGCAGCGATTGGCAACCGTGGGTTTCATGCCACGATGGGCTGCAAAGGTGCAATTCTCATGTTGCTCGTCGGTATGACAATCGCCTTCGGCCGTGCTAATGCAGCCGCCAACCGCGATGGGACCGAGGTCGAAGGATCATCCACTTTCCGTTACACCATCTAACTTGGTGTCAATAAGAGACTGACGAGCGTGTAATCCAACCGTCAGTTAATTGCAACGAAAGTGGCTGTGAAGCTAAACATGCGTACCTGACGAGCGTGTAATCCAACCGTGGAGAGAAGACAACGGTTGGTGCGCATCGCCAGGCTTCACTAAACAGACAAGCGCTTCTAAACAGATTACCAATGAACGCGCCATTCCTAACCCTCATTCCCAACACACCAACTCGCCCCTTCACGCGATGAATCGATAAGCCCCATCGCGTGTACAAACTGATAGTGCTTCTGAGTTCCGAGCCCTTTGGTGAGGACGTCCGCAGCCATGGTGCCCGTGGGCACCCAGACCATCTCGATTGTGCCCTCCGCAATGTGATCTCGGATGAAGTGGAAATGGATCCCGATGTGTTTGGTGCGAGCATGGAAAGCCGGGTGTTTGGTCAGAGTGATAGCCGATTGGTTGTCACCCCTCAGACGAGTCGGCGATGTCTGCTCAAAACCAAGATCGGCCAGCAGCCGACGCAACCAGATCCCCTCACGAGCGGCGTACGACATGGCCACATATTCGGCCTCGGTGCTCGACAGAGTGACAAGAGTCTGACGTTTGGCGATCCAGGAGATTGCCCCGCCAGCGCACGTGAAGACGTAACCCGAGACGCTGCGGCGGGTCACAGGGTCGGCACCATGGTCCGCGTCGACAAAACCCTCCAAAATGGCCGACATCGGCTGATGGGTTTTCTGGTATCGAATGCCAAAGTTACGAGTGCCGACGAGGTACCGGAGAATGTGCTTGAGCGCCTCCCAATGTTCCGCCTCGAAGTTGTTACAGAAACGAGCAGCCTTGGACACGGCGAAAGCGATGTCGGGCCGAGTAGTGCCGGACAGATACAGAAGTTTGCCGACAATGGCACGGTACGGTATGGAAGCGGGGTCGAAATCAGAGCTCACACGGTTCCTCAGCGTCGACGGTGCCGCAAGCGGGGTGGGACGCGGGGAGGCGTTGGCCATGTTGTATTCCTCGAGAATCGCATCCACAAAATGAGATTGAGTAACGATGGCCGCGCCCGTTTTGCCCTCACGGATTATACTCTGACCCAGGAAGAAAGACGCCTCGTCCGTGCTGCGGGCCTCAAAACGCGCCTTGAGCTGAGTGAGAACGCCGTCGAGGTCGCCGTCACCCGTGAGCAGTCCGTCGTCGACATGAATGGAAAGGAAACAGCGCTTATCCCCTTCCCTGCGAATGAAGACGGCATGATCGCTGTCGGTACGCGTGAAGCCAATCGACAAAATCCACTCGGTGAAGACCTTGTACCACTCCCTACCCGCCTGGACGAGTCCGTACAGCGCGCGCTGAAGGCGCACGACTTGCCCACTGGGCAGACGCATGTAGATCTCCGTCCCACCGAGATTGCCGTTGAGGTATGCCGACGAGACGTCGAATTGCC